>OW203724.1:10231172-11431172 GCA_934045075.1 Yponomeuta sedellus
TCAACAATACCCTACACTACGGTGTTGAAGATAAAAAAATGCATCCTTTTTAACTGTAGGAAAAAAAGTCCAAGATAAAAAAGTCCTACAATAAGAAAAGTTTTTTTAATGATTTTATATTATCGTTTTGTCCACGTGATCATGTACCTATAATCTATGCAAAATTTCAGTTTTTAGTAGGTCCTTATTGTCTCTGTGCAAACAGATGGATAGATGGACAGTAACACAGACGAACAGACATGGCGAACTTTAAGGGATATTGTTGACTACGGAACCCTACAAAAAACTCCATGGTAATCGTCTCGATAACAACCCTCCGTGACCAGCCCCACATTAGATAAATCTGAAATGGGGAAAATATCAAAGAAATACTTATATGTACAGTCGACAATAAGTCAACCTCTGTGGCGTAGCGGTAGCGCGTCTCCCTACCATGCAAGAGGTCCCGGGTTCGAATGTCGGCTGGGAACAAAAAAAAAAGCCCAGGTCTTGGATGTTTACATGTTTGTGATGTCGTTGTTTCTATTTCCCGCGACACAAGGTATCCTAGCAATGTATGTGCTTGTATGTACAGTGCTACACAAGAAATAAGTCTCGCGGATGTACCTGCGCAGATGACCAAATTTTGGATGTGCGGCACGTTGATCGACCAATCAGATAGTTTCATTTTATGGCAGGCCGCCTTTGTTGCTATTGGTTGATTCAACGTCATCGATGCAGGTGACTATTAGTTTGGCAATATTAGCGTGAGCGAAATAGGTAGCGCTACTGCGGCAATCAATTCTGCACCTTAACCGTATCGGTTAAAGATCATGTTGAATGTACTTATAGCTTCGGGTACTTTCGTTACACTTCTTCCTAGTCTGCACGAATGTAGATTCTCGAAGGGACTTTTGAGATGTGTAGTACTGTAAATGTTATGTTAAAAAAATGTTATGTTTAAAAAATGTTATGTTAACCTATAAAATAACTGATTAGAGTGCACGTATCACTCTAATCAGTTCCGTTAAGGGTGACTTTGCAACAAAATTATAAAGGTTGACCTGGTTTGGACAGCATTACGTGTCATGGGAACTGCAAACACTGCAGTTATCAGTTAATGTCATGCCTCTCATGTGTAATACTGTAGTCACAAAACTGGTTGTGGTGGTTATGCCCCAATGGCCTAAAGCATGAACTCTTTGGTGGAGGACTAAAGCACATAAGTCGAACTGACATTAAATTATTATACTTACTATACAACATATTAAGTAACTACCTAATTCCAGAAAGAAGCGCTCGTGGCCTATTGGAACTGATTAGAATTACTTGGGTTAAGCAACCACAGGAGCGGTCAGGTACTGGATGGGTGACCATCCCGTGACTACCGCTAGTGGCATTTTTTCCGAGCGCTTCCGTGCTTCGTAAGGCACGTTAAGCCGTTGGTGCCGGTCGATATGCTCTAGGTTACCAGAGGCTTGTTTCATAGAACTACCTACACTACTAAGGTCGGCAGGCTAAAACATACAGTTTATTTATTCTTACTTGTCCAATTTAGTAAACAAGATTCTAACCTTAAAATTGAGATTAGATGCCTAAACTAGTCATTTTCTCGCAAATTCATGAACTGTCATGAACTATGTTTATAAAATTGGCAGCGTGTTATCTAAAAGAGTGTTCCAGGTTACTTCATTTATGGAAATATGGCAGTTTTGGACTAAAAAGTCACAGTTTAAGGGTAGGATCTTGTTTACTAAATTGGACAAGTAAGAATAAATAGACTGTAAGTAGCAAAATATTTTTTTTGAGGTAGTGAAAAAAAAATCTACTAAGTATAAAACTACACGGTAACATTTTTATTAGATTGACGGAGCGCTGTCATGAATGAAGTCGTGTGTTTTTATAAAAATTAAGCTAACTGTTATTTAAATTAGATAGTAAAGTTGATATGGACCCTTTGTATGTCCCCACTGCTGGGGCACGGGTCTCTTCCTGCATCGCAGGAAGATTAGGCCATACTCCGCCACGGAAGCCAAGTACGTGTTGATGGAGAATTGTGCATACAAAAATTGAGTAAACTGCTATTTTAATTAGATAGTAAACTTGATATCAACCGTTTGTATGACCCATTGTATGTTTACTGGAATCGTTGTTATAATATTTTCGGGGCTTAATCTCGTAGTAATTTATTGCTATTTTATTTACCTCGACGTTTCGACGACGTTACAGTCATCGTGGTCACTAGAAGACTGAAAAAATATTCTAACTATGTGAACAAGTCGCGAGAGTTTAAAATATGTTAAAGGAATCGTGTTTTTTAAAATAAGACCGTAAGTGTTTTTGCAGTAGTGAAACTATAAATTACATACATACATACATACATACATACATACATACATACATACATACATACATACATACATACATACATACATACATACATACATACATACATACATACATACATACATACATACATACATACATACATACATACATACATACATACATACATACATACATACATACATACATACATATATAACCTCACGCCTGTATCCCAGAGGGGTAGGCAGTGACCAGGGACTGCCACTTGCAACGATCCTGACAGATCATCTTCGCTTCATCAACGTTCATAAGTCGTTGCATGCACGCACGCCGGTTCCCGGCACTTCTTATCTTGCCCTTTTCAAATACATCCCCTATTTGGTCAATGTATGTCCACCTGTTGCGAATGTGAGTGGAAGGGCTGGTAAGGGACGTCCCAGGCGGACATCGTTATCAACCCTTGTATGTCCCCACTGCTGGGGCACGAGACTTTTCCTGCATCGCAGGAAGGTTAGGCTATACTCCACCACGGGGGCCAAGTCCGGGTTGGTGGAGGATTGTAAGACGGTGGCGAGCCTTACTGTCAGAAATTATCAAGCCACCAATAAGGTCTCTGACATGGCTTAGCGACTGCCATTACATGACAGCCGGCAACAACGGCTTAGCGTGCCTTGCGAAGCACGAAAGCGCTCGGAAAAATGCCACTAGCGGTAGTCACGGGACGGTCACCCATCGTGGACCTGACCGTGCCTGTTGTTGCTTAACTCAAGTGATTGTTTCCAATCATTCGGGTCGACTAGGCCACGGACGCTTCATTACTTTTTGTTTCTATTGTATTTTGTTTTATAATTTGTATTATTTGTAAATAAAGATGAATTTTACAAGTCGTTGACGCCAAAAGCAATATCGCTTAAGAACAAACACCGCGTTATACTCGTAAGTCTGTGAAAAAAATCCCGCCCGATGCTAATGAAGAATAATTTATGTGTAGACAAGCGGCATTAATAACAATAAATATTAAGGCGACGCTCGCACTGTATTACATAAATCCCGCACGGCCCTGTCCCGTCACAATAGTAATATATTAGGACAAATGTTATTACAAGCGAGACTCGTGTTATTTTTGTTCGCTTCCCCCGTCTTGCGGGACGCGATACTGCTGCGGTCGGCTGCGGGTAGGCACCGATCATACGGAAAAGACGTGGCGAGGACGTGTTACGGTGGCGGATAGTCAATGTAACACGATATAAACCTTTATAGATAATACCTACATAGGATAGCGTCGTTTTTGTTGTAAGGAGGATTGCGCCCGCGACTCCAGGCGACGTTCCGCCCTGATAAGCATAAGCCTTTGGCTTGCCATTGCAAGACGAAACGTCCGGATTTTGTCGGATATGTTCCGCTTTTGCTGGACATGTTCCGCTTTTTTCGATCATGGCTATTCATGACCAACAAAATATTGTAATTATACTTTTTTTATTTTTAATGCACTAACCCGTGCTAAGGAAAAATTTAAAAACCTATTTAGAGGCTAAAACACGGTAACCTCAGCTCGATTCGCAATTGTATTATTTTAGTTCTAATCCGATGTCTATTGATTTTACTGATATTGGGATCTAACGAATGTTGATGAAGCAAAAGAGATGTGTCAGGATCGTCTCTGCGTCACCGAGATACAGGCAAAAGTCTAAATAAGTAGAAACCTAACTATTGATAACTATTGACAGCTATCTGTATCTTATTTATCTGAATTGCTGAAATCAAATGAAGATTGTGCTTGCTAGTTCCTAGACACCGCTATAGTCAAATAGCAAGCGATATCAGTATTTTATTGGATTCCATCCGTAAGGATGCTAACGGAACCTGTCTGTCCGTCTGTCGGTCCATCCGTCCATCCGTCCGTACTTCCGTTTACCTGTTCATCTGTCCGTCCGTCCATGCATTTGTGCGTCTGCCTGTTATGACATCCGGTCCGAACAAAATCTTGTCGCGCAAGTTTCATGTCATTGTTATGGTACATTGTCCCAGTAGAATAAATCTCTGCTCTGGTGGTCTATATAAAAAGAAAATGCTGTCAGTGCGTGCACGAGTAAAAATAAAATAAATAATCATAACAGACAAGCAGCTTGCTTCATAAACGCGCGTTGCGGTTTCTTGTGTAAACACTGCGCCCGCGCAGCTTCCGACTGGTCGAGATTAGTGAGTGACTACGCCAGAAGAATATATAAATTTAATTTGATTTAAAATGTCTCTCACTGTGTTAAGTTAGACCAAGAGAGTTTTTGAGATGCAGAGGTTTTGTAAAATAAGCGTGTAGTAATCTTCTACTGATATCTTGCCTATAAATCTTATCTCTAGTAGGTACTCGAAACCGATAGATCTAAAGAGTTACAATCTATTACTAGCACAGTATCGAAGTAAAACAAATACATTTACCCAGCGAACTAAATCTGGCGTGTCATACTAACCCATTTTATTAAATGCACAGTAGCTGGTGAAAGTGTATATTCTTCAGCAATCCCTTTACTATCACAGTGTATGGATGTAGATGTCGTTTCGTTACTGGCATCATCAATTGTGAAACCATCCATTGAAGTTGAAGAGTATCTAGGTAGGTATATATAATGTAGCAGAAACATTCAGTGAAAATCTTCAATTCATCAAGACAAACCACTTTTATTATGACCAACACTGAAATTGGCAAAGTAATGCCAACTTTTCCATAATATAAAGCCTATGAGGCCAAGAAATTGGGTGGCTCAGTAGGTACAGGCCTATAACCGAAATCTTGTGATCGGCTATCCACGAGTGAACGTATCAAATAATGTTTTATTGTTCGTAGTGAAATTAAGAGCTGTTAATTTATTAACCCTTGTTGTTTCCCGTGCATGAAAGGATCCATACATACATAAACTCACGCCTGTATCTCGGATAGGTTGGCAAAATTCTCGGGTTAGCCAATTACCGCCATTCAAAAGCATAATAACAGCATAGGAATTTTATTATAATTGGTGCTGCGGAAGGGTGTATAGAGTGATGAGTCATGCGAAACTTAAACTCTTTACCGGATCTTTTTGCGACACGCTGTTTAATAAATTCACTCACGATATGCAGAAATATTTCACAACGCTCTTCCCCATTCATCATAGGAAACATTCTCATCAAATAAAAAGCTCGTGGAGCAATTTTACAGGTCGGGTCATAAAAATCGGCCCAAATGTGTCAGATGAGCCGGGCCGCTCTAAGAAACGTAAATAGTAGAGTTTGATGAATGCATACCGAGCGGAGCGACCTCGTAGGTCGAAAGAAATAATCTGTCAAGGACTCATGGCACCTTTATCGGCGTAAAAACGCCGAGTCTGTCGATCCTGCGGGCCAATTAGGTACATAGCTGTTGGTAAATCCTCTTTTGGTATGCATTTAAAACCTCTTATAAGTTTGAATTTTATGAAGTGTTCGGTGTTTGTTATTTTTATTGTCACTCAAAAATATAATTTCACAACAAGCAAGTCATATTTTTCATTTAAATTCCAACAAAACGTTATCAGCACGAAAATAGATTTAAAATATAGTAAATAGCTTGCGGATAGTGGTGTGATAAATAAGATATTATATTTTCTTGTGGAGTCGCATTTTTTTTTTGAGATGTCTAATGGTGATTCTGGTTCGACCAGATGGTCATCCTCTTCATCTATTCCATCGCTCACATTGTCTAACAGAGATGGCTATCCAACATGGAAGTTCAAAATGAGGAACTATCTTATTCATGAAGACTTGTGGTGCACAATAGAAGGATATGGTGCAGGAGATACAACCGTCCAGGAGACAAGATCTCGAAACGATAAAAAGGCACTAGCAAAAATATGTCTGACTGTCGACGGGTCAGCGATAACGCATATTAGAAGTGCCAAGACTGCTCTAGAGGCTTGGAAGGCCCTCCAAGATGCATACGAAGATAAAGGTATGGGGAGAAAATTAGCCTTAGAAAGAAAGCTCTATAGACTGTCATTAGATGGATTTTCAAACATTGAAATGTATATTAATGCTGTGTTGAGTACAGCACAAGACTTGGCTGATATTGGAAAGGTAATCGATGATACTTCCATTGCTGCAATATTGTTAGGAGGTCTCACTTCTAGATATGAACCCCTCATAATGGCATTAGAGAATAGCAATGTAGAAGTAAGTACCGAGCTTGTCAAGAATAAACTACTTAATGAAATGTCAAAAAGTGAAACCACAGGAAGTGATGCAGCATTTCGATCAAATAGTAGCTCTAATTGCAATAAGAACAAATCTAAGAAGAAATTGATTGTCTGTTATGAATGCAACAAACCTGGACACAAACGACCTGACTGTCCTCTACGTAACAAAGAAAATAAAGGTGTTTGTTCATCAGAAAAAGAGTCTTCATTTAGCGCTCTTGGTTTCGCTTCATCATATTCGGACAAATGGTATGTTGACTCTGGTGCGTCAAAACATATGACTTCGAGACGGGATTGGTTCAATCATATTAAACCATTAGAAGGTAGCACAGTTACTGTCGCTAATGGTGAGAAGATCGACTGTGATGGCATAGGCGACATATCTATTAATACTGCGTATGGTATAGTAGACAGAATAGAAGATGTAGTGTACGTACCTGAACTGAAAAATAATCTTATTTCTGTCAAAAAGGTAGTAGAAAAGGGCTTTGTAGTTCTTTTTGATGTAAATGGATGTAGCTTTTATAGAGGTTGTGATTTTTCTTTTAAAGGTGAGGCGATCTTACATGGTTCGGCTGATGGTGGACTGTACACTCTCGATTGTACTATCAATTCCCCGATTTGCCAAAATGTGGCGAATGACGCTGTGCACTCTGACTCGTTGAACAGGTACCAACTATGGCACAAACGGTTAGGTCATTTATGCCGCATCGGTATGAATCAATTAAAGAATTCTCACCTAGGTATAGATTATACTGAAGTAGATAAATCAAGCTGCGTTGCTTGTGTAGAAGGGAAGCAAGCGAGAAAATCTTTCAAGGCGATTGCGTATAAGAAAGCAACCGCAAAGCTGGAATTGATCCACTCAGATATATGTGGACCAATGTCTGAGATCTCATTTCAAGGTAATAAGTATATGTTACTTTTCATTGATGATTTTTCACGTATGATTTATCCTTATTTTATTGCTTCTAAAGCAGAGGTCAAAGAAAAGTTTTGTATTTTTCAAGCTTTAGTAGAAAGACAAACAGGTGCTCAAATTAAGAGATTGAGGACTGACTGTGGTAAAGAGTACATTAACAAGGAGTTTGCGGACTATCTATCGTCAAAAGGCGTTATGCATGAGACAACAGTAGGTTATAGTCCTCAATCGAATGGTGTAGCAGAGCGCACTAATCGCTCCATTGTGGAGAAAGCGCGCTCTATGTTAGCTGGTTGTTCACTGTCAAAAGCATATTGGGAAGATGCTGTTAAAGTAGCAGTTTATTTGAAAAATAGATCACCACATCGTGCTCTTGAAAAGAAAACACCATTTGAGAAATGGAACGGTCACAAGGGTAACCTGAGCCATTTACGTGTATTTGGGTGTAGGGCACTTATACAAATTCCCGATTTTCAACGCAAGAAGTTGGAAGCGAAGACTAAAGAAGTAATATTTGTAGGATACTCAGAAGATCCAAATGGTTATTACTTTAGAGATGCTTCAAATCCAAGGCGTTTACAGAAGTCTAGAGATGTGACATTTTTTGAAGACTCCTTTAGCCGTCTGAAAGCTTATGTGAAAGAATCCAAAAATCCTGAACCCATAATCTTAATTGATGAAGATAAAAAGAAACAGGTTGAGATTCAGGAAGAGATTGGCAGAGAACTAGAACCAGAAAATCCTGAAATGCCTGAAAGGGTGGAGCCGGCTATGGAACAGCGAGTTAGTGAGTCAGCGAGATATCCCACTAGAACTCGGAGACAACCGGACTTTTACACTTCTATGGTGAATTCTGAAGATGTTTTAGAACCAAAGAACTATCATGAAGCAGTGAATGCAGAAGATGCTGTAAAATGGCAGTCAGCAATGTCTGATGAATACAATTCTTTGATTAAATTGAAGACATGGAAGCTTGTTGGTCGGCCTGATCAAAAGAAAATAATTCCTTGCAAATGGGTTTATAAGTTAAAGACAGATGCTCAAGGTAATATTATGAAGTATAAAGCTAGATTAGTGGCAAAAGGTTACAAACAAATAGAAGGCATTGACTATAATGAAACATTTGCCCCTGTGATTCGCCACTCTTCACTGCGTACATTATTTGCTTTAGCGGCGGAGATGGATCTAAAGATGAGACATCTGGACGTTGACACCGCGTTCCTCTACGGAGACTTGGAAGAGGAAGTGTTCATGGAACAGCCTCAAGGTTTCGTGAAAGAAGAACAAGAAGGTCAAGTCTGTTTATTACAAAAATCATTGTATGGCCTCAAGCAAGCTCCTCGTGCATGGAATAAGATGTTAAATAAAACTCTTTTGAAAATAGGTTTTACAAAAACTCCTTCGGAACCATGCGTCTATAAGAAACTTTTTGGTAATGAAATGGTCATTAAGGCAGTATATGTCGATGATCTAATTGTTTTTTATCAGAATGAACTGACACTTGACAGTGTCAAACAAGATTTGCAAAATATTTTTTCCCTAAAAGATCTAGGTGATTTGCAATATTATCTTGGATTGAATATCCAGAAAAGCAATGATGAAATAAAGGTAAGTCAGAAAACGTTTATTTCAAATTTGCTGAAAAGATTTAATATGGATTTATGTAAGACTGTTGAAACACCGTCAAATCTGAAGAAACTGAGTGTTGGAACTGGTGAAGGAGATTATCCATTTCAAAGTCTTATAGGTTCTTTAATGTTTCTGGCTGTAAACACTCGTCCAGACATAGCGTACATAACTAGTTACCTCAGCCAGTATAATACTAAAAACGGGAAAGAACATTGGCTAGCGGCAAAACGAGTATTGCAGTACCTGAGAGGTACGATTGATTATGCCCTTACTTTTCGAAAGACCGGAGATTATCTAAAAGGATATACGGATGCAGATTGGGCTAATTGCACAATTGATAGAAAATCGTACACTGGATATTTTTTTGTTCTGGCAGGAGGCCCTGTAGCGTGGCAAGCTAAGAAGCAGCAAACAATAGCTTTGTCTTCAACTGAGGCGGAGTACATGGCGCTTACTGCTGCAGCTAAAGAGGCTATATATTTAAGGCGTTTTGTATCGGAACTTTGTGGTAAGTCTGATTGTGTTAAGTTGTACAGTGACAGTCAGAGTGCACAAAGTCTAGTGCATAACCCTGTTCACCATGAGCGAACTAAACACATAGACACGAAGTATCATTTTATTAGGGAAACGGTGGAGGAGAGAATTATTGATATAAAATTCGTAAAATCGCAAGAAATGTATGCCGATGTGCTGACGAAGCCACTAGGCCGTAATATACATAAAATGTGTGTAGAGGGTTTAGGCTTAGCACGATTATAAGATAGGTAGTTTCTTTTGATTGTTTCTGCCTTAAGTATTAAGAGAGTTTTAATTGAGGGTGGATGTTGGTAAATCCTCTTTTGGTATGCATTTAAAACCTCTTATAAGTTTGAATTTTATGAAGTGTTCGGTGTTTGTTATTTTTATTGTCACTCAAAAATATAATTTCACAACAAGCAAGTCATATTTTTCATTTAAATTCCAACAATAGCCAATAAGAAACAATTTCTATTTTTGACGCCGTTTCAAATGTCAACTGTCTAAAATATAGAACGTTTTGAATCATAGGGCCCGATACAAAGTGCCCAACTTCAAACGACTTATTCACATTGATTGACATGACCAATAATTTTAATATAATTAATACTTAATATAGATAGAAGACAATATTGGAGAGAAATATATATTAATATACGGAGGGTATTCAATAAGTATTGAGGTACAAACTTCTCGGATAGAGGAAATAAAAAAATAAAATTTTCTTTAAAGTATGATACTCTTTCGTTTTTTCAATCATAGAAGGTTCTTATTTGTGTTTTCATCGCAACGAATAATCAAAAATAGAGAAAAGTTCGAAGAATGAAAGTTCGCGCGGTAATTAAATATCTGTTCTAAAAACTGTTACTACGAAACAAGTACCTAATCAAGACTTGCAAGATACGTCAGGGCTACATACTCCTCTTTTTTCTACAGCTGCGCATTAGTGCGCTGAGTTTAAGTCGAGAAGAACATCCATTAATGACAACTCGTGCTCATCCTACGACTGCAGTAACTGAAAAAATGGTATTATAATTATTTTGGCGGATCGTCTTACTACTTAACTGTTCGTTTTACAGCTGAAAAACTAAAGACTTCGATACGGACTGTTCATAATATAATACATGACGATTAGTACATACACCTATCACATGCACTCTCAATATTCACTGAAAGCATTTATTTTAGAAGTGAATTGATCTAAGTGAAAACAACAATTACCTACAACAACAACAATCTGCATAACTTGTCTGGGGATGGTGCGACGTATGCCTGTTCAATAGGGCTGTATTGAACTAAACCATGAAAAAAATGTGATCCAATGTAGACATACCCCAAGCGACCCCATCCAGTTATACGGGCCAAGTTTAATGAAATGAAATATTCGTTAGTGCCCTTAATTGGTCTCCTTACAAACATTAATCAAGTGTCACCGAATGAACGTAGTCTTACACTCCCCGTTTTAAAGTTCCCTCTAGGGCTGTGTCGTCGTGGTTCGATTCCAGTTATAGATAATACTTTAATCGAACCCAATGGATCCGGTTAGAAATTTAGCAGGGCCTAGAGCCTAACAATTTATGTTATAATTGTTCAATAGAATGTAATTAGCACGGCATTTGCCACTATTTTGAAGAAGAAGTATATACATACATACATAACCTCACGCCTGTATCCCAGAGGGGTAGGCAGAGACCAGGGACTACCACTTGTCACGATCCTGACAGATCACCTTCGCTTCATCAACGTTCATAAGTCGCTGCATGCACGCACGCCGGTTCCGGGTACTTTTTATCTTTCCCTTTGCTAATACATCCCCTATCTGGTCGATGTAAGAAGAAGTAACAGCAGTAAAATGTCACTATAAGCATAAATGAACTTTTTGTCTCAAAATACGAATGTGTGTAAAATTGCTAAGTTTCTGGGCTTCATTAAAAGAGATCTGGCCGCAGAAAACTATCGTGGCTCCAAAATCTTGCAGAGTAATTTAACATGAGAATCACGGGACGAAGTAGCCAAAGTAATTATGAATGACTGTTCAACATAATCTACTGTTAAAAGGTGTTAGTCCCCAAAGAGCATACAATATATAGAGTCCCCAAAGAGCATACAATATATGTATAGTTGATCAGTAAAATAAATAAACCAAACATAAATTAGTTTTTGCCTGAAGTCGTTTAAATTTTAAAACCGGTTCGGATTATTGAACTTGAACTTTTTTTATTGTTCCAGACGCAATACCCTACAGGTTGACGCATTGAGGTGTCTCTGAAGGGTCCTGCCAGGCGGCGACGTCATGGCGGGCAACCGGCGACTCGTCGGCTTATTCGCCGTTGCGTTGCTGATTTATTCAGGTAAGCGACAACTACACTCATACTCGTATTTACCCCTACATTTGAGGGAAAACGGCGCACTCATAAAGTTCTTCTACTCTGCAACGGGCAGCGACGGACAACACGATTTCAATCTAAAATAATCCTTAAATATCCACGAAGATAGAAACTTCACTGAAAATGCAAAAAAAGTCTGCGGTCGGCCGCACGTGGCCGATTTTTATTGTAGTCTGTAATGGTTTTTCTTTATCTAGGCTCTATGTTTGTGTACCACTGCTGCAAAAAGGCCTCCCTACTTCGGTCCAGAGTTTTCGCTCCCCTGGCAAGTATCGTCCACTTATCCGTGTGCATATGACAGACAAAGCCAGTCCTCTTTAATTTCGCCGGAAACCTTAAAAATATTTAAAGCTTATTAAAATTTGTATTGTTGCATTCGCACGCCGCGCGCCGGGCGCGTGAATAGTCCGTTATTGCTTACTTCCTACACGGAAAGTTTCTTCTTTGACTTCTTTTGGCGGCCGCTCCGATGTAGGTAGGTACATACTACGATAAGTACCTACGCATGGGATTATAATCTCTCAGGGAGTGATGCCCCGGTCGGTTGGTTGGTCGCAAATGTGGTGGTATAGTAGATTGTTAACCGAGGGTAGAAAGAATCAATTCCCGAGGCATATAGACGCCCGAGCGCAGCGAGGGCGGCTATAGTCCGAGTAGGAATTGATTGTTTTACCCGTGTTAAACACTCTACTTTTCATTTCGAATATGAGGAAAATAAATTCTCATTTTTAATATTCAAATCTTAGCATAAAAGATTATTACCTATTTTTTTAATTCCGTCACAGATACATATAACAGATTAGTATCCCGCCAATTTATATCGACTTTTAACATTTTAAACATGGAACTCACCGCGTAATTGTTGCGGCTTATTCCGCTCAAAAAAGTTTGCGCTAAGTTCACACTGGCTGTTTAGAAACTCACATGACTGCAGCATTTTTTTTAATTTGTTTTTTTTACATAAAACTCTTCACAGCTGACAGTAGTTCTATTTTTAAAGTTCATTCCGGGCGGCCCTTAGGTGGGAAGTAATTTAAATAAGTTTTTCCCTCTCTAGGGAGGGAAGCAGCATTTTCCACCCAATAATCAGATCAAAACAACACTACTTTCCGAGTATAATAAATGAAAAAGTTGTTATCCTACTTAATATTATAAATGTCTAAGTTTGTGAAGATTATTTTTTTATTTCGCTAACGTGCACACATTATTCCCCTAACCTTTGTAAAATCACGGTTTCACGACTGATCGGGTTGGCTGAAAAAAATTTCTATAACAAATAAGCTCGCCATTTTACTCATATTACGCTTATGTTTTGTGTAAAAAAAAATATCTCTTTGTGTACAATAAAGTATAAGTAAGATGATTGGATATTTGTTAGTCAGGTACGCAATAACGGCTGAACGGATTTACATGAAACTCAGATAAACAAAGATCTTAATTAAGAAATTGAGGATCAGCTAGTATATTAAGTATATGATACAATATAATGCAGTCGAACATACGTCCCACTGTAAGGCACAAGCGTCCTTTCAGAAATAGAATGTGGACTTAATCACTACGCGTGCCCACCGCGGATTAATGATATCAAGGGCCGCATTTGAGCACCTTTGGTACTCAGGTTCCCTCACGATGTTTTCCTTAAAATTCCGTTAATCTACTGTTAACAACTGTCAGTTTTTTAGAGTGAATTTTATGAGTGCCAAGCGGAACCCTTTACTGTACCTCCGCTGTCTGTCTATCCGACCTTTAAAGGCCTACATAGATAGATAGAGAACACTTCATTGTACTTAAAAAAGGAAATTACACCGATATTTCTTAACCTAAGAGTACAGACTGGCGGCCTTATCACATGTTATGTACATTTCAAAATTTTGCACAGAATATGTCTTATTAAAATGATAGAAAATAAGGCGGGTTTCCATACGACAAACGTGTTCTTTCGCCGTGTGTTTATGCTCTATCGAAAAAACGGCAATAGGTACAAACAAGCATCAAACATGGCGCGATTTACTTATAATTAATTCCAATGAAAATAATGAAAAACGGCGAATTGCGAGTTGGACTCACTGAATACCTTACATATTTACAAAAAAAGTGAGGCGGTACGGAGCACTCGGTGTGCGAGTCCGAACCGTACTTGGCCGGTTTTTCCTGTTAAGAGTTAGAATCAGATTATTCGTGTGCGAGAAAGTGGGAGTAACTTTGGGCAGAATTGCGGGAGTACTTTTTATTTTATTTTAAAGAAGATTAACAGTACAATATAGCAGAAATATAGAAAACAAAAGGTCAATTGCAATTTTCAGTTATAAATACAGTATAGCGAGATAGACGATAAATATGATTATTAGCGACAGATTACGGATAACACAAACATCGGACATAAAACAGAATATTTATGTGTATCTATAAATAAATGTTCTTCATAAAACAAGATTGCTGTGTGGTGTCGGCCTAGAGAATAGCACCAACACAATTCTTCCCGCGGGTGTCGTAAAAGGCGACTAAGGGGGTGGGCACAAACCAGGGAGTGGGCAGCAGCGCCCCCTGCAGTACAACTCCACCGAACTGCGATCCCCAATCCGAATGCCTAGTGTGGGGATTATGGGCATTACCACCTATGATAGCACAACGTGGCGCTCTTTAGGGGAGGGCTATGTCCAGCAGTGGACTAGTATAGCCTGACGACGAGAAAACAAGATTAATCTTTCAAAAATATCGCATTAGGTCTAATAAACTTTACATTTCAGACTAGTCATTGATGAATTAAACAAGTCTATGTCAGTGCACTTCGCGCCAATTTATTATAGCTATTACAGACTCTCCACGAATATTATATGTCTGAATTTTGAGCGGTGGTAGCTCAGTGGGTAGAACAATGGACTCGCAAGCGAGAGTCCCAGGTTCGATCCCCAGTGAGGGCATGTACCAATGACGTTGTTTAATTTCAAAGTTATGTACATTTGCGAATTGGTAGTCGCAATACCACACGCTAACGGCGAAGGTAAAACATAAAACATGAGGAAACCCGCGGCTTGGTTGGCTCCGCACGTATTGACTAGTCTCTCCTGTTGGCAAGGCCGACTAGGCTGTCGGGAAGGCATAGGTACTGGTCAGGCCAACACCATGTAAAACTATCTCCCAGGCACTACAGCATCCACGTGGTTGCTTCACCCATCTAGTGTGAGTGAAGATGCTACTGGACGCTGTATAAATAATCTCATTACGTAGACGTAGAGGCCAATGAATTGTCTACACCTTATTGAGACACTGTCCAGAATACCGGATTATTTCGCTTTGAGGGACATATTTACTTAAGTAACGTTCTGTCACGCTGCTTTCTGAGAAATTCGAAGAGATAGCACTCCAGTTAACTATTTACTTAGCCAAATTCAGAGGCTGGCCCATACAAGTTAAATTTACTAAGAGTCGCAATACGGAGTACTTGGGCTAAATCTGATATTTCACGCCGCTTATAGATTGGCTAAATGTGAGGTTTCCGGCTTGAACCTCAGATATCTCGTGACAATCTCGAGAACAAGATTGTCATTTAGTGATAATAATAATATTCTCCACACAACATGATCACTTGTCCTGGCCGCAAACTAGTACTCTGTGCTATGGTAACCAGGTTAGAACATCACAAACAGCAATACACCCAGACTGAGGCCATCTTTACATAACTAGCTTCATCATCAACTCATCAACCCATTATGTTCCCACCGAGGGGCACAGGTATATTCCCGAAGGAAGGTATAGGCCATACTCCACCACGGGGGCCAAGTCCGGATTGGTGGAGGTTTGCAAGACTAGTGGCTGGTCTTACAGTCAGAAGTTTTGAAGCCGCCCTAAGGCCTCTGACTTGGCTTAACGACTGTCATCTATCGACGGCAGCCGGCACCAACTATATAACTAACTTATGGAGGCTTTATCACAGTATTTGTTTTACCGAAGCACACGCAGTTTAACATTTGTGCAGTCCTCTGTTCCAGAATAATCGGCTTTCAAACATAACTTTGAGCTAGTCAGGTACTTTTTAATTATAAAGTTTGGATACACAACTGCTACTGCATATGAACTCTTCTGGTGGCGTGAAATATTAGGAAACAATAAAAAAATCGCATGATTTAGGACTTGAACCGAAAAATTGAACATGTTGGTAGTCTGCATTGTAAATAAAACACGTTTTATGGTACTATATTGTCAGTTCACAAGTTTTTTTTTGTTTATAAGTTTGTCTTGATTAATGGCTACTTACAGGATGTTGCAAAAGAATAACATTGTGCTTTCCAAATGAAATGCAATTCAATACCAATACCTTTTCAGAAAGAAACGGCTAGCTCCATAAATATTTGGATCTGTAAAATACAAATTGAAACTCTTGAATGTTGAAATAGATCTTTTTATCCGACGGTGAAGGCCCAGGAGGGTTCTACTTTTCGAGCTTATGTTTGTTAGTTAGTGAGTATGTATGTAAGTGTGTGTGTAGGTATGTCACAGGTGTTTTATGTCGTCTAAATTAACTAATTGACAAAAGTCAGCTGTCATATAATAATGTAGAACTTGCACAAAAAAATGTTTAATCTCATTGGCGAGGCCATGCTAAAAAATAAATAATCATGCTATTTTTATTATCTACGACCAATACTTTGAAACCAATCGAAAATACATTCTAGTCACGTGGTACAAAAACACATCATACAAATCTGACTTTAACATCTCACCTTGAAAGTAACGCGTTATAATTAACGAAGGTTCATAAATATTTGAGTTATCTCGTTTTTGTGCGTCTATGCCCTTATTAGAAAACTTTTAGAATTAAAAGAAAACGAAATCTTGTAAGTTTTTAATTATTGGAGTAACTTGGTAAACAAGTCCGCTGGTAGCTGAACACCTGTTCGAGGCCAGCTCGAGCTATATCGACAGCAAGTTCTCTCTACCGATTGAATTTGAACCCCGGCTGGGGACAAAAAAAAAACCAGTTCTGGGATGTTTACATGTTTGTGATGTCGTTGTTTCTGGCTCCCACGACACAGGGTATCCTCGTGTGGGGCCAGAAGCAATGTACGTGCCTGTATGTAAATGCTATGTTATGTTAATGTACTTTAAAAAAAACATCCAAGACCTTGGGTTTTTTTTTGTCCCAAGCCGGGATTCGAACCCGGGACCTCTTGCATAGTAGGCAGATGCGCTACCGCTACGCCACAGTCGTCGTCAAGACTTATGTTCTTTAATTGAAATAAAAGAAATAACACTTTCAACAGAGAGGATGTTTTTAAGCTTTAAGCACAATTATGATCCAGTATAATTACATGCTACTCACGCGCCTTATCATCGAATCTGTCCACGGATGTAATGATTATTGTGTATCGCGCCACTGCCAAAAACTAAATGTGACTTTAGGGTGGACCACTTATCTTCACTACAAGTACTCGCCTCAGTCTGTCCGTGACCATGCAACTGCAACATTGCCGAAAAGTCGGGAATTTAGGTAATTAAATTCTACCTAATAAATAATCGTGATAGGACCCGTTTGATGTCTAACTAAATAACTATTATGAACATAGCAAGTCATTAAAAAACTTCTTCACATTAATTTCCTTCTTCAATCATTTTAGTAAAACTTATATACATAACATTTACGTACATAACTTATATACATAACATTTGTGTTATGCTAGAATCTAGCCCCACAATAGGATACCCTGTGTCATGTGAACCAGAAACAACGACATCACAAACATGTAAACATCGAAGACCTGGGGTTTTTTTTTGTCCCCAGCCAGGGTTCGAACTCGGGACCTCTTGCATGGTAGACAGATGCGCTACCGCTGCGCCACAGAGGTCGTCAAATACGATATTGTTAGCGCAGCCAGACACAGGCAGTGGTGCTAGCCGTGAAGTGGCTATATAAAGCGAAGCGCAGGCGGTGCGCCCCTCTCTTGCTTCGTGGATCTCCAAGAGTTCGGACGTGTTTTGTTGTATCGCTGCTTAGAAAAAAAATTCCGTTACGATTTAAATTTTTCTTGTAATAGTTTTGATTGCCAATTGAAATAAATTATTTTTAGGTAATTCTGAATTTTCTTTTTAAAAAATTAGTTTCCCTTGTGATTCCTAAAAATATCTATATACAGTGCGAGAAACCTTCCTTTGAAAAACCGCACTAACTTAAGGGTAGCTCGATGCATACCTACTTGCTTCTGGGACACACAAGAGTTTATTTAACATAATCTGTTTTCGACGAGAGGTCTGGCAGGCAGCAAGCAGGACCTCTCAAGCAGAAAAAAATGTGTTATATTCAAACAAAATTCAAAACATGCATTTCAATACAGGCCTTGTTCGAGACATTTTAACAGCTGGATTTCTGTTTTTAAAATAAGTATTTTCTTTTTTCATGGCGCAAACTGACTCGCTTTGCCGAGCATCGAAAGTCTTTCTTGACCGTATCTAATTACTGGATGAATCAATATTTTGTCCAAAGTTGTGGCACCAACAGAAGAAAGCACTCTAGATAGGCCGTCCTGAAATAAATCCTACTAACACACGTCCAACTTTTCGTTGAATTGCTCGTGCAAAAGCTTCGATCCAATCTGCGACGGAAAAAAATTACATACTTCGATTTTTTATCCTGTTCCTGTTATGAGAAATTCACAAATAAAATCAATCTTTAACGGTTTCTCATATAACCCAGTTTAAAAATGATAAAGGTGAATACCGCATTATCAACCTAGAAGAATAATTTCAGATAAAGTCATCAATTTTGTAGGTTTACATAATTATTCTTCATTTACCCAGTTTTCATTAAGACATCGGCTAGGTACCCGATTGTTTCCCTATAATCCCAATAAGATGAACTCGGTTGCGTGCCCTAGGCGTGGGGCACATAGGAAGGACGTGGATCGAGTGCGCGGAAAGGACGTCCTTGCAATTCACTTTCATACCAAGTGTAATAAAGCGAGCGGACCTATGTCCCACACAGATAAGGAGGGGTGAAGACGCGAACTCGATACGATCCTCTACCCCGCTCCGTAGTCTGATGCTACGGCTAGTCTAATTGTTGGGATTGACCAACGTGGTCTTGGCTTTGTTTGCACAACTCAGCGACTTTCGCCCCTAGGCGATCAAGACGCTTTAATACGGCTCTCGTGCGATATGTAGAGACCTACTGAGGCATATGGAATCCGCATGAGAAGATTTCAAAAGAGATTTACTCAAAATATAAATATTAGTGTCTATAGTAGGTATTTTTGCTCTGCAGACGGTGGAAAATAAACGGTTTTTATGCATACTGGTTATGCTACTTCAACTTCAACCTAATCTTTGGTTCTTTGTACACTAACAATCTATGCTGTTAACAGCTATCAGTTGGTTAAAGTGCATACAGAAAAAACAACTGACACTGCTGTAACAAAAAAAATACATAATATTAATAATTATGAACCTGGGGTAAGAGAAGTATGAACGAGACAAAATATCTTAGTTTTTTTTTACTTTTTACTGGAAAGTCTTACAAAGAAAAAATGTAACCCTTGCTCTACAAAAACTAGGTATTTTATTTACTCTTGTTCATAAACTAGTATTACAGCAGGGTAACCTAAAATTCGTTCACCTTTTGTAAGGGGACATTCTAAACATGATTTATAGAAACATATTCGAAAAAACGCTGCGTAAATTTTTTTTATTTCTGTTTTATTATTAATACCTTAATTGCGCTTAAATTTTGAGACTAAAAACATACAGTGCAGCGGACTTAATGCCATAAGCAATATTTTTTTCCAAAATATAACTTCATTTTAAAAACCTATTTAGAGGCTAAAAATTTGTCCTTAGCACGGGTTAGTGCATAAAAAATAAAAATAGTATAATAACTTCACTTACATACACAAGCAATATCATAGAGTAGAATAATAAAAACCGAAAAAAACTATGGTTTTTCAGTGATAGCACCTCGCCGATTGCTATTGATTAATATTGCTAACGATTTTGAAGATCACGCCGTAGAGTAATACAATAAATTATTATGACTTTATACTTGAATTTACTTTGTTGAGAGTGTAAATTACGTTGAACAAAAAGATAAATAAAGGCCTCTGGGAAGTTGTCTCAGCAAATATACAACGCGGGAATTTAACGGCGCTGATAACGTTCACACTTGACCAAACATAATAGAATAGCGCCAGCGCCCCGCGTGAAACGAATTAAATTCGCATTAGGAAATCGCGTCTCCGCCTAACTTTTTTCCAGCCTCTGCACCAGGGGTGTCCAATATAATTTTGTGGCGGGCCAGATTTATATAGAAACTGCAGCGGCCCATAGAAGATGCTTAAATTTTTTGAAGAAAGGCTTGGCTGTCGCCGATCGAGCTATTTTTCCATAAACTCCATGGACTACTCCGCAGGCTCTGCAACCTAAAGTGGGTCTTGGCCTCCGACACAAGAAGTCGCCACGGTGATGAAAGGTAAAGTAAACGCTATCTAATTTTGTGTAAATAGTTTTTCCTTGAATGCATATAAAAGTCTGACACTCTCTAGAACGGTCGGTTCGGTTCTCGGTCGTAGAATAAACGTGTTGTATTAAATTTGGTAAAGAAATCTGTAAATACCAAAGTAATCCTCATATTTTATTTTATTTATTTATTTGCTCATATTCCATCAGATTATGAATTTGTCTCTGTCCAGCGTGGTCTCTTGCCAGTCGTTCGCCTGGAGCTCACACAGGTCGTTGGCCACTTTGGTGAGGCTAAACGCAAAAAAACGGCGCCTTGTAATATTAATAGATATGTTAAATTCACTTTGTGGATTAGCGACCTCTATAGGCCAAATGGTGGTCCGCGGGCCCTACGTTGGACAGATCTGCGCACAGTCCGCAGCCTCGGTGTATCGGAATAAATGGGGCAAACTTTATTTTATTTAAAACAGTCCCACTGAATATTTATGCTTCGCAACTTATTTACCATTCTGTTCTGACAAAATGCTATAAGTAAGTATCTACTGAGTGGAGTTTTAAAATGGCCAAGAAAAGAAACTAACTTTTATTGTAAGGTTTAGCTAGATGTGGCTAGCTGCATAAACTTTTGTCGCAATTAGTTTTTGTACTGTTGTCAAGGTAATTATTATTAGGGATTGATGAATTGAATTTAGAACATCGTGTACACCAAGTTTATGAATTCCAAACATACCTATTTAAGTACTCCATTGTGCCGAATTTATTATACAACCATTTTAATTCGTTAAAAACTCAGACACGGAACCTTCTTGGTGTACTTCTTTTTTAATTTGCTTTGCGCACGCTATTTACTTTAAAACATTTTTTGCATTAAGTCATTTCCTAGCTGAGGTGAGATAAAAAGCTACGTGTGCACTTGAGTGCAAAGATTTTTCACCTCATTTTTTTTATTTCGTCGCTAACGCTTAGGATTCTAATTAATAAAACCTTCCCTTGCTCCACTGAGCAATGAGGGATCAAAATTGAGCACGCGGTTAAAAAGCAAGTTTGCACTCTTGTATGACAAATAACTATTGTAGTGTATGTATATACGTGCTAATTGAGCCCGTACGTCTGGCGCTCCCTGGACAACAATCAGCGTGTCCGTAACGCCTAAATCCTTCCACCACATAGCGTAACGTGGTGAAGAAGTGAAATACCTACGTACATACTGTTTTCTGCTTTTTTTTTATCTGGCGCTCACTTGACACCGTTTTAAGGCGCTCTGTACAATAACACTACAGCCACTAACGGAAACAAACAATATCTTTTGTACAGATGGTTTTATGCAACGATCGACACTTTTCGCAACAACGATCTGTAAAAATTATATGATTTTCTTCCATTGGTCACCCTATAGTTACTGCATGAAACCCCTTAATAGTGAAACCAGTTGTAAGAGGAATAACTTTCTCTTCTGACACCTTATAACATTATGTCAATAAAGCAGTCTTTTACCTAACCCTTAGCAGGATATTGCACAGCTGACTAAACTGATAAGATAAGATAAGATAGTATCAGATACTCGTTTATTAATATCGACAATGATACAATATATAAATAAGAACTGACCAAGTGCGAGTTCGAAGCGCACGCCGAGGGTTCTTAACACTAAAAATATGACAATAATGTGTTTACTTCATACATTTCGAGACTCCTTAGCGGGAGCCTGGCTTCCCTACTATTGAAAGGTTTTTATGCTTGTAACGTACGTTATACTTGGTTTTATACGTGTTTTTACACTCATCTGGGTGACTTGAAAGCCGCGGTTATGTTAGTAGTAATTAAAATTAGCATCTATTTAAACTATTACATTTAAGTATAGATGCAAAAAAAATTGAGAAAACTTGTTTCGAATCGAGAAATACTGTTCAAAAGCGCGAACAATTAGTACTGCCTCTGTCTATCAGAACAATGACCCACGGATCCGCGGCACGAACGCACTGCTCTAACTAGCTACTAATGGTTCTAATAGATTCGAGCTGTGTCAAGATATTTATGATAAGTGCCTTTTAAAAATTAAACAAACTAGCTCAAGGTGCTATATTCGATAGCTGCTGTTAAGGCACGTTCATTTTGCTATGGCTTGCAAACAACCCAAAATTAATATTGTATTATGGTATATGCTATTGTAGACATAGATTCTGTGATAATTTCAACTAGCTATCTATTAAGGTTCAACAGTTCAGCAGAAAAAGCACAATTAATAGGGTCTTGTTGGCGATGACGGGACGATCTCTGCAATTTCTTGCCGGAGTTGTCAAAGGTGGCAAATGACCGAAAATATTGGTCTTAAAGGGAGAAGAAAAAGAAAAAACTTTTATTATAGCCACAGTACACACGCCACGATAACAAAACAAACTTAAAACACAATACTACATAACATTAAAATAAAAGAAAAGAACACAAAAGGTCACGGCTTGTCACTGCTGCTATAAACGGCAAATGACTCAGCAATATGCTGATGGGCAAGCCTACAGCGCTGATTTTCAGTCAGTGTCAGGTGCACCGCGAACTTTACAGACTGCGGTGTGGTGCAACCATGGGAAATACCATACTGAATAAAGGAGGCCATTGTCCTGCAGTGGAATACCAATAGCATGCAGGCTACATAAAAAATAGGGTCTTGCTTGTTACCCACCGGATCCGGAACCCTAAAAACGTCGCGATCTTTATTAATTTCATAACTTTGTCGAAAAAAGAACAGTATTTAACACGGGCGGCGGCGGGGCGGGTGGGGCGGTCACCCCTCGCATACGCAAATAGCGTAATCATGAAGTTACTGCTCGCGCTGAATAGACAGCAGCCACGCCAACCCGTCGTTATTTATCAAACATCAGAACCCGGCTGACTTCATGTAGCATTAACAAATTACAGCCATAACCAAGTAGTTAGGTAACGGTTAAGTGAGCCCTTAGCCTAATAAAGCGCTGCGGCGCGGTCGATTTCTGTCACAGATTCTCAGTTTGGCTTTCGTACACATAGAATAAAATATCATTTTAAATTCGTGTTTTCTCAATTATATGTAACATGTTGAGTTGACAGCAGGTCGACCTTTATATGTTTGTTGCAAAGTAATCCTTAACCTATGAAACGAATGAACGTAGGTAAAATTGATGAAAACGCGAATAACTTGTAGGAATCTTTAACCTGTCTTGTGCTTGTTTTTCAAATGACATTGTCCCATTTTAGAGTACATTTCGGGCAACTGCCAAATCCGTTATGGGATTAGGCTGGGTATCGAACCTTACGATTTTAAAAAGTTTTAGCCGAGACCTGTGGGTACCTATGTCAAAAATCGCTTTAGTTACTGCAACGACGAGACGTTCAATACTTCATAGATTTTATTTTTATTTAGTTATATGGGTACATATTATTTACGTACGATAATTACGTAGCTCGTTTTGATCAACAAAGTATGGATTTAAGAATATATTCCTCGATTGCGGGAAACAACATTCAGAAAATAAAAGTACACCGAAAAGTTCCTCTGGGCATGACAAGGTTTTTGTTTCACTGTCCAATCTGTGCTCTGATATTTATATCAGAAAATCTTTAGGCGACATTTTTAGGCGACTTTACATGACGACATGACATTTATAAGTTATAAAGGGTGTATAGGAGAACTAAACCGGTAATTTTACTTTATGGTATCAACCCTTTGTATGTCCCCACTGCTAGGGCACGGGCTCTTCCTGCATCGCAGGAAGGTTAGGCCACCACGGGGGCCAAGTCCGGGTTTAGTTAAGACCTGTCTTAAGACCGCCATAAGTCTAACAGGGGGTTTTGGTGCAATAAATTGTTATTTTATAAATAAGACTAACATCTATCTGTTCCGTTCTGTACTGTTCCATTCCATCAATTACATAAAACATTCCGTTTTCTTTGCGCAAAACATTTTCGTTGCAAATTATTAAAAAAATAATAGAAATATTGAAAACCAATTGCTCTGTGTAAGCGTGTATGAAAAAGCACGAGCAGGAGACTTTACATCTGATTTTACCTAAAACACGCAAATACTATGAACCACCTGAATAAACATTGTGGCAAGCAGGGTTGTCAAAAAGCTTATTCACGTGTCGATTGTGTGTGACTACACTAGCAGAAACAAACAAGACTAGTTTCCATATAAAGTATACAGCGATGTTTTATAGCTCACCCCGCCTTTGCTCGGAGTTTCCATATTTTTCGCATTACTTATGCATAGAGTACAAATTGAAACGTAACTCCTTGTTGTACGAGTCATCGGTATTCAAAGCCACCGACGGGGTTTACTGCGCTGTACACGTTACCCTGATTGTTCTAAAACCGACAAATAACACACCTTGCCTTTTTATCGGCTACCAAACATTCGAAAAAGGCCTGGACCGCACAGATAGAAATTAAAAATAACTTCCACACAACATAATCACTTTTCCTGCGCCTTGATTATGTAACGTTTAACGTAGGTGTACATGTGTGCGAAATCGGAGCATTCACTTAGCTCTGCGCATAGATATGAAGCGGCGCGTTATATATATAATTGTATACCTATACCTAAACGTCAAAAGTCACATAATCAAGGCGCCGATCCCAAACTAGGATACCCTGTTGCTATGGCAACCTCGCAAGGATATTCTTCTTCTTCAGGCTATATTAGTCCACTGCTGGACATAGCCCTCCCCTAATGAGCGCCATAGCGCAAGGACATTACAAAAAACATGGAAATACACCCAGAGTGACGCCATTTGTACAAATGTACGTCGGCCTCCAATGGGAATCGAACTCACGACCTCCGGCATGGTTTTTAGACGTGATACCGGCAGGCCGACGAGCAGTAGTGACGTCATACATTTTTAGTTCTCAACAAAACGTACCAAAGAAAGGATTACTACAAATTCTACCTTTGCGATAGTAATCTCAGACACGTTGGCAGTCGTCATTTGTTTTTGTTCATAATTTTACGTTACCTATCTCCAAAAACATTGTGCAGCCTAGTAGAATTCTTTACAAGTATCAAACTCGTTATTTACCTTGCGATATCAATTAATTCTAATTCTTTTTTTACTAGAATGAATTGATACCGCAGCGTTAGTTTTGTAAAATTACATTAGCGAATTGTAACAAAAAGAAATAAAAAAAAAAGTTAACGTCTCCATTTCCGTAACAAACCAAAAGTAGAAAACTATATTTTCTGGGGCGAAAATGTACTCGTATGATAAAAAGTATTTTTTTATCATATGAGTAGGTACATTTTCGCCCCAGAAAATATAGTTTTCTACTTTTGTTAGACTGCACACTACCAAAAGGGCTACGTACCTAAAAGCACCAGAGTAAATTAGGATCTGCGTTTTTCAACTTCTGTTTTATAAGATTTTTAAGCTTTCATCATCATCATCAGCCCGGTAAACCCCACTGCTGGGTATAGGCCTCTTCATTTCCACGCCAGCCAGCACGGTCTCGCACTCTCTCTTTAAGCTTTATATTTAAAAAAATATCAGATTTAAAAAAATGCAGCCTCTGGTAAATCATTATCCCACAAGAATGTCTAATACCCCAGAAAATAGACCAAATACATGTGCCAAAGTAAATAACATAGACCTCCTTTGCTTTTGTAGGCGTACGTGGGCCCGGGGACATCTAGTATTCTAATACAACGTGAACGAAACCGCAAGCGTAGCTTGATCATAATTATTTTAGTAAACTTCCGAGCTCATTTTGTATTCATCCCAACACTTTAACAATCATAGAGTCGTAAAACTCAAATTCAAAAACTTCCAAACTTCCATTGCTACAGCTGCTAAAATACTGCAAATACACTCCCGGCTTATCAACTGACTAGTTAGGAGTAGATTTCTCATAGCCACATACATTGCTTCTAGCCCCACACTAGGACACCCTGTGTCGTGGCAACCAGAAACAGCGATATCACAAACATGTAAACATGCAAGACCTGGGGTGTTTTTTTATCCCCAGCCGGGATTCGAACCCGGGACCTCTCGCATGGTAGGCAGATGCGCTACCGCTGCGCCACAGAGGTCATGGGTAGCATATTATATAATTTGATTAGTTAAACAGAAAGGTAGTTAAACAGAAAGTCCGGGTTAAGTTTCGATGTTGGATAATGTACTAGGCTCTCACCGAAATGTAGGAGTAATTTTGTAAATAGATGGAAAAAGTCTGTGATTTCATCGTCGCTCTAGGGATCTCGGATGCTTCTGGCAAAAAGTACTAGGCTCACATGTACATGGAGCTCAATGGCTCACTAAATGCGCACCAATGCAATTGTTGCAAGCGTTATCCAATAAAAAATTGGCCTTCCAAATTCAAATTTTTGACATTTTTATTTCCAAGAAGAGAGTAAAAAGTTTCGATGCAACGAATTTGGGATACAAAGCAGTTCCATACTCTGGTTTAAAACTTCTGGTTTGTTTAGAGCGGAAGAGATATAGGTCAAGTCCTCAAGAGTTAATGAGAGGTTCGATATTTCAATAAAACGTGATAGCGTAGGTATATAAATTCAAAATTGGATTTATATACTTACCATACATGTTTGATTGGATAGCAATAGCTTGTTTTGGGCCCTAACTTTAGGGATCAAAATACGTCATTTCGAGCAGATGGAGTGAAAAAGTATTATAAAATCACGGTGGAATTAACAGCCGGTGCTCGTAAATGAGCACATGAAGAATTATGACAGTATTATAGTAGGAGTAGTAGACCTCGTGTTCTCTTTAAAATACGTAGGTAACCACCTAGATGTAGTGACGAGGATACATCTTGGTAAATACCTTATTTAGTCAAAGCTCAATTATGCTGATACCGTTATTGGGGGCAGTCTGCTAGGAAGAACTAAAAAAAATATACAGAGGATGCAGAATTCATGCGCAAGGTTTTGTTTCACTATACCATGGAGTGCACATTACTCCTTGCTTCAGTAGTAACAACATACTCAATATGGAGCTTCGGCAAGCCCTGCATTTTGCAAGTCTAGATAGATAGAGATAGAGAACACTTTATTGTACATACAAATGGAAATTACACAGATATTTCTTAACCTAAGAGTACAAACGGCGGCCTTATCACTAAAAGTGATCTCTTCCAGACAACCTTTGGATGGACTGGACTAATATATTGAAGAAGAAGGTAGATGTACAAATATACAAGATTATTTCAAAGGTATAAATGAATACATGCCTAAACAATAGTGTACATATAGTTATCAACAGATAAATACATATAATTTACATAAATACACAAAATAAAAAATATATATTATTATATAAATACATAAACACTTAACAGAATATACATAATTACACTATTTTTATTTTTAATGCACTAACCCGTGCTAAGGAACAAATTTTTTTAGCCTCTAAATAGGTTTTTAAAGAATATACATATTGAAAGGACAAAACAAAAAACACAAACAACAACAGATCAATATTACGGATTACTTCAGTGTTATAGTGTACTAGCGTGATAGAATTCCTTTACAATAGCCTTAAAAATGGGAAGGGATTTGGCTTTCCGCACCTCCATCGGTAAGGAACAGCTATAGAAAGTGGTGTGATGGGAAGGGATTTTTAGGAGTAGGTTTTGGGAAGAGCGAAGAGAAAAGATATGAGAGGAATGCAGAAACTCAAAGCGCTCTTTTAGATAGGAAGGAGCAGCTGGATTAAACAGTACGCAATATAGAAGAGAAAGTATATGCGTATTTTACTTCTCGGTGTGATTGAAAAACAGCAACCTACATACTTATACAACAAGTTAAACTTTAGTAAACGTCAGTATCGTATCTCATTAAGAATGGTCAGCCCACCCTACCATTCAGCAGCATTTAGGGGAAGCCTCTGTTACTGCGCCGCGAAATACTGGCACAATATCCCTCCCCCTAATAGACAGTCGCCTTCAGTAGGCTGTTTTAAATTAAAATATAAAAAAACATGTACAGAATATAGAAAGTTCCGTGCTTCGCAAGGCACGTTAAGCCGTTAGTGCCGGCTGTCATGTAATGGCAGCCGTTAAGCCGTGTCAGAGGCCTTCAGCGGTTTTGTAACTTCTGACAGTAAGACCCGCCACTGTCTTACAATCCTCCACCAACCCGGGCTTGGCCCCCATGGTGGACTATGGCCTAGCCATCCTGCGATGCAGGAAGAGACCCGTGTCCCAGCAGTGGGAACATACAAGAGTTACAATCGAAGCCAAAAAATCTAGTATAAAATGGTTCCGTACCCATAATTGTGATAAATCTTACTAACATACATAGATTCTGAATTTGAGTGCAATATTAAGCCGAATGTGATGCTGATTGAAATAAGTAATACACCTACACTGTTTTCATCTCGATATAATGTTTTAGTGTATGTATAGGAAATATTTACTCAATAAGCAAAAAGACTTACAGAAAAATTGTTCCGTACCCTGTTTTCATCTCGAAATAATATGTTTTATCATATGTTTTATCAACTATGACATAAAGCTGAGCTAAGTTTTAATATGTTAAGTTTATTTTATTGTAATTTTATGTGCATAATAAAGATTATTATATTCTATTGTTTTCTGTTCTATTATTTTCGTAGCGTATCAAACCGACTTTATATTTTGGGAGTTGGAAATATACTCCTGGCGAGTTCCGGCACACCTCACACAATGTCACTCAACATTTCGCAGAAATCGCGTACTGAAATTTACTTGCGTGTATGAAATACCCATTCCCGTTATTGTTATGCCGCGGACCAGCATCACAATGGGCCTCCATATGAGTTTGCTTGCAGTGATGACCTATACGTTTACTTCTATTCGTTAGCATTCGTTTAGGCTTTTACAAAATTCGTGTTCCCCGTTTTTTTTCCTCGGACATTGGTTGAGTCCGTGCTCTTTTCAGGAATGTTATTGATTTTTTAATTTAAGGAAATGGTAATAATGGTTAACAGTTGAGTTATGGATGGGAGCGAATCTGTTGTTATTTCATGAGAAGTATTGTGTTATAAGAACGTAAATACATCTAATTTTGTCAAATATTTCTAAAACATAGTTATACCTTAGGTTGATTCTTTTATAGTATAGAGTTCGTATTTAAATTTTTATTGGTATTTATCTAGAGCGATGGTAGCGGGGTTAGAACGGGTTAGAACGAAACGGTAGCCGGCCTAGCTTTCGGAAAGTCGTGGGTTCGATTCGCGGCATATACCAGTAGCTTTGTTTTCTAAGTATAACATCTGAATTTGCCTGCGATGTATATTTTAGAAATAAGCCTCTTTGTAAAAACAAATAAAGATCTATAAATTGCATCAAACGAGCCCAAAGAGATCCCGCTAGAATAGTAAAAAGCAAGTCAAACACGGCACTATTGACGAAAAGCGTTTGTCACATGGCTCCTACTACAGAACAAAAAAGAGTAGAAGTAGTGACATGCTTGCCTGCATGCATGATAACCAAACGCACACTATGAATGCCAAACTGCCATTGGTATTATCATTGAATTTGAATTCAATGGTATTATCAACCCTTGTATGCCCCCACTGCTGGGGCACGGGTCTCTTCCTGCACCGCAGGAAGGTTAGGCCATACTCCACCACGGGGGCCAAGTCCGGGTTGGTGGAGGATTGTAAGACAGTGGCGGGCCTTACTGTCAGAAGTTATCAAGCCGCCCATAAGGCCTCTGACATGGCTTAACGACTGCCATTATATGACAGCCGGCACCAACGGCTTAACGTGCCTTGTGAAGCACGGAAACGCTCGGAAAAATGCCGGTAGTCACGGGACGCTCACCCATCCTGTACCTGACCGCGCCTGTTGTTGCTTAACCAAGTAATTGATTCCAATCACTCGGTTCACCTAGGCCACGAGCGCTTGCCATTGGTAAATAAAGACAATGCCAAAAAGGTCTATATCATAAAATTTCCAGTTAAATATGAACCTTTTAGGTACGTAAACAAAGATCAAAATCAATGGACAAAGCTATGAAAATAAGTTTGACAATAACTCTTTCGTTTGTAGTACCGCTACTCTACACTAGATGGAACTACTACCACGTCTGATCTTCGAGAAGTTTTATGTGATACAAGACAAGTCTCTCATTGTTGCTACTCAGCCGGATTGGTTTCCTTGTTTATGTCATTACCAATTTAATTTAAAAATACGATGAAATACTACTCATCGATGAACTGTTTCGGCATGATTGGTAAAGTTTAGTCCCCAACTCCTGTTTTTACATTCTAACACAGCACAAGAAGGCATTTTAGTAGAGTTTTTACGATTGTTTTCTTTACTAGAAACAAACGATCACAGAGGTATGAACAACTGTCAGAGACTACGCATAGGCAATATATTGCTAATGCGAGGCACGCGGGCACCGCCCACTTACGACTTCTACTATTTTTTATGTTCTGTGACACCTGCTTTATATACGGAGGGAACTCCCCATAGACAAATTTAAATTTAAGTTGAAAAAAATACCTTTAACTAAATCATTATAGCGTCTTCGATTATTTAGATGACAAATTTTGACATTGTGTATCTTATATTATTACTTATTCTAATTAGAGTCTATTGACTTGCAATTTTGCTGATATAAACTTCAACATCATTTTAAGTTTTCTTTAGAACATTGGTAACGCCTTATTGGCCAAACATAGCGCACATTTATTTATCGTATACCTATGTTTGACAAATAAAGTATCTGTGAAGTGTCAGTAGCAATACCACTCGCTGAAGTGAAAAAAAACATCGTGAGCAAACCTGAGTGTCTGAGGTGTTCACATAGATACCACAGCGCTTGAAATTTTCAATCCGCGGTGGGCCCACGTGGTAATCAAGCCCAAACTCTATCTCTGCGAAAAGGGCTGTGCACAATATGCTGTGCATGTACGTTTTGTCTCTCTCGACGTCGGAGTGAGAGACTTAGGAGTACTTGCCATGTCGAAAGTATGACCATGGGATAGCCAATAGACTGCGGTCTTGCATACTTAAAAGTAGTTATTGCCATATTACATAAAAGTGTTGTATTTTTATCTGACAACACTGTAAAAATTGTTACTGATAAATAGTCCTATGCACTAAGCATGGTAAAATTAAGAAACTAAAAAAATACTAAATGATAATACAGAACAGGAAAAAGATTAACAAAATCTATATATTTTTCCTGTCAAATCTATGCTCCCCAGACTTTGTCTTCACCCTCGTGGGTATCAGAGATGTCTCGGTGTCATGTGTCAAAATAGTGTCCAACTCGGCCGAAATCAAGCGCGTATTTAGTTTTAAAAAATATGTATTATTTCATTTTAATGTACTCACTGTTAATTTTATATTGTTTCAGAGTTGCTGTAGATAGAACATTCATTTAGTTCACACTTAGTTCAAAGTCTTCACAAAGAAATCAAAATTAGTAAACATAAAAAAAATTGCTCATTTCGTGTCAAGACTTGACTTTGGCAGAATTTGTCGACATCGCATCGGCTGGTTGCCATATCAATAAGAAATAATAATAATAATCTCGGCAATGTCGCCATGTTACCCAGTTGTAGACAAGTCTCGGTTGACTCCATCTCGGTCGCTGTCGCCACGTTAGCGTCGAGGCATTTCAGGCTCGATAGAGAAATTGATATTTTTTCCATGGAGAAGGGCATTTCTGGAGCGTTGCATGCTAAGCGAATAAGAATTACATATGAGACTTAAACAAAAACATAGTACTTACATTACAATTGGTGGCCTTCTTACTAAAAGTGATGTCTTTCAGACAACTATCAGGTTAAATGTTTAGCTAATACTTGCTGCTTGGAGCTGAGATAAGGTATGTGCATTGTTTCCAGGCCTGGAGGAACTGTAGGAACCAGTTAAATTAATTCTTTTATACCGCTTTAAATTCATGTTTAAAAAATGTACTTACATTTTCTATACTTAAAAATAAAGCGGTATGTTAAAAAAACAGGTTTATCTTAAGACTTTTCTAAAACTACAAACAAGTAAAATTTTAATTAAATCGAGTTAAGTAGTGCCAGACGAGTAAATAAGTTAGTTCATTGCTTGCATAAGTATTTTGTATATTAGGCTATATAAAACAAAGATATCTATTTTATTTACTTTGTTTTTTTAGTTTGTCTATATCATTTGCGTTCGTTATGTTTATACGGCATCACATACTAAAGAGAACTATACTATTTTTATTTTTAATGCTCTAACCCGTGCTAAGGACAAATTTTAAAAACCTATTTAGAGGCTAAAAAAATCACCCATGCCGGGATGCGAACCCAGAGGTTGCGGGTTCGAATCCCGGCATGGGTGAAATTTTTAGCCTCTAAATAGGTTTCCAAAAGAGAACTAACCTACAATATGGATAAAAGTTGACAAGTTTAAAATCCTACGAAACCATAGAGGGGCAGCAGGGGACCAGAAATCAGCCCTTATTACGGGATCAAGCGCGCGTAATTTACCCAATAAGCCGTAAAGATGTCGTGTCCCGATAGGTATATTAGTTGTAACGGATTTAAGATCGTATCAAATAAGGGGATATTAGTATTCTGCCCGCAATTTTGCCTAAGGGAACATACTGAATAAGCGTAGATTCAATAGGGCATGAAGGAGATTAAAGAATGGCTTTGCAGATAGCTAGATGAATCTGAACCAAATTGGGGACTATCAGCGAAGGGCAAGTAAAAAGTACCTACCCAAATCCAGCGTGCGCCCATTCAACCACTAATTAATGTTGATGAAGCGAAACAGGTTTACAAAAGGAGGACGAAAGAGGTTACAATGGGGTCCTCGTATAGTAAAACTACCACACAGAAAATTAGGGAACTAATTTACGTTACTAGGCTAGGCTTGTTTATTTTAGTTCTTCCATGGTATTATGCCCTACACGGTATATGACGGCCGAGTTAGATACAAATTGAATTTGACATATGAGACCGAGACATGGTACCCACGGAGGTAAATACAAAGCCTCAAGGGCGTTGATTTGACAGGAAAAATATAAATTTGGTTTATATTTTTTGTGTTCTTGCTGTATTATCATTTAGTTTTGATTTTACTTTCTTAATTTTACCTTGCTAAGTGCATAGAACAATATTTATCAGTAACAATTTTGACAGTATTGTTTATGGGGTCGAGCATTAGCTGTATACATTCACGGATGTAAAAGAAAGACGGATGCCTTCTTGCATTGAAAGGGTGTGAAGCACCGCTCGTCCTACACTTTCGTGTACATACACGAGCTCACTCACACAGACACACCAAGTCGGACAATCTGCCGCCATTACGCTCCGAGCAGCAGTGCCAGTATGTCTTATTTTACACAAATGAAAATTTAAGAAATGCCGTCTTGTGTGGTACGGTGGTCTAAATACTTGTCGAAAAAATGCAATAAGTCTCAAGGGAGTACCTACCATGCGTAAGTAATGTTTTAAGTTACTGATTCGTGATATTTTTTCCTTCTTAGGTTATGTTTACATTTTTTTATTTAATTAAAACTGTTTTATACGGATTTATGCTCGTTTATTTCATTTTTTGCAATTTTCCAACGTTTCGGCACTTTTTCAGGTGCCGTGGTCCCGGATGACTGATGTGACAGGTGTCTTTTAGAAATTATTAGAGGTTAGTTTACTACCCTCGGCAAAAATTACAAAAGTTAATTATGAAGTTACGTTCCAAAATAGACAAACCAATTATTTTCATATATAGTCAACAATATTGATTATTAGTAATTGAAGTTAAAATTAAATTTATAAACTAATTACTTTATATGAACTTAAAGATACTGATTATTAATTGAAATTAAATTTATTTTTATTATTTATTCTACAGTCACACTTCTAGCAAGGGGGTCTCATGCACTTAAGCACTGGTTCCCATGCTACCGGTATGTTCCAACCACGATCTCTATTAAAATTTTGATGCCGGTGGATCTCTATTGCCTCGCTTATCATTCTAGGGAAGAAACGGTCTTCTCGGGCTAGAACTTTAACTTTATCGAAATGTATAAAGTGGTTGGTACCGCTAAGTGTATGCTCGCTGACTGCAGATCTACCAGAGCGCTTATGTTTCACATCAGCGATATGTTCCTTCACCCGCTCAGCTATGGTACTCGTACGCTTCGTTTGACCAATTTACGAGGAACCACATTCACAGTCAAGCTTGTATACTCCTGCCTCTTGTAAGTATACAATCTTGACTGTGAATGTGGTTCTTCGTACAAATCCGTATAAAAACAGTTTTAATTATGTCTACTGCTCGTGTTAACCTTAGAAAATACTATTTTTTTTATTTACTTACAAATCGGGATGTCAAATGCAGCAGTGATACGAGTTTTTTTTCGGGAAATATTCCCAAAAAGTGGCGAATTATGTATTTGTTGCATTTATTAGTGTTTTTTATAGTAGTACTTTTAGAGTTAAGGAAATACGCAACCGTAACCCTTATAATAATTTATTGTCTTCAAATGTCTAATATATGAAATTTGCCGCCTCACTCGCACTCATAATGAAATATCATAGCCTTTTTTATTGTACAGGCCGACATAAACTTAACGATCATCGGGTGATGCTGCGCGTCCCATTTTCACGCATTTTGCGTGCAAAACAGATAGAGTTACGCGCGCTTGTTCTTTAAGTTTGTGTCGGTCTGTACAAGCCGTGCTGTGTGTCGACATCTAACAACGTTGTGCATGAGCCGTCTATTTCTTTTTATAGTGCCAATGGCTATACCACACACATAAAAAACAAGAGATAGCCTACAATAACTATCGACAGCTGACATCCAGCTGATATTAGTTAAGTTGTCAAACACCCGCCACCGTTGTAGGTGGCAGTGATATTACTTAGATATTTTGTATCCTAAACTTTCAACTTATTCGTTACATGTGATAATGTGCGTAGTTGAGCGCGTGAGTTAGTTGGTGACGCTGTTTCACGTTAATTTGGAAATGTATTTAGTTTTTCTTTCTAATTCGTGTTTATTATTCGTTTGTTATCAATGTTTTAAAAATTGAAGAAGAAATAAGAGGCAGTTGTTATATCTGTATAAAAACACTAAAACTGCACTCCATATTAGCACCTTGAAGTAAGTAAATATAGCTACACCCGATTTAATTCTATAATAAAAGACTAAATTTGTCGTTCCCGGAATCCCGGGATTTTTTCGATACGGATGTGCTATCCATGTTAGCTAACACCTCTTTAAGGCGTTTCGTTGCGTTAACTAGCGCCACTAATGGAAAAAAATCATAACTTTGTAACAACCTATTTAGAGGCTAAAAACTCCACCCATGCCGGGATTCGAACCCGCGACCTCTGGCTATCCGTGCCAGCGCTCTTTCCAACTGAGCTAATGGGCGACTCACCGGCATCAGAGAAATTTCGAACCTCTTTACAGTACTCTCTGTATTACGTACAGGCAGCGACATCTGGCTGAAGTAATTTGCATCACTTGCACATTCTTTTAGTTTGAGTTTGGTCTGTCTATTTTCAACTATTTTATATTTTTCCCTCGGTTTTCATAAGCCTAATTAAATACAAAATATTTTTTTGCTAACAGTACAAATTGTTTAAATCTGTAATAATTGCAAATATGGCTTTTATAATTAGACGATGTCTTCTAAGAGGTGTGACTTTAATAATTAGGTAAATTCTTTTAATAAACATTTTCTCTATCTACAACGGATATGGCAGTTCCCATCAAACTACGACCTTGTACAACACGGTCGGTCACCCTAAATATTTTTAATGATTAATTTTTTTTGCCTTTTATTACATAATTTCAAATCTGCAGTTTAGTTAAAAGTACCTACCCCTAGACATTTGATGATCCATGAGTGAGTGCGTCAGCGAGTGCTGAAAATTTAAACTTTTGGAACCTTTCATAATAACCCCTGTATGTCCCCACTGCTGGGGCACGAGTCTGTTCCTGCATCGCAGGAAGGGTAGGCCATAGTCCACCACGGAGGTCAAGTTTGGGTTGGTGGAGGATTGTAAGACAGTGGCGGGCCTCACTGTCAGAAGTTATCAAGCCGCAATTAGTAATTGTTTTACATAGGTCTGGAAAACATAACAAGTGCTGCGGCCAGACACACGAACAGCACAACGATCACTCACGGAACTTCAATCACTCTTCAAATTTTCAGTCTTGTAACATAACAAGAATCGAAGGAGAGAAATACAGACGGGTGGAAAAGTGGTCGAAATGGTTTATTTAAATAATATATGCACAAGGCGGGCTGGCCGAAAACTTAGCCAGTAGGCGCGCTCTGTGCGCCTTGATTGAAGCTTTTTTCCTCTGTGATTGAAGTCTCGTTTTGAATCCGAACTTGTATTATTATATATCTCGACTTTCAAATTACGAATGGTGGGTAATTCTTTTACTATACGCTGCGGTGTATAGTGCGCTACCGTAATATGTGTAGGTAGGTAGCTGTATATGTAACTGTGCATAAATTATATTACATTCCACATTTCATGTCCACGTTTGGCAATTTTGATACACTGAAATTCTGTGGTTGGTATTATTAAAATTTTTCGTTAATGAGGTGATACATAATGTCACCTCACTAACAAACATTTTCTACGATGCAATGACTGATGTAGAATTACGTGAAAATGGTTTGCGCTGCACTTACCTATGTATTTTAGTCTATCAAGTTTTAGGCACGTTTGATAGACTCTCTTGGTCGATGTTACCCAGAGTTTTTTTTTCGGTGGTTTTGTAAAAAAATATTTCAGGACAGATAGGCAAAAAACCTTTTTTAAATCTCGACCGGCGCGCTTTGGTCTCATTTCATAGAACTACTATTCAAGAACAAGCCAAAATTGTCGAAATCACAAGAGAGATTCAATATTCGTGTAACCAAGAAAGAAAAAGAATGTTTGAATAAATCTTGATAAATGAGTCACTCAAACCTCAAGCCCAAGGTTGACAATACTCCAATGTGGTCGAAAGACATGACTTTTTTATTTTCAACAATCCCATTTTACTCCATGTTTATAAATACTTTCCTTTTATGAGTAGATAATTAAAATAGTTTAGTTGGTCACACGTCTACTTTAAGTAGGTAAATGGTGCCGGCCACAAGATTAAAAGAAAAAACCGGTCAAGTGTCACGCGCAGTGCACGGTTCCGTATGGAAAGAACTAACAACTTCACTCAAGTAATTTTCAATGGAATTTATATGGAGTTTTACTTTTAAGCGGTGGTAGCTCAGTGGGTAGAACCATGGACTCGCAAGCGAGAGCCCCAGGTTCGATCCTAAGTGCGGGCATGTACCAATGACTTTGTTTAATTTCAAAGTTACGTACATTTGCGAATTTGTAGTCGCAATACCACACGCTAACGGTGAAGGAAAACATCGTGAGGAAACCCGCGGCTTGGTTGGCTCCGCACGTATTGACTATTCTTTCCTGTGGGCTAGGCCGATAAGCTGTCAGGATGGTATAGGTGCTGAGCAAGCCTACACCATCTATAAAAACCATGTCCCAGGCACTACAGCGTCGGAGTGGTCCCTTCACCCATCTAGTGTGTGTGAAGATGCCACTGGACGCTGTATAAATCATCTCATTAAGTAGATGCAAAAATAGATGCAAAAAGGCCAATATTATTATTTATTATTTTACTTTTATAAGTTAGTTGCCTATTGATGGCTTTAAAAAGCCATCTAAAAAATAAAGCATTCTTATGTGATAGCTTTCCTTTCAAGTTAATTATATGTGCTACTGCCCTGAACATTTTCACATTTCTACAAACTTCGTACTCTGAAAATTTGTGCTTAAAGCTTAATATTTCGCAAACGGATCCATAAATCAAAAATAGTTTTCTTGCACTCATAATATTTTTAATGACTAATCCAACGATATTCCATACTATGGTTTAGGCATAGAAAAATGGGCGTCTCTAATTTAGGTATAGGGGAAGGACCCTAAACAATTATTATTTAAATTTTCTCTACCGTTTGGTTGGCCGTGCTAAATTAATAAAAAACAAATTGCAGCTTGCTTGGAGAGGGCTGTGTCCAGCAGTGGACTGGTATAGCCTGAAGAAGAAGAAATTGCAAATTTCTGGTAATTATTGTTCCCGTGTTAAGCCGCGGACAGACAGAAAGACAGAAGGAAACTGTAACGGTTCTATGTTGACAACGGAGCCCTTTACTATGTTCGCTTAATCCAAATCTATCCAATAAAACGTCGAGGCGTTTTAGGCCAAGTCGGATTTGTTCCTGTAACGAGCTGTGCGGGCTAAAGTTTTATTGCAGCATATTATGCAAGCAAAGTTGGGAGCTGCTGCTCGACGGTCGACCGAACGTATTCACGGTGGCCAATTTGTTTTCTATGCATAAGTAATGTTAAAATACCTTGCTCGAGTGCATTATATAAATATTTGCATAAAACGTGATCACGGCGAGCGCACAAATGTCACAGAGATTATACTGAATGCATTTAATAACATTGTTTTGGAAATTTAAAAAAGCTTACAAGAAGACTGGAGTTATGTTTTTCTATGCCGTGTTTCACTGATGCCGTGAGTCGCCCATTGGCTCAATTGGTAGAGCGCTGGTACGGATAGCCAGAGGTTGCGGGTTCGAATCCCGGCATGGGTGAAATTTTTAGCCTCTAAATAGGTTTTTAAATTTGTTCCTTAGCACGGGTTAGTGCATTAAAAATAAAAATAGTGTAATCATGTGGGTACAGTGATATCGTTCCGATGTTAAAACCTAACTGCAAAGTAGGTAGTCGGGGCTGTAAGCAATGCAATTTGCTTAAGTCAGATGTCGCTGCCTGTACGTAATACAGAGAATATTGTAAAGAGGTTCGAAATTTCACTGATGCCGTGAGTCGCCCATTGGCTCAATTGGTAGAGCGCTGGTACGGATAGCCAGAGGTTGCGGGTTCGAATCCCGGCATGGGTGAAATTTTTTGCCTCTAAATAGGTTTTTAAATTTGTTCCTTAGCACGGGTTAGTGCATTAAAAATAAAAATAGTGTAATCATGTGGGTACAGTGATATCGTTCCGATGTTAAAACCTAACTGCAAAGTAGGTAGTCGGGGCTGTAAGTAATGCAATGTGCTTAAGTCAGATGTCGCTGCCTGTACGTAATACAGAGAATATTGTAAAGAGGTTCGAAATTTTACTGATGCCGTGAGTCGCCCATTGGCTCAATTGGTAGAGCGCTTGTACGGATAGCCAGAGGTTGCGGGTTCGAATCCCGGCATGGGTGAAATTTTTAGCCTCTAAATAGGTTTTTAAATTTGTTCCTTAGCACGGGTTAGTGCATTAAAAATAAAAATAGTGTATTCCCTACTTTATTTTTTATAGTATGAATGCTATTTGATTTATTCATGTTTGTTACACTTTATTAAATGCTATAAGATTGTGTTTTAATTTTAATTTTGTTTATTCAGGAAGCCATCATCATCAGCCCACCGCTGCCCACTGCTGGGTATAGGCCTATTCCCCATTATGCCAAGCCTCACGGTCTCTCGCCATCCTCATCCAAGGACCCTCCACTGACTCTGCCACATCGTCTGACCATCGGGCCGCCGGTCTGCCCACCGACCGCTTTCCCGTTCTCGGCCGCCACTCTGTGACTGCTCTGGTCCACCTGCCGTCTTCCCGCCTTGCCAAGTGCCCCGCCCACCTCCACTTTAGTCTCGAGATCCGGTCCCCTTCATCGTCAACCTTCGTTTTACGTCGAATAACGATATTTGGAACCCGATCTACGAGTCTAAGGCCCAACATGGAACGCTCCATAGCTCTGTGCTACTTTAACTCGGTGCATGTTCTGTTTTGTGAGCGTCCATGTTTCGGCCCCGTAAGTGAGATGGGCAAGACACATTGGTTGAATGTCTTGGTCTTTAGACATTGCGGGATTTTTGACTTAAAGACATCGGCAAGTTTTCCAAAAGCAGCTCATCCCAACTGAGTCCGCCGTGTGATCTCCTTGACCTGAAATTCTCGGTCAAAAGATAAACATTGTCCAAGATAGACGTACTCGTCTACGACCTCTATCAGGCAGTTGCCGACAATTATGTTCGGAAAGTTCTGCCTCTGGTTGGTCATGATCTTTGTCTTGGACATGTTCATCTCAAGACCGATCCTCAGGGACGCTTCGTGCGATTCTGCGAGCATACCTTGGAGATCTGCGGCGTTATCAGCTAGGATGACGATGTCGTCGGCAAAACGCAGGTGCGATAAATAGGCACCATTTATGTTTACACCCTTCTCGCTCCAGTCAATGGTCTTCACCACATCCTCAAGGACATTGGTGAAAAGCTTGGGCGAGATGGTGTCTCCCTGGCGTACTCCTCTGTTGATGTTCACAGTGTAGGTCAGTTCGTGTAATCGCACCTGCAGAGTGGCGGACCTGTAAAGCTCCCGGAGGATGTCCACATATCTCCTGTCAATGTTGGAGCGATGGAGAGCATGGAACACTGCCCAGTGCTCGACACTGTCGAAAGCAGGTTATACTCGCGACATCTTTCCATCAACTGCTTGACCGTGTGGACATGGTCCATCGTGGAGTAGCCACTCCGGAAGCCAGCCTGTTCAATAGGTTGATGTTCGTCCAGTTGGCGAGTTAGTCGGTTGCATAGAACTTTGGCGAATAACTTATAGAGCTGAGATAGTAGGCTGATTGGGCGATAGTTTGATAATTGTGCCTTATCGCCCTTTTTGTGCAGGATTGTGACTATTGCGTTATTCCAGGCCTTTGGGGTGGTGTTATTTGCCAGGACTTTGTTGAAAAGTTTTGCCAACGCTTCGTGTACTGCGGGTCCTCCACGTTGCAGCATCTCGACGTAAATCCCGTCTTCACCAGCAGCTTTGCCGCGCTTCATTTTTCTCAGAGCCCATTCTATTTCGTCTTGTATGATCGGCAGTAGCTCATCGTCCGCGAGACGTTCTATAGGTGGGGCTCTGGCATCGGCTGATATGGTGTTTCTGGAGGCTTACGTATTGAAGAGTATAACTCGGCGTAGAACTCTTCAACTATACGCAATAGTTGCTGGCGATCTGTCACTGTGTCGCCTTTGCTGTTTTTTAATTTACTGATTTCGGATTTGTTCCTATTGAGTTTCCGTCTAAAAACTTTTGGGCCTCTATTTTCTGCGATGGTTTCGCAGATAATCTTTGTGTTATGTGCCCACATATCTTTTCGGATAGTTTTCTTGATAGTTTTGCTAATCGTTTGAAGCTCTCGCAGGTCGGTTACATTGTTGTTTTTCATCTTTCTTCTTTTTTCTATCAGAGTTTGTGTACTAGGTGTTAGCTTATTTTCTTTGCGACCTTTCTTGCCTCCGATATGTTTCTTTGTTGTTGTAGAAATGGCGTTGCAAAGCTTTTCGTTGAGTGCGTCTACATCCAGATTTTGTTCCATTAACCCATCGAACTGATTTTTAAGCTCAAGCTGGTATTCCTTGTGTAGGAATAGATAACTTTCTCGATCGTACCGCTCTTTTTGTGATCTTACCCGCTTGGCGCGTTCTTTGGGCAAGTTGCATCTAAATGTGCTTCTCACTAATCGGTGGTCGCTCAGGAAACCAACCACCTTTAAAATGTAACATACTCCTTAGAATAGACAAACTTAATAGCGAATTATAGGTTACCTCAGAAGATACAATGTAGGTACCTACTGAGTGATTACGTTAAAAAACTAATTCACAAAACCGGATCAACCAGAAACAACTTACATAATTACTTATTTTAACAACACTGAATTGTGAATCTAAACAACATCATCTTAATATACTATGTGCTGATTATGATGAACAAATAGATAAAGAAGTAGATATTATTTTTATATATAAATTCATAAATGAGTAGATAAATAAATAATAATATTTACAGATATATATTAAATAATAAAAAATAACATAAATGAATACATAAAGATAGGTTGCATGTAATTGAAGTATATAATTATGGTCGCAATTAAATTATTGCTCGGCTTCCGGAGTATAGTTTAATGTTCTATAGATAACTTTTGAACTAAAACTTTCGTAAGCACAACACATTGTAGACTTTTAGTCCGTATAAAACAACAACACCCGTAAGTAAATCCGGACTAAAAGTCTACAATATAGATAACTCTTTAAAATGTTGATCTCTTAAATTTCTATTATATTTTTCCGTTAGTATTACTTTTTCTCTCATACAATTTTTAAAGATTAAAGATTAAAGAGAACCTTTGGGTCGGATGTGTCCCAATTCTTTTAATTTTCCATTTTCTGTTTTGACGAAGTTTTTTGTAAATGGATTTTATTTTAATATGTTGACATTTTTGTAGTATTATTTTGTTGTTTATAATTGACGAAGTTTTATGCAAATAAATGAAAATTTACATTTTGTCACACGATATAGTTTGCAGTTAAGAATATAGATTGATAGAAAAGAAAAGATTGATGTAGTGGTAGAGTATTTACATTAGCAAATACTAGTACAATAAATTTTACAATTTACCACCATCAGCCACCACTGCTATCATCATCATCGTCATCAGTCATTTGAACCACTACTGCTAACAAAATGAAATGATTATCCCTAAATACTATCCCCGCAAACCCTTTTTACTCCCCCTTTACGTTAGATAGTAGGTAGTGCTTATACTACAACAGAATACGTAGGCTCTTGAACCACTACAGTGATAACATTAATATATTTTCGCCCTTTGCATCTACGTAATGAGATGATTTATACAGCGTCCAGTGGCATCACTCTCACTAGATGGGTGAAGGGACCACTCGAATGCCTATGTAATGTAGTGCCTGGGATATGGTTTTTAGATGGTGTAGGCTTGCCCAGCACCTATACCTTCAGAAAGCTCAGTCGGCCTAGCCCACAGGAAAGACTGGTGAATACATGCGCAGCCACCCAAGCGGGTTTCTTCACGATTTAAAAACCTATTTAGAGTCTAAAAATTTCACCCATGCCGGGATTCGAACCCGCAACCTCTGGCTATCCGTGCTAGCGCTCTACCAATTGAGCCAATGGGCGACTCACAGCATCAGTGAAATTTCGAACCTCTTTACACTATTCTCTTTATTACGTACAGGCAGCGACATCTGACTTAAGCAAATTGCATTACTTACAGCCCCGACTACCTTCACGATGTTTTCCTTTAATATTTTCGGACAAAATCAAAAAACATAGCAAGATAACTATTAATGCCTAATTGCTAATTTCAAGTAAGTGAATCCGGAATTAAGTAAATAACTGTGTTGTTAATTGGTGATTTGAAATTTAAAAAACCTATTTAGAGGCTAAAAATTTCACCCATGCCGGGACTCGAACCCGCGACCTCTGGCTAACCGTGCCAGGTCTTCCGAGGGGCGTTCGCTCTTTGAAGAGCTGTCGACGTGCCTGTAGCTGAAAGTAGTAGCTGGCGCCTCATCGACGCTCCGGGGGACCTGAGGGCTGGCATAAGTCTGGCCATCCAAACGGGGAATAATGCAAGCACTCTGAGCACTTTGCCCATAAATTATCTTAGTCAGTATGGGCTTAATCTCCTCGCTTAATCTCTCTGAGAAAAGGCCTTAGGCCTATAGGCGTTTGCCCTATGGTCTACAGGCACATAATAGGCATGATTAGAAGTTTTGCTTTCGATACTAAATACCTTTTTAAGAAAGATTTTTTTGTACTATAAAATGACTAAAAATCACAAACACTAACAGTCTGTTAATCTCTATAAACAGACGTCACTTGACCGAAGTGCATACTTCAAGCCTTTGTACATCCCCACTGCTGGGGCACGGGTCTCTTCCTGCATCGTACGAAGGCTAGGCCATGCTCCACCACAAGGGCCAAGTCCAGTTTTATGGAGGATTGTAAGTCAGTGGCGGGCCTTACTGTCAGAAGTTATCAAGTCACCCATAAGGCCTCTGACATGGCTTAACGACTGTCATTACACTCCATCCAGAAATTAAAGTCTTATTTAGTAAACAATAATGGCGGAATGGGTTACCAAAGACTACTATAGTGTTGTGATGTATGTTGATAAAATGTCGATGTCGATAAAACTATGGTGCATTTCTGCTGGCGCTATTCGAGGCAATAGAATATTGTACTTCCGAAGATTAAGTAATAGGTACTACCTATACTTGAAAACAATATGGATGTAAGAAGGAATTAAACAAAATAAAACATTAAAATGTGTTTATTACAAACAGCATATATTTTACCGAATGAGATTATAGAGATAACTTGACATGGCAATTTCGTGAATTTTGTATGTTAATGTTTTAAATGATATGATTATGATGATGTGTTGAATGATTATGGAAGTTAAGGATATTACAAAAGTGAATTATTCCGTATAAAGAAAGAAATGGCTAATGAAAGAAAGAAATAAGAAACACTGTAATATTTTTTTATTTGTCAAGCGCGTTTCAAATCCGATTTCCGAATGCACTCTTCGGTATTTGAGGTTACTGTGTTTTGACAATTTTACTGTGTTATGTATGAGTTTATGACAGCGGTGCTGCCTTTTCATACATCGCCATTTCGTTAGTGTTGCAATTAATGTATATAAGGAAATTGTTGCCAAAAAGTTGTTAAGCAATATTTAAAGTCTATCGGTCTTTTTCAAAAACCTATTTAGAGACTAAACGTTAAGACTCGAACCCGCGACCTCCGGCCATCCGTGCCAGCGCTCCTTCCAACCGAGCTAATGGGCGACTCCCGGCATCAGTGAAATTTCGAACCTCTCTTTACTATTCTCTGTATTACGTACAGGCAGCGACATCTGGCTGAAGTAAATTGCATCACTTACAGCCCCGAGTTCCTACTATATACAGTTAGGTTTTGCTGTATGTATGATATCGCTGTTCACGATAACGTATGATATCGCTGTACCCACATGATTATACTATTTTTATTTTTAATGCAATAACCCGTGCTAAGGACAATTTCAAAAACCTATTTAGAGGCTAAAAATTCCGGTCTTCGGTCTATATCTATCCGGTTGGACTCTATTAATAAAACACCGTTTAATTAAAACCCGTTACAAGCCTGCTATCAAGTGACAGTTCCATACAGAGCAGTCAACCTAAAGTGGGCTTCGACGACGTGGTTTTATTATTAAGACAGTAATACGGTCTTATTAATAAAAACTCGTTTCCTTAAAGTGCTGTTGAAATGCATTTTAACGCTGTCTTAACCTTTGAAGGACCAAGTTTTAGCGCGTTTGAAGGCCGTTTTAGGGAATCGTGTTTTTATTAATAAGACTGTATCTTTATTAGGTGCACATTGCTGGGGCTCCATACTCCATACATCTTGAACCTACTTCTTTAAAAAAATATTTTCAATGAGATTTAAAGCAAAAGTTACCATAGATAAACAATATCCAACCGCAACCACAGGAGACGATTTATTAACAAACAATGTTTGTTAAAAGGTTGACGCACCGGGTTTGCCTTAATAGTGGTTAATCACAGTACCTCGACCATTAATATTAAAAGTTTAAGACTCATCCTTGACCTCCATTTTTTATCGATATTGATGAACGTCCAACTCTAACCACCAAAGACAAGACAGAGTAGTGGTAAATGTTACATAGGCTGCTACTTATGTATGCGGAATCTGGGATTCCAATAATTTTAAACGCAATGTCTGACCTCCATGGTCAAATTCGTTCTTTTTTTAAATAAGTACTGGCCGCTAATATTTTTCTCTTTTAAATGTAATATCACTGAAAAAATGGAAATCACTCGTGAAAATATTCGTGCTAAGATTTATTACGATTTTCGACGTGGTATAACGCAACAACAGTGCGTAGATCAACTAACTTCGACTTTTGGTGGTGAAGCTCCATCAAAAACGACTGTGTTTCACTGGTTTAGTGAGTTTAGTCGCGGGCGCAGTAAGCTCACGGACGAAGTTAAAGAAGGTCACCCGAAATCGGTAGTTGTGCCACAAAATATTGAAGCTGTGCGAAAACTAATAATGCAAGACCGCCATGTTACGTATCGCGAGATAGAGGCTATTCTGGGCATATGTATGACGAGCATTCGTAGGATATTACATGTACATTTGGCTGTAAAAAAATTTGTTCGCCTTGGATCCTGCACAACTTAACTCAGGATCAAAAAGATGCTCGCGTCGAATGGTGCAAGAAAACCTTAAAAAAATTCAACGGAGGCGACTCAAAATCTGTTTATAATATCTACACAGGTGACGAATCCTGGATCTACGCGTACGATTTCGAAACTAAACAACAATCAACAGTTTGGGTGTTTCAAAATGAGCCGAACCCTACGAAAGTGGCTTGTGCAAAAAGCACTGTAAAGCAAATGGTGGCCTTCTTTTTTGGTATTAATGGCCATGTGGCTACAATACCACTGGAGAATCGCAGAACGGTTAATTCGGAGTGGTACACAACCATTTGTTTGCCGGAAGTACTTGAAGAAATACGCCAAAACAACCAGCGACGCAGAATCATACTTCACCATGACAATGCCAGCTGTCATACATCTCAGGAAACAACTACATTTTTGGATGGTCAAAAAATAGAATTGATGGGTCATCCACCGTACAGCCCTGATTTGGCTCCCAATGATTTCTATTTATTCCCAAATGTAAAGAATATATTACGTGGTCAACGATTTTCGACTCGTGAAGATGCCGTAGATGCGTTCAAACATCACGTTTTGGAGATACCTCAATCAGAGTGGAAAAAGTGTTTTATGCCACACCTGGCCATGAAGTGGCTTTTTCCGCACGCTGCGCGTACGGAAAAAGCCGCTTTCTGGCCAAGTGCAGACATAACAAGATGTAAACAACACAAGAGGTAAAAAAGAAAGCTCTTGATCGCATATTTACGTCCCTCGCTTGCAGCTCGGGCCGCAAACTTCTGCTTTCTCGGCCTTTCTTTGTACTACCACTCTAGTTGTGTAATGTACTATTACAAATTGGTTTCATCGAATGCAAAAGTGCATCGATCATAATGGAGAATACTTTGAAAAACAATAAAAGCATATTTAGCCATATACATTTGTTCATTTTTTCTATTCCGCATACGTAAGTAGCAGCCCTCGTAGTTGTAAGTTTGAGGTTATAGCGAATTCTGTTTTCTGCAAAAAAATCTTAGTTCTACGATGAAATGGACGTATTGTTACAAAAATAATGGTATTGCATGTGATTACCCAGATGCTACAATAGTTATCTACTAGCTATTGCGTGCGATTACACAGGGATTGCGTATTTTTCTTCCGGTAAGTGGTTTGTTTTCATAATAAGACTTTAATTTCTGGATGCAGTGTACATCACAGCCGACACGAACGGCTTAACGTGCCTTGGAAAGCACGGAAGCGCTCGAAATAATCCCACTCGCAGAAGTCACGGTATGGTCACCCATCCAGCAACTGACCGCGCCTGTTGTTGCTTAAACCCAGTGATTGATTCCAATCACTAGGTTCCACTAGGCCACGAGCGCTTCTTTTATACGTTTAAAGATAATAATATTTAAAAACCTGAGATACGCCTACTGCATCAGTATAATTACACAGAGGTGTTTCGTAATATTAGTCCTGATCCGGTGAAGTATATTGCCAGTAAAGGTTATGATGAGGTAAATGCCTCCATTACTCTAAAGGGGATGAGGGGATGGAATTCTCGGCAGCCAGCAGCCAGTAGAATAATTCGATTTTTTCGTCTGAGTGCTTCATAAGGCGTCCCACTGTCGCTTATTGCTCGGGCGAAACAATTTTCTCCTTATGAATAACATTTTAAGGTGCGTATGCAAATTTCCATTACTGAGTTCTGTCTCGTGAAATTCTGCGCTGCGGGTCGACATTTTTCTTTTTATAAGGCCCCGCCCTAATGTAACGGGTGGCATTGCGCGTGCTTCAAAACGGTGTTACGCAAAGTGTGTGCCGCGGCACACTGTGACTGGTGTGCCGAAGACATCAGACACAGTTTTTGCTAAAACTACCGTTTTTAGAGGAAATGCCATCTTGTTCATGTTTTTTGCCTTATGATTATGATAGATATATTTATCTATCTATAATATAAAAATGAATCGCTGAATGTGTTGGTAAGCGCAAATCTCGAGAGCAGCTGAACCGACTTCGCTAATTCTTTTTTTAGAATATTCCTTGAAGTACGAGTATGATTCTTGCGAAGAGACAAACGAAAAAAAAATTAAAAATTGTTAGGCGGTACGAAGCTTGCTGGGTCAGGCTAGTGGTAGATTCTAAGAATATCTAGAGCTTTTATGGAGATTTTTCGTTGAAACTTTTTTCGCAGCAAGGTTGACATTTTTTTGTAAATGAAAGAATGAGAAATTTTTGTTAAAGAACTGGTGTACCTCTAAAATTTCCAATGTCGTAGCTTTACCATGAACACAATTGCTTGCGGAACACTGCTTTATAAAATTTCCCAATGTCATACCCACAAGAAGGTGCTCCTCCAGAAAATAATAACAATTTTTTTTACGTAGCCTCTATGATTGTATCCTACTGCTGGGCAAAGGCCTCCCCCAATTCAGTCCAAAGTTTTCTGTCCTGGGCCATCTCAGACCAATAACAATAACTTTCACAAAACATAATCACATGTCCGCCCCAAGCTAGGATACCCTGTGCTATGGTAACCATGCAAGGAAATAACAAACATGGAAAATATCAAAATACCCAGACAGAGGCCACCTGTACAAATCAAATACGGCGGCCTCCAGTAGGAATGAAACCCATGACTCTAGCGGCCTAAAACGTAGCGGCCTAAGTCGTCAAACGTAGTCGTATTGCATAATGACAAGATCGCTTAGTTATCCGTGAAGGAAATTATCGTGAGGAAACCTGAACATCTGAGGTGTAATTTCGGCTTTGTGGTGGGCACAAGTTATGTATAACTATCCGTGCCCCGCGGTGTTACCCGTGGTTTATACGTTTTCCCTTAGGAATACGATATTTTGCCGCACTAAAACGTAGCCTATGTATTAATCCAGGGTGTCAGTTAAGTCCATACCAAATTTTATTAAAATCACTTCAGCCGTTTAGACGTGTAGAAGTAACAAACAACTCGCAAACTTCCGCCTTTATAATGTTAGTGTGATGATTAAGCCTTACTATAATCACTAAGAATAAGTCTGCGCCCTGCGCTGGGACGAATATTGAGTGTTATACCATGTATGTGGTGTTTGTAAAAATACAACTCGATTGTTTTTTAGGGTTCCGTATCCAAACAGGAATAAAATACGTCAACTGTCTGTAGTATCTATGTGCTCTTGAGCCGCAGGTAGCCAGTAGAAATTTTCATAGTATGTCGGCCCAACAAATAATAAAAATACAAAAAGTGAAAAGAAAGAGAAATGCTTTTACATGATTTTAAGTTTCTTGTTTTTTTAACTTTATTTTTTCTTTGCCCTTTCGGTATAAAAGGCACCTCCTTAATTGTAAATCGTAGTGTAATTATTATAGGTATAATACCGTCCTTATACTATATCAGCATAATAACAACTAGTCTATCGGGAGTCGGACTCCAGCTAAGAGTGAATGAACCCTAGAACCTAACTTTCTCACATATCCCATAATACCTAACCATTCGTCGATAATTTTTTGAAGTGTTAAGTTTTAATTAAAACTCTTTTTATTCTTTTTAATGCACTAACTCGTGCTAATGACCACTTTGACAAGCTCACTTGGGAGAGCGCTGGCACGGTTAGCCAGAGGTCGCGGGTTCGAGTCCCGGCATGGGTGGAATTTTTAGCCTCTAAATAGGTTTTTAAAACTGTTTTGTTTTTGGTACTTTTGTTGCACTAATATATCAGACATCTTCTATCTATCTATATAAATAATATTCAAAGTCCTGACTGACTGACTCACTAATCATTCATCAACGCCCAGCCCAAGCCCAGACATAAGAAGCCGAAATTTTGCACAGTGGGTCTGTATATAATGTAGGCAAGGAATTAGACAGGATTTTTTGAAATTCAACCCCTAAGGGGGCAAAAAAGCTTGCCAAAATTTATATGGGAGGTATAAAGAATGTTTTCTAATTTTCTTGAAATATAAAATAAAATACTCTTCAATACAATTGATTGAACACGGGTTTCGCCATTTTTCTAAATTTAACCCATAAGGGAGTCAACAGCGTTGCAAAATGTTGTTCCTTGAATCTTTTCCAAAATTGATTTTCTTTTTTCTTAATTTGCGCAAACGCCACTAGATGGCAGCCAGTTTGTTATACATCAAGGTATGGTTGTGTTTAACTTCACTCCATATAATAGACTGACGGAAAAAAGTACTTTGTCGTTGTCGTAGGCCATTTTGTCTTTTAATATCGTTAGCAATTCGTCCGTTCTCGGTGTTTTTACTAAAATCATCTGCACCTTTTATTGAAACATGCTGAATAACTAAAGTCCACGCGAACGGAGTCGCGGGCAAAGGCTAGTATCATATATTTTTCTATAAAAAAATTTATTGTTATTTATCGCACACTCTTATTAATTCTTCCTTGTGTTTAAAATGGGACGCGTTTTTACGGATCGAAATCGACATAATTATTTATATAAAAAAAATTACAACAGAGTTAAAAAAAAGTGTTTTTAATTTTAAGGAAAAACTTAAATTGTATACATTTGAAAAAGAATACTTAATACTTTCACGCAAAATCAGTAAAAAAATCAATTTTATGATCAGCGCAAATTGTGATTATATCCGTATTTTTGCAAGAAATCACAAAAATATTGTAGTTTTGCTTACAGAATTCAATGCCTTTTGCTAATTCGTGACGAACCCCGAGTTGACAAGAGACACCACGACCATCAGTGCACATACCAAAAATATAGAACAATTTATCTGTCGAAACGACGAAAGTTACGTGTTTAGTGTTAATGATAGATCCCCCACCACTAAGTAGAGCTGGAAGCTCTTCTGGAAGGACGTTTACTTTAGAATATATGTCCTGCCGGAATGCCCCGCACGTCCTGCTGGTAGGACACGATTTGTATTAAATATATTTTGGTCCTTCTGGCAGTACTATGACCTTGACATCCAATGCACGAATCAATCAATGCGCGAACGCGCTGCCCCCGTCTATACTCGTGCGCCATCGCTGGCTGACTGAAGTTCGTTATAGTAACACAATATTATTATTTCTTCCAAGAAAAAGATAGCAATACTGCATTTTTTCGTACAAATATATTTATTTATTATATATTTAAATATATTTATTATTTATTTACTAAATATGAACCCTATGGCTTTAAAAATAAAAAAGATACTTGCAGCTAAAAATATTTGCGTCCTTCCGGTAGGCTTCAGAGTCCTGCCAGCAGGACGCCGGGCAATGTATAATTAAAGAAAACACGTTTTCGGTGGTACGGAACCCTAACGCGTGGCCCGATTCGCAATTGGCCAGTTTTTCTAATTATAAACTGAAATACAAAACAATACAAAGCGTCCTGAATAAATAAAGGCTGATTACTAAGCTGTGACATTAGGCGCTCCCTTCTGCGGCATTAATTAATTGTCGCACAAATTGCTGAGACGACTCGTTGCAAATTATTCCAATTTACGCGGAATTGTTTAAAATTTGTTCACTTAGCCGGCGCCGGCCCTACCTGTGAACCAAACCCGATGATAAATATGTCTATCAACACAAGAAAGCGCCTAATAAATACGACACAGAAATCCAACATTCGTACGAAAAGCTCCGAGCCTCTAAGTATTAAAATTATGCAAAACAGTTCGCTGTTATGTAGAAACATATAATATTATTTCCTCTTCCCATATATAATTTAATTATTAGTATGTATGTATTCGTTTAATTATTTATGTATGGTTTTAGTAAGTTTATATACATTTCTAACTTTGAATTCCTAATTTCAATATTTCTAAATTGCACCGACTACCAGTCTCTAATTTATTTCTTGTCTCCGTCTATGGTTGCCTGGAAGAAATTACTTATATCGTAATAAGGCTGCCAATTGTACTATATTTTTATATGATTTCTGTTACTGTGATTTCTGTGTACAATAAAGAATATTCTATCTATATATCTTGAAAATAGCTCACCCAAAGAAAAATGTGTAATGTTATTTTGCCCATACTGGACCAAAACTTGTCAACAGTTCATGATTTGGTCTAGAGAAAACACACATAATCTTAAAAACCTATTTAAAGGCTAAAAATTCCACCCATGCCGGGATTAGAACCCGCGATCTCTGGCTATCCGTGCCCGAGGTCGCGGTTTCGAATCCCGGCATGGGTGGAATTTTTAGCCTCTGAATAGGTTTTTAAAATTGTCCTTAGCACGAGTTAGTGCACTAGATAATTAAGCATATCAACCCTTGTATGTCCCCACTGCTGTGGCACGGGTCTCTTCCTGCGTCGCAGAAAGGTTAGGCCATACTCCACACCCGGGGCCAAGTCTGAGTTGGTGGAGGATTGTAAGACAGCGGCGGGCCTTATTGTAACAAGTTATCAAGCCGCCCATAAGGCCTCTGACATGGCTTAATAACTGCCGTTACATGACAGTCGGCACCAACGGCTTAACGTGCCTCGCGAAGCACGAAAATTTAAACATTTTTGTTTTCCAAACAAACAACAATTAGTGCAACGCTGACAACCAGCTTCGCTACGTTTCCATTCGTAGGAGTTCGCTAAATAGAAATAGGTATGGGCGACTGCCCTAACCGTGTATAAATATTGTGCACAGTAATATGAATACTCTAGGTAGCTGAAAATTAGTATTTCCTGAGAAAAAAGTTTCAGGAACTTTTGAGATCGTCACAAACCTGCGAATAAAATCATAAGAACTCCTGCATAAGAATTTACAAAACGTCAAACGATGTCACAGATGATGTCTATGATGTCTGACGTCTGTGTGACAGTTTTTTTATGACGGGATTGGGAACTGGAGAATCGGTGACGTTCCTTTCCAGATTTTGCCAATCATTTCTAGAAATGAGACGAAGGCAATCCATGAAATGAAACGTAATTGGGATACAAAAGTAAAATACTGCTTCCACTTAATACTGGTTTTCTTTTTCTTTCATTTAATTTCACGTTTATTTCAATACGTTTACTGTCCGCATTTTGCGTGAAACGGAACGTTTTACTGACAGCACAGGAATGTGGTGTCAGTAAAGCGGCAAGCGGTTTACTTAACTTAAAAAATCATGAAAGTTCCAGGAGAATAATAAGTACGTATAGTCCTAGCAGCTACGGCACTTTTTTGCCGAAAAGCTGCATTTTGTGATGAAAGCAAGCCGTTTTGCACAGTGATAGTAGGGACAGAAATAAGCGATTTGGCCCGCAGCAGCACAAGTTTCACCCCTTAGGAACAGAGAGGGCGCCACTTCTTTGAAAATACTTTGAAAAATTCTGACACGCTAACGGATGCACCGATTGCAATGATTATTGTCTTATTTGAAAGGAAATTACTTAATGTATAATCAAAAAAATAAAAAACAATGACAACTTTAAAAACCTATTTAGAGGCTAAAAATTTCACCCATGCCGGGATTCGAACCCGCAACCTCTGGCTATCCGTGCCAGATTTAAATTTTAAATTTGTTCCTTACCACGGGTTAGTGCATTTAAAATAAAAATAGTATACAATGACAACTGACAAAAATCTTACGTTTTGTATCATTTTTTTTTGTAAATTTCCAGTTTTTACTCAATCATGCAAAAAAATTGTATGAAGAGCGTATGTTTTTTACATTTCATATTGTTAGAAATACTGCATTAAATAAAAAAAAGATCATGCCAATATATTTAGTAGTTTAGGAAATATTTAGGTTTACGTGTGCTGGAAAAGCGGGGTCATTGCCCTCGCTTCATAGTAACTATGACGAAAAGGAATTTATTTTTGTGATGGAAGCTAGTTATATCGGGTACTGATAGTGGGGATTAAAATAAACGATTTTAACCGCTGCAGCAACACTGACATCCCTTAGGAACATAGGTGGCGCCACTTATTTAAAAAAACTTCGAAGTTTTTTATAAAATAAACCGCTCCACCGATTTTTCATGATTGAAGTTCATAATATAAAAAAAATATAAGCCACGAGATTTCTCATTTTCTTGTATTATAAATTATAATAAGTTGAGTTTTTGGTTGTTTAATCAGATTAAATAGGTATTTCAAAAATTGCGCCTACAGATTTGGGTTGAACCTAATGTTTTTTTAAATGGACATTGAGGATAATGTTTTAAATAAATGAATTTTGGGGTAAAAATACAAAATTTGTAAGTACTTGCATATAGAATTTAAATAAAAAAAACAGAATAGTCTCGCTTGAAGTATTCATCTTCTGCCGTCTTGAATCTTATTGAACTGAAAAAGGTAAAAAAAACATAACCTTTCTACTTACGTTTTATCAGCACAATCACCTTTGCAGGATAGCAGTGCAGAGTGCAAGGTAGGCACCCACAGCGCATGGGGCGCAGCCTGATTTACAGGCGCAAGGGTCGAGAAGGGATAATTCCGACCAAATGGACGTTGGTCCATTGTGGAGCCCATATTATTCTTCCGTGGGAGGACTTTTTCATGCCCAAAAAGATGGACATTTTTGTCCCTACTCTCACTGTGCAAAACGGCTTGCTTTCATCACAAAATGCAGCTTTTTTTCATAGCTGCTAGGAGTAGTATTAATTAACGAAGAAATATTTTTATGTTATGAGCTAGTGAGGTATTTCTATACATGCTTAGAACCGTTAGCCGTTTTGCCAACTCCTTTGGCAACAATTTCGCTACTTTATTAACTTAATTCCGATTTCACTTAATTTAAGAGCGAAACTTGGTCATAAACATAAAATCAAGTACCTAAGTGAATCCGGAATGAAGATAATGTGTAGTGCTTACGAAAATTAAATTTCGTTACAGTCTGTTAGCTTTTAGAATATACCACGGGTACTATCAGATAGAATCGGATATATTCATGTAATAGAAATATCGGAACTAATGACACTTAATTTCGAAATCAGAATTCGATCATCAGTACGATATAAACCTTTGAGAAGTGCTAAACCCAAGCCTACTCTAGAGCCCGAGGTACTGTACCTACTTGTCTTTACAGGCTCGGACTGGTATTCTGTGGCTTATAATGGGACCAAACTTAAACCACTTACGTATTAGTGTTTGTGTAGGAAGCACACATGATTTGCTGCACGAGTGGTTATGTAAATCAAGCTAAGTAATATGTATGAGCCCCAAACACTTACTAAGACAATGTCTACAAAGGCGTTTCGTTACGGGGCCTGTGTTTTAATAAATTTCATAATTCGAGGGCGCGGAGCTCGTACTCCCGCGTTGGACTACTATGGTAGATAGGTACGTACGTTCGTTCGTCTCTGTGCTAAAATTTCCCTGCGGACTCAATTTAATTTTGACTCTCAATCTTCTCTAACAAGATATTTTAGTAAGTACTACTTGTTTATCACAGTTGTCATTAATTTAACATTGAATATTAAAACTAATGGTAGGTACGATAATACATTATTACTCTTATTGTTTAACATACATAAACAAGTACAAGTTCTGCCACTTAATTAAATCGCCAGCAAAATGGTAGATATCGAACACAAATGGTCACACTGGAAACGCCCCTGTCAAAATCGGAGTTTTCGGAAGCTTGACTTTGTGTGAGCCGCAATAACTGATTTCATCACAGTCTTTAAGAACCCGAATAACAAAGTTTAGATGTTTTTTAGATGTTTAAATTAGTTGACGACCTCTGTGGCGTAGCGGTAGCGCGTCTGCCCGCCATGCAAGAGGTCCCGGGTTCGAATCCCGGCTGGGAACAAAAAAAAAACTTCAGGTCTTGGATGTTTACTTGTTTGTGATGTCGTTGTTTCTGGTTCCCACGATACAGGGTATCCTAGTGTGGGGCCAGAAGCAATGTATGTGCCTGTATGTAAATGTTAAAAAAAAAAAAGATTTTGACAGAAAACAACGCAATCACATTGCGTTTATGTAAAGTCATGTTGTCTTCACACATTGGGCCTTTACGCCATTCCTAGTGATATTACATATGCCTAATGGTAGGTACTAATAAAGGCAATTCATATGAATATTTTAGTTTCATGGAAGTTATAATCAACCAATAATCCATAATGTTCAAACATAATCGAACTAGCCTATTGCACGCAATATAAGCAACATGATATTTTGTCTGTATTTACAGACAAAACATCATGTTATTAATTTCAATCTCTAATTGCGATCAAATATGTATTTGTGAAATTCGTTTCGTTTGATCGAAGATTTCAAGCCAAGCTTCCGTAAACTGAGTTCCTAGGTACTTGTCTCTCGCACCTTTTAGTAAAATCGGGCCTTAGTCAACGCAAAAAAAGTTACGGCTGTTTCGCAAAACACGTATATTTCTCGTAGACCTAGAACTTTGAAGTTTGGCAAGTAATATTTTTTTAACTAAAACAGTAGTAATATTTTCTTATACTACAAATGCTGGAAACAATCAGAAAACTAAAATTTCGCGTTGCAGAAGTTTGTTGCATGGTGGTGCCACGAAGGCCAATGAATTATGATAAATAGGTGCCTTTCCAAAAAATAGCAGCGACCAAATATCAAAACTTCGCGTTGGAAAAATTGTGGCACGGTGGTGCCACGGCGGCCAAAATAATCTAGCTTACAAATATGGAAAGAGGAGGCACCTACGCATCGGGATAGGCCATAATATGCTAATTTTGTCCAACACTTTGCGGCATTGGACCCTTTATTGAATATTTTTACCGCGTTGTTTTGTTTAGTCCTCTCAACGTGGGGGAGAGTCTCTTTAATGCATAGTTCCGCAGTAGAGGCATATAAGTATTATCGGTAGGACACTAAACTAACCAATGGAATTCTAAAGGTTAACCCGTGTCACTTAAGTCGGCGCCTCGAGCGATTCGATGTATAGTGATGTCTATTTAATTTGCTCGTGTATACCATTGAGATGACATTGTACTACTATTGCTTAGTAGACTACGAAATAGAAGCTATATTTGGTGAATCACTTTAAGTTTAAATATATAAATAAATTTCTATTCCAGAACAAGTCCGATAATGATAAAATTAAATTAATATATGCATTAAGTGATACGTTAATATACCTATATTAATTGTGTAAGTAACGAGATATTTTCGGATACATTTGGGTATAAGGGTAATAAAAATGTCGTTTCTCTTACAATAATGTCAATTATCGAGATGCCATTTTTGGTTAAAAACGATCAGTGGCTTTTGACCTAAGGGTTTTTTGTAACTTTAGGTAAAAATCACATCGTTCATTTCTTTTTGGTTCTGCATAACCAATAGTGCAACTCTTAATAGTAGCAATGATTACCATTAAATTGAGCTTAAACGTTCATTAGCACTATATACACCGTATTAGTATTAATTTATTCCGGATTAACTTAGTTGACTTTTTGTCAAAAGAGTTCCTGCAGGTTTCCCTCTGATTTGCAGAGCTTAATCATGGCGAGTAGTCGCGGAGCTCGCGACGCGTCGCCGCTGAGTGAATCCGGAATTAAGTTAATAAAAATTGAGCTTTTATATTGCCCGGGATGACCTAGTACCAGTTTACAGGTTCTGTAAATTTAAATTGTATCTCTAAATTTTCGCGTTGCTTGCTTAAAAGGTATCCTACCCGTTCGTCCAACGTGTTTCGTCTCTCCACAGAAAAGTAGTGTTTGCGATGATGGTTCAGTCAAGTAAAATACTGATTTATGTTGTCTGTGGTATCTTTTTCCTTTGTGGTTAACAGTTCGGTAAGAACAATTTCTTAGTGCTTTTTATCTCTCCAGACTTAAAATAAAACAACTGTTGTACTTTAAATATACTCCCTTACTTATTACATTACAATAACGTCTTTCGCTTCATCAACGTTCATAGTAGTGGCACTCATGGTTCCGGTACTTATTATATTATACTCTTATTTACTTAGTTAAACTATGAATCTAAATGAGTCTAATTTATAATTGGGTTTAGGTCAGCTCCATTGAGTGTGGAATATTAAAGACTATACCAAAATTTCATCTCGGTGATAATACTGAATAAATTTGAATGTCTAAATACTAAAAGGGCACATGTTACATTTTAAGCCCATTTTTTATGCTTTAATCACTAGTCCAAAACATATCTACACCGTTTTCTGTCAAAACAGCACTTGTCCGCCCTTTACACGAACAGTAAGCGACTTTTCTATTCTTACTAAATACTAAAAGGGCACTTGTCCAGGGACATGTGCTCTTTTAAAATTTTAATTTTTGAACGCAGCCTAGAAGACGTCAAAAAAAATAATCGTCAACTTCATTCGTTTTGTGCATAGAGTATAATAAGTCTGGGAAATAGAGAGTCCTCTCGCGGCCTGTTTCTGCCAACACGATCGAACTTGGTAAAAGCGACATCTGGAAATCGTCCCCGAATCTCAAAACATTCTTTAGCTATAGATAGGTGTACATAGCTATGCGTATTGTTATAGATACGTATACATAGCTATGCGTATTGCTATAGTTACTCTGAAATAGTTTTGCTGAGTATTTTTAACATCTTTTAGGTACGTACCTAGGTACCTACATAAAAAAACTTAACTGCATACCTATACAAAAAGAAAATAAAACAATACAAATTCAGAGTAACTATAACAATCCATTTACAATAATAATGCGGATTAGGTATTGGATATTGTACAAAATAAAATGAGTTTGGTTTACAGATAAAACTTTTATTTTATTATAAAATGGTTGATATATAACATTTATTTCTAACTTTTATGGTGTTTATGTTTGTTATAATACTTTTGAGCTGCTTCCTTACACAGTTACACTCGTCACCTTCATTTTCATTCTATGTCGGTTTTCCATCCAAAATCCGGTTAATATGTCTGCACCAACTATAAACGCACTTTCTGGAGGTTTCCACAGTTCAAATTTAACAAAAAAGGACACTCAGACGAAAATTAAACTGCAACAAACAAACCAAACAACGTTGTGAATTCGAAATTCAAGTTTGATTTTAAAACAATGATGTTGCCATTAACAAAAATAAGTTAAGTCATTGAATTATATTTTTGACACATTTACTTACCTTATTAAATTGACTTATTTATATATCTAACTGCCTTAAGATAAAATAAAATATTAAAAACTAAATTATTAAAGTAAAATAACAGCTTTTTTTGTAGTGACATTTATAGACAAAATAATGAAACTTTCTATCACAAAAATTATTCTAAGCGACATCTAGTGTAACTCGTGGGTTTCAGGGAAGACTAGGAGATGGCTCCACTATATTCTTGAAAAGTCATTTAGTACAGAGTGTCCCTCCCCTGGTTTTATGGCGGTTATCTTTCTGAATATTTTGGTTTTTGGTATATTTCTTTGATTTGTGTTATAATTTACAAGAGTGGTTCCCTAAATATTATTATATTATTAAAACTAAAATATCGAAAATTTGTCAGTCTGGGGAACTGAAAGAAAAATTATTGATTAATTACCATGAGTACCAATTTCAAGCACTACAGTATAAAACTGTTCCAACTAAAGAATTTATTGATGGCCTTACATAATCAAATAAACTTGCAACTGCCTACACAAAAAATGTACAGCTCTGTTGTTCCCACAGCAAAGAAAAAAATGGTTGATCTAAAAGAACTCCAACAGTACATTCCCGAAGAATACCTGTAATTTTGGTATAGCATTTGTAATTGGCCTCTAGAATAAAACTAGAATAAGAAGAATAGCCATAAGGCTATGTCCAGCAGTGGACTCCATAATATAGCCTGAAAAAGAAGAAGAAGGTGGTTAACGAATACATTATAACTTTTTTGACTAACTTTGTGTTTGATTTTATTTAAATATTACTTAGATTGATTACTATTTAAGTGTGTAATTACTATTTAAGTCTTTCTGTGGCGGGTAGTCGGATAATTAAGTCAACTCATAATTGGCTAAAGTTTAAGTAATTAAAATTGACAAACATTAAATATCCTAATGATAAATGACTAAATAGTGAGATAAATACCTGCCAGCTGTCACACACTAAATTCAACGCAAGATTCTACACTTCAGCAATACTTCTACTGTGCACTATAGATAACATCAAGCAATCCATCACTGAGCTATCCAAATTGTTTGCTTCCAAGATGGCATCGTTTCAAGACGTTCTAGATAAGGGATCTGACCCAGCAACCCCATCTTCAACCTCCAGTGTTCAGTTAGTTTAGCTCGTTAGAGTTTAGCTCGTTCCGCACATTACGCACTACTCTCCAACGGCAAGTTGACATATTAGCTCGTGATTTGGACTACATGGAGATGAGAAGCCGAAGGAAAATGTTGCTAATACATGGACTTCCAGAGGCCGAGAAGGAAGACACATTGACTGCAGTGGTGGAGGTGCTCGGAAAACACTTCATTAGCATCAACTCAGATGACATAAGTCGGTCGCAGAGGATGGGGCCCCCTAGTGCAAGTAGGGCCAGACGGGTCCTGGTAAAGTTCCACTCTATGAAGGCACGGGACGAAGTCTGGTTTTCTAAAACCAAGCTCAAAGGTTCCCATACTACTCTGTCGGAGTTCTTAACAAGGAGCTGGCACGAAGCTTTTATGGATGCGCGGCAGCGTTTTGGTGTCTCTAAGTGTTGGACCAGGGAAGGTACCATTCATGTTCTGGCGCCGGACGGAGTGCGACATAAAGTGCACACGTTGGCGGAAGTTCAAAAGCTCGCTGTGACGGACAAGGGTTCAGCGAAAGTCCCGCCAAGCAAATCCCTGCTAAGGCGATCGTCAGTCGGTTCTAGTTTACTTTTAGTTGTGTGCACATACGTAATCAATCTGTGTCATTTTCTATATTTTTAAGCTTTTACCCACTTCGATCACTTTTATTCAATTCAAGATTCATTTGATGTTTTTTGTTGCTTTGTTTGAGTGACAGGTGACATTTAACTTTTATTTTTTTTTGCTATAGTTTGCGTTTCGTTTCTCAATTGAAATGTTGCCAGTGGGTAAAAGAGAAAAAAGTCTCATTTTGCCTGTTTATTTTTTTTGTTCTTAAGTTTGATCTGTACAGTGTACAGATAGCGGGTGGCTGGAGGCTCTTCTATCTGTACATATTTTAGTCTAGCACATACATATTATTTATTTTATTTAGGTATAACTTATTACCTGCATTGTATATTTATCTATGTCTGATAATGACTGCAGCAATTACCTATCCTTTTCTTCTTCTTTGGATGGATTGAACGGCAGTGTTGACAGTTTTCAAAGTATTCCCTCTCTTTCAGACAGTCTCGACTCCCAATTTTCTGATTCACCTCATAACTTTAACGTCGTTCACATTAACGCACAGAGCATTCCTGCACACTTCCCTGATCTGCTGGCAACTTTTAATTTAAAAAACCTACATGCTGTCCTTATTTCTGAGTCCTGGCTTAAGCCCTGTCTCCCTTCCACTTCTTACTCTCACCCAGGCTTTCACTTGATTCGCAATGACCGTACTGGTGGTGGCGGAGGTGGTGTGGCTATCTATCTACGAGCCCATATTCCTTTTTCTATTGTTAGCACCTCAGCTCAGCCTCCACGTCTAAATGCGGGAGAACACCTATTCATAGAGGTCCTCCTATCACACAGAAAGGTCTTGCTCGGTGTTTACTACTGTCCTTCTTTACGTTTTAATTTCTTTTGTTCTTTTGAAAGTTTTCTAGAAAATTTTACACCGTCTTATGATCATTCCATCATAATGGGCGACTTTAATGCCTGTCTTCTCAAAAATGACCATCATTCTTCTTCGCTTCTTTCTCTGCTCCAAGCCAGCAACATGGTTACGCTCCCTCTTGATGCTACTCATCACTTTCCGAATTGTACCCCCTCGCTCCTGGATTTAATAATAGTCTCCTCTTCCCGACATGTTGCCGCGCACGGACAATTTCCCGCTGATGCCTTTTCATATCATGATTTGATCTTTCTCTCTCATAAAATTCGTCCCCCTAAAGCAAAACCGAGGATATAGTCTTCTGCAGCGGAATTTTGCTGGTATGGATCTGGACCGACTCAGAGAGGATGCGCTGAGTACCGACTGGTCTGTGGTGTCTAGGGCGGATACCGTCGATAAGCAAATCACCATTTTTAACACCCTTCTCACTGAACTTTATGACAATTCATGCACCAGTTAGGTCTGTAAAAGTTCGTCATCTGCCAGCACCTTGGCTTACAGATGATATTCGAACAGCTATGCATCAGAAAACGATAGCCAAATATAATTATAAGATTAGACCAACAGCTTACAACCGGGAACGCTTTTTGAAATTTAGAAATCACTGCAACAGGGTGTGTTGGGACGCACAACGACGCCATATTCACAAGTCTGTAGAAAACGGTGACCCGGCTAAAGTCTGGAAATTTCTTAAGTCTCTTGGAGTTGGAAAACCGCAGCCAGACAGAATTCCTAATGACCTTGATGACAACTCTCTCAATCACCATTTCTCTTCTGCTTCTAATTTCGATGAAGCTACTAAAGCCGATACACTGAGTTCTCTTTTAGCACTTCTAACTCCCGACTATTCATCCTTTTGTCTTAGTCAATTCTCCGATCGTGCTGTTGAGAAGAGCATAGTTTCCATCACTTCCAGCGCTGTTGGTACCGATGGAATTAGTCGGAGGATGATAATTCCTATTTTGGACGTTCTTGCTCCGGTAGTGGCCGGTGTGCTCAACAAGTCTGCTGCAACTAGTGTTTTCCCGGAAGCACAAATCACTCCATTGCCCAAAAGACCTAACCCTTCATCCTCTTCCGACTATCGTCCTATATTTATCCTTCCTTTCCTTTCAAAATTCCTTGAGCGCCTCATCCATCACCAACTTAGCTTTTTTCTTAACGAAAATAGACTCCTTCATCCCTTCCAATCTGGTTTTCGTCCTGGGCATAGCACAGTAACTGCTCTGGTCAAAATTACCGAGGATATTAGACTGGGTATGGAGGACGGCGAGGTCACCGTGCTCACTTTGCTGGATTTCAGCAATGCGTTCAACGCGGTGGACTTTGACGTATTGTTAGGAATACTATGCTCTCTCAACATATCTCTGTCGGCAATCGGCTGGTTTCTAAGTTACTTGCATGGACGCCGGCAACGTATACGTATCGACGATTCCTTTTCTGCGTGGTGTGATACAGGTGTCCCGCAAGTGGCATTTTGTCTCTACTTCTTTTCGCTATTTTCATCAACAATATTTCTGCAACGCTTACTTCTTCCTACCACCTTTACGCAGATGATCTTCAGATTTACGCGCGTTCTACCGTAGAGAGTCTGCCTTTGGCTATTACTAAGTCTAACGCTGATCTCAAACGCATTCTGGATTGGAGCAGATCTCATGGCTTACATGTTAATCCTACCAAGACGCAAGTTATTGTGATTGGCAGTCCTAGAATGTTGTCTAGAGTTGACTGGGAACAGCTACCTCGAATTCAATTTGTAGGTGTAAAAAATACCATACAGTGAGAAAGTGAAGAACTTGGGGATTATTATGGACAGGTATTTATCCTGGGCACCGCAGCTGGCCGAAGTGAGTCAGAAAATATTCGCTTTGGCGGCTTCTTTGAGAAGGTTACGGAATTTCCTGCCAACTGCAACCAAGATTGGGCTTGCACAATCTCTGTTGCTCCCTATCCTCGACTATGCTGATGCCAGTTATCTAGATTTGACCGAGGAGCAACTTAATAAACTTGAGCGCCTCCAAAACTTCGCCATAAGGTTTATATTTGGTATACGCAAATATGACCACATTTCTGAATATCGAACTAAGCTCAAGTGGCTTTCCATCCGCCTCCGTAGGAATGCTCACATTCTTTTCCTGCTGTACTCTGTACTGTTCAATCCAGCTACTCCCCTTTATCTCAAAGAGCGTTATAGTTACCTCAGTGACCACGGCCGGCCACTACGTTCAGACCAGAATTTGACGCTGAAAACACCTAGTCATACGGCAAAGTTCGTTGTCGGCTCATTTACTGTAAGAGCAGTCCGGCTGTGGAATGAGCTGCCGGTTTCTATAAGGCGCTCCCCATCTCCTGCTTTAAATCTAAAGTAGTAGAATTCTTTCTTTCCAAATAATTTCTTATTTTCTATTTGGCTGTAGATAAATCCCATTTATTTTTCCTATCATGCTTGCTATTATAACTTAATGTTTATGTATGTTTATAATAGTATTTATCTATGTAAGTTTATTTTATTACATATACGTATGTATTAAGGTATTAGATGAGCACCAACTACCCGTCTCAATTTCTCCTTCAGCAATCTTTCCGATTTAAGGTTGCCTGGAAGAAATTGCTATCAGCAATCAAGCCGCTAATTATATCTCTTCTTTTGTAACTGTTGTCTCTATAATTATTTTCTGGTGTGTACAATAAAGAATATTCTTATCTAATCTCACCTAAATGGTAAAAGGGCACATGTCCATGGTATTACATACCTAATTACTAAAAGGTCACTTGTCCATGATATTTTTATGGCTCTTTTTAAGCATTCACAGAGAAATATACAACTTTTGAACATGGATTATGTTGTCATGTACACTATCAATAGCATACATAAAAACCAAGTCTGTATCTTCATTCTTTCAAAAACTATACAGTTATTTCTATATCCTGGAAAATTTCATTCAGAAATAAATAGGGGACAAGTGCCCAGGACAAGTATTTAGACATTCATTTATTATTGAAATTGTTAATCCGCGGTGGGAATGTGGCAACTTAGCTCACACTCTCTCTTTGAGGGAGAATGTGTCCCCATGTAGCAGTGCAGTGGGATGTAGCCTATATACAGGCTATATAAAAAATGCTGAATTCTGGCGCTCGCAGGTTACCAGGAGCACATGGGCCTGTTTCATAGAACTACAATTCATGGCTTATAATGACCATTCGGTTTATATTGCAAAGTCAATTAACCCACGTACTCATATTAACAAGTAGACTCTGCTATGCAATGTACCGCAAATTGTCAGAATAAACAACGAATTGTAGTTTTATGAAACTCGGCCCTGGTTGTTAAAGACAGCTAATATGAATATACATTGACTGTACTTGAGGCGGAATTCCTATGTTTAAGAGAAGTGAACCAAAATTCTCTTCAAAATTAATACAGTACAACAGCATAAACGGCTACTTGCAATCGGGACGTATTGGCACCTGTAAGAGTGCCCGTACGTCCCGATTGTAAGTACCTGCTCGGCACAAAAAAGTCGATCGATCGGGTTCGAGACCGTGTAAAATGTTATTATTCTAGTTGGATCAAAAGTCCAAATAATTCTTATCAAATTCGTAAATTCGTGAAAGAGGTCTAATTTCTTTACAGAATTTTCATAAAATAACAAGCGTCTGGATTAACGGCCTTCGTTAGAGCTGGATTATTTGTTCTATGGAGCAAAATGAGTCCCGATACTGAGAAAATAGACCAATGGGCCGATGGACAGAAGACCAAGACAGCATAGTACAAAAGCTTGGCGTAAAAGTATTCAAGAGAAGTACTGCTCAAATTCTCTTAATCCCAACGAACGCTATTATTGTTTTGCGAACTCATTAAAGAATCGCTGCATCATCGGGTCATTATTGAGGGATTATACCTGACCATTGTTCGGAAGGCAGCGATCCGGTTCAGATGTTTCAATTATGGTTCGCATTGTGGCGCGAGTGGCTCTTGAGTCACAGTCTCGGGTTATTCAATTGTCGTTGTGATTCTAATCGGTACGCTTGATGGAGTTTATTTTGAGTATGGATGTTTAAGTAGATATTGGCGAAGAAATATACTGAAAAGGACACCGAACCCAGCGGGTGATTTACGAAACTAACCCTCCGTTTCTCGTACACTGACAAGCTGCCCAAAGAACAGTTTTCGATATCAACCCTTGTATGTCCGCACTGCTGGGGCACGGGTCTCTACTTGCATGGCAGAAAGGTTAGGCCATACTCCACCACGGTGACCAAGTCCGGGTTGGTGGCTACAGTTCTTAGGCAGTTTTTTTAACTGACCGCTGTTAACAGACTGTTTTCGCTAGGAAAACCGGGAGTATTCTTAGCGTGTCATTAATTTTGATATAGTAAATGTTTTCCGTTAATACGTCAGAGTTCACCCTCCTAGTTAACTTCAGCTAAGGGTAGGTACAGGAACCCCATCGCGTTGGTGATGTCAAAGGTGATGGACATCGAACTATGGTCAGGCCTATTCGCTAATGGCATACGTACGTCAATTAGTTACGGTGTTTTTATGGTTCAGTACCCCCAAAATAAAAAATGAGACCCTTCTTGAATGTTGGTCCATCCGTCGTTATCGTTCCGTCTTTGCGTCCCCCATGGTTTAAACCCTTTGTATGTCCCCACTGCTGGGGCATAGGTCTCTTCCTGCGTTGCGGGAAGAGACCTATGCTCTTCGACTCAAACAAAATAGTGTCAACTTAATTGGAAGGTGTTGGTGAAGGTGGAATAAGAAGTTGAATGTTAAAGAACCTTTATTATTCGTAAAGGACGTGGTTGTCTGCGGCTTTTAGGGCCCTCGCCCACGGCGACTTTTTGTAGTGATGCTGTCGCGCGTTCCGTAAACGCGCAACAGCATCGCTACAAACGTGCTTAAGTCGCATTTGCAACGTGCTACAGAAGCGATGCCAACGCGCTACTAACGAAAAAGCAGCACCAAGGACAACGTGACTATGTTGCCTCAACGGAGTCCATCTTGCAACTACGGCGATCGTAGGTATTTTTGTGCTGTTACTGAATAGCTTTTGCATCGCGCCAGAAGCGCGACGCTATCGCGTTTGCATCGCGACTGAATCGTGGTTACGTGGGCGAGGGCACACAGCGACCGCATCGCGGCAGTATTGATACAAAGCGTGACAGCATCGCCACTGCATCGCTACAAAAAGTCGCCGTGGGCGAGGGCCCTTAGAAGCCCTGATGAGAGGCCTCATCACCTGGGAAGCTAGCGTTCTCAAGCTTTCCGAGAGCGTATTTTATGACACATAAGTTGATATCCGGAATATTCTTACTGAAGTCGCGCACTAGCGCTCTGGAGTCGGTATCGATTCGTAGTACGTCAGGCTATTTATATTATGAGTTATGGGTGTCTAACCAGTGTCGGTCGGTTGTTTTTTTTATCAGAATCTCTCTAATGGAATTTCTACTGGAAACTGTAAAATTATCGGAGTTATAAAATAAAGTTGTAATTAGTATTAGCAGTTTTTTAAATGCTGACTAAAGAATTTGATTAAGTAAATCCGGACTAAAAGTCTACAATGTGTTGTGCTTACGAAAGTTTTAGTTCAAAAAAGAATTTGAGTTTAAAAATCGAGAATAACGTAGTCATGCCAATGTTTACGTTATTCTGGGTGGTTGGTTGTTCCGAGTAGCAATTTATTTGTATTCCGCTTTGTTATACCTACTTGTCAATACGTGCGGAGCCAAACAAGATGTGGTTTCCTCGTGATATTTTCCTTCACCGTTAGCGTAGGTGTGAGGCAAGCCAGCCTACTCCATCTAAAAAAACTATATCCCAGGCACTGCAGCGTGCGAGTGGTTCCTTCACCCATCTTGTGTGAGCGGAGATGCCACTGGACGCAGAATAAATCATCTCATTACGTAATGCAAAAAAAGCCAATGTTCCAATGAACCAGCCAATAACTTCAATATTGAATGAGACTAGCACAAGGACTGAAAAAAATGTTTGCTCTAGTTCTCTCTTATTGACAGCTGAATTTAGCTATCTCCTTCGACGTTGGTAACAAGAATTATATGCCAGGCCTTTATGCTGTGTGTGCGAGGATTAGTCAGTGTAATACTAGAAGATGATCCCTGTTATGAAATTGATTCGCCGATCATACATTCGGGTCATCGACTCCTGATCGTAGCCATAGCCATATCATGAAACAAATGCAACGTTTTCGATCGATAGTGAGAATTGACGATACCCAATCAAATAGCAATTTTAAAAGGATAACACTAAATAAAATTGAAATAAAAACTAACCAACAACCCGACTGCTGAGCTTTGTCAACCTAGACAACTCGTAATGAGTTACGTAGTTGAATTTGAGTCCGCCACCTTAGTAATTAATGTGCGGTAGTCCATTGTTGGTATTTTTTTATAATGTTGATAATCTTAAGTGTGTTTAGAGGCTAAAAATTTCACCCATGCCGGGATTCGAACCCGCAACCTCTGGCTATCCGTACCAGAGGTTGCGGGTTCTTAGCCTCTAAATAGGTTTTTAAATTTGTTCCTTAGCACGGGTTAGTGCATTAAAAATAAAAATAGTGTAATCTTAAGTGACATAAATACATACATACATACATACATACATACATACATACATACATACATACATACATACATACATACATACATACATACATACATACATACATACATACATACATACATACATACATACATACATACATACATACATACATACATACATACATACATACATACATACATACATACATACATACATACATACATACATACATACATACATACATACATACATACATACATACATACATACATACATACATACGGGCCAATTACTCGTTTTAGACTTCGCCGCAGTCGGGTAAAAATTCTAAATCACAAACAAGCACTAAAGTACGTAATTCCTAATAGTCCAATAAGCCATTAGTTAGATGACGGCAGGATGTTAGTAGCTAGGTAAAGCTTGCATTCACAGTTCAGTTTACTTAAAATAATATCGTGTTGGTACTTTTCTGGCTGACCCGACATACCCTGCCCTGTTTTAAGCGTGTTACGTTTAAAAACTCAGTAAGTTGTAACTTCTGCGGCAACCAATAATTCGCTATTAAGCTTGTTTATTCTGAAAAAAAAAAAGACATATTACACAGATCTCGTTAGCCCTATACTAAGCCTATACAACTAAATGACTTGTGTTATAGGTGCTAACTCGACGATAGATTTAATACAACAAATACATAGATAACATCCAAGATCCGAGACAAACTAGAAAAGTTCTTTTCATATAGCAGCATCTCACTGCTGGGCCAAGGCCTTCCCTTTCCACTCCTCCCTGTTCTTGGCCACCTTCTGCCAGCCTGGTAAAAAGGTCCTGAGGCCCTTCAGCCATCTCCGCTAGGGTCAGCCACGTCCGCGATGTCAGTCGCGTGGAAAACAGTATGTGACGAGTTCTCCTGTCCGGGCCTATGGCTTGCTTAAGGCGCTTAGGGGCGCTAACTTTTAACTCTGTTGCAACATTATGCTGAGTCGGGCCCATTTTGGGGGCTCAATACTTAAAATCTATGTATTACATTATGTTGTTTTCGTGTTGTAAAGTGGATTTATTTTTTTAACTGTGTCTTTTTTTTGTTTTTTGCTTTCTGTGTAATTTCTTTTGTAATGCGATTGTGTATGTGTTTTTTGTTTTGTTTTGAGTATTGTGTCGTCAAATAAATACTATCTGTGGTAACTATTTTTAGAACATGCAGCCTAGAATGTAGTATAATTTCCTATAGAACTTTGAATGATTTCCGCTAAAAACGGCCGTTTTTGGCGGAATACCTATTAACGTCTTAGATTGTTGATCTTAGGTTCTAAAGATAGTTATCACAGTTGTTAAGATTTCATATGTTCACTTTTAGATAAAAACTTATTATAAAACAGGTTATGATTTTTATTTCTTTGGTAGCGCTAGTTAGCGCCCCTAAGCGCCTTAATAAAAAACTGAATAAGATTAAAGAATGAATTAAAAATGGCCAATAACCCGACTGCCGTGCATTAACCACAGTAGGCGGTACCAATCTAGGTACCTCGCAAAGAACCTTGTTGAATATGGGTCCCGCCTGCTTAGTACTTAATGCACAGCAGTCGGGTTATTGGTAATTTTTTAATTAAGGTTTTGCCTTGTTGATGATTTTTTAATATTTCGTAAGATTTGCCCTGATTTTATTTATCATATGAATTATGATGCGTGGGCATAAGAAGCGCTCGTGGCCAAGTGGAACCGAGTGATTGGAATGAAACACTAGGGTTAAGCAACGACAGGCGCGGTGTTTGGATGTGTTTGGAAAACCCTGAATGATAGGCGATCCCGTGACTATGCCGTGCTTCGTAATGGGCGGCTTGATAACTTGTGACTGTAAGGCCCGATACTGTCTAACGGTCCTCCACCAAGCCGGACTTGGCCCCATGGTGGAGTAGGGCCTAACCTTCCTGCGATGTAGGAAGAGACCTGTGCCCCAGCAGTGGGGACATACAAAGGGTCGATATCATAATTATCATATCACTAGCGCAAACACGACGAATCGAATGAGATCTTACTTATCAAAATTTGACCATTGGCTTAGGAGTTAAGAGACATTTTTACATGCACACATATGAGCTTAACACATTTCCCTCCTTTTGGGCCCCGCCGCAATGGGGTAAAAAAATAAGTGAAATTGTAAAAGTGGTTAGTTTTCCGAATGAACAAAATTAAAACGAAATAAAGTATACAGAAATTATGTTGGTAAAGGAATTACTAAACAAACAAAACTTCATGACAAGAGAAAAGCAATTCCGTGATGAGGTATTTAATTGACAAAGTAAAAGCTTCAGAATGAAATTTTTGTCTTTGCGTTTACCAGCGTAATTGAAATAATTATTTCATCTTAATTCTTGTGAGATTTTCCCCATTCTCTTATTGTTAGAACAAAGTGGTCAGAATGTAGATGAAAGTGGCGACGTGGCTTTTATTAGACCACTGAATTATAATTGAAACTTTGCATGTTAGGTATATAATTATTTATAAAAACACGATTCCTTAAAACAATCCTGAAATGCAGTTTACATTGTCCAGCGTAATAAAAATACCATTTATACTGCATTTATTTAATCTCACACAGAGATTAGCTCGTTCTTCGTCTTGGGTTCGTTTCCCACTGGGGGCTGCCGTATTTGTACGTTAGCCTCAGTCTCTACGCATTTCCATGTTTGTAATGTCCTTGCGCGGTCAGGTGCAGGATGGGTGACCGTACCGTGACTACCGCTAGTGGCATTATTCCGAGCGCTTCCGTGCTTTGCAAGGCACGTTAAGCCGTTGGTGCCGGGTGTCATATAATGGCAGTCGTTAAGCCATGTCAGAGGCCTTATGGGCGGCTTGATAACTTCTGACAGTAAGGCACGCCACTGTGTCTTACAATCCTCCACCAACCCGGACTTGGCCCCCGTGGTGGAGTATGGCCTAACCTTCCTGCAATGCAGGAAGAGACCCGTGCCCCAGTAGTGGGGACATACATGGGTTGATAACAATGTCCTTGCCTGGTTAACAAGGCACCGGGTATCCGAGTTTGGGACGTGGACAAGAAATTGTATTGTATGGAACTTTATTTTTATGCAGCCTTTAAACGTCCCGCTGCAGGGCACAGGCCTTATCTCAGAGAGAGAGAGACAGAGAGAGAGAGTGTGTATAGGCGTTTGCGTCTACGTAATAAGATGATTTATACAACGTCCAGTGGCATCTTCACTAACACTAGATCGATGAAGGGAACACTCGGATGTTGCAGTTACTGGGATATGGTTTGAGATGATGTAGGCTTGCCCAACACCTATACCATCCTGAAACCTTAGTCGGCCGAGCCCAGCGGTGGTAGCTCAGTGGGTAGAACAATCGACTCACAAGCGAGAGACCCAGGTTCGATCCCCAGTGCGGGCATGTACCACTGACTTTGTTTAATTTCAAAGTTACGTACATTTGAGAATTTGTAGTCGCAATACCAAGTGCTAACTATGAAGGAAAACATCGTGAGGAAACCCGCGGATTGATTGGCTCCGCAGGTATTGACTAGAGAAAGTATGGGCGTAAATAAAGTAGTTTATTTCACAAGTAAAGGTACATAAAAAAACGTTTTAAAAGTAATTAGTTTGAAAAGGTAGGTAAGGCAGTTTGACTGTAACTCTTAAACTAGGAGAAAAACTGTATCTTAAGAGATAGTGATTCTACTCTATTTACAGATACAACACTATATTTATGTAATATAGTTTGTAAAGTATACAAACTATATTCTAACAATCTGTGGTACATTTAATCATATGAAAGAGACCGCTGTAGTATTTATGTATGTATGTACGTATGTGTGTGTGTGTGTTTGTATGTATGTGCATGTGTGGTCATGGTCTTGTTTATGATAGGGCGAGTAAAAGTTGCCTTTTGTATGTATTAAGCGAAAAAACATTACTTTTATAATAAATTTAAGTCTGTAGATATTTTTCTCAATCAAGACTCAATAGAATCTTGATTGAGAAAAAAATCAGGACAGGACAGGACAGGACAGGACAGGACAGGACAGCACAGCACAGGACAGGACAGGACGGGACGGGACGGGACGGGACGGGACGGGACGGGACGGGACGGGACGGGACGGGACGGGACAGGACAGGACAGGACAGGACAGGACAGGACAGGACAGGACAGGACAGGACAGGACAGGACAGGACAGGACAGGACAGGACAGGACAGGACAGGACAGGACAGGACAGGACAGGACAGGACAGGACAGGACAGGACAGGACAGGACAGGACAGGACAGGACAGGACAGGACAGGACAGGACAGGACAGGTTAGGACAGGACAGGACAGGACAGGACAGGACAGGACAGGACAGGACAGGACAGGACAGGACAGGACAGGACAGGACAGGACAGGACAGGACAGGACAGGACAGGACAGGACAGGACAGGACAGGACAGGACAGGACAGGACAGGACAGGACAGGACAGGACAGGACAGGACAGGACAGGACAGGACAGGACAGGACAGGACAGGACAGGACAGGACAGGACAGGACTTATTAATTTAATTTAATTTATTTATTATGTATGTACGTATGTGTGTGTGTGTGTTTGTATGTATGTGCATGTGTGGTCATGGTCTTGTTTATGATAGGGCGAGTAAAAGTTGCCTTTTGTATGTATTAAGCGAAAAAACATTACTTTTATAATAAATTTAAGTCTGTAGATATTTTTCTCAATCAAGACTCAATAGAATCTTGATTGAGAAAAAAATCAGGACAGGACAGGACAGGACAGGACAGGACAGGACAGCACAGGACAGGACGGGACGGGACGGGACGGGACGGGACGGGACGGGACGGGACGGGACGGGACGGGACGGGACGGGACGGGACGGGACGGGACGGGACGGGACGGGACGGGACGGGACGGGACGGGACGGGACGGGACGGGACGGGACGGGACGGGACGGGACGGGACGGGACGGGACGGGACGGGACGGGACGGGACGGGACGGGACGGGACGGGACGGGACGGGACGGGACGGGACGGGACGGGACAGGACAGGACAGGACAGGACAGGACAGGACAGGACAGGACAGGACAGGACAGGACAGGACAGGACAGGACAGGACAGGACAGGACAGGACAGGACAGGACAGGACAGGACAGGACAGGACAGGACAGGACAGGACAGGACAGGACAGGACAGGACAGGACAGGACAGGACAGGACAGGACAGGACAGGACAGGACAGGACAGGACAGGACAGGACAGGACAGGACAGGACAGGACAGGACAGGACAGGACAGGACAGTTTTTATTAATAAAAAAAGTGCACAGTTATGCATTTTAACAGTGGTCTCTAAAATAGGTTTTTGATAAATAACTGGTAAACCAGTAGTGAGCAATACCTCTGACCCCAAGTCTAGATAGTTTTTCTAGCAAGATCGGGATGGATACCGTATCGAATGCCTTTGCTAGGTCTAGGAGGACTCCTATACAGCATTTACTTCTATCTAGATGAGAAGAAACTGAATGTAGAAGTGCAGATACAGCATCATCTGTGGATTGTTCGAGTTTGAAGCCGAATTGAAACGGAGATAGAAGGTTTTGGGATTTAAAGAAATCCATGAGTCTTTTTTTAACTATTTTTCTAAAAGTTTTGAACTACGTTAAGCAGAGATTTTGGACGATAGTTGATAGGGGAAGTTTTATTAACAGATTTATGGATTGGAGACACTACTGCTATTTTCCAGCAGTTGGGAAAAATGCCCGAGGATAGGCTGAGATTAAAAATATGTGCAAGAGGGACAACGATTGAATTTATACATAGCTTAACTAAGAGGTTTCCAATTCCATCGATGCCAGCCGCACTGTCATCTTTTAGTTTTCGCGTTAGATTTCCAACCAATAGCCAATTCGTTACTGTTTTCTTACCAATATGAGAGTTTAGGTTGTATAAGTTGAGTATTTTGTTAGTTTTACTGTACAGTCTGGGGCTCAAGACCCTATAGTGTCGTGCAGCTAGAGTACTCCTGTGGATCTCATTAGCACATACCAAATCAAATCTACGTTTTCTATCAGCCTAGGAGGCCTAGTCTACATCTATGGATGTATATGTGGGATAATTAATTATTTAAAGTTATCTTTTTTTTGTTTTTAGTAGTTTTAGTTTTTTGTGAGACTGGCAATACTGATTGGTGAAGAAAATAAAGCAAGTGACAGATTTACGAAGCTAAGACGAATTTGATTGCCAAAATAGTGTTCTGCGCACGTAATTCCCACAACTAATTTGGGGGCTCGTCCGGGATCGTGATTAGCAAAGAATACGTGGTGATCAACAAGATTTACGAAGAATAAGTGTGAAAGTGACGAATCATGTGCCGACCGAATGTTTCGGGACGCCCATTTTGTAATCTACCATTCTACCAAAATTCCACCCAAATCGCATTATGCGGGACGCTCGATTGATATTCTACCCGATTTCTACCAAAATCGAATGGTTCGAATCGAACGCTTAAGAAAAAATATGATGAAAATATTATTTTGATTTCACCGATTTCACCGACGACTTTTTGATTTACGACTTCGAGAAGTACACTACTTCAGACAAAGATTTAAGATGCCTCCTAAGAAGATAGAAGAAAAAAAGGATGACGATGACGACTGCGACGACCGTCGCCCTCAGATATCTTTCAACGACTTGGAGAAGTCAATGATACCATTTAGCGGTGACGATACATACCCGATTAAAATATGGTTAAAAGAATTCAATGACATGGCTTTACTTATGAACTGGACGGATGTCGAGAAGATAATCTACGCAAAAAGACTCCTTACTGGGACTGCTAAGTTGTTTCTCCGATCTCTGGGCAGTGTCAAGACATGGACTGAACTAAGACTAGAACTTCTGGAAGAGTTCGGACCTAAACAGAATAGTGCCACTATTCATAAGAAGCTCTCTTCACGTAAAATGAAGAATGACGAGACATTTCAGCAATATTTTTTACACATGAAAGAAATTGCATTACATGGCAACGTAGAAGACGAGGCCTTAATAGAATACGTGATTGATGGTATCCGCGATTCTGAAACGAATAAAATTATTCTGTATGGAGCTACGACTCTCAAAGAATTCAGAAAGAAGTTAGAATTATACGGAGAAATGAAAAAGAAGGCCTCATCTACCCCTCACCGACAAGTTTCAAGTAATTCTCAGCCCAGTACATCTGCACCTCGAAGACCACACCCAGTTCGTCTGTCCAGATGCTACAACTGCGGTGATTCAGACCATCAGATCAATTCCTGCAAGAAAGGAATAAAGTGCTTCCGCTGCAACGAATTTGGACACAAGTCAAATGAATGCGACAAAAACAACAGAATTCTAAAAATCCAAGATAATACAGAAGAAGTATGTTTTACCCCTTATAAAGATATCACCATTAACAATGTGAATGTCAGAGTTCTGATTGATACTGGCAGTGACGTAAATCTCATCACGATGAGCCAGTTTAAACGAATTGATAAAAATAACATAAATTTCAATCCGGATGATTCGTTATGCATCTCTGGCATTTCAGAAAATGAATTAAAGACGCAAGGATCTTTTACAGCGACAATCCTCATGGATGATTATTACCACCAAACTATCTTCCACGTTGTTGAGGATAATATGATTCCTGTCGAAGTTATTCTTGGTAATCCAATATTGGCAGACTTTGAAGTCAATTTTACCCCGAACAAAGTCACTGTGAAAAAGATACAGCACCTGACACTACTGGCCGAGAGTGGAAAAGACGCACATGAAAAATATGATATCGGTGAGAAGAATTACACAGAACAGATAATAAAGATGATAGAAGAAAGCAAACCAACTGAAACGAAGAAAGAATCGAACATCGAACTTAAGATAATACTGACAGATGAAAGCCCTATATACCAGAATCCACGAAGACTATCGCCATTCGAAATGGAAGTAGTCAATAAGCAGTTAGAGGAATGGAGTGCACAGAAAGTTATAAAACCAAGTAATTCTGAGTTCGCAAGTCCGGTGGTATTGTCTAAGAAGAAGAACGGAAAGTACAGATTATGTATAGACTACAGAAGACTAAACAAGAAAGTAATAAAGGAAAGATTTCCGCTACCACTTATAGAAGACCAAATTGACCAACTAAAAGGAGCCAAGCTGTTTACAACGCTGGACTTGGCTAACGGGTTTTTACACGTTAAAGTAAATGAAGACAGTCAAAAATACACAGCGTTTGTAACACCACAAGGTCAATTTCAATTCACAAGAATGCCCTTTGGTTTGTGCACGGCACCATCAGTTTTCCAAAGATTTATAAACAGCATATTCAGAGACTTGATCCTTGATGGCACGGTTTTGACCTACCTTGACGATCTCATAACACCGTCCTTAACAGCAGAAGAAGGTATGAATAAAATACAGAAAGTATTTAAGAGAGCTCAAGAGTATGGCCTTCAGTTCAACTGGGAGAAGTGTCATTTTTTAAAAGGAGAAATAGAGTATCTTGGCTACCTAATTCGCGACAATGAAGTAAGGCCATCCAAAGAAAAGATTACCGCTGTTGCAAAGTTTAAAACTCCAGAGACTATAAAAGCTCTACAGTCATTTCTGGGACTCACAGGATACTTCAGAAAATTCATTAAGAATTATTCGATAATCGCTAAACCACTCACAGACTTATTGAAAAAAGATAAGGTGTTCGACTTTGACCTGAAATGCGAAGCATCATTCGAAGAACTCAAACGGATTCTATGCAACTCACCTGTCTTACGAATTTACGATCCGAGTCTGGAGACTGAAGTACACACAGATGCCAGCGCTGAAGGCTACGGGGCTGTGTTGGTCCAGAAGAACTCTAGTGATGGTATGATGCATCCGGTATACTTTATGAGTAAGAAAACCACCCCAGCTGAAAAAAAGTGCCACAGCTACTACCTCGAGATCTTAGCAGTGGCAGAGGCTATTAAAAAATTCAGAGTATACTTACTTGGAATCCACTTCAAGATTGTAACCGATTGCTCGGCATTAACAATGACTCTGCAAAAGAAGGATCTCCCTCCAAGAATCGCCAGATGGGCTCTGTTGCTCGAAGAGTATGATTACAGCATTGAACACCGACCTGGAACAAAAATGAAACACGCAGACGCCCTAAGTAGATACCCTGTAAGTTTGATAATCACGGAAACGACTGCACGAATAAAGAGAGCTCAAGAAGATGATGACAAGATTAAAATGATAAAGAAGATATTAGAAAACGGACCTTACGAAGACTTCATAATAGAGAATGAAATCCTTTGCAAAGAACATCAAGGAGATAAACTGATCGTTGTCCCGAAGAAGATGCAATCTGAAATAATAAGAAAGAAACATGAAAAAGGACACTTTGGAATAGTCAAGACGGAAGAATTGATACAGAGGGAATATTACATTGGTAACCTGAAAGAAAAGATTAAATCAATCGTTAATAACTGCGTAGAGTGCATTCTCATGGCACATAAAAAGGGAAAGAAAGAAGGATACTTACATCCGCTGGATAAAGGCGATACTCCCTTGTCAACCTACCACATCGATCATCTTGGTCCCCTGACGTCGACGAATAAGAACTACAAGTATATTTTGACAGTTATAGATGGTTTTACGAAATTCACGTGGATATACCCAACAAAGACGCTAGCAACTCAAGAAGTTATAGAAAAGCTAAAGATACAACAACAGGTTTTCGGCTCCCCACACAGAATCATTACAGATCGCAACGCTGCATTCACATCCAATGATTTTAAGGATTACTGCACCGAAGAAGGTATTACTCATTACACAATTACGACAGGCCAACCTAGAGGCAATGGGCAAGTCGAAAGGGTCCACCAGATAATCATAAGCGTACTAAGCAAGATGAGCGCAGATGACCCTTCGAAGTGGTACCGGCGTATCAGCAACGTGCAAAGATCTCTGAATAATACTTATCAAAGAAGCATCGGCATGTCACCATTCGAACTTCTGATGGGTGTCAAAATGAAAGACGGGGATCCTGAACTATCAAAATTAATAGAGGAAGAGATTATTGAAAGATTTAACGAGGCAAGATCTGTCTTAAGAACTAGAGCAAGACAGTCCATACAGAAGGTACAGGATGAGAATAAGAGGGATTACAATAAGAAGAGAAAAGTAGCTACGCAATACAAAGAAGGTGACCTTGTAGCTATTAAAAGGACCCAGTTTGCTCAAGGTGCGAAACTATACCCAAAATATCTCGGCCCCTACCAGATTACCGAAAACAAGGGCAACGAGCGGTACAGACTCAAGAAAATTGGAAATGGAGATGGTCCGGTTAACACTATGAGTTCCGCCGACATGATGAAGCAGTGGATCATAGAAGAGGACTCTAGTTCATCCGGGGCGGATGAAGAGCAGGAAGGCCGTGTGGGATAATTAATTATTTAAAGTTATCTTTTTTTTGTTTTTAGTAGTTTTAGTTTTTTGTGAGACTGGCAATACTGATTGGTGAAGAAAATAAAGCAAGTGACAGATTTACGAAGCTAAGACGAATTTGATTGCCAAAATAGTGTTCTGCGCACGTAATTCCCACAACTAATTAATTAAAATTAATTAGTTGTGGGAATTAGTAAATTCATGTTCTCATAACTCCTTAGTATAAAACATAGCATAGTTTTTTCTAACCTTTCTGACTACCGAGTCAGTATATTAAAGATCCGTGGGATATTCGACAGGCTTTGCAGTCATCACTTTTAGCACCGCTCTTTTGGCTCGTTCGAGTTTTAAAAATAAGGTTTTCGCTGCATCTCCTCATGCAGTACATTAACAAGGACTGACATAATTCAAAATAAACAGTAATACAGTACAATAATACAGTACATTAACAAGGACTGACATAATTCAAAATAAACTGTCCTCAGGCTCTGAAGTTTTGTACAGTAGGTAGATATTTTAGTTTTTAGAATATGTACATGAGTTTTCTAACCTTACCAACAAGAGAGTCGATTTGTTTGCGCCAGCTAAAGGTTTGGTCTATGAGGATGCCCAAGTATTTAACGTACCTACCTATACCATTCTAGTTAGACTTAGGCAATGAAGAATGTTACGAGGTATGCCAAATCGCTTGAAATGCTTGTCTCAGTAAAGCCTGTATGTACACAAATACACTAGTTTTTGTTGTAGTCAAAAATACCTAGTAGTTTTGATTTTATAGGCATTCAAAGTTACGAAAAATATCGAGTCCCGCTAACAGTCGCGCGGCGCGTTGTGACGTCATGTCACAACGCGACGCGCGGCCGCTTAGCAGTGCTGCAAACTCTACTGATTTATCAGGGGATTTTCTAATTTTAAGCATTGTCTCCTAAAATAACATTGTCCTAATGTAATATAGTTTTATTAAAACTCTATAAATATAAATTTTTCTCGCATTTTAACGTCTTCTGGAACTATAAAAAACAACTTTTTCGGCGAATTAGTAGTTGTATTTTTACATTTAGGCACAACACATGATTTCCTAGTATTTGGATTGGACATTTTTAAAAGTAGGTATTTAGGTATAATTTCGACGGCACGGGCGCGCGACTATGAGCGGACTGAGTGAGCCAGGCTGAGCGTGTTGTGCGATGACGTCACAGCGTAACCGGCGGCCTGTGTCTTACGGTTACAACTTGTTTTACTTCTAAATCGGAAATTAATTGACATATCGAAGTAATTCTTTCACTAGTATTTTATATTTTTGTTGTCAGAGAATATGGAGTGCTAATAATCAAAATTAGTTAACATTCTTCATTGCACTAGATTGCACTAGTGCAATCTAGTGCAATCTAACGGCAGGTATTAGCGACGATTTTATAGTTGCTTATAGACGGTTAAAATGAGGCTTTGGTTTGGAAAGGTATAAAGCAGATCTTTTTGATATTAAGCGTTAGACTGTTTGCCATAAGCCACTTTATAACCGATCAAGCAGTTTTCTGCATTTTGTTTTGTATCGAATCAATATTTACCGTAAACCAGAGGGCAGTATCACCACGCGTGCTTGCCGCGGATTGGTATTTGAACACCGCATACACTCAGGTTTCCTCACGACGTTTTCCTTCACGGTTACCAAATGGTCTTGCCACTATAACTTCACATGTACCTACATTACTTAGAAAACAAAGGCTTTGGTACATGCCCACACTAAGAATCGAACCTGGTTCTCTCGCTTTCGAGTCCATGTTTTAAGCCACTGGGCTACCGCCCCGCTCAAACAACTAGTTTGAAAATATATCATCAATATTAATAAAGTTATCGAATGTATAAATTATTTTAAAGAAGATGCTCTTTGTGTTTTCAAGAAACCCTCTCTACCTGCGTGATACCCACTTTCATGTGTCTATTGACATTCTCACTTCTCGGACAGAAGTAATCCACTTAGGATTAGCTATATACAAGGCCCATTGTCACTTCACGGGTGATCTGTTAAGTATGGCCCGAGTGGACCTGATAAAGTAACTCGTTTGCCATTGTTCACGAGAAGTACTAAGCCTTAAGCTGCTTACACACAATGGAGCACGCGGGCAAGAGACAAATCTTTGATAGATAGACAGACAGACAGACAGACAGACAGACAGACAGACAGACAGACAGACAGACAGACAGACAGACAGACAGACAGACAGACAGACAGACAGACAGACAGACAGACAGACAGACAGACAGACAGACAGACAGACAGACAGACAGACAGACAGACAGACAGACAGACAGACAGACGGACGGACGGACGGACGGACGGACGGACGGACGGACGGACGGACGGACGGACGGACGGAAGAGTGCAGACGGCGGCCTTATCACTAAAAGTGATCTCTTCCAGACGACCTTTGTGTTGACTAAAGGACCCACCTAAAAACTAATACTAAAAACTAATGCTAACACTTACAGTCTGTCTGCGTCGATACCTCTCGACTTGGCAGCCGGCGGCGCCATCCGGGATGGGTGCACTGAGGTTTGGGGGATCCCTAGACTTTCCCGTCTATCCCCAAGAGCTCTTTCCCCAGAAAGCTACCTACCTGCAGTGCACTTTCACGACACCGCGTTTTATCACAATATATTTGGGCGATCCGTCGCCCAACAACAATTCTGTCACTACGGAAACCGTCTGGACTTATTTCGCACTCCACACGAAGATATAAGCCCGGCAATCTAATTGCCACACCAATTTGGGCCAACAAACGTTTCACCCGTTTTCCAACCAAAGAACAAGAGGTCAATGTGCCGACTCATCTGACAACTGTCAAGTAGGCTGCGTTCCAAAATCAAACTTCTATTCTAAATACTTTGTTCTGTGAGGACAATTTTGAAACCTAAAAAAATATCAGCTAATCTGTACTAAAGTTCAGTTACGAGTTTATGACATTGTCCCCAGTTTCTCGTACACTAGAAACCTAAATTTTACAGCTGTCAACTGTTTTGTCTTTGATTCCATATCCGAAGGGTGCCAAGCGGAATCCTATTACTCTGCCTCCGCTGTTTGTCTGTCCAAATGTCCGTCTGTACGACCTTTAAAAGGCTCTATCTTTAAAATCGTTATAGACTGCCAGTGTCATTTTTTTAATAATTGGAATGGATAAACCAAAAAATTGTGTATGCACTCTCTTAACATCCCACTGCAGAGGACAGGCCTTCTCTCAAAGAGAGAGAGAGTACGGGCTCAATTACCACTCATGCCCACCGCGGATTGGCAATTTCGAAGTATTTGCTTCGTGTACACAAGTGTGTATAACTTAGAGAACAAAGTCATTGTTTACAAAGTCAAAGTCACAACTACATACATAATGCACATAATAATTTTCTAACCTGAAACTATATTGTACACTTGTTTGTATTCTTTCAATAAATAGTAAAAAAAATTACATGTCCGCACTAGGAATCAAACCTGGGTCTCCCGCTTCCGAGTTCATTGTTCTTCCCGCTGGACTACCGCCGTTATCTAACTAACAAAATAATAACATTTAAAACATTAGTGAGGTATTACGTTTAGAGGACGCAAATCTAGGTTCGATCGTGATTGGAATTGAAAATAAGCCTATAAAAAAGAAATTATAGCCTTGAGAATGAGAGGCTAGAATTTATTTTTCATTCTGTTATTCTCAGTTGAAAGCACGTTATTACGTTGACATTGTATGGGAATTGCTAAACATGAATCTCTAATGCCCGGTTTCTGAGGTTCACAGTTAATGGTTCGTTAGCTATAGAATCAATAAAGTTATCAGTTCAATAAACGTCAGTTAATTGTCAATGCGTTTCTGAATACACGCAGGACGGTCGTTTAGTTATCGAACCGATAAGTAGTTCACTATTCCGCCACTAGATGGAACTATTTTGAAGCCTACTCTTAACATACGCATTTCATACGCATTTCATCTGTATTCTACTGCAGATTCAGGTTTTGCATACATAAAATAATGGTTTTAAATCAACTTACAGTAAGATTTTTTTTATAGATGAGAAATCTTTTTCACAACCTAAACCAATAATGTATGTATCTTTACCACTGTCAAGAAAAAAAAAAGTCAGTTGTTAGTTTTGTGCGGCAATTTCGTTTATCAGTTCCTACTTGTCCAAACTTTACATAATTGTGTGTTATTCTATTCTTCCTTCTTGCTGTACCTATCTATTGTTCTAATGGAACCTACAAAGGATGCCGGAAAACGGAGCAAGAGCTTTACGGAACGAGAAAAGTTATTGCTTATCGATATAGCTAAAGAGTTTGTTTCGATCACTGATAATAAAAAAAACTGATGGAACGACAGTAGAAGGCAAGAAAAAAGCTTGGGCTGCACTCACTAATAAATATAATGCCACCTGTGGAAGTGGCCCTAGAAGTGAGAAACAATTGCATGCGTTTTATGACAAGCTGAAGAAGAAGGCTCGAAGAAACTTAAATAACGACAAAGTATTTTGGTTTTCTTTTACTCTTTCATTTAATATTTTATAAATTAAGTAGGTACATACTTTGAAACATAAAACCTAAGTACATTTTATACTCAAGTGCATACATTGAAAAATATAAAAAAGTTTTCTGTAATTACAAACTAGGAACACTCACGCAAAAAGCTTTTTTTAAATCGAATACCTAGGTAGTTGCAGAGTTTAGCTGACCCCAGAAGAATCGTTTATAATCATACTTATTGTACTTTAATTTTAATCTTACTATTTTAGGCTGAAATGTACAAGACAGGACAGTATCCTTATTGAAACGATATCTTGCTTGGAATTCCTCATCCGAGAACATTTCAAACGGATTTCTTCGGGACCTCAAGTTTCTCGGTACGGAAATATGTGCAACAAGCTCCATCACTTCCAAATCCGAATCTGATGAACTAGTGTACTCCATACTAACAAACTATTATTTAGAATGAAAATATAGTAATAACAAGATAAAAATAACAAGACTCTGGTTGTTTTGAAATACAATTTATGTAAAATAACCTAAACTATCTAATGTCACTTAAAACGTCAAATAAAGTTATAGATTCGATAAACGGCCAAATCCGGGCGGTTAAGTTGAACGAAGTTTAAACCAAGTTTACCTATTGCATAGGTGTTCAGAAACGTAAAATGTCAAGTTATTGAATCAATAGCGTTATGTAATAGATAAACTAGGTTTAAATGGACCTCAGAAACCGGGCATAAGTGCACTAACGAAGTGCGCTTAGAGATACAAATACATATACGATACAAATCGCTGTTTTATCGTGCTTTTAACTGAGAAAAACAGAATGAAAATTAATTATATAGCCTCATAAAGTGTGTTTATAGAAACTATGGCTAGGCTTCTTTTTATTATTTCTTTTTGATAAGCTTATTTCCAATTCTAAGCACGATCGAACCTCGATTTCTGTCCTAGAGGACACAAATCGAGCTGATACGGTATCTCGTTTGTGAATAAAAACCAAACAGAGTTAGAGGAGTGACTGACAAAATTGGGAGTATTTTGAAACGCGCCTCAATCAGAACCATCTACCAGCCGCCAAGAAAGATACACCAATTCATGCGAAGTGTCAAGCACAGGACTCCCTTACAAGAGGCAGGAGTATACAAGCTTGACTGTGAATGTGGTTCCTCGTACATTGGTCAAACCAAGCGTACCATAGCTGAGCGGGTGAAGGAACATATCGCGGATGTGAAACATAAACTTCTGCAGTCAGCGAACATACACTTAGCGGTACCAACCACTTTATACATTTCGATAAAGTTGAAGTTCTAGCCCGAGAAGACCGTTTCTTCCCTAGAATGATACGCGAGGCAATAGAGATCCGCCGGCATCCAAATTTTAATAGAGATCGTGGTTGGAACATACCGGTAGCTTGGGAACCAGTGCTTAAGTGCATGAGACCCCCTTTCTAGAAGTGTGACTGTAGAGTTAAAAATTTTAATTTCAATTAATAATCAGTAATTTTAAGTTCATATAATTACAAATTTATTATTAACTTCAATTACTAATAATCAATATTGTTGACTTTATATAAAAATAATTGGTTTGCCGATTTTGAAACGTAACTTCATAATAAACTTTTGTTATTTTTGCCGAGGGTAGTAAACTAACCGTTAATGCTTTCTAAAAGACGCCCGTCACCTCAGTCATCCGGGACCACGGCACCTGAAAAAGTGCCGAAACGTTGGAAAATTGTAAAAATGTAATAAACGAGCATAAATCCGTGTAAAAACTGTTATAATTATGTCTACTGCTCGTGTTAACCTTAGAAAATACTATACAAACTACGTTTATTTAAGAATTTCTCCTCGATGGAGTCTCTGTTTTGTCTGAGTGTTTTTTTTTTAATTTGGTCGAGGTCCTGCCACTATTTCTCTAAAGTGTTAAACAAGTGTTCTTTGCGCTCGTGTAGTGTGCACACGTCTTTAGGTCGTGTCACCATTGTTTGCAGCCGTATTTAGGTAGGCTTTAATCCGAACGCGCGCTCGTTAGGCTGATTGTACCTTGTCGCTGTGGCAGATGGCCGCCGTAATCCAATCCCCTCCTCCCCCCGCGCACGCCAGAAGTGCACCAGTCCTTTCAAATATTGAAAAACAAAAACAAAGAAGGAGGGGTCGAGTGGACTCAAGTGTCGTGTTGATTACTACGAAACCGGTCAAGTACGTGTTACGCCACGCGCTCAGTAGGGTTACGTAGGTGTCCGTCAAAATATGCGTAATTTATGTACGAAATTTTATCTTTAAAAGCAGGTCACCTTGTAAAGCCTAATCAGCTGTGATAGTTTCCCTTTTAAGTGTCGTCAAAGTTTAACCAGGAGAGATCGAGATGCGCTATTCTAACAAAAAAATGCACTTTAACCCTTAACTTAATGTTGTGTGAGCCTTTAATTGGCAACTTTATGAGGCTGTAACTGTTATACCCTAATTAAGCAAAAGTGTTTTATAAGAGGGCCGTTGGCTTACCTATTAAATAAAAAATTAAAAAAAAAACCCGGTCATGCAACGCTAAAACGCTTTTTTTAAAACGTTATCTGTATATAAGATCTAATAAAAATTTGTCATTCGTTGTCAAATAGTAACAACGGTATCATTTATATAATACGGATATCGAACATTATTTTGATTATTTCGTTATACGACCTCGCGTCAACCTTAATAGTTAAGTTGAGAATCGTAGTGGCTGGAGCCGTTTTTCATTAATCTGTAGCATAGCCATAACATAACAATCAATTTCCGCGGTATTATATGAGATTCTTATGACATACTAAATATTTGACCCTAAAAAAATAAAATTAAAACGTTTAATTTTTTTTCTAGACCTTAAATATCTATAATACCTAACCAGCTTTGTAACAACTATAGGCCTTCTAGAGCCTTGCTATCTGATTTGTAGCATTCAGTGTCTGCCGAACCCAATGTTTTACTAAGTTATGTTGACGTTGGCAATAATAACTGAAAGAGCACTTCCTTTCCAATGTATAATACTTTTGTTTCTGTATTGTTGTATAAGTATGTTTATTATTCTCTAAATATGTATGTCTAGAATTATGGATATGTATTTTATATACTATTTAAGTAGTTATAATTATGTACAATGTGTGTCTATTAGTAAGTATCTATTGATAGCTATAGTAACAATTTTATCTATTAACTTAAAATAGGTGATTTCAGATTTAATTTTTCTTGTTTAGCTATATTTGCCATCTCCCGCTCTCTGTTTTTTGGTCAGAATCTTTCTTAGGCTGGCTGGAAGAAATTTCTTTTGAAATAAGTCCGCCTTTGTACATCAACACTTACCTGTTATTTAAGTTATTTTTCTGTTTCTTAATTTTTGTGCAATAAAGCGTAACAAACAAACAAATAATATTCAATACGTAGGTGAGCGTAAATATCCAGGCTGTTACAAACTCCCATATATTCTAATGCCGCAAGTTGAAGCTGTGGTAATACTACGGTTAACATCTTAATGTTTTTCGCGATTTCAAAGTTTTACCAATAGGAGAAGTTCGGATTGACGAGACGAAGCCCCATTATCAGCTGTCTGTTAATATTTTGGTACACCGTGTATAATTCATACAAGTAGCCGCAACTGAGATTGCACCATGTGATGTGCGTATGCTGTTTTTAAAAATATTGCCCCTTTGTGTTTGTTTCACATCTGCAGGTAAATTGCAGACCGAAATTGGCTCGTACGTTATAACCGTGTTCTGGATATGAATGCAAAGGATATGAATAATTCTTGAAAATGTATTGTTACGAGGGAACAACTGCATTTTCTCTCGGGGCGTTCAGACACGGTCAAGATTTATGAATGACTAATTAAACTGATGCTGTAGCCTGAGCCTGTTGGTCCGATAGTTAAGTTATCTGCTGCGGCTTGGAGCAGTAATAAACAAAACGAACAATAATAAACGTATTACGTACCGTTGAAAATGTAGAAACAGGTTATTGCTTAGTCGCATTTATCTATGCCTACCTAAAAATGCAGGAATTTTGCAATTATTTAGTGAACCAGTAGCGGAGGGATGCGGTGATTGAGAGACTACGTCACGACCTCTTTATTAATTTGGTTTGAAAATGTTGATTAAACCAATTACTGATTTAAAAAAATATATTTTTAAGAAAACATCTTCAAAAGTCGTAAACCAAAGTAAACTCTAATTGACATATTTCAGGAATCGGCATAAAACAACACTCAAAACTCCAATAGCACTTCATGTATTTTTATTCGACTATGGCAGAGACAAACAGAAATGTTGTTGTAATTTACCAGTGTATGTTTGTGTATATTTGTTTCTATGTATTTACGAATGTCTCACCTAAACTACTTATTCGATTTTAATGAATGAGGTGTGAATAGATCAGAGTAGAGATTAAAGTGGCATAGGCTACATTCTATGGGAACAAACAATAATATGACGGATGTTACATATAAAAGTGGAGTTCTGCGATTCTTTTTTTGGTCTAATAGGCCATTTGACAGGTTTCTGAAAACCAACTCAGATTTTTCGTTGGTGTTTAATAAGTGTTCAGAAAGAGATAATTTTTAAATCTTTCGTGTATTTTTTCTAAACAAATCAAATAAAAATTCACTTTTAAAGTAAGCCGCCAAAACGCTATCTTGAACAGTATATGAATTAGCGACGTCACTGGTAAGTAAACAAACAAACGTCAAGTCAGCTCGCAAGTTCTCGGATCGCTGCATTTACTGGCCTGTGACGTCTTACAGATTCGACCTGGCTGTTTTCGATAAAATTGCTACAGATACAACATTATCAAGTTTTATCTCGTTTTTTTTCGTAAATGGACCATTTTTTTATATAAATGTCTTAAATCGGTTTTAATTTTTTTTTAACACTGTTAACACATAGCCTGTTAAAAGACTCTTAAGTAGTTAAATATAAAAACAATTCACGAACTCTTCTTAGCGCCATCTAGGTACCAGTAGTCAGGTCAGTTTTCATGTACAGTTTCGTTTATAATATTTACGAAGTATCCTACTCTCTAAGCAACTGGCATTGGGTACTTCGGCGCGCCCAACTCGATAGGGATAGGGCTGAGGGCAGCTTATGTGTTGTGTGTAATTTTCCTGTCCCTCTTTTGTTCTCCAAGTTTCCTGCAAACAATTACACAATATATCAAGACCTTTGGGGCCATATGTCAACACGAGCGCCGCTGGAAAAGCGGGGAAACTAAGTGGTTCTGCCAAAAGTACGTGACCTTAATGTATATCAATCCGGGCTTGATTTATAAAGGAGGGGATGTGTAAAATATGATATAAAATAAACATTGACAACCGAAACGATGAAATACGACATCGTGTTGTGATTTAAGAGGGAGTTTCACGAGATTTTATTGCGCTATAAAATCAGCTCCACGACGCGACGCTGGCGGCGGCGGGCGGCGACATCAGGCGCACGTACGGCGACCATTTGACAAAACAGACGAAGGACATTTGTTGGGTGGTTTGCTTTTTTTCAAGTTTTATGGACTAGTGCCAGCTTTATAGACAGGGGCGGCGGCGCGGACGTTTACCGCTCGACATTGTAAAATTGGGGGACGAGATTTGATTCGATTTTTAAGCGCGCAATTTATTGTGGTCGCGGGTGGATGCATCGTACCAGGCAGAATTGGTATAATTAAACTACGCCGTCAATTACATCAAAAATTATCTGAATGTACCATAAATTAATAATAACAATTATTATTATTACTATTTACCTCCACAACAAGTCCAGTACTACTACATAATAATAAAGTTAAGTCAAAGTAAATTCCATTCAACGGTTAGGACTTCACGGTGCTCTGATAGTGCCGCTAGGTCGCGAGAAGAGGACTTTGTGGTCATTTTCGTACTGCCCATATGGCGATTATAGAAGAAGTGACGGTAGCGAACGGCCATAATAATCCACCATATCAAGTAACATTCGTGACCGGCATGATTGCGTATATTGACTAAATAATGTTGATGAAGCGAAAGAGATCTATCAGGCTCGTGGCAAGAGGTAGACCCTGGATACGGTCGTGTTATGATTATGTTTTAGCCTAGAACAGCGTAAGTATCCGTACAGATCCGCGCTTATGTGTTTTTTGTATTTGTATTTTGTGTAACCTAAAAGAGTTTGACGCATAAGAAAGAGCGTATTGCTTTTAGCAATAAGGCCGCCAATTGTATTATGTACTTGTAATTATTTTGTATTTGTTGTTTTTCCAGTGTACAATAAAGAATATTCTTATCTTATCTTTTCATATTATAAGATGCTCGTAAAAATGCTGAATATGACTGAATATTCGATAGAGTCGATTACTAATTGTCGATAGAGTCACGACTCTGCCTACATAGTATACTTTTTAGAGAAATACATTTTCATAATTATTCTCTTCTTATTCTTCATGTACCGTCTCCTATCGAATATTCACAACCACCTTGCTTTTCGAGGTGGCCAATATACACAACGAACTCGTGTATATTGGCAACCATATTTTTGAACTAAAACTTTCGTAAGCACAACACATTGTAGACTTTTAGTCCGGATTTACTTACGGGTGTTGTTATATCGGAAAAGTTCTACCAGGCCACCATGTTGGTCATAGTCATATTCTCGCCCTATTATTAATAATTACTTTTTGGGCTTTAAGTTTATACATAATTTGGTTTTGTACAAAACGCTTCGGAACCGTTGCAATAAACTTTGTATAAATGCTAACCGGCGACACATTTTGCCGCAGTTCTCTATTGCGCAACTGTGGAAGTTTTTGCGATCCGTGGGTGCTAGAAAGTTCCCTGAACATCTACAAAATACTCTTGACCTTGACTTGAATAATAACTTTTCCACAACGGCGATCTTATTTGACATCTTGACAAAGACTTTTTCTCTCACCAAATTGGCACAAAAACAACTTCCCGTGTGTGTATAAGAAACCTGAGTGTATGAGGTGTTCAAATACCTGTGCGCTTGAAATTCCCAAAACGCGGTGGGCACGCGTGGTAATTAAGCCTATACTCTCTCTCTCTCTCTGAGAGAAGGCCTGTGCCTTGCAGTGGGTCGTTTATAGGCTACATAAAAAACTATACATACGTACCATGTGTGATTGTATTAGATTCACATATTATTATGATAGTACTCTTTGCCCCTTCGTTTATATATAATAATATAAAGTTTCATTTTTAATTCACAGAAAACGGTGTCTTAGCGACTAACACAATATCTCCAAAACTAATATTGGCCAAAGCATGTTTTTAATCTAACTAAAAGATGGGGTACTATGTAGAGTTCACTATAGTAATAAAAGTATGAACGGCCATGAGCAGCTTTTGAGCCGCTTTTTAGTCAGTAAACGGAAGGATGCATTTTTTTCTTCCACTTGAGTTACATCTCAACATGAGGTCTACAAAATTTAGTCTCTTTATTGAATGGAAACCCATCGTATCGCTTCCTACTCTACCAATGCAATTTGTAAGTAATTTGCTACGATTGGCGTTCATCTCGTCCAAGTATGTGCGTCATCTATCTCCATTCCCTGTAAGTGATTTCTTCGGCCACTCGGGATGACAGCATTTTTATCTCCCGACTGAGTAAGTACCGCATGAGCTATGCGCTTCAGCCACAAAACTCAGCCACCGTAAATTTTGTATTAATTTACTGTCACTTTTCTATGATAGTTAGTTAGTTAGACCTGAGATCCCCGCACCCAGCCTCACGATTGGGCCATTGATTGGATGAAACGAATGGCTTGTTTTACCATTTTCCGATTAGGTCCAAAAGCTAATTCACATGGTATGTCCTTGTTACCAATTCTCTCACGCGTCAAGTTAATGTGAACGCACTGTACCGCAAGTTACCGGTGCTGACATCACATAATATGTCAAAACTGTAGTCTGTGCTAGGGTTGTTGAGGAACTTGTTATGAGGAAGAGGATGAAGAAGAGGAATTTATAAAATGGATTTTATATTTAATTCTGTGATATTTCCGGTTATTCTGTGTAATTTCAAAACCTTTTTCGGCAATTTCGAATTTTGTTTCTGGCGTGGTTTGTTTTGTGCGAAATTTTGAACGGCTCTCATAAAAGATGATGTTAAAACGAAAAAGAGGTCCAACATTCACCAATAGTGAAAACAATTTTTGGTAAAGTAAAACCTTTAACGTCTTTTGGCAGCTGATATCTGCCATTTGTCTGACTGTTAATCTGGTTTTAGAAGCTAATCGTCCAATATCGGCCGTTCAGAGACATTAGTTTTAACTTTGGTTTACGATGTTGGAGAAATCCAATTTGTTATTGTAATCTCGATTAGGAGTCCAAAACCGGATTAAGCTTGCCGTGATCTAGATTTGGTTCTATGGAGAAAACGGTCCTAAGAGGAAGAGCATGAGGATGAGAAAGAGGATGCAGGAGACCTATCTTTCTTTCTCTCTCTTCCTCACACATTTCGTTTCAACAAAACATATAACTCTCCTTTCTACTCGTATTAAATTCCTCAAAAAATATGAGGAAGAGGAAGAAGAGGAAGATCTATTGTGAGGAAGAGGAACCTCAAAAATATTAGGAAAATCCCATTCTGAGGAAAAGGAAGAAGAATCCTCATCAACCCTAGTCTATGCTTCGTGGTTATATTCTCTTTGGTGCTTCTTCCGTGAGCCTTGCAGCCAACCCAGTCATGTTTTATCACATGAATCCAATGTAATTTACTTACTTCAAATTTAGGAAAACGGCGAGTGTCTATGTTTTTACAAAAATGCACAATACATGGGCGAGCCATGAGTAATGACACAAGTCACGTACGTATGTAACGAATAAAGTAAAAATACTTAGATAGTATCAATAGTTTTGAAACAAAAGTTAGCTTAGATCACAAACCACAAAGAGGTGTTTAGATTAACACAGAATAATCTGTGTGTACAATATAAAACGTATTCATGGACATTTGTTCTCCTTGCAGTGCCATCTAGTTTTTTTTAATGAAATCAACTGACAGCTGTCATTGAAAAGCCCTCATTAAAATGGCAAAACAACGTTTGCGGAGTCAGCGAGTTTTGTGGTAAACGACAAAATTTGACATTTACAGGGTTGGGGAAAACTGAATGAACTACTTGTGAATAGCAATATTTCTTAGTAAGTAAATGAATTGGGTTTTAGAAATTGTTATGAATGGGGGTGATTGTTTGGTACTTGAAGAGGTGTGGTTGATTAATAAGATAATAAAAAAAAATCTCTAGCAGGCTATTAGGTAGTAGGACTAACATAAAAATTACCCATAAGTTAGTTATTTTTATTGTGTTATTTGTATATTGACACAATCACTCCCCAATTTTATGATTCTTAGTCATGATTTATGAACGCATAACTACGTACTAAGGGACAAAAAAACACTTAACAGTCTAAATAATATAGAACACGATTATTTAAAAAACTAAAAATTATTTGAAATGTTCTAATGTTGAAAATATAAGATAGATAAGATAAGAATATTCTTTATTGTACACTGGAAAAACAACAAATATAATAGGTCTAAAAAGTTATAATAACAATATGATGAGTTATCAAACCATACAGTCTATTTATTCTTACTTGTCCAATTTAGTAAACAATATTCTACCCTTAAACTGTGACTTTTTAGTCCAAAACTGCCATATTACCATAAATGAAGTAACCTGGAACACTCTTTTAGAAAACACGCTCCCAATTTTATAAACATAGTTCATGGTAGTTCATGAATTTGCGATAAAATGTCATCTAATCTCAATTTTAAGGTTAGAATCTTGTTTACTAAATTAGACAAGTAAGAATAAATATACTGTAAACGGTTCACTTTTCAAATCTTTCTTTCATTCGCTTACGCCCATCCCTACAACATAACATCAAAATTAATCTGTGTGTTTTGCTAACATGTAGTGGTTATATACTCTTCGCTAACCTGTGCCTGATTTTTTTACAAAATAACGATTTTGGATAAAACTTATATTTAAAGATAATTTAGAGCAGTTTTCTATTTAGTTTAGATACATTAGTGTTTAAACTAGCGTCTAAAACTTATTGTAATCATCTACGATGTGTGATGCTTTCGGTGTATTGTGATTTGTGCTCAAGTGAGGTTTGTTTATCACAATACTCAATTAAAAAAGAATGGACCCTATATATTTTGCAAAAACTCAATATTATTCAAATAATATTTTTATTATTGAAGTTTTTATTATTGAAAAAGTTCTAATAGTCATGTTTTTGTTATATTTATATTTCTTCATTATATTTATGATCAATAAGAAGTCCTTGAGAAGTATGTGTAGCGTTACTTTGATTGACAGGATACGCAATAGTCTGATTAGAGAACGTTGTGGACTGAAAGAGGATGTAGTGACTAGAATTGAGAAAGGAATGTTGCGTTGGTTTGGACATGTGGAGAGTATGAAGGAAGAAAGATTGACGAAACAAATATATATTGCGAATGTGAGTGGAAGGGCTGATAAGGAACGTCCCAGGCGGACATACATCGACCAAATAGGGGATGTATTAGCAAAGGGAAAGCTATAAAGCAACCGGAACCGGCGTGCGTGCATGCAACGACTTATGAACGTTGATGAAGCGAAGGTGATCAATCAGGATCGTGGCAAGTGGCAGCCCCTGGTCTCTGCCTACCCCTCTGGGATACAGGCGTGACGTTATGTATGTATGCATGTATTTATAATCAATTTGTCAAAACGTAGCGATCATTTTGACAAATTGATCATAGAAGAGCAATGTTGCGCATACGCAACATCGCACAATGGCACTGCGTTACTTTATATACGCCTGCGCATACGGTGTGCAAGGCAAACGGAGCGAAAGGTAAATGACTAATCATACGGAAAGCTCATATTGCTGCCTGATCGACGCTCTATCGATAGTTCAATTGTTATACCATTGTTTTCAGTTATTGAGAGGAAAACACTGCATACAGTACAAAAATACGTTTCAAGCTTTTTGTGGCGATAAAATGTCAGAATTTGACAATAAATGTACTGAAAGTCGCAACTTTTGACATTTAAAACGCGCGACTAGCGTCTTCGTACTACCCAGGCTGTTTTCTGCCTACACCTATGAGATACAGATGTAACTTTATTAATTTGTATGTTATTGAATAAACGCAATTTTTGTAGCGGTGTATTTTGGTCTGGCTGGGAATTATATCGGACAGAACTGTGTTTTTACTGCAGGTAAATCTAGTACGCTGTATTGTAATGACGTACCGTCGAGTACCTCTTTAGTTATACTACGTTACAAATCTACCAAATGTTGCAATATACGAAGATGCTAGCCAGCTTCGAGACAAACAACTAAGCGAATTTATTGATTTGTGTATTAAAAAATCGAATGAGTCGACTGTATCGCCCGTCACTACGCTGAACTGATGTTGACAGAACGAGTCTTCCGGATGATCCAGTTAGAACGTCGACGCGGCCACTCATTACCATCTCATTAACATACGCAAACATTCCGCAGCGATCTCGAGACACTTGAGTAGCTAGGCTTAGCTTGAGACACTTGGAGCGCCGAGTGTCAATAGCGCAGTTCCACCGGCACACCGAGCTACATCACAGTTTATATTTTAACGGGACTACGTCCGACGTACGTGGATACAACAACTAATAAACGTTGATGAAGGCACGGGGCACGGTGGATTGTAAGGATCGTGGCAAGTGGCGGTCCCTATCTCTGCCTACCTTGGATCTCTGGTATCAGGCGTGAGGTTATTTTATGACACCTGAAAATAAATCTTGGACTTGGCAGTCCAGGTTTTTACCCTTATTAACTGTTTTTAATCAGCTTGTAACGGTGCAAACCTCTTTACACCATTCTTTATATTTCTTTTTCTATGTGTGTCATAATTTAAATATTTGAAAATGATAGTTTTCAAATATTTAAATTATGTCACACATTTCGAAATTTCCCTCATTTTTCATCATTACAACTTTACCCATCGACTCGATCTGACTACCTGCTTCTCCATTTTTATCCACTTTTTCTGTTCTTATTATAAAATAACAGTACCTATCTACAAATAAAGCAACAGTTGAAGTCGTTCCAGTTTTTATTACTAACAAAAGTTATAAAACATTACAAGCTTAAAAGTCGTGTGCCCACTCTCAATGAGCCGTTTTCAGGATAAATACACAAAGCACTTCATAGATGGCGCTTGTAGGCGTGCACATACAAGGACAGGGATACGTCTGTAAAATTTTGCTTAGCGCAGATTAATTTTGACAGCCTTACTCCGGTTCTTCTATGGCCACGCCTGTAAGCGCCATCTATTGCTTTGTGAATTTGTACTCATTAGGTATCGTAAAAAATCCGCCATCCTTTTCAGTTGTCATTCAGTTTTAAAAGGTACCTACTCCCCTGTCCTCTTCTCTGTCCATTTTCTGCCTTCTGTGTTACTCTCGTTAGGTACATTATAATTTTATGCTATGAGCTACGATTGCGTTTACAGTAATTCGCATCTGAATATGTAGTTGTAGGAAACTATGGTAATTTTTTTTTTTTGTAGGGGTTTTGTAGTAAATGTGTCCGAGTCGGACTCATATACCGAGGGTTCGGTAACACCATAATTATTATAGGAGATTCACTGAATTCGAAATGTATCGTTAACGTAAAAATTGTCTGTAATAGCAACAATATTAAAGAAAGGATTCTTTAAAGAATAAGAATGTCCTAATGTCGCGTTCTCTCAAGAGAGCTGCACAAGACTCGGGAATGTTTCGCCTACAATTATCGTTCTTCGCTATTCAACAAACAATCAGGCTTGTTTACTGAACAAACGTAACGGTTCCGATCGACTTTGGACTGTTGATTTACCCGCATTCGGTCTCCACAGAGTCCATGAAGAGCTGTTATTGCAATGGTTGAGATGCATTTTTCTCGTTTTGTTCTACACTTGATTTCGTTCATACATTTTTAAGGTTTTTTTAACAGATGCACACTTTACAAAACGTAAGTACATGTAATGAAATTACTGAAAAACTCAACAGTCACAACACATCATGTTAGATGTTTTTAAAAGATGCATACTTTACAAAACGTAAGTACATGTAATGAAATTACTGAAAAACTCAACAGTCACAACACATCATGTTAGGTGTTTTTAAAAGATGCATACTTTACAAAACGTAAGTACATGTAATGAAATTACTGAAAAACACAACAGTCACAACACATTACAAACAGTATGCACGTAAGGTCTTAGACCCCGTCTTCGTACAACATCAGGCGTGAGTGGGGTCAAGTGTGAACCTGTCTTACTTTAAAAACTTAGATTTTAAAATAATATTAGGTTTCAGGTATGGACGACTGAATAATTCAAGTGAAAACCGACCAAAACAAAGACTACATTATTTTGGTCCTATTTCTGTGAATCAACTCTCTAGAACACTCTTATGACAGAGTTTATAACAGGAATCCCTCTTATAAACAGGTTTGAACTTAGTGTTATGAGCGTTTTAGTGGAATCGGCTTCTTATGAATAAGACCAATGTCTAAACCAGCGGTCACACAGCAGGGGCGCGGAAAAGAAGCGCAAAAGACTGTTTCTATACAAAATATTATACTGAAGGGACGGAACGGCACGAATTCAATACGAAGGCACGATTTTTACAATGCGTAGATACAATGCGTCGCGACTTTTCAGCGCTTCCGTCCCACGTCCGTTTTCTATGACCGCTGGCTAACTTAGAGTTAGAACGTAGGGCCTGCTTGTAATTATAAGCTCGCTCTACATAAGCCAGCCAGTTACATAATAGACTCTAAGCCCCGACTTCAACAGTCGAAAACTTAGGCTAATTCACCGTAATCTCGATTACAGCCTCACCTGAGATAGATTATTTCCAAAACGCCTTTCACCAAAAAGTCCAATGCAATCCGAGATCAAATGAGAACCGAGTTCAGCACATTGAAACGCCCAGTGTTACCATCTTAAAAGTGGAGAATCTGTCACATGCACTGGGCTAAAAAACTGCCAAAAATATGCCTGCATATTATCGTCTTCATTGAGATGGAAAAATCAAATACATAATATATGTATATTTAAATGTATACCTACTAAAAGAAAATTATTTAATAAATACAAAATGAAAGCTCAGATTTGTGTGAGCGGCATCGATAACTGATTTTATCACTGTCTTTTGAACCCGATTAACAAATCTTAGATCAATTTGACAAAAAACAACGCAATCATAGACTAATTGTGTGTCTTACTAAAACAGTTGCTTTATTGTTTATTAATTTAAGATCACAATTACATTTGTGTATCGCGTCTATTATCTTTATTATTAACATTAACAATCTGTGGAAAATAGTGAGGAATTGGCAAAATGTACTAGCGTGACTCTATTATTTTGTATCTTATAAGTTTGTCAGTCGAATGCACCCGAAATTCGCCATCGAGTGGGTGCCACACGACGGACATCGAAATCAAAGCCGGCCTAGAAAACGGTGGAGAGATGATCTCGACAACCATCTGCCGGACTGGTCTGAAGTGGCCCAGGACAGAAAACTCTGGACTGAATTAGGGGAGGCCTTTGCCCAGCATTGGGACACAAACACGGAGGCTACGTAAAAAAAAATTCTGCTGTCCTCGAAGCCAGAGGTCGCGGGTTCGAGTCCCGGCATGGGTGGAATTTTTAGCCTCTAAATGGGGGTTTTTTACTAAAAATATTTGCTTTTGTCTAAAATGATGTCACAGTGGGCCTTTACGCCATTGCTATTGATATTATATATGTCTCATGGTACTAATAAAGACAATTCATATGGATATTATAGTTGCATGGAAGTTATCTTCAACGGATCGACGCACAATCGGCTCAATATTCAATAATATTCAAACATTAGCGAATTAACCTATTGTGTGGAAGCAACATAATGTTTTGTCTGCGATCAAAGATGTACTGGTGCAATTAGTTTCGTTTGACCCAAGATATTTCAAGCCAAGCTTCCGTAATCTGAGTTCCCAGGAACCTGGCTCTCGTACCTTTTGGTGAAATCGGACCTTAGTTTCCGTAAATTGTACACTAATTACGATATTATCTGCGTTTGTGCATTTATACTAGGCCCCTATCAAGGGCCCGTAAGTGTGAGGTTGGACATCCTGGAATAGACAATCTGGTTGGAAATACAACAAATATTATTGTAATTCCTGATGTACAAGTTAAGTGACTAAAATTAAATCAATTCCTTTCCTATTTTCAAAGGACTGGAAAAGTCTCACTATCTCGCTGAAGACGTGTAATGCTGTTATGACTATGTACCTACATAGTAATCATAGTAAGTTTTCTTTGTTGTTTGTTACATGTAAAATGTATGTATTAGTAGTAGCCAATACCGGTTGTAGCCAATATATTCATGGAGTGGTTCGAGAAGGCAGCCCTAAGTAGTGCATCAAGGGGACCGAGGTACTGGTGGCGTTATGTGGACGACGTATTTGCTGTAATCGACAGGGATGTGCTAACTCCGTTCACAGAGCACATCAATGATATACATGCAAAGATAACGTTTACTCTGGAGGAAGAAAAAGATGGAAAACTGCCGTTTCTAGACGTGTTAGTGCAGCGCGAACCGGGAGGCCAATTAACGCACACGGTGTATCGCAAGCCGACACACACGGACTGCTATCTAAACGCAGACTCACACCATCATCCGACACACCTTTTCTCCGTCCCCCGTGCCCTGATCAATCGAGCTCTCCGGCTGTGTGACCCACAATACGTGGAGGATGAGCTACGCCATGTTAGAGGAGCACTGGAGGACAATGGCTACAAATGGAGACAGAGTATGCGCGTAGCCACTTCGACGCCAGCGCAGCGTAGAGTCGCTACGGCGGAGCGAGTACCAAGTTTCTTGCCCTTTGTGAAAGGAATTAGGTCGGTTTGTTGTTACGCAGGCAATACAACATCAAGACGATCTATCGCCCCCCAGCAAGAATCAGACAGTTACTGCGCTCGCCGAAGGATAGCGACCCACTGAATGTCCCCGGAGTGTATATGATACCGTGTGACTGTGGCAAATGCTACATAGGTGAGACACAGCGAAATATCTCGGTCAGAATTTCGGAGCACATACGCTGTATGAAAAACCGAAAAATCGATGGCTCGGCGGTAGCAGAACACGCGTTAACCCAAGACACAAGTCACTTCATCCGCTTCGATAAGGCACAAGTATTGTCCAAAGACAAGTTTTATGTGCCACGAAAAATGCGCGAGGCTATTGAAATAAGTCGCCACCCGAATTTCAATAGAGACAGTGGATGGGCTCTTCCGCCGGCCTGGAAACCGGTTCTACGAAAGTGCAGTGATAGTGAATATCGAAATCGACACTGCAAGAACGAAGATGTCGTGAGCTGTGTCTGTGCCATCATGCCTAGTGGCATTGACGACGGGAAAGCAGTAGGCGCTGCGGCGCAAGCCAGCGGGAATCCCCCGCAGCCAGTGTCGGCACCCGCCCCACCTATCTCGGCGCGGGCGCGCCGCGCGCTTGCCCGTAGTGAGAGACAAGCAACCGACGACGCGAGCTCCGTCTCTGCTCACCATGATTAAGCTTTGCGAATCGGAGCGAAACCTGGTCGGACTTTTCCGATATAACAACACCCGTAAGTAAATCCGGACTAAAAGTCTACAATGTGTTGTGCTTACGAAAGTTTTAGTTCAAAAATATGTAATAGTATATTATAATTATATAATTATGTATGTTTGTATATTATGTACATTAATAATATTTATTATAGATATATTAGGCCTAGTTTATGTATTTTATTAAATATATGTGAATATAAGTTGTAAGTCAGTTTATGTAATACATATTCTTCCTATATCGCACCCTCAGAACGAAAGAGGCCTAAGTAAAAAAATAGTGAAATTGAGTTACAATCATATAGTCATAAAAAGGTATACCGTGGACGGAAGATTCGCTATGCTCTTTTTTACAATAAGTGCCTTTGTTTTACTATGCATCGGATAGAGCATACATTTTTATGTCTCTCTATGATTGTTAAGTACTCAATTTTTGAGATTTTTTTGAGTATTTAAACTATTTTTTGACTTAGGCCTCTTTCGTTCCGAGGGTGCGATATACTTCATGTAAATCTACCTACTCTCTTCATCTTTCAGTTCTATCCATCCCAAGGTTGTCTGAAAGAGATCGCCTTTAGCGATAAGACCGCCAATTGTATATCTACGGCAATAGCTTAGATATGTAAGCCTTTTTTCAACACACTTGCTCGTAAAGTGACTCTTATAACACCGGTTTAAGAACCATAATGCTGTCCATTATACACGCGTGCGTATTAATATTACAGCACAAGTGCTGTAATGAATATAGTTTTAATTTTATCAACTACAGACAAATAATGACAGCAAAGAGTTTTCATATCTAAAAATAATAATTTAATTTATATTTTATGCACGTTAGTATCAAAATACGATAACTAAACATTTATTTTCATCAAATTGCAATCAAAATAAGAAAAAGATAGACATATCTAAAAGCCAACTTGTAATTCAGAAATATCGATTTATAGGCTGTATGGAAGTTGTTACATTTGCCTACATTTGACAGCGCGCAAATTAAAAAAGTAAGCGCGCGCCATTTTCAATCTCAGTTCTCAAGAAATAAAACTTTTCATTGTTTATTGTGAAAATGTCGAGTTCGAGTACTGATACTGAAGAGGATATGGTTTTAACTCCGCAAGACATACTTAATGAGGCGCAAAATGCCAATGAAAGTTTGATACCCGAGAAATCTAGGGAAAAATATGTCGCAGCGTATGAAAATTTCCTAACATGGAAAACGGAAAAGAACGCGAACTCTTTTTCTGAGTCAGTATTTTTAGCGTACTTTTTATTTTAATTTACCTGTGCTTGTTTTTTATTTTCCTCACAAGTGTGTTGAAAAACGTCGTATGACACTCGTGAGCATTGGTCATTACAGACTCGGTTCCATAACTGCTCTCGCCTTCGGCTCGAGCAGTAAACCCACCTCGTCTGTAATGACCAACTTAGCTCACTAGTGTCATAATGTACTATTATGTATTTTGTTTTCTGGTGTGTACAATAAAGAGTTCTAATCTAATCTAATCAATTCCTTGCTTAGTACCCATGTATAACCTCTTGCTTCGTAAACAATTTATGTACAACCAAAAGTATAAAATTTCTGTTTTAATTTAAAACGGACTTGTGTTTTCTCCAGTCTTTGTAAAATTTATACAAGCGACATTAAGATGGGGCTATGACTTTCTTATAGATTGGGGATTAACTTTACTTACCTACTTTTAGACCAAGAACACTTCTAATTGAATAAGCTAGTTATTTTGCATCATTTGACTTTGAGATCGTTGAAGCACCCCTGCTCCCTGACGGAATTTGTGGTTGAAGATAAGAAGATACTAATTTCAAAATGTTATTATACGATAGAAGAATATTTAAAAGATAGTATAGATGAAATGAGATAAATAATTGTATAAATGTATCTTTATAAATATAATTAACTAAAATTGTATGATAATTAATCAAATTAAATTTAAGTTAATGTAATACATACTTTTATATAGCACTTTAAAATGTTGCGTGCCCTACAGGGTCCACAAAGATCTTATCAAATAACTGTTAAGTTATAATGTAACAACCTTGAAACTTGTGGAATGCAATAAAGTATTGAGTATTCAGTATTGAGTAAGATTATACTTTTTTAATTCCACGAAATTTGTCGAACAGTCACGTACACTTTCTTAAATTTAAGAAAGTAATATTTACTAAATCAAGTCTTAATATTTACTAAATCAAGTTTTATCCGAGATTTTGCCCGAACTTCAAAGACAATTTTTTTAATGAATCAATTACAAATAAATGACTTTTTAATTTTTTTCCAGATTTTTTCTTTTGTAAGTTTGAGGTTTTTTCCTGTATATGTAGTTGAAAACGATATCGCGTGCCAAAATGCATGGTTCTAGTTCAATGGGGAAGTACCCTATATATTTTGATTCCCTTGATTGTTGATAATACGTTTTTTTCCGCCATCTTCTTCTTCTTCTCTAGGCTATATTATGTAGGCCACTGCTGGACATAGCCCTTCCCTAATAAGCGCCATAGCGCCCTGTCTTCAGCTTTTCCGGCATAAATGGAAATAATATTTTTTGTCGTTATCATGGAAGTTAAATTTTTACACAACTTCAAGGGAATGTTATAGACTTAAGTATACATTCCTTACTTCAACTTGATACCTACACGCTGTTCAGGGATGAAGGGTCTTGACAGGCAGACAGACAGACGGACAATACAGAGTCAAAAAGGTTCCGTTTCTCATTTTGAGGTACGGAACCCAAAAATAATAAAAACGGGTATTATGTAAGGAAGCGCTCGTGGCCTAGCGGAACCAAGTGATTAGAACCAATCACTTGAGCTAAGCAACAACAGGCGCGGTCAGGTGCAGGATGGGTGACCGTACCGTGACTACCGCTAGTGGCTTTTTTCCGAGCGCTTCCATGCTTCGCAAGGCACGTTAAGCTGTTGGTGCCGGCTGTCATGTAATGGCAGTCGTTGAGCCATGTCAGAGGCCTTATGGGCGGTTTGATAACTTCTGACAGTAAGGCCCGCTACTGTCTTACAATCTTCCACCAGTATGGCCTAACCTTCCTGTGATGCAGGAAGAGACCCGTGCCTCAGCAGTGGAGTAGGTAGACTCTCGCTAAGGATGAAATGATAATGTCAAACATAACATAAATTCACGCCTGTATCCCGCATATATAGGCAGTCTGCCACTTGCATTAGCTGACGATCCTGGCAGCTGACAGACCTCTTTCAACATTAATTAAAAGATAATAGTCCTTGAAATATTTAAATAGTATTAAGTTATATAGATTACATATATTGAATAACAAGCCGTTACTTTTTACAGAATAAAAAAATAACTCTGTTACTCTTACTCTTGCTCTTTGTACATGTTATGTCTTATGTCTTATGTAAAGTCTGTTAGCGTTTAGAATATACCTCGGCTACTATCGGATAGAATCGAATATATTCGTGTAATAGAAATAACGGAACTAATATGACACTAACCCCTGGTTTCTCGTACACTAACAGTCTGTTAATCTACTGTTAACAGTTGTCAGTTGTTTTTTTTGTATGCACTTTGCCCAACTGACAGCTGTTAACAGTAGATTAACAGCTTTTTAGTGTACGAGGAACCGGGGGTTAATCTCGAAAAACTTTTCAAAATAGCGAAGAAAAGTTTTATACAGAGCAGGAAATAATGCTCGTGTGCTTTCGGCGAAAACTGTCAATTATTGTGATAAAACCGTCTTTCATGAGTGAAAAGAAGTGGGAGAACGTCAAATGAAAATCACAGACTTATTTACAAAATATGATACAAAAATATGATTTCAGTATTATTTAACCGACCTCAAAAATGCCGTATCATTTATCTGTTTTCACTGTTCAGCACAATACCCATTCTACTTTGACTAGGACATTAATACTACTTACTTACAATAATTTATTGATGAATCACTAAGTAACAAACTCACTGACCCAGCTAAAGTTTTTTTTCTTTCCAAAGACAGACAATACTTATAACGCTAAAACCCGGTTTTACTATCACAATCGTGTAAAAAGTGTATTTTTTCCTGCACCTTGGTGATTGATGACAATACAATTTTAGACACATTGCCATATAAAAAGCGGGTTGCTGTTTTCGTGGCCACAACATGAGAGGTGGCTGTAGGACGCCCGTTGCTCAGATAAAGTTTATTTTATGACTTAAGCAAGACCATTAATATTCATTACTGGTGCGAAATGAACTAACTTTATTATTATAATAATAAGATCAAAGAGCCACGGCTTCGGTTTTCACTCACGATTAAAATGACGATTAATTGTAATATGAATGGTGCTCACCGTACCAGGTCATCTTGCTAATTCCACGACTGCAGTTCTTGAACAAAAACTATTCCCATAGCTTTATACGTTAAATTAAAGAGACTTATTAGTTTCCGTAAATGTAGGGTACTTTAACTACCTGCTTTACATAACAAACAACAATGTCAAAGCCATTTTCCGTGAATTTGTACGACCCTTTCCTTTTATGGCTTGGTCGATAGTATTAGTTTATTTGTAAAGTCTACTTGGCTGTGATAGTTTTTCATCTAAACTTATCAATTTTGAGCTACCGCCGTAAGCTTTTTCACGTTTCTTCAAACAGATGTCAAGAGCTTCCTAGTACGTTAATTGTCAAATATCGTACGTAATATCAAGAACTCCGTAACTTTTATTCAATTGGTTTTTAACTGATTTTTTTTAATAGAACAAAAGTTTTTGGTTGAAACCCAGAAACATTCTTAGCTGAAACCCGCTATGTGTAACTCATTATGATGCGGTCAAACGAGTGCGTTCAATTCATGAGAAAATGGATCACTTACTGTATTCATCTTTGTCTTCATTAGTCTTTAATTGACACTCAACACAGTTCGTTTGCTAAATTGATAGAAATTAAATATCTCTCATTGCATTCGCAAAAGACAGAACTCTCTGGCATATAACAAAACGTAAACTTAACATCAGCCCGAAGGAGGTCAATTAAATTGATATTTACGACGGTCGATTAAATTTTAAACTTTTACGATATTCTGCAATTGCATTATTTTATTGCTCATTAAATTCTAAAATATACTAGGCAATTTATCCCGCTTATGATGGACCCTAGCTAGGACCCACTAAATTGTTATTCTGCTCGTGTATACTAGTTTTTTGCCAGTTTACTGAAATATAGACATTTCTTTACTAGTTTTCTAAAACACAAGCATTCTATGACTACGTCTTTGCCTTGCTATGTTTATTAAACGTCATAAATCGTATCGTTATGGTGGCTGTTGTGAAAGCATTTAATATTCTCCACTATTTTCATTTTCGCTTTCAAAACTCCAGAGTTTTGAATTTCAAACGTGGTATGTGCCACAAATGATGAGTAACCTTGCCTCTTGCCCCGTTTGGATTTTTCACAACCGTTTATCTGTAATAGCAGTCATTAATATTTGGCCAGCCTAGTAAGGTGACATAATCCAAATTTAAAGCACCCACTTTTGTTATATGACACAGATACCGATGTAAGTATAATTATTGTTGTTAATATTTCCCTACAGACTAAATGAGTCACAATTCAGTCTGTTGGGAAGTAATACTTTATGTTTTATCATAACATTTTTTTTGCGTTTTGCTGTCCAAAACATTGTTCCTGCCTATATTAATCTTATAATATAATCTTGTAATCATATATACCAATAGTACAGCTGACATAAAACTTCATACACTTAGTCCATCGTTTCGTATTGAAAAAGGTGTAAAACAAGGAGACCCGCTTTCCTCTAAACTCTTCACAAGCACTCTCGAAGAGGTTTTTAGAAAGGAGGAGTGGAAGGCAAAAGGGGAGGCCTTTGCCCAGCAGTGGGACACAATCGAGCCTCCATAAAAAATATACTTTTTTATTTATTTGAGGAAAATTTTAATCATGTCCCAATGCTTTTAAGTGCAGAGTTTGAATCTATATTTCGAAAGATAACGAAACATAGAGTTTTCCTAACTTCCAAGAATTATTGCATACTATAACAGTATTTTTTAATAGAAGATTTTTGAGTTTTTTTTTAAAAACTCTATCTTTTTAAGTTGTTTTAGTCTCTGAGATTTTGTTGTACATTATTATAGATCTGTAGTATGAGCTATTTGTGTTATTACGTCGTGAAGTTTTATTAACCTACCAACTTTTGTATTGTATTAAGTAGGTACCTATTTTTCGTTAATGTTTCTTTTTACTATTATAATTTTATTGTCTACAAGTCAATCTGTTGTTTCCCCTTGAATAAATAAAATAAAAACATGAATTCTAATCTATGACAGCATTTCCCTTTGCTAAAAGGTAAGCGGAAATAGTAAAGAAAGTAAAGTGTGACATTTCACAAGGGAAACGTAATAATACGCACAAACAAAATAACAAATAAGTCGGCCACAGAGGAAGAGGACGCTTATAGTCTTATAAAAGCCAAGCCACGGGCGCCTACGCCAGAGCAAGATCTGCCATACTTCATCCCCCATATCTAAACGAGCATCGTAACGACACACCCTAATCTCGCGATGTTACGGCTAAGAACCATCGTCGGCCCACAAGTATATACCTTAACAAGAACACGTTAGATTCATTTTTCAACAGCCACTAATACGAAAGATTTAAATGAGCAATACTTTTGAATAATATCAACATTACCTTTTTTTTATCAATTCCATTCTTGTAGTAAATTTTATGCTCCTCTTTTGTAGGCCTGACTTGACAGAGGGTAAGTATGAAGTATTATTTGTGTTATGAAACGGCAAGGCCCAATTTAATTGCCTACGCCCATGCCCAAGCTGCGCCGAAGCGTTCGTGGCCTAGGCGAACCGAGTGATTGGAATCAATCACTTGAGTTAAGCAACAACAGGCGCGGTCAGGTGCAGGATGGGTGACCGTCCCGTGACTACCACTAGTGGCATTTTTCCGAGCGCTCCCGTGCTTCGCAAGGCACGTACCTAAAGCCGTTGGTGCCGGTTGTCATGTAAGTTAAGCCATGTCAGAGGCCTTATGGGCGGCTTAATATCTTCTGACAGTAAGGCCCGCCACTGTCTTACAATCCTCCACCAACCCGAACTTGGCCCTTGTGGTGGAGTATGGCCTAACCTTTCTGCGATGCACTAAGAAACCCGTGCCCCAGCAGTGGGGACATACAAGGGTTGATAACGAACAATGCCCAAGCTGCGATTAAATATTGGTTTTAATTAACATAAAAATAGTTACACTATTTTTATTTTTAATGCACTAACCCGTGCTAAGGAACAAATTTAAAAACCTATTTAGAGGCTAAAAATTTCACCCATGCCGGGATTCGAACCCGCAATATGGATATCCAGAGGTTGCGGGTTCGAATCCCGGCATGGGTGAAATTTTTAGCCTCTAAATAGGTTTTTAAATAAAAATAGTTTTCATGTAATTTTAACTCCTGCTTCCTGAGAAAGTTATATATTTCCGAATGCGGGTTAAGTATTTCCAAAACCATTTTGCACAAAGTTTGTGAAAGTTTAACCGGAAACTCTTCTTTTATTTAAGTATACTGAACATTTATTGGAAGAGTGACGTAAGCCGCAATCGAATTAACAAGAACATCTTTAGTCCGATTGATGTGGTCGCGACGACCTGTTGCGCAGCGGTAGAGCATCTACCTACCATGCAAGAGGTCCCGGGTTTGAACCCCGGCTGGGGACAAAAAAGAACCACCCAGGTCTTGGATGTTTATACCATGTTTGTGATGTCATTGTTTCTGGTTCCCACGACACAGGGTATCCTAGTGTGGGGCCAGAAGCAATGTATGTGCCTGTATGTAAATGTTATGTTATTTTATGACGAATATTATCCCTATATAGGAGTAGTCCTGGTTACTAAGGGACGCACTTCACATGACCAAGTCTGGTGTCTTAATGTAGCTGATAAATGCGTAAAGACGTGCGCGAGCCTTCAATTTTGACCAGGGCTGTATTATCGTATGGCTGTATCATCGTTATCACGATGGGCATTAAACCTAACTATTTAAATTGTAAAAGATGAGTAAATATAATGCTACAATTGTAAATTAATAATATTTACTGATTTCGTGTATTTATGTGACTAAGTGTCTGTCTAATTCGATCTTATAAAAATCGTTTCACATGTGAATTAAATTACTTTTAATTTTTTTGAATTACAGACGCCCTGCTATTGACATCTCGGTATCCCGTAAACAAACCAAGTTATTTTTTACGTTTGCACTGATTATGAGTCTCTGTAGTTTTGTTTCTTTAAAGAGTTCCTGTATAGAGACATGGTATAGCTGACAGCTCGTTAGATCTCAATTAAATTTTTGGTGAAAATCTCAGTTGATGACGTACCTGATGACGTGCATGACGTACTTCCGGCTTCGAAAACTCTGGTTAATTTTTATTAATTACACTATTTTTATTTTTAATGCACTAACCCGTGCTAAGGAACAAATTTAAAAACCTATCTAGAGGCTAAAAATTTCACCCATGCCGGGATTCGAACCCGCAACCTCTGGCTATCCGTACCAGCGCTCTACCAATTGAGCCAATGGGCGACTCACTGCATCAGTGAAATTTCGAACCTCTTTACAATATTCTCTGTATTACGTACAGGCAGCGACATCTGACTTAAGCAAATTGCATTACTTACAGCCCCGACTACCTACTTTGCAGTTAGGTTTAACATCGGAACGATATCACTGGTACCCACATGATTACACTATTTTTATTTTTAATGCACTAACCCGTGCTAAGGAACAAATTTAAAAACCTATTTAGAGGCTAAAAATTTCACCCATGCCGGGATTCGAAGCCGCAACCTCTGGCTATCCGTACCAGCGCTCTACCAATTGAGCCAATGGGCGACTCACGGCATCAGTGAAATTTCGAACCTCTTTACAATATTCTCTGTATTACGTACAGGCAGCGACATCTGACTTAAGCAAATTGCATTACTTACAGCCCCGACTACCTACTTTGCAGTTAGGTTTAACATCGGAACGATATCACTGTACCCACATGATTACACTATTTTTATTTTTAATGCACTAACCCGTGCTAAGGAACAAATTTAAAAACCTATTTAGAGGCTAAAAATTTCACCCGGGATTCGAACCCGCAACCTCTGGCTATCCGTACCAGCGCTCTACCAATTGAGCCAATGGGCGACTCACGGCATCAGCATTAGCCAGAGGTTGCGGGTTCGAATCCCGGCATGGGTGAAATTTTTAGCCTCTAAATAGGTTTTTAAATTTGTTCCTTAGCACGGGTTAGTGCATTAAAAATAAAAATAGTGTAATCATGTGGGTACAGTGATATCGTTCCGATGTTAAACCTAACTGCAAAGTAGGTAGTCGGGGCTGTAAGTAATGCAATTTGCTTAAGTCAGATGTCGCTGCCTGTACGTAATACAGAGAATATTGTAAAGAGGTTCGAAATTTCACTGATGCCGTGAGTCGCCCATTGGCTCAATCGGTAGAGCGCTGGTACGGATAGTCAGAGGTTGCGGGTTCGAATCCCGGCATGGGTGAAATTTTTAGCCTCTAAATAGGTTTTTAAATTTTATTAATTAATTAAAATTATCAGTTTTTCAAAAAAAATATCATAACTAGACATTTAAGGACAATGCCCACTCATGGTTTACTAAGCCAATTCGATATACATTGAAAAGATCGATTCAACCAGAGATTAACTGCTACTACTCAATGTACATCGAATTTTCATAATAAACTATGCATTGTTGTTTAAGAATCCCGATCTAGCATTGCATGGGACTGCCACCAACAACTCCATATAAGTACAAGAAGTGAAGTCCTTTAAGTTATGAGCGAAAAGGCTCCGTCCATTAATCATGTGAATATAAAAGTAAAATTAATCTATATGAATAGCATCAAAGGTATTAATAAAATACTACTATATCAAATTAAACAAATTTACTATTTTAAAGCTCTGATTGTAGAATTCAGAATACAACTCCAAAACAGAGTTGCCAACGTAGGTACCTATATTATACGCTGGCAAGTGTGCAGTTAATAGATTTGTACGTTGTACGTCAACAACACTTGGTGAATTTACATTCTAAACATAAAAACTAACAGTCTTAATTATAAAAACTGTTAAAACTTCTTGTAAAACTGCTTTTACTCTGTCCTAAGAGTGTTTTAGTGAAATAGAACTTTTTATAAATAAGACTGGAAATACAAACACCGACTTTCGAGTCTAGTAATTTGATAACTACAATGGTTACGTTTTTTTTAATTCTTTGCTGCAGTACCCTAACAATAGAATAGTCAATTTAAAGTTTTATGCCAATTTGGAAAGGTCAGTCAAAAGTCAAAAACACAATTTGATAATTATACGAAAGATAACTGCAGCGTTAGTAGTCTGCCCTGAGTTCGCAATCATCCTCCCTCGCGACAATTTTAACTGCAGAGTTTATTTCGTCCCAGGTTACATCGTCCGCGACGAAGTATGAAATCGTACACGGTCACACTACACCCGTGTAATCCGGCGAGCGTCTCACTTAAGCCTGGCTTCTCACTTAATTTCGCGTAATCTGTCGGAGTCCTTATTCCACCACGTTTCATAAGCGTAGGGGTCACACTCGTTCGAGACCAGAACTTCAACACTCTTTCGTTGCCAAAGCCAAATTATAATAATCTCTAATACTTAGTATGCTGTCTCGTAAATTACTTATATAGTTGAATGTTGTATGATATGTTGAAAATAAACACAGTATAGTTGAATGATCGAAAGACGTCTCTTTCGATCATTCAACAGTCATTCAGACAATTTTATTTGAAATTTTTAAGGGCTCCATTAAATTCACTAGCGCTTGAAGTTGAATATTTTATATTTTACAGAACGTTATGACAAAAAGTTACTTTTAAGGCGAAGCACCTTCTTCTTCTTCTTCTTTAGGCTATATTAGTCCACTGCTGGACATAGCCCTCCCCTAATGAGAGCCATAGCGCAAGGTTGTGCCATCATTTGGTGTTTTTGTCATTGTTGTCGTCGCGCCAACAGAATATCACCAAGCCATCATCGAAGCACCTTAAAAGTCACTTATTGTCATAAAGTCTTAAATTTTTCATACATACATACCATATACTCGCGCCTGTATCTCGGAGGGATTTTAGAACCCACGACGGAGAACCTTAAGATCCAGGGTACTGATTTGTGACATTTCGGTACGTGAATATCGATTAAATAATCACTACTCACTCCGTTGTTCTTCACCTTGCAATTCTCCATTTTCTTCTAATTAAAACTTCTACTGACCATGAAAATATTAATATGTTGATTTACTTTTAAGTCACACTTTTTTGCAACTAATTATGTCACAATGTCACATGTTGCATCTTTATTGCTCATGTAGATTCGTCGGATATCGTCTTCATCATCGTTGTCGTCATTCATCTTGGACATGAATTATAAAACGTTCTGTAAATGTAATACGTTCACGTTCAGGATCGATATACATTGAAACGCGGTTCAAAAAATGTGTAAAGTACACTTTGTGCCAAAAAGGCTACTATAATATTAAGGCTTATTTAGATGACAATGATGTCTGGAATTAAAGCATGTAAAATGCATGAGTTTTGTAAAAAATATGTAAACTCTGTTAATTAAGGACTTTGAAAAGACTAAGTTTGGAGTTTTTTTGTCCATTTTTTCTCCAAAATGATCTAAATTTTTAAATGGACACCTAGTTTGACTTGTACCGTTAATTAAGTCACAGTATCTGCGCTACTTTGAATAAAACCTTTTAATTTCATTTCCTTTCATTTCAAAGCCAAGATGAGCAGAGCACGAAGTCAAACAACAGCCAAAGCCACGTGTGTAGCAAGAATCAGTTCAAAATACTCACCTAAATTGTCGAAATCACAAAAGTACACGAATAACAACATTGGCGTAACCAAGAAATAGTTTTAAAATAAATGACGTCTTCAACTCTTCATGAATGTGTCAAACCCAAACTCAAGGTTGTCAATACCCAAGTGTTGCTAATACGTAAAAAACTGATAAACCCATTTTACTTCCAAGTAAACATTGTGTATACTACATTGGTGTTTTTGTAAATCATACACACACACTCACACACACTCACTCACACACACACACTCACACACACACAAACACACACATTTTCACTTTTACATACAGGCACATACAGTGCTTCTGGCCTCACACTAGGATACCCTGTGTCGTGGGAACGATAAACAACGACATCACAAACATGTAAACATTCAAGACCTGGGGTTTTTTTGTCCCCCGCCGGGGTTTTAACCCGGGACCTCTTGCATGGTAGGCAGATGCGCCACTGCTCTGCCACAGAGGTCGTCAAATACTTTTCTTTTATGTGTAAGTAGATTTATTTATTTTATTTATTTTTTTATTTATTTCATATATACAATAAGAACTTACAGCTAACCCAAAACGCTCTTAATGTTTCTTAAATATTCCACACAAAAATTAACTACATAAGTGTAATCTTAAATTAAATACAATATATGACATAGAGTCAACAAAAATATCTACATGTTGGACATCGCTTAAAAACTTATTGAGCAGGGTAAGGGCCCTAGCCGTGGGCGCGTTGCTGGCGCGGCGCGTGCGCTGCGAGAGCTGCGCGAACAGCAGGTGCCGGCGCCGACCGCAGCGCAAGTAATTATCCGGGATGAATAGTCTGATGCTGCCCAGTATACCAGGATTATAGATGCTATTCCGCATAAGCAAACAGTTATGGATGCCTAGTTGCAGTTTCCGCCTCAAATCCAATGCCTACCATACCGTACACAAATAGAGACGGGTAAAGAAATGGATAACTTCCATACATCCGCTTGTAAATATACCTGGCAAATTTCCTTTTGACCCGCTCTATCATCAGAGTATAATATTTACTTTCGTGAGGATCCCACGTAACTGCACTATATTCTAGTTTGCTACGAACAAATGTGTTGTATAGCATGATAGCAACTTTTATATCCCGAAACTGGGCAGCTGTTCTCATGGTGAAGCCCAATACTTTATTAGCGCTTTTACATACATTTGTGACATGGTCACGGAAACTGAGCTTGGAGTCCAACAACAAACCAAGGTCTCACTATTTTTATTTTTAATGCACTAACCCGTGCTAAGGAACAAATTTAAAAACCTATTTAGAGGCTAAAAATTTCACCCATGCCGGGATTCGAACCCGCAAGCTCTGGCTATCCGTGCCAGCGCTCTACCAATTGAGCCAATGGGCGACTCACGGCATCAGCGAAATTTCGAACCTCTTTACAATATTCTCTGTATTACGTACAGGCAGCGACATCTGACTTAAGCAAATTGCATTACTTACAGCCCCGACTACCTACTTTGCACTTAGGTTTAACATCGGAACGATATCACTGTACCCACATGATTACACTATTTTTATTTTTAATGCACTAACCCGTGCTAAGGAACAAATTTAAAAACCTATTTAGAGGCTAAAAATTTCACCCATGCCGGGATTCGAACCCGCAAGCTCTGGCTATCCGTGCCAGCGCTCTACCAATTGAGCCAATGGGCGACTCACGGCATCAGCGAAATTTCGAACCTCTTTACAATATTCTCTGTATTACGTACAGGCAGCGACATCTGACTTAAGCAAATTGCATTACTTACAGCCCCGACTACCTACTTTGCACTTAGGTTTAACATCGGAACGATATCACTGTACGGGTACGGGTACTGTGGGTACAGTGATATCGTTCCGATGTTAAACCTAAGTGCAAAGTAGGTAGTCGGGGCTGTAAGTAATGCAATTTGCTTAAGTCAGATGTCGCTGCCTGTACGTAATACAGAGAATATTGTAAAGAGGTTCGAAATTTCGCTGATGCCGTGAGTCGCCCATTGGCTCAATTGGTAGAGCGCTGGCACGGATAGCCAGAGCTTGCGGGTTCGAATCCCGGCATGGGTGAAATTTTTAGCCTCTAAATAGGTTTTTAAATTTGTTCCTTAGCACGGGTTAGTGCATTAAAAATAAAAATAGTGTAATCATGTGGGTACAGTGATATCGTTCCGATGTTAAACCTAAGTGCAAAGTAGGTAGTCGGGGCTGTAAGTAATGCAATTTGCTTAAGTCAGATGTCGCTGCCTGTACGTAATACAGAGAATATTGTAAAGAGGTTCGAAATTTCGCTGATGCCGTGAGTCGCCCATTGGCTCAATTGGTAGAGCGCTGGCACGGATAGCCAGAGCTTGCGGGTTCGAATCCCGGCATGGGTGAAATTTTTAGCCTCTAAATAGGTTTTTAAACCAAGGTCTTTTATGCTAGTCACTCTCTGTATCACCGTACCGCTCAAAGAGTACGATGCTACAATTGGTTTTTACGAAGATAAAATATTTCAATGTTAAATCGCGCTATAACATTAAAATATCATAAATTGAGTGCCTAGAAAGTTAGAACATGGTACAAGGAAGAATCGTATTCTACTGACAACTTTCAGTAGAATACGATTCTTCCTTGAGCTGAAAAGTATTATTTTCAGATTATGACTAATGAATATGTGATATGGATGGGCAATTGGGCATTGCAAGTTATAAAAATAATTTAATTTCTGCTACTGTTTGTTAGAAAAATTAATTTACCTAAAATTTTTTTTTTTATTTATATCAGGTATGTGAATCATGGATAACTAAATGGATCATGGTTATAGTCATAGGCTTAGATTTTACATTAACATTCACCAAACACAACGTAAATTCTTTACAAAAATACATTTTCGATTTCTGGTCAGAATGCTCCCTCATAATTTTGCTGAGGAATTCGATGACATTTGTATAGTTGAACACAGGATGGGTGCGGGTAGTGAGCCCGCCATGCGACGAGTTGCGGTCGGATTTCCACGTGACCACGCATCAAGTGCTGAATAATTGAGTGTGCACTCCTGCTCTAAACAATAAAACTTACTTTGTTCAGTTAGCACACACGGCAACTTTTAGTGTTCAAATAAGTGTCAGTCATGCATAACTACACATTCAGACCGACCTACGATCACAGGCAGATTGCAGATCGGCTGGATGAAGTTGACCGAGGATAGTTGACAGTGACCGGTCCTGGGGAGGCCTAAATCTAGAAGGGTAGGAGTACGGGCTTTTTGATCGATGTACTCGTATAACTCGCTATCAGACCTAAGCTTTTATAATGCCGCATCAACCGAACGGATACGAACAAACGAACGAATCAGTCGAGACATGTTTGTAATATGAATTGTTATATGAAATTTAATCCAGTTTTTACAGGAATCCTAGTCTGAAAAAAGGTACAAACGGTTAACCCGGCTTGCATGAGATGAGACATTGTTACACAAGCCACGAGGAAGCCACGAGGCTGGTAGGCGTTAAACCTTTATGTTACATTCTTGTTACTACGCAATAGTCTGATTAGAGAACGTTTTGGACTGAAAGAGGATGTAGTGACTAGAATTGAGAAAGGAATGTTGCGGTTTGGACATGTGGAGAGGATGAAGGAAGAAAGATTGACGAAACAAATATATATTGCGAATGTGAGTGGAAGGGCTGGTAAGGGACGTCCCAGACGGACTTACATCGACCAAATAGGGGATGTATTAGCAAAGGGAAAGATAAAAAGTACACGGAACCGGCGTGCGTGCATGCAACGACTTATGAACGTTGATGAAGCGAAGGTGATCTGTCAGGATCGTGGCAAGTGGCAGTCCCTGGTCTCTGCCTACCCCTCTGGGATACATGCGTGAGGTTATGTATGTATGTTTGTATGTATGTATGTATGTATGTATGTATGTATGTATGTATGTATGTATGTATGTATGTATGTATGTATGTATGTATGTATGTATGTATGTATGTATGTATGTATGTATGTATGTATGTATGTATGTATGTATGTATGTATGTATGTATGTATGTATGTATGTATGTATGTATGTTACTACGATTGTCAGTAACTTTCAGCTTTAAAATACCCTCTATTGTAACTATTGTTCATCTTTTGTAACTATGGTGCGCAAGTTCAATTAAGCGCAGTATAACCTCAGCATAGCAAAGCTGTTTATGGATCAAAAAGACAGTCAGTTATGGCACTTTTCTTTTTATTTTATAAATTTTCTATTTTAAAAATGTATAGACTAGCTAATAATTTTGGAAGATTTTTCTGGATGGGTCGTGTTGATTCTTAATTTGATATTTTTATCCCACCTATTATTAAATGCGGTATGGAAAGTAACGTTGGAACAGTTCCTGTTTCTTAAAAACTCTTCAGAACAAGTCCTTACCTACGTCGTTCTGCACATCGTCAGCTATGTAAATAGACTATTTTGTAAAAAAAAAACTTATTACAAGGCTCAAAGGTAGGCGAACTAAAGCACGTAAGTCCAAAACACAATTTAAATGGAGCAGTACAAAAAAACTTATTATAAAAATTACTTTATAACATTATTATTATTATGTCATTATTACATTAACGGAGAGCTGTCATGAAACAATGAAATGTTATTTAACGAAAATGAAGCATAAGCGAACTGCTGTTGTAATTACCTTGCCTATACTGTATATAATAATATTTTAATCACAATTTGACGTATGTTCTTTAGCCCGCCGACCCTAGAATTAGTCCTTGGGGTCGCAAATATGCCGTTATTTATTATCCCTCACTCCGATTATTTGAAGGCCCGTCCTACCTTACCTACTTTTTGAATAAAGTGCAATTATTAATGACTTGAAAAAGGTGCGACGACACTGAAACATGATAGGCATGAAATCGTACAAGTCGGACTTTACTTCGCCCCTTGGATTACGCCATTTGGTAGGGTCGAGTGACGCCCAGTGCAATCTATCTATATAAATAAAATTCAATGTACTGACTGACTCACTCATCAACGCCCAGCCCAAGCCGTTGGTCCTAAGAAGCCGAAATTTTGCACAGAAGGTCTATATATAATGTAGGCAAGAAATAAGACCGAATTTTTTGAAATTCAACCCCTAAGGGGGCGAAAAGGGTTGCCAAAATTTGTATGGGAGGTATAAAGAATGTTGTCTAATAATCTTGAAACTTAAAATAAACACTCTTCAACACAATTGATTGAACACGTGTTTCACCGTTTTTATAAATTTACCCCTTAAGGTAGTGAACGGGGTTGCAAAAAAGTCCACGCGGATGGAGTCGCGGGCAAAAGCTAGTTGGCAATAAAATTAAACCTCCATCTGGCCGATCGACAATGGCCTCGGTCTAGGTGTAATTTCATGTTTGTGATGTCCTTGGCTGGTTACCATAGCACAAGGTATCCTAGTTTGGGACCAAGTCAATTGATCGTGTTGTGTGGAAGTTATTTATTTATCTTCATCTTCAAGTCTCAGAGGAGAGGCTCGCGAAAGTGTACATATTGATTAGACCTCTAGTGTGAGTCTAAATTCTTTGCTATCATTCGAGTAGGTACTATTGGTTATTTCGATCTATTGTAATACTCTATTTATATGCATCATCTCGTTGAAAGGATCTTTTTTGCCTATTTAATTTGAATTGCGATATATCGTAAGCCGGCCGGCTTGCGTCAACTCTATCTGATAGTACTATTTATATTTTTGTCCAAAAGTAGGCTCTATTTTGTGACTAAGTCCAGAAAATTTAATGAACTATGACAATTGCAGAGCTATCCATAGTTTAATTGACCCACGAACCCTGTCAATCAGTTATTTATTAATGAACTACAGCATGCGTAAGCAGTGAACCTTGTTATATTATAATAATATACACATTATATTAATAATGTGTATTTGTTTATCCCTGTATACTTTTCCAATGATTTCATGTAAGTTGACCTTACTTTGATACGACATAGCTGCTCTGATTTTGCATACTTTTTGTATCTTATATTTTATATGGTCAAAGTTTGTTATTGTAGTTTACAACTATAATGGAACTTAGGTTTAATTGCATGTCGAAGCTTAGCGCGTCACCAATAGATTTATATGTGTATATCCCTGTCAGCCTAAATTATGTACAGATGTTGTTTAAATACAATTTATCATAAACCAGGTGTAATTTTAGTCATGTATAAATTTGAGTAAAATCATGTTTAATTATATGTAATAAGTATATTTATTTTACAGCCTAAAGATATAATGATTAGCATCTTCGAAACATAGGAATAATCTTATTCCTATAGATACAACAAAAGCTTTCCTTAGCGTCACCAAGATAATAGTTACAAAAACTATTAAATAAGTCGACAGCTACCTACCTCCTCAACCAGACCATTAGGGTGGCCAATCAGAGCGGGAATGCTGCCAGCATGACATTTTTTTATATCTAGATCTCATTGTAAATATTAAGGTAAAAATCTTTCTTCTAATAATAATAATATTGTAAGTATATTAATTCCTGCAATCTATCGTTACTTGTTATTCACATAGCAATATGTGAATAAGAAGTAACGATATATCTTTTCAAATTTTTTATTTCTTTACATCCACCTACTGAATTCTTCCTGAAATCCACTCCATCCAAAGGTTGTGTGAAAGAGATCGCTCTAAGCGATAAAACCACCAATTGTACAACTTGATTTATGTAATAATAATTGTAATTCTTTTTTTTTCTGGTTGTGCAATAAAATGTTCTCTATCTATTTAAGCTATTCTCCAATTAAATAGATAAGTGAAGAAACCTTATACTTCTTTCGGTTAAAGGTAGTTAAAATAGTGTTTCTTAATAGCTTTCGTTTTAATTTAGTTTATTTCTGCAGGCGGCTAAAACCATTATTTACCTTTTGAGAGCAATGTTAACAGAGAGCCTCAAAGAAGAGTTACTTAATTGATTTTAAACAATGACAATACATATTTACATTACTTAAATTCGTGCTTGTATTCCGGAGGGATAGGCTGAGGCCAGGGGTTGCCACTTGCCTTGACCCTGACAGACCATTTTCGCTTCATTAACATTCCATTAGACCTTGCATGCACGCACGCCGGTTTCAGGTCCTTTTTATCTTGTCCTATGCATAATTTATTCTCCGAATAGTAATTACTACCAATTTTAAAAATATTAGCAATATTTACATATATTTTTTATTATATTAGATAATTTACAGCATGTTCTTTGTTGTTTATACGTAGTTATCAATTAATTTTCTCAATTTTTTAAATAAAGAATATTGATTACTAATTCATAATGTATTCTCCATTTTTACTTATTTTTCCCAGATAATACTACAGAATACTATGTTAATTTAACATATTATAAGAATTTTCCGCTTGTAGGCATGCAAAATGAAATGAAGCGCAAGATTACAAATGTTGCTTACGTACTAACTAGTTAATTAAATTACGTTTACTGATGTCTAAACAAAGTGATGTATAGTTAAAATTAATATTAAAAGTTATTCGTAGCGACGAGTACCCAGGATCTCCTCTTTTCGGATCGATGTGCTATTTTTAACCGACTTCAAAAAAGGAGGAGGTTATCAATTCGACGCGTATATTACTTTTATACACCATGTAGGTATAGTATATGCTATCCATTGCATCCTAAGAATAAAGAAAAACTTATTCCATTTCCTGTAAGAAGTAAATTTTACATTGCATTTCTACTGTACCTCCTCTCTGCTTTTTGCCCGCCTTCCAATATCAACCTTCTGCCAACTTCAACCTTCTGCCGTTGAATGGTAGAAAATGCTTGTGGCGTTGAGTCCGCCGTATTGTACGGTTAAAGTTCAATAAAAAATATTAAAAACCTATTTAGAGGCTAAAAATTCCACCCATGCCGCGAACCCGCGACCTCTGGCTAACCGTGCCAGGTCGCGAGTTCGAGTCCCGGCATGGGTGGAATTTTAAGCCTCTAAATAGGTTTTTAAAATTGTCCTTAGCACGGGTTAGTGCATTAAAAAAAAACAATATAAAAAAATATTAATAAATAAATGTAAACACAATGTCATTAAGAGGCTGAAATATAGATTTTGAGAATGGGTTTCTACATATTATAAAATGATCGGTGAATATAGATACTTAGACAATTTTCAGTTGGAGCAAAGACTCAAGGTACTTTCGTCACATAACCCCTTTTGACATAATCTAGAAATTATACGCACAAGTTACGTTCAAGCGCGTATCGTTTCGCACTGATAAAGTTTGGCACGTTTGAATGGCAATGGCTGACATTATCGTAAAAGTCGGAACTTTGTGTTGAAATTGCTCCTTCGAAACATAGGGGTTAACGTTACAATTGCCCAAGTTTCTAATATACCTTCTGTGTGTCCGCCTCTTTTGTATAATATGTACCACATAATAATACTGTACTAATAACCACATATTGCTTTAATTGTCAGTGACAAAAATAAATTTCATTGTTTTTCGATCAACGTGAAGGAGCGTGAAAACTCCACAATAACTGATGCCATTTTAGGCCTAATGTCAACTGAATCTAAGCCTAGGTTATCTTTAAACTTAGCTCGCGTCTCCTATAATGCAAATGATCCGGCTACATTACTAAACTTAACGCTGAACAACGTTCAGCTCGAATGGTGAAATCATGTTTTTTTACTTAACAGCTTGTATATTATCTTGTATATTGTATATTATAATAGATAATAGATATTGTAATAGATATCAAGAGCTAGATAACATAATTGATTTTCAAATATTAGGTATCTGTCCAAACCGTAAATTTAGCTGTTCTAACGATTTTGGTAAGACTGATAATAGAATCATTGATCTGACTATTAATAAATAGTGACATTATACACGTCAATATTGATTTTACTGCATCAAAATGGTTCATTCTAATGCGTCTTTGGATCAGCCAAGCCGAAATTGATTTCGCTCTTATCTTATGTTTCGGTGGTTGGAAATGTTGACTCGGGAAACATAATCATTTCCAAATTTCACATCCTCGGTCGAAATGTACAAACTTCTCGACTACACAAACATTACTCGATTTACTCAGCTTCATAAGTGATAATTAGAGGCAACTCGTTTTAAAATAGACCAGAGTGTATAATAACTACACCTCCGATGTACATAACTCTTACATGTAGATCTAAACCATTTGGTATTTACCACGGTATGTAGATATAATAGGTATATTACAGGCAACCTGAATAATCCGGTATTGTATAGAATACCTAGGCATTGTATAGAACACCTAAAATGTTCAGGTAATGTATAAAATATTATTTATTTAGTCATGGTATATAGTTAATATACATGGTATATAACTTAGAAAACACAGTCATTGGTACATGGATTCGAAGCCGGGATTCGAACCCACAACCTCCCAAATGTCTCGCAGCCGCCGCCGCTCCTGACAAAACTATGAAAGCGGTTTTGGCACCAAACAGAGAATGCATCCTCTGGCGTTCCTAATTCTTTGTGTAAACAAGACGTCGTAAAACGAGCGGGGCGCGGCGAGGCGGGAGAGCGGTCGCTGAGCGATCGTGTCAATAAAGAGCGTTGTTCATTGCGTTGTAAGTTGCCTCGTGGCGTCTCCCCGAGTCTCGTAAACAGCTCGTTGCCATATTTATGTGTAATTAAACTCGCGTGACGAGACAATCATGAGCTGCTGCTGTAGGTGTTCTTAGGGTCCTGCACCTCAGTGGAAGAAGTGAAACCTTTATATGTTTCACAAAATTACATTCTGAACCCCAGTTTTATTGTAGACTAATAGCCTGTTAATCTATTGTTAATAGTTACTAGTGGTTTTATTAGAGTTCCTTAAAGCAAACAACGCGCGCGCAGTGTAGGGTCCCGTAGAAAGACATTTTTTGACCTGCTTCACAGAACTAAAAATTTCATCAAATTAATTTGCATGGAATTAGTACCTACGATGTTTTCCTTTTATAACTTGGTCGCCTATTATTCGTTAACATGTAAAGCCTACTTAGCTGTAATAGTTTTCCTTGTTTATTAAACTACTGCCCTGAAATTTTCCACGTTTCTACAATCAGCCGGCTCATCGGCTGATTGCAGAAACATGAAAAATTTCAGGGCTGTAGGAAAGGGGGGATGCCTTAACCCGACAAAAAATTGCGTTAGTATTTGGCAAACGAATCGAAGAGTAGTTTTCCTACACTGATAATATTTTTAAGAGACCTGTCTAACGATAATTATGGTATAGGCAAAAAAAGCGTCCCTAATTAAGGTTAGGTACTATAAACATCTTTTTAACATTTTCTTCTACTTCTTCTTCTTCAGTCTATATTAGTCCACTGCTAGACATAGCCGTCCCCTAATGAGCGCCATAGCGCATGGTTGTACCATCATTGAAGGGTAATGCCCATAATCCCCACGCTAGGCATGCGGTTTGGGGATCGCAGTGGGATTGTACTGCAGATTACATTTTATCTTAACGTTTTTAATAATGTATTTCTATGCCAAACTTCAGCTTTTTAGTAATTGTCGTCTCTGTGCTAAGCCGCAGACAGACAGTCGGGCGGATATATGCCGAAACTATTAGGGTTCGTTCGAAACGGTAAAATAAACATTGTTATCGAAATTTTAAAAACCTATTTAGAGGCTAAAAATTCCATCCATGCCGCGATACGGGATACATTTTTAGCCTCTAAATAGGTTTTAAAATTGTCCTTAGCACGGGTTAGTGCATTTAAAATAATATAATTGTTATCGAAGTTATATAATTTTATTACTGGAATTGCTGAAAAACGACTCGTATTTTCGACGCCCTCGAGTCACATCCATTCTGTGTAGCCGAGGCCTTATATTCCACCGACAGCAACGGATCCGCGTGCGTAAATAATACAAAATAATGAAAAAATCTTCACTGCACTTTTCATTAGTTACCCATGCTGTACTCAGAATCATCGAATATTAAAAAAATTAAATATATGGAACTACATAAAAGTCACACATAGTTTTCATAATTGAATAGGTACCGGTTCTCGTTTTCGTGTTTTTCATTTGTTTGATTGTTAGCAGACGCTTCTTTAGATCCCTGATTAATCTGCGGATGGCTAGCTTACAACTTTTTCATTTTAATAATAATTCAACCAGCCATCGCGTTTACAAAATTGAATTTGCTGAGGAAATTTAACAGCGCGCCTGCCTACGAAACTAATTTAAATTATAAGAAACCCTTTCTTCCTTAATTCATTGAAATATTTTTTCGGTTTCCGTTGTGACGCACTTCGAGTGCTTTAGTTAAACAAAATGTTAAACCAATTATGAAATTAAATTCATACCATTTTAACTTGTAGCGGTTAGGACCAACGATGTTGTGGATTGGTAGTTATTATTGTTTATTATCAAGTCAATAATTCTAAATTCATCAGTTTGATAGGCAATATACTAGGTACAGGATTTTTTTTCATGTAGTTTCATATGAATCAAATGGCGTAATAAGCTACTGCAACTTAACAGTCTCCAGCCTAAAAGGGAGTAATAGCTCGACGATAGGGTCACTATTAGAATAAACTGGCCACGTGCCATGCGATTGTAGGGTTCCGTAGAGAGGGTTGTTTTAATAATAATTCATTTCTAGAACAAGTCCAATTGAACAAGAGCAAGCCCAATAAGTCCAATAACAATATTAAAGTTAGGTAAATTAAAGTAAATACCGTAGATCAGTTACACCTGCTTTGCAGAACTGACAACTTCATCAAAGTAATTTTCAATGATTGATTGATTGATTGAAGACGTTTATTCCAATGAAAATCGCGATACTCAGACATCTACTTCTTCTTCAGGCTATATTAGTCTACTGCTGCACATAGCCCTCCCCTAATGAGCGCATAGCGCCCTGTCTTCAGCTCATACATAGTTATATATTAAACGGGTCTAATCGCGATTATTTATTAGGTAAAACGTAATACCTTATTTCCCGACGTTCCGACAGCGTTACAGTTGCAGTGTTCTCGGGTAGACTGAAGTGGCGAGTACAGCCAATTATTGTGGAAAGTCACTTTTATTTTTCGCAGCTGGCCGACACACAACACTCACTACACCCACGGACAGGTCCGGTGATAAGGCGCGTGATTTGGATTTACTTAGCGCTGGATTCCTTTACTGGATGCATTTATTGGAGGCCGGATCACTGGATCGAGCTACTTCGACCGAAAGTTCTCTCAACCGATCGACACTATTATCGAAGAATCGTTCGGGAAGCAATTGAAATTAAAAAACACAAACATTTCAACAGAGAATATACCCAGACAATATAAGACAACAATATAAGACGACAATATAACACGACGACAATATATAAGACGACAATATAAGATATAAGACGACACAATATAAGACGTCTTATATTGTCGTCTTATATATACAATATAAGACGACAATATAAGACCCAGACATAGAAGACAACAGAGAATATACCCAGGTTTCAAGCTTTCAAGTACGTGGAATCCAGTGCCCGTTTAATACGAGTATATAACTAAATACAGCAGTTGGTTTCTGGCAAACTGCATGACAGTTTGCTGGCAGATGCTGTTGGTTTTACAACTTAATTATACTATTTTTATTTTTATCCTCTAAATAGGTTTTTAAATTTACAACTTAAGTTAATCTTAAATGTTAGAATGGAATGCTATAGATGTTACTCTTAATAAGAATTGTAATGGAATAGTTACTTCTTAAGTTCATTATATGTGCTACTACAATTAACCGTTTTCCTAAAGACACAATATTTTTAAACGACCTAACCAAATTAGACGAGCACAAAAATGCATCCTTAATTAAGACAGGACGGAACGGACATAAGCCTTTTTTAAGCCTGTTTCTTTAGTGCACTTTACATGATCTAAACCCAAGGACCTAACGGATGACTTGGTAACTATTAAAAAGGTTTGTCTGTAAATTGTGTTTCTTTTTAATTATTTTCTGATAATATCACAAATGTGCGCCTTCACAATAAAAACTGTCCGAAATAAAAAGCTGCTGCGGTGTTGTGTGACCTAATTAATGGACTGGTGTAAAAAAGGCATGAAGTTTGGGTGGTGTGAAAGCCATAGCAGAATGAACGTGCTTTAACTAGCTATCGATAACTCTAGTTTGTTTTTTGTTTTGTAAATCCAATAATATCTTGACAAAAACTCTATCTATTACTTAGATATTTATGTTTTTCATGTACTCACATTCCCGATTAAAATTTAAAATTAACGATCGCCATTATTATAGCCGAATTGTGCGTGAAGCGGTTGAAAAGAAACACAAAAACATCGTCGAAACGTCGAGGTAAAATAGCAATACATTACTACGCGATTAAGCCCCGAAGATATTCTAACTATGTGTACAAGTGGCGAAAGTTTAAAGTAGGTATTAATCTAATCTGATCTATGTCATAACTCATAAGTAGCCAGCCAGATTGGTGCGTGCATGCCGTGGGTCATGGGTATTTTTTTCAAAAACGCGGTCAGCCATTTTTGTCTATGGTTTGAAGACCTGAAGACTTGTAAACAAAGTTTGACATTCAACATCTGTGAGTGATTTGTGAACATAGTGAAATAACAACAACGCAACCATGATTTCATCGCGTTTACATGCAAAATATAGCAATTATCATTATTGCATTGTTCGAGAATGCAAAAACATTTCAATAAAGACCCCCGAAAAGTTGTGGATTAGTGTACCCAGTGAAATAAAAATTCCGAAAAATTGGCTCAATCTCCTAAAAAGAGACCGCGATACTTTATAGACTGAAACTCGGGTGTATTTATGTGAAGATCACTTTGATGTAAGTCCTCTAATTGTCACTGGGTCTGGCTAACAGATGTTTGTTAACAAACTAAAGGTGTTTTCAATATGGCGGATAGCGTTTTCACCGTTGCAAATGAAAAGCGGAAAATATGTTTATAATTTGCAAATTTTGCAGCCATCCTACATACTTACTTAGCAAAGTCAGTATATTTCAGTTTCTTACGTTAAATACTACAGGAAATATTCATTTATCGCGTCAAATTTGATACGAGTCAAGTAGAGGATTGAATTTAGAGCTTTATTTATGTCATTTTCATAACCGTGTCCATGTCTGTACTGTATAAATACTTAGATGCCATTATTACTAATTAATAATAACCGTGGCTTTCACACCACCAGTTTCAGCATGTATAATTATGATACTTTATACGATAAGTATAATATACTCTTATATAATCCACGTTCGAACTGTGAACACATCGCGTGAGCACTTGAGTTCTGCCAGCTTACTGAATGGACATAATTGTGCTCAATCGAGTCTGCTACTTGACGTTCCACGTAAATATTTTATTTTACAGCGTAATAAACGACCCCCCTCGTGTTCTGAATGTTGTTGCGGATATTGTATTTGACATATTACGTGATTTCGTGGTACCTATGCCAGTCATTTAAACATCGTTTGACAGAATCGTATTTTGCCCTTCTTCCCATGCAGCAATTTTTATAAACTAAAATTAACGTCTAAGCTAATCTTATCTTTTTTGTAAAGTCTATATACGTCTTACTGTAGGGCACAAGCATTCTCTAAAAGAGAGAATGGGCTTAATTACCACGCGAGCTCATCGCGGATTGGCAATTTCAAGCGCTGAGATAGTTGAACCCCTCAGGTTTCCTCACGACGTTTTCCTTCACAGTTAGAGAGTGGTAGCGGAGCGGTAGAACACCGGCTTCTTAATCGAGAGGTCGTGGGCTTTCAATTTACACTCGAGAAACGGTACGTATGATTCACAGATAACTCTACAACATCATTAGACTTTTATTATTTATTATTTTCTCATTCGAATTCAATGTCGTATGGTGTTCAGACAGATTTTGGCTTTCGTTCGACTTTTTATGTACAATTCAAGTCATACGCCTTAAAGTCGTATACGACTTATTTGCTAATAAAGTGAGAATTGGGCCCCTGGACGTAATTTTATTAAAAAAGGCGCCAATAAATGCTCCTGATGGTAACTAGGATTTAAGTCCCGGGCCTTTTGGAAATACAGTAGATAGTCTCTGGTCTCGAGTCAACTAGGCACTCGGTTATTGTGCATAACGATCTTAACAAATAATTACTTGATAACCTGTAGGTACTCAATAGTCCTAAATGCATTCGCTAATGTGCGATATTGTTGTTTTGATACATTTGCAAAGATTGTGATTGTGATGTGTGTGACTCAGCGCAGTCAGTGAGTCGTCAACACAGATCAGATACATTACTAATTAGAGACCAAACTCAAATTGAAGCTTTTTGAAACAAAAAATGTGTTCATTTATAATTTTCTTCTCCATTTTGAAACTAACAACTTTGATGTTAAACAAAATATTTTTTAAACTAAAACTTTCGTAAGCACAACACATTGTAGACTTCTAGTCCGGAAAAATGCGCGAGGCTATTGAAATAAGTCGCCACCCGAATTTCAATAGAGACAGTGGATGGGCTCTTCCGCCGGCCTGGAAACCGGTTCTACGAAAGTGCAGTGATAGTGAATATCGAAATCGACACTGCAAGAACGAAGATGTCGTGAGCTGTGTCTGTGCCATCATGCCTAGTGACATTGACGACGGGAAAGCAGTAGGCGCTGCGGCGCAAGCCAGCGGGAATCCCCCGCAGCCAGAGTCGGCACCCGCCCCACCTATCTCGGCGCGGTGAGTCTCCCGTAGTGTGAGACGAGCAACCAACGACGCGAGCTCCGTCTCTGCTCACCATGATTATGCTCTGCGAATCGGAGCGAAACCTGGTCGGACTTTTCCGATATAACAACACCCGTAAGTAAATCCGGACTAAAAGTCTACAAAATATTTTTTATTATGAACTAGCTGTGTCCACGACTTCGTTCACCTTGGGTTAGAACATGAAGTGTCCTTATCTCTTAATCCAGGTCATGGTCTATCTCCGTTTTACATTTCATCCCTCGACACCTTTTTGCGGTTATATTAACAGTTTAATTTTATCTAAATATACAACATAAGTCGTTAAGCCATGTCAGAGGCCTTATGTGTGGCTTGATAACTTCCGACAGTAAGGCCCGCCACTGTCTTGCGATCCTCCACCAACCCGGACATGGCCCCCGTGGTGGAGTAAGACACCCGTGCCCAGCAGTGGTGACATACCAAGGGTTGATATCATCGTCATTCAACATAAGAATATTATTGTACCGCTCGGTTCTTAAATAAATAAATAAATCTATTCGCCATTCTCTTAAACCACCTCTCCAAATCTTGCTTCTCAGTTGAAAATAATTTCAGGTGGAATATAATGTTTAATATACTAGTGTTTTGTTTTTCGGATGTGTTTCCGGAATATTGCCAAACGCAGCATAGGTTGCCCACCAGCTCAGTGGACAACGATCTTCGGCAGATTGCTTACATTGGTAGCGGCTGGTTGAGGATGACAGAGAAAAAAGATGTGGCTAGTCTTGGGGAGGTTGATGCAGTAGTGCGATGCCGACTATCGCCCTGTGCCGACTTTTAGATATTTCCTTACAAAAAGTAGCATCACGCCGACAATGCGAAACATCCCTACTAGGAATATGCCCAACAGGAACATACGTATTGGGCCTCGATCGTGTTAGCGCATTATTAGTACCATGACAGATGCATGGTCGGGTCACGTGGGGTGTTTTTTCATACCATTGACGCCTAGAAGGTTCGAGGTATGCGCGCGCGTAGACTTGAAGCAGCAACGAAATTAAATCGCCATGTTCTTGCAGTTGTCATTGTACCACAATGCATTAGCAGAATCTAAGCCCTAGACTGATAGATTAGATTGGAATAAGCCACCGAACATATAAAATTGCGCTCCAAATGCTATAAAATTTCTGACTTTTACTTCACATAACTCGGCGCTTGCAATCGCCAATCAGCGGTGGGCACGTGGTAATTAAGCTCATACTTGCAATCTGAGAAAAGCTCAGTGCCCTGCAGTAAGACGTATATAGAATAGGGTACATAAAACAAAGTTCTAAACTAAAAACAAAGCTCTTAAATAGTGCTATCATCTTCAATAATGCAGTGTTTTTTGTTTTTTTTTTTTCATGTGATACAATAAATCTCATTAAGAACTAAATATTTGTATGTGTGTGTGCATGCAATTAAATTTTTATTTTCTGATGTTGTGACTGAGTTTAGACATATTTTTTAAGAGAGCTTCAATGTTATCATTTAGTGTTAGTGACTAGTCCATTATCAACATGCAACTCTGTTAATTAAGTTTTATATTAAAAAGTTGTATAGATAAAGAGAAATTTATTTTATTGCACGTTACTGCTACGTACAAAGCAAAGTAACTGGTCAAAAAAAATGGTTTTTATAGATACTGTACATACACACTGCATGTGTGAAACAAAAAGAAGAATTTCGTTTTGTTTCAAGGTGGGGTTTTTGTTTCATATTTGAGTTGGGTATTTAAACATAACAGTGTAACGAATAAATTATTTGGTGGAATTGTTTCAGCAATTCTCGTTTCTGCCTTACGGATAGAACCGAGAACTGCTTAAATAATTCTGGGTACAGGCGTGGGTGAAAATGGCTAACCTTAATTAACTGCCTCAACGCTCTCTCCAGAGGTATCAAGGTAGTACCAACTGTGGTAGTACTGTGTATAAAATATCACATGCAATGAAAAGAATCACTTAAAGTTGATAAATCCACAACAGTATCTTCATATCTAAATACACGAGTATTAATAAAAAAAAAAAAATGTCATTGATAACAAAAAACAAACAAAATAAAATCATTATATTCTTTTTGTTGCGCTAACCCGTGCTGAGGACAATTTTAAAACCCTATTTAGAGGCTAAAAGTTCCGCTCATGCCGGGACTCGAACCCGCAACCTCTGGCTAACCCGCTGCCTGTAAATAATACAGAGAATATTGTAAAGAGGTTCGAAATTTTGCTGATGCCGGCACTTGCCCATTAGCTCAATCACGAGAGCGCTGGTACGGTTAGCCAGAGGTCGCGGGTTCGAGTCCTGGCATGGGCGGAATTTTTAGCCTCTTAATAGGTTTTTAAAATAAAATCAGTCAATCAAACCGCCCCGAGTCATATTCGATCCAAAGGTACCCGATAACATACATACATACATACATAACCTCACGTCTGTATCCCAGAGGGGTAGGCAGAGACCAGGGACTGCCACTTGGCACGATCCTGACAGATCACCTTCGCTTCACCAACGTTCATAAGTCGTTGCATGCACGCACGCCGGTTCCGGGTACTTTTTATCTTTCCTTTTGCTAATACATCCCCTATTTGGTCGATGTATGTCCACCTGGGACGTCCCTTACCAGCCCTTCCACTCACATTCGCAATATATATTTGTTTCGTCAATCTTTCTTCCTTCATCCTCTCCACATGTTCAAACCAACGCAACATTCCTTTCTCAATTCAAGTCACTACATCCTCTTTCAGTCCACAACGTTCTCTAATCAGACTATTACGTATCCTGTCATTCAAAGTAACACTACACATACTTCTCAAGGACCTCATTTCTACTGCATTCATTCTACTTTCTTGCTTCTTTTGCCACACCCAAGTCTCGCTACCATACATTAGTGTTGGGACGAGCACACCATTATGAATAGCCAATCTAGCTCTTTTGGAGATGTTGCGGCTGCACGCAATGGAGTGCAAGGCACCGTTTACACAATTTCCCGCTTTTACTCTTCTTTATATATCACCTTCACACTTTCCATCCCTCGTAAACAGGCTCCCCAAATAGACAAATTCTTTTACTTATTCCACTCTTTCACCTCTAATCGTTATCTTGCACTCAGTAATTTCATCATCTTTTTCAAAGACCAGTACTTTCGTCTTACTCACATTAATGTTCATACCTTTCCTTTTAAATGCCTCATCCATTACCGTGACTTGTGTCTGCAGTTCTTCGACCGACGATGCGAACACGACTTTATCATCGCCGTATAACAAGCATTTCACAAGTAGCTCACCCATCCTTATCCCACAGTCATTCTCTTTCAGATCAGTCAGGCAACTATCCATGAATAAATTGAACAGCCCGATAACAATGGCAGCAATACAGCAATACCACGCTGCACTGCTAGCAAGGATGTTTTGTTCTTGACTGCTAGGGAGATCCTTTGCATCAAATATGCCCCGGAGCGGACTCAACCTACTGGTTGGGTTCTCAAGTTTTTCTTGGGTGAAGTCATACAACAGGTAGGCTATGATTGCCAGAGTGCCCAAAGTATAAATAATAATTAAAATTTTAACAATTTTGTAATATTGCCTTCAGCAACATGACAACGACGTGCTCACTAAGCCCGTACGTCTGACGCACCCTGGGTAACAATCAGTGACTCCCTTATGCCGATTGGTAAATCTTCTGTTAATAAAGTTTGTCTGGAAGAGATAATTTTTAGTGATAAGGCCGCCGTCTGTACTCTTAGGTTAAGAAATATCTGTGTAATTTCCTTTTTTATGTACAATAAAGTGTTCTCTATCTATCTTTTCACCACGATGGCTGGTCGACTGATGACTAATAAGAAGAAGCAACATGGCGCAAATTTTTACGGTCCTATTCATAAGAACCAGCCAAGTGCGTGTCTTGTCACCACTGCAGGGTTCAGTTGAATGCGGGGTATTTTACCTGCTCTACCTTAAAGGACTAACAACTTCATCAAAGTAACTTTTAATGTAATTTGTACGAAGTTTATATGTTAGTCACCTATTACTCGTTAACTTGTAAAGCCTACCTCGCCCTGCTAGTTTATGGAAACAATCGTTTTCTTCAAAGGTGATTATAGGTGCTACTGAACTAAAATGTCTCACATTTCTACAATTAACGGTTTAGGCGAGGGGGGGGAGGAAGGGACGGCCTACTCTAACAAATATTTAGATAGCGCTATAAAATTCGATATTTTGTTTGCAAAAGGATCTCGAAATCTAAAAGCCGCCATGTGCGTGTCTGGCTACGCGCAGTGTAGGGTTCCGTAGACAGAGGGCGTTTTATCCGTTTTAAAGAACTAACAACTTCACCAACGTAGTTTTCAATGGATTTTTTGCGAAGTTTTCCTTGTAAAATTTGATCGTCTATTACTCGTTAACTAGTAAAGAAGTCATTATATGTAGCTTGAATTTTTTCACGCTTTTACAATAAATTGACCGTTTAACTAGGAGAGGGCGGACGCCCTACCCGGACAAAATTTTGCGCCAATTAGTATTACCAATCCGGACTTGGCCCCCGTGGTGGAGTATGTATGGCCCATACCTTTCTTACGGAAAAAACCCGTGCCCCTCGGTGGGGACATAATGTGTTAATGATGATTTTGCAAACGGAACCCTAAATCGAAAATTATCTTTTTACACCCATAAAAATATTTATCATTTATACACGAGCATTTAGGTGGGGGGAGGGGGTACACTAATATTTTTTTTACGTTTTGTAGGCGTAATTAATATGTGTGTCTATAGTATGTGTGTGGCAAAGGAGACGGGGATTTCTGGGCCCGATTGTAAATAGTTGAGATATGGTTTTAAAAAAGCGTTATATTTTTCTATTTTAAAATATAAAAAATGAGCTCAATTCACAATCTGGAAGACGAGAAATCTTAAAAATAAGTTTATGTCTCTAATAAAATAGGATGCTGATTAGTCTGCATGTAAGAGCGGTGGTAGCGGAGCAGTGTAGAACGCCGGCTTCTCAATTGGGAGGTCGTGGGTTCGAACCCCGGCATGTACCAATGACTTTGTTTTCTAAGTTATGTACATTTGTGAAATTATAGTAGCAATACTACTCGCTGACGGTGAAGGAAAACATCGTAAGGAAACCCTAGTGTCTGAGCTGTTAGCGTACCTCAGCGCTTGTTACGTAATGGCCCAACTATGAGGCTAAGTGCGGAAATCTCATGTCTAACTAACTAACTAACTAACTAGTCTGCATGTATTAACCCGTGTTTGTCAACTGTATTTTTAATCTGTGTCTGTGCTAACACTTAACAGTGACAGGCGTGACAGCTCCCTGACTTAATCTTCTTTTACGTCCGTGATCTATGACCACTCGTCTTCTCGTATCGTTCAGTGCGTTTTGAGTGTGTTTCCTGTTGTTTTTGTTATTATAATTCTCCAACCAGTGCTTTCTTTCTACAGACTTACGATCTTGCTTAAATTGTACGGACACGGATAAGTTTAGTATAAGTTTCATTGTCAGCTTGTGGCATAGCCTCACTTTTACTAAATCTCTTATAATTCTGCTCTCAGATTGCCAAAATCCGCAGAATTGAAAAGAGGAATTTTCCGAGATGGTTTGCTAATATATAAGCTCTAAATTGACATCTCTTTAATCTTTTTACAGCCTGGCCCAAGAATGTATGAAAGTGTATCCGTCTCCTTTCAGCTTTCTAGTACAAATCGACTCTGAGCCAGGCCGCAGACAGAGAGACTGATGGACATGACGAAACTTTTGTTTTGGCCCTTTGTTGATATAACAAGGATTTGGGTAAAACGTTCTTGCTACAGAACCTTAAAAATTAAGTAATACCAATCTCAGAAGCTCTTTAAGTAAAATGGTTTAAAACTAAAGAATAACTCTATGATTTATAAAAAGTTCTCACTAAATCGCTAATAAATGCATTCATAAATTCATTCATTATCTATAGATATGATCAAAAACGCTACGACGTGACAATCAATTCTTTGTAATCAAGTCTCTAATAAATGTTTTTGTGATACACATATTATTGACGTGAACTAGCTCTTTTATATCAACAGAATTATGTTCTACGAATATGTCGTAGATTGCAGGAAAAAGAGTCAGCAAAAACGACCACCGCATAGTTCAGCTTCATCATCATACATCAAAGTTTTTGACTATTTATACGTTTATACGAGACTTTAGGTTGTGGTGGGTTTATAGCAGAACTGAAATGGAGATCTTACTTTATCTTAATTTACACTAATATTATAAAGTAGAAACTTTGTAATTTTACATATGATTATTTGTAAGTTTGTATGTGGGGGGTGGTCTACGAAATTACTTGTACTATTTTAAAACTTTTTTACGAGTATTTTGAACCGGTCTTCAGGATGAACTTAGGCTACAGACTAATCTGTTCATCATGTGAACGTAGTCGCGAGCACTGCTAGTAAACCATGATTTACCTAAGATCTGTCTTAAAACCGCTTGAAATCTAACTGACGAGTGTTTAATTGAAATCTTTTTTCATAATAATTTACGTATCGTTTTGGTCAATAAATTACCATGGGGCTTAAAACTTAGAGTAGGTACCTATCGTCGGATTAGGACACCTATGATATTAAAGTATATTTGATTTATTTATATAATGTGATGTGTGGATGAGGGCAGCGTTTGTTTGTCCGCGTCTGTGTCTGTGACAGACTCTGTACCCAGCTCATGCACCAATGTCTATGTTTTTAAGGTTGTGTCAAACACCCAGACATGTGTAAACAATGTCTGGGTTTTTTTAATGTTTACTTATGATGATGATGGTGATATCAATCCTTGGTATGTCCCCAGTACTGGGGCACGGGTATCTTCCTGCATCGCAGGAAGATTAGGCCATACTCCACCACAGGGGCCAAGTCCGGGTTGGTGGAGTATTGTAAGATCGGGGCGAGCCTTACTGTCAGAAGTTATTGAGCCGCCCATAAGGCCTCTGAAATGGCTAAACGACTGGCATTACATGACAGCCGGCACCAACGGTTTTGCCGTGCCTTGCGAATTGATTGCGAAGCATTGAAGCGCTCAGAAAAAATGCCACTAGCTGTAGTCACGGGATGGTCACGCTCAACCCGCTCAAGTGATTGACTCCAATAACTCGGCTCGACTAGGCCACAAGCGTTTGTTGTTTTTTATATTGTCCGACGCGGGTCAGATAGCCTGGAATATGTTATCATCACCGGTCACGCGAACGGGAAACAAAGCAGAGGACGAGCACCAATGCGTTGGACTGACACTATAACAAAAGCTTCGGGAGGGATCCTACAAGCAGACATACATCTGGTGCATAATCGGATCGAATGGAGGGCGCTAGTGGTGGAAGCTGCCCCATAGTCACGTCTCTCAGTCAAGAGGATACGACGAAGAAGAATAAAATATTCTTTAATTTCTTATTTGCGGGGATATCATAACAGAAACGAACACAAGCATTTCGGACGGGTTGGAAAAGCTTGTGAGTATCAGCAAATAAACATGGACCTTTGAGTCAAGACATAATTTAGTTTTGACTTTATGAATATTATAGAAAACACTCTAGTCGCTTTAAGTGTGCCTTTACTAGAGTTTTTTTCCATTTCTCCAGGATCCCATCATCATCATCAATACTGACTTCATGATTTGATTCTAACTGACCCGACCATGGGACTTGTAAAATCTACCCTTTGAAACAAAAAAAACTTAGAGTATTCGGGGAACATACATGAAAAACAAGATTCCGACGAATTAGAATCCTCCTCATTTTTTAAAATGTTAGTTATTTAAATAAATAACATTTACATGCAGGCACAAACATTGCTTCTGGCCCCACACTAGGATACCCTGTGTCATAAGAACTAGAAACAACGACATCACAACCATGTAAACATCCAACACCTGGGTTTTCTTTTTGTACGCCACTTTTCCGCGCCACAGAGGTCATTCTAGATTTGAAGCTCAGTTATCAAATAAAAAAATATGTGTTCAAAAATTTGTTCGATAAACCTAACTCGGCATGCTACTCGGTATCTGGTGAACTTTGAAAGGTGAATGTCACCCTACAGATTAAAAAATAAAGCTTTCAAAGCAGGTAGTACAAAATGGTCATTCAAAAGTCAACAACTCTGTTAGCTCACTTTTTTCTGCGTACCAGAAAATGGTAAAGATATCGAGAGCATTTACACGCAATTCGGGGGCTTTATGACCCAAAAAGCCAGAGAGGAATGAACGAAATGCGATACAAACAATCTTGTCGGATATTCCCCTAAAATGATATCCATAGCCATGAATTTATATTTCCCCGCCGCGGCACCTGATCCTGTTAGGCATAACGATCATCTCTGAATTATGTATCGATCTCGAGGATTAGGGTAGATGTAGATCAAATTGACTTTTCCTTCCTGCAAGTACCTACATATTTAAGGCAAAAGGTCATTTGGTCTTTTGCACAAGAGATCATGGAGCTTCTTGGGGTTTCTAAGTTCCTTGCAAGCTTTTCTTGATTCCAATAGGTAAGTACAGTACGATTAAAATCAGTTAACGATTCGGCCAACCTCGGTAATTCTCGTGAATCCCTCATCTCTCACAGAGAGTTATCAATTAACACATATGAACTTTAATTAAATTACTCGTTGTGTTATTGAATACAATACAAGAACGATAAGAGCAACAAAACCTCCTTTGTAGCTCAAAACTAACACAGCCGAATCGTTGACTGATTTTAATCGTATTGTACTACTTAGTAATTATATCTCCATTTGGTTCTGTGATGTGTCTTGTAGTTGAATAAATGTGTTTTTAAATTTATTTCTTTTAAAAGAATCAAATAAACAAAGATATAAGGAGATGGTGTGATCGAAACACCAAACCCTCTGCACTACTTTAAGAACCTATCAATCCTACTGGAATCGTATGCTTGTGGTTGTTATCAGCTCGGGAGTGCATTGAAGATAAACGCACGATAAAAGTAACATAATATGCACAAAATAAAAGTTGCACAAAGAGCGATGGAGCGTGCCATGCTGGGCATATAGCTTGTGGACCGCATACCAAACGTAGAAATTCGTCGAAGAACCAAGGTCGAAGACGTTGGTAAGCGGATCACAAAGATAAAGTGGAGATGGGTTGGACACTTGGCAAGAAGGGAAGACGGCCGGTGGACCAGGACAGTATCGGAGTAGCGGCCAAGGGAGGGAAGGAGGTTGGTAGGCAGACCACCGACACCGGTGCAGTGGGTTGATGTGGGCTGATTATAGATAGAGAGAAAATTAACAAACTTTGAATGTTATGAATGTCTAACTTGACTATGCATGCGTATCTTAACCTACACACACAAGACTATTTAAGTTATTGTATGGACTCAGGCGTTACTTTGCGTAAATCCGTAATAGCATTAAAATGTGAAAATTTCTTTGCTAATTAAGACCAGCCACTAGTCTTGCAAGCCTCCACCAATCCGTGGTGGATTATGACCTATACCTTGTGACGTAGCTAACCACGTCACCAGCCACACCACGAGCACCACGCAGGCACGGCGTGACAAGACGCCAGCGGAGCGCGGCCCGCGGCGCGGGGCGCCGCATGCAGTGACGCCAGCAAGGACTAGCGGGAGGCGCGGCACGGCGGCGACGCGAATATAAAAGGCGCAGCGCTAGCTCAGTCGAGCGGCTCCCACTACCAGTAAAGACGTTCACCGTAGGTCCGGTCCCGGTGTCAATTTAAGGGGTTTCTGGTTCGCTGTGGGAGTCCCGGTAGGGCTTCAGGGCAGTCGGAGGGGATCCCGATCTGTAGAGGGTTGAGGAACAGGTGAGGGCACATCGGCTGATCGCCGGAAGCGGTACAGTGGTCCGCCTCTGTGGGCCCATCCGAGGTTAGCCGATGCCGCTCACGAAATATCCTAGGGCGTGGCATGTTGGTTTCCCGATAGTAGCCGGCCTAGGATATCTCGTGTGCCCGCCTTAGCTTCTGGGCGCTGGCACGTTGGGGTTCCCGATGGTGGCCACACCCAGGTAATAGGGAATCCTGAGAGCGGTATGTTGGGGATCCCGATATCGGCCGCTCCAGGATCATTGAGAGTCGTAGGTACCTCTCACCAGGAATAAGTACAGCAGTTAATAATAGTGAGCAAGTCGCCCCTAGTGTACATCAGTAGTTAAGTCGTGTGAGTGTCGGTGGTGTAACAAAGACAGTGATAATACAGGGACAATGGTTAAAACCAGTGGTAGGTTAAGTGAGAGACAATTTGAGTGTGTAGGGTTAATTAGGTAAATATTAGGTCTGTGTGTATTAAATGGTGTCGGTTTTTGGAATCCAAGCGTAGTCATTTGTGAGTAGTCCCCATAGGCATCCTTGAAAGCGCCAACCCGGGTAGTATTTCACCGGGTCGCGCATAAACCTAGCCCCTCAGGCAGAGCACCTCAAGAGGTTAGTGTTACAACCTTCCTCAGAGAACCCGTGCCCCTCGGTGGGGACATAATGGGTTGATGATGATGGTGATTCCACTAGCTTGGGCAGTAACATCGCACGGGCGAAACCACTGCCGTTGCGCAGTCATTCTCTGAGAATTTAGAGCATCTTTCTATGTATCCCTTGTGCCAGTCCAAATGCACTCGATAAGTCTGGAGGCATCAGTGCGTGAGGAACGGTTCTGGTCTTTATTTGTACCGTGGTTCTGGGCCTATATCTATAAATCTAACTGTTTAGGACACACGATAATAAGATGGGTAGTTAGACGACGGCGACAAAGGCGCGTGTTTCCTGTCTATTTATTGTATACTACTAAAAATACATCTAGGGACGAAATTTAGAATAGCGGTAGTAGACCACGGTCTAAATTAAGTGGTAAGAGCACTTCATATTCTAATCCTACGCGAATGTAGGCGCGGGACAGCTTGTTGGTAATAAGTTTATATTAGTCAAGATCGTGACAAGTACAATGATTGATTCAAAATTTCGAACTTTGGAACTTTCTTATGATAAATGAATTCAGATTGGCTGTATTAAGGTGGAGGTATTTCGTGCACTATCTCAAAAAGCCTCACCTCACGCCGACTTCAGCGCACCAACGAGCACAGGCGCTATTCTCGGTGCCTAATTCAGGAGCACTCATCTCACCGTAAGGATACAAATTGTCACGTTCGGAGATCAATCGACCGCCGCATAAAGAGGTGGCCAAGCCGTGAACGAGATGCTCCCGTTACAAGATCCGAGGGGCCACCGTTTTGTAAGAGCTTGTAACTGTACATTCACAGGTTTTTGAGCTTCAAGGGCTTACTCGCAAGGTGTGTCGCAGCGCACACACTGGTTTACACGTACCTTGGAAGTGAAGGAGTGCCTTGGAAATATGATTTTTTTTTGTCAAAAACCATCTGTTTGAGCGAAAATGCAATGTGTAAACTTACTAGGTGCTATGATTGTGATTTAGGGAGACACTTTTTTATTGCAAAAACTATTTATAAAAGATTTTTTAGGTTATATTATTTTTAATGTACTAACCCGTGCTAAGGACAATTTTAAAAACCTATTTAGAGGCTAAAAATTCGCCGCTAAATTCGCTAAAAATGCCGGGATTCGAACCCGCGACCTCTGGCTATCCGTGCCTTCTCTTCCTTCTGCGGAACCCCGCAATTCGTGAGGCCCGACACGCGCTTGACCGGTTTTGTCGCACACAGTGCCTGTCTTCCGCCTGTAACATCAATTTTAATGTGTGATTGGGGAAATTTCAAAAAAATAATAATAATAACTTCCAAACAACACAATCACTTGACCAGGTCCCAAACTAAGGATACCCTGTACTATGGTAACCAGGCAAGGACATAATATTATAATCTACACTTCTTAGTTTTCCCCGTAGTGGCGTAGAATGCCACAAATGACAAGGAGGAGGAGGTCATTTTCAATTTACTAACGGGAAGTTACGAACTGTTCATATTAACCTGCTTATTTTGATGATATTCGGAGGTGGCGTGCCCTTGCGTTCAATACACTGCAAAAATTTTATTTGGACAGGGCGGAGTGCAAAACTGCAAGACTAGCGCTAAAATATCGATTGGTAGCCCGAACATTGACCAACGTTGATACATAGAGATATTATTATATTAAACAACCAGAAAAAGAATACAATCATGATTTATTAAACCTAAGTAATGTTATAGAATTGGCGGTCTTATCCGTAAGAGCGATCTCTTCCAGACTAGCTTTGGATGGAGTGGATTGCATGAAGGATATAGTCGGTAGGTGCATGTACATAAATAATTAAATCGAAAATATATTGATACCAAATAGCAAAAGAGTGCGAGAATATAATTACTTATAATTACATACGATATACAGTACATATAGATACCTAAAAAAATATACTTATACAATGATGAAATTGTGATGAATGACATGTAAAAAGTTAAAAACTTTAGTGTTCCTGATTTTCATAGATTATATGACGTCATAAAAACGTTAAACATCTTAAGAAAGGCATTGACAAATAAACATTTTCATTTCATTGATTGAACTATGTATCTTAGCACCAATTATGGTGCAAACGATAATAGTGCACTATATGAAACTAGAGCAGCGTGGACATAAGATCGCAAGTTCCGCATGCATCCCTCTACCTAACAAGCTATTCTTCTTCTTCGTCGTATCCTCATGGCTGAGGGACGTGACTATAGGGCAGCTTCCGCCACCAGCTCTCTCCACTCGTTTCAATTATGCGTCAGATGTATGGCTGCTTGTAGGGTCCCTCCCGAAGCTTTAGTTATGATGTCTGTCCAACGCGTTGGTGGTCGTCCTCTGCTATGCAACTGTTTAAAATCAACTGTTAGTATTAGGTACAGTCACGATCATTAACGTGTATACACTTCAGTACCTTGTCAAAGACCTTGACGGCCTCGGCGCAGCGGTTTGGCACGCTGACTGTCTCGGGTTCGATCCCCACCCGGCTCAAACCAGAAAACGAACTTTTCTAGTTTTTCTCGGGTCTTGGATGTTATTATGTATTCATTGTATTAAATCTATCGTCGAAGAAGCACCTCACCAAGTAGCGAGTCATTTAGTTGTACTACTTATTATGGGGCTAACGAGATCTGTGTTATATGTCCATGAATATTTATTTATTTATTATTTTATTTATTTATTGTAGATAGTTTCCTTTCTTGTTATAATAAAGTAATATACAGTGATGACCATGCCATTCTTTGCCATTCACATATATCATGCTATGTGTGAATGGCAAAGATGTTTTTTCTTGGTCAATGGTCACTTCTACGCGCCAAATTTTCAAGTTTCAATCAATGGCCTCTGTATGTTCGTAATGATATGATTTATGCAGCGTCCCGTAGCATATTCACTCACACTAGATGGGTGAAGGCACCACCTGGATTCTGCAGTGCCTGGGTGTAGACTTGCCCAGCACCTATACCATCCTGACAGCTTAGTGGGCCTAGCCCACAGAAAAGACAAGTCAATACGTGCCGAGCCAACCAAGCCACAGGTTTCATCACGATGTTTTCCTTCACCATTAGAGTGTAGTACTGCGACTACAAATTCGAAAATGTACCTACCTAAATATTATTTTTTATTATTATTATTAAAGACAAAATAGTCAATTTCTCACACATCAGTCTGTGAGAAAGAGGTTAATATGACAAGGTGTCTAAGGTGTTTACATGTTAGTGCACGCGACTGTACGCATAGGATGGACTATTTTGATATCGCTTGACTGCCATTTGCGATCCATTAGCGTTGTGGACGTCTGTCGCGCGCGGCACGGGCCGGGCTCGGCGCAACGCAAACTACGTCGCGTTGTCCTTATTTGCCAATTTACTTACATTTCGTGCTTCGCAGCGCCCCGCGGGCAATAAAGTAATATTATTCGCTGCTAGCGAGGGCAATAGTGGCTCTACTGCCTCTTTTACGGGCACCGAGTCGCGTCACATGGGAAATTATTTGACGCCCGTTTAATGGATTTCTGCCATCATAACACGCCACCTACAGTCGAGTGAAGTATAAGTTGTTGCTTCAGCCAAACTCGGCTACCAGGCGATTTTTTACATTTTTGTGCAGTATCTAGTCGAACAACTTTAATGTACCTACGTAGCTAAATCTTTGCATCATGCTTAAGTGAAATTGGATAAGTCAGAGCAACGGAAGCACGCATTTTCACCTCCAGAATAGGCTATTTTACAGTATTTCGAAAACCGACTCAGATTTTTTACTTCGTTGGTGTTTAATAAGTGATTTACTGAGCTGTGACGTCATTACAGATTTGACCAATCCTGGTCAAATCTTTCGATAAAATTGCTACAGTTACAAAAGTATCGAGTTCTATCCTGTTTTTTGCGGAAATTATTCCTTTTTTTATTAAAATGCTTTATATCTGTTTTAAATCTCATTATTGATACCACAGAACATAAAAAAAGAGTAGAAGTCGTAAGTGGGCGGTGCCCGCGTGCCTCACATTAGCAATGTATTGCCTATGCGTAGTCGGTGACAGTTTTGTTGACTTCAGTTGCCGTGCGCTTCTAGTAAAGAAAAAATGGTGAAAACTTGATTAAAATGCCTTGTTATGCTGTGTTAGAGAGCAAAAATAAAAGTTGGGGACCAAAATATACCGATCATGCCGTAACATTTCATCTGTAAGATGTATTTCATTGTATTTTTAATTAAATTTGTAAGAACATGAACACGGAAACCAATCCGAAAATGAGAAAGTGAAACCACCTTTATTTACTGGTTAATAAAGTTAAATTTTCATCGAAGAAAGTGGACATTCTCTAGAAGTTTCTGTCAAAATTTGAATTCTACTCAATTACGGATGGGGGCACACATGATAAAAATCTATCGATAATTTATTGTCTATGACGTAGTAGTCATACATACTTAACAGTACTTAGGTATTGATACTCCAATTCGTCTAAGTAGGTAATAGTACATTACACAACTAGGGTGGTAATACAAAGAAAGGCCGAGATCCAGAAGTTTGCGGCCCGAGCTGCAAGCGAGGGACGTAAATATGCGATCGAGAGCTTTCTTTATTACCTTCCGTGTTGTGTACATATTTTAATGTCCACAATTGGCCAGAAAGCGGCTTGTTCCGTACGCGCAGCGTGCGGAAAAAGCCACTGTATTGTCAGGTGTGGCATAAAATAATTATTGTTATTTTATACCTACTTCCTAAGTGCCTTTTCAAATGCTTCCGGTCGCCGTCCGGCCGGGCCGGGTAGTAATGTATGAGCTCTTGTCGCCGGCTGGTTGTTGTGCATGTGAAAACTGTCATTGGATCACAGCTAGATCGCGATATAGTTTTTCTTCACCAGTTTATCAGTGACTGAAATATCTAAGAAACTATCAAAGCAATTTTAATCAAATACAAAAGAAAACCGTGGCAATGATACAACAACCCTCTCGGAATCAAAACAATTTGGAAGTGAGTTTTCGTTTAGTTTTCCTAAGAAACCGAATACGTAAGTAAAATGCATGGCAGCTATAGGAAGGCAAAATTGGTTCAAAACGACGATGAGCACAATATATTCAGAGCATTTTCATGAACACGTCATAATAACTAAAAAAAGGCTTCACTTCCAGGTTAAACTCTTGCGTATAATTGAAATATATTCGTACCATCATCAATAAAATTAGTATAACGTATGAAACATGGCGTACAGATAGACAAAGATCTGAATTGAGTCGTAGAATACATGATATTTCCCGTGTTATATTTTGTAACGCCCGCGAAGCAGCGGGCTAAAGGTAGTTTTAAATAAGAGAACATTTTAAAATATGAAATCTACCACATTGTTTTCTTTGTGCATCTATTTACCCTATTAGTGTTGTATCTTTATTGCACAAAAAGATAATGTGAAAAAGATGCATTTTCTACCAGTCAACCCGCAGGCAAAAAAGAAATAGCTAACAATTCTTCTAAGTACCAGTATTCGTATTCGGCCATTAATGTGTTAAACTGTTTGTACGGGTATAATTTGTCGATAGGTTCTCCCTATAACTATTACCATTACCTATTGAGGTTTAAAATAATCACTTTTTGCAAAACCATCTAGTTAGTAAAATAGGATATTTTTTTTCTACTGCTTAATCCTCCCACTTTCTGTATTAACACCAGTTCAATACGTCAATTGGTGTTAAGAATAGAAAGTCGCAGGATTAAGCGCTCGTGGCCTAGTGAAATGCCCGTGGCCTAGTGAAGCACTCGTGGCCCAGTCGAACCGAGTGATTGGAATCAATCACTTAAGTTAAGGAACAACAGGTGGGGTCAGGCGCAGGATGGTTGACCGTCCCGTGAATACCGCTAGTGGCATTTTTCCCAGCGCTTCCGTGCTCCACAAAGCACGTTAAGCCATTAGTGCCATGTAATGGCAGTCGTTAAGCCATGTTAGAGGCCTTATGGGCGGCTTGATAACTGCTGACAGTAAGAGCCGCCACTTTTTGACAAACCTCTACCAACCCGGACTGGTCATACTCCCATACGGCCATACTCCCGTGGTAGAGTATGGCCTAATTCCTGCGAAGCAGGAAGAGACTCGTGCCCCAGCAGTGGGGTCATACAAGGGTTGATAACAGTTACGTTTATTTATTTAATAATACTCGATATCTTCTAGGGGTATACGAGTATCTTTTTTATCACGTCAACAGAAACAAATCATGTAACGTAATGTAATGTACTGTACAGCAATGTCATGTAATGTAACGTCAGGTAATGTTTATCTTTTGTAAATCCTTGATTTTTTTTGCAGAGTCGGTGTGCTCCTTGGAGCTTTTAGAGCTGCGCGTGCCAAGCCACGTCCCGCTGGGCGCGCGCGTGCAATTGGCGTGCCGCTGGCGGCTGGCGCCGCGAGACATACTGTATTCGGTCAAGTGGTACAAGAACGGCAACGAGTTTTTCCGGCATGTGCCACGTGACCTCGAGCCACGCCGACAATTCCTACTGCCTGGAGTCAAGGTTGAGGTACGTACTTAGACTTTAGTCTAATACACACACATTATGTGCAATTTAAAGTAATTATTACGACGGCATTTAGCTGATATTTGCCTCTTTTTGTAGTATACTCGAACATCGTACTGCTATTGCTTAGCATCATCATCGTTATAATCAGCCGGTGTCAGTCCACTGCTGGACATAGGCCTATGTTCAGCTTAACAGTACAATGTGCGCAAATTAAATATTCGTTGCCGCGAAGAAGATCGAATAAAGTAAAGTTTCACGTGTTATACTATTGGATTGCGATTGCTTACTAGAGTAAGAATAGTGTCAATGAAACTATTATTACCTACCGTACTAATATTCACCAGATTGTCTGATGACCTGGTAACGGTGGCGGGGAGTCTCTGGATGCGGACGGCACAGGACCGTGAAGTTTGGAAAATGATGAGGGAGGAATTTGTACTGCAGTGGGCGTCAATTGGCTGATGATGATTATGACACCATTGTTACTCGTAGCATCCTTTAAATACACAATGTGGATACCTGGTATCTAAAACACGAATCCCTCTTCGTGATTGCGGCTATGAAAGATTTATGTACGGACGGGATGCAAATTGTTAATACACTAGGAAATAGGAGAGAAAAGCCAATTAGTTTAATAACGCCAGTAGCTCTGCAGTAGCTCGTATGTTTTAGCAAACTAAAGGTTTCCCAAGCGCTCGCACGAACTGAATGTCATCGGCGAGAAAATTACTTCGTGGGTTTAGTAGCAAATAATAGCAATTCAGATGTTTTGACTTTGTCTGTTGATTTCTTTATAACGGTAAAATTCTCAAGCCATTTCATAATAAAATATGGTGCTTAAACAAGGAAAGTAAAAGATCTGAGTTTCCTATAAAGATTACCTAGTCAAGTTTCACAAATTCACCTCTAACCGGTTTCTACATGTTTTGCCTTGTCACTTCTACTAAACTTATCACAATCGTCTAGTTAGCAAACATATGAATGGATATAATAATTTCTAATAGATATGCTGCCTTAATAGTGCCAAAGAACAAAAAAAAAAGTATTAGTAGCGATGAGCAGTTTGTGAAGAAACCGATGTCGCTTACTTATGCAATGAAACAACACATTGCGCGAATGATCTCAATTAGAGTAGTAGGTTATCAATCAAAACGGATAATTAAAAAAAAGACGTCGAAAAAATGTGACGTCGCCACATCTTTTTGTTCTGTGCCCAACGTGCATATTCGTATTGGACATATATATATATTATTGCATAGATAGATATTAAATTGGAATGACCCACTTTACATAGGTATTAATTGAAACTTCATTATTTCCTGTACAATACTTAGTTCATACATATTATTATTTCTCTATCAAGAAATATTTATAATTTATACGCACTATCACTTTATACGTAGCATACTTAGTTTATTTTAGCGTAAAACATGAAAAATGTTTTAAGTATTTTCTATACATACTGTACAAATAATAAAAATACTGCACATTGTACATTTTTTTTTGGCATTGACTTTGTACGGGTCGAAACTGAGATTATTGTATATTGAATTCTGTGCTATGTGATTGAACAAAATTTTAAATCACCCGGCTAAAGGCTTGTGGCTAGTTAAGTGGTTAGTACAGTTGACAGCACATCAACCTTTATATTTTAGTTGCAACGTCACTCACAACGTAACCGAATAGAGTGCACACGCGTTTAAAGATTGATGTGCTGTCGACTGTACTAGGCGGCGCGTCTGCTTTCGTAGGGTGACCAAGATACAGATAGTACTCGCCTCTTCCGTTTGTCCGTGACCTAGGCAAATTAAACGTTGACGTAATTTACTTCTGCAAGTTCTCTGACCCTACAGGATGTGCAGCCCTTTTGCCCTTGCGTAACAAAGTGTTCTCTTCGTTTACACAGCGGGCGGCAGCGGCCCGCCCGCGCCTCCGGCTTTTTATATACCCTCTAGGGAGTTAACCAAAACCACTGAATAGAAATAGTGCTGTGCTGAGTTTGTTTTTAAACTATTTGAAGCTATTGACCATTCAAAAGTTTAACTTTAAACTTAAGCAATTCGACATTTTTTCTTCCTACATAGGAAGAAAAAATCGTCGAATTGCTTAAGAATGGCTGTTTTCGCGCCGTAATCCGTTTCATTTATACAAATGATAGAAGAGTCTGTTTTTTTATGTGATAAAAATACCTTTTTAACAACAAATTTGACCCTTATCACATAAGTGGAGTAAATCAACTGTTGCGTTGACGTCATCTTTAATTATCTGCACACTAAATGGCGGATCTTTATTCAGCCTTTTAATCAAAAGCCTAGTTTCGATCACCTACGTAGTCAAACGTTTTACAGAATGCTTTATTAAAAAATACATTAAATAAAAAAAGAACGAACAACAAAATAACGTTGCCGACCAACTCTTAACCGAAATAGGTAATTTAAATATGAATCTACATAATTTTTTATTAGATGGATGGTTATTTGTATTTTCATTCGCTAAAATAGATTATGTTACCGTTAATTACATCTTTACTCAAAACTACCTACATCGATTTATTTTTGCTTTTATTTTATACAAGTACTGAAATATTTATTTTTGTTCTCTCAAAAAAATAAGGCTTTGAATATTTTGTATCATAGAAAGCATGCAGCGCTAGTAAAAATAATTCGCCTGATTTTTCGTCTCCGTTTCGGTATCCGCAAAACCACTATAGGTACTCATAAAAATATCCAATGTCCATTCTAAAGTTTATTTTAAATAGTGGCGAAATTGATGCTTAAATCGGATAAGTAGATAGACGGTGATTTTCTACTATTTCCAAACTTCCAAAGAACTTTGTGTTTTATTATTGTTTGTCTCGGGTGTTGGATGTTATCTACGTATTTATTGTTTTAAATCTATCGTTGAGTTAGCAGCTGTAACACAATTCAATTTAGTTGTACTTAATACTTAACGAGATCTGTGTAATATGTCCATGAATATTTATTTATTTATTATTTTATATTTATTTATTGTAGATAGTTTCCTTTCTTGTTTAAATATAGAGTGATGACCTGTATATCATGCTATGTGTGAATGGCAAAGATGTTTTTTCTTGGTCAATGGTCACTTCTACGCGCCAAGTTTTCATGTTTCAATCAATGGCCTCTGCATGTTCGTAATGATATGATTTATGCAGCGTCTCGTAGCATATTCACTCACACTAGATGGGTGAAGGCACCACTCGGATTCTGCAGTGCCTGGGTGTAGACTTGCCCAGCACCTATACCATCCTGACAGCTTAGTGGGCCTAGCCCACAGAAAAGACTAGTCAATACGTGCCGAGCCAACCAAGTCACAGGTTTCATCACGATGTTTTCCTTCACCATTAGTGTGTAGTATTGAGACTACAAATTCGAAAATGTACCTACGTAACTTTGAAATTAAACAAAGTCATTGGTACATGCCTGCACTGGGGATCAAACTGGGGTCTCTCGCTTGCGAGTCCTTTATTCTACCCACTGAGCTACCACAGCTACAAGCTGAAAGAACTACCCTATTGTTCAAGTCACCAAACAGACGCTTTTAGTGCTACAATTTTTCATAACTGGGTCTAGTTTCAAGACAAAAAGTCACGGGGATAAAAAAATAACTTTTACACAACACAATCATTTGTCCCGGTCCCAAACTTGGATTCCTTGTTTTGCGGTAACAAGGCAAGAACATCACAATCGTGAAAATAAACCCTGAATGAGGCCATATCTACATAGTATATGTACGGCAGCGTCCAGTAGGAACCGAAGCTACCACTTGCGGCGTGATAATCAGACGTGATACTGCTAGACCAACGAGGCAGTCAGATAGATTATTGAAGATAGTCTAACTACAGGGTGTTGTTTGAATCCAGAAATCGAGCTACAATGCGGCCAACCTGACGCTGGCGCCAGCAATACTGGAGACGAGTGGCCGCTACCGCTGCGAGGTGTCGGGGGAGCGACCCCTGTTCCTTACAGTCTCCGAACACTCCGACATGCTCGTCGTTGGTGAGTCACATAACATAATATTCAATCACCGCAGACAGTAGTGAGAAATAGTAGATTGTTAAACGAGGGTGGAAAGAACCAATTCCCGAGGTATTTGGACGCCCGAGCGCAGCGAGGGCGGCTATAGTCCGAGTGGGAATTGATTCTTTTAACCATGTTAAACACTCTACTTTTCATTTCGAATATGAGAAAAATAAAACTGATTTTTAATACATATTCAAATCTAGCATAAAAGATTATTATCACCAATTTTTATTTGTTACATTTTTTTTTTATTCCGTCACAGATACATATAACAGATTAGTATCCCGCCAATTCATGTCGACTTTTTAAATTTTAAATATGGAACTCACCGCGTAATTGTTGCAAGTTATTCCGCTCAAAGTAGTTAGCGCTAAGTTCACACTGGCTGTTTAGAAACTCACATGGCCGCAGTATCTTTTTTAGTAAGTTTTTTTTACATAAAACTCTTCACAGCTGACAGTAGTTCTAATTTTAAAGTTCATTCCGGCCCTTAGATGGGAAGTAATTTTAATGAGTTTCCCTCTCTAGGGAGGAAAGCAGCATTTTCCACCCAATAATCAGATCAAAACAACACTACTTTCCGAGTATAAGAAAAGAAAAATACATTCATAATGTACTGCAAGCCGTGTGCAAAATACGCAGCCCACTTGCAGTGCTGTTCGACTCGACGTGCTGTTCGACTAACAACACGCCGACCACATGCAAACAGCATACTTATAATTATTATAATACAGTGTATCAACTTCTTTGGAACTGCATTTTCCACTCCCATTGTTCGTTTCTCGGCGATCGATATCAACCCTTTTATGTAAGATACAGGATCCCCTAGTTTAGGAGTCAGGGGCTTAACTAGTTGCCTACAGAACTGTAATTAACTTGGTCAATAAATTAATTACTAACATTGCACTGATTGCTGTAACACAGGTTTTTAACCTAGCACAGCGTCAGAAGCTAATCGTTAATTTTGTATATAGCATTAGGTAAAACCATTTTGTAAAAGCTGTGTACTAATGTTTTTGCCCAATAAAATATTCTATTCTATATTTATCACTGCTGGGGCGCGGGCGGGTCTCTTCTTCCATCTCAGAAAGATTAGGCCATACTCCATTACGGGGGCTGAGTCCGGGTTGGTAGAGGATTGGAAGACAGTGGCAGGTCTTACTGTCAGAAGTTATCAAGTTGCCTATTGCCGACACAATAATCGCATTTGGTCCAGGGAGAATCCCTGTATCAGCCAGACTAATAATCAAGTGCGTTTTTCGTTCAACTGTTGGTGTGGGATTGCGAAAAACCGGGTCCTCTTAGTACATTTTTACGAAGGGCATTTGAATACGGAAAGGTATTTAGAAATACTTGAGATTTTAAGAAATGAGATAATTAATCTTCCGGTTGCAGAACGACAAAACCTTATTTTTCAGTAAGATGGGGCTCCGGCTCATAATAGTCACAGACCAAGGGACTATCTCAATGAACACTTTTGTCGCTGGATCGGGACAAATGGACAAATAAAATGGCCGCCAAGATCCCCAGATCTAACCCCGTTAGATTTTTTTTTACGGGGTTATGTTAAAGTTTACTTTACAAGAACCAGTATGAAAGTGTCCACGAGCTACAAACAGAACTTAGACGTATTATTATGAATATCCACCACAACAAGATCAAAAGATCGACAGGGAGTGAAATAATCAAAAGAGTGCGATTTTGTATTCAACAGGAGGGGACTCATTTTGAGCATTTGATAAATTGATTAATTTTGTATTAAAAATGTTAAAATTTATGGTCTTCCTTATATTTCTGATTGTATGTTATTTAGCAAAAAATAATCCTTATGATGAAGCCTTCCGATCGGTGTGATAAAGCTACAGGGTAATTTTTTTCTCGTGTAGCTGGTTCGATTTCCGGTTCAACCGTGTAATTATTTAAAAATCTATGAATGCAGTTTAGATTGTTTTTGAAATTAAAATATTGTCTTCCTTCAGTAAAATGTTCCACCTACAATATTAAAGGTACTTTCCCTCCACGTAGCATGGCCGTGGGACGCCCTGTATACTCTAAGTTTAAATACTGAAAAGTTTTTTTAATGTAAAATGTTGGCGCCAAGGCGCAAACATCGATTGCGCATGCGTGTTGCGTCGCCGCGGACTCGTTCATTGAAACCTTTTTTTATAAAGTAGAGGTTCATCCTTCTAGGTCCAGCTGGAGGTTGTGTAGGTGTATCGTTATGATTAAAAAGATATATTATGATACATGCAGGTGTCCCTACAAGACCTGTATCGTAATAAAACTTTTAATTGTAATGTTTGTCATAAGTTTTGTTTTCAGTTTTATAATCTTTGTTCCCCCATACAAAAACACAATTTCAAATGTAAGCACCTAATATTATTAGCGTAGCTGTTATTCTTTTCTATCTCATAGTCTACTAAGCAATATTATAGTCTACAATGTCAATCCAATTGCATCCCACGCAAATTAAGCAGGCATCTCTCGCAAAGAAGATCGAAACGCGAATAGTTAAGTAGCACGGGTGCCACCATTGGAATGAGATAGGTTAACAAACTAAAACTACAAAGTGTCAATAAAACAATTATTGCTTGTGTCAAGCTTAGATTGAAGTGGAATTGCTTTAATATCACAGAAGACGTAGAAACTTAAGAAAAAATTAAAACACGAAAAATCATATTAGTATTAGCTTTTTTTTACTTAATCCTAAAATGGGCGTAGATGCATAAAACATTTTACGACGTAACTCGAATATTAATAAACGCTTCATACCGTACAGTTTGTTAGCTTTTAGAACATACCTCGGGCTCTAGAGTAGGCTTCGGTTTTCCCCGAAAGCACACGAGTGTAGTACTACTTTCTGCTCTGTATAAAACTTTTCTTATTAAGTTTATTTAATTAAGTGTGTTATTAGTTTCTATTAAACGAATATATCCGATAGTAGCCGAGGTGTATATTCTAAAAGCTAACAGAGCTGTTACGTGCAAGTTGCGACGTCATAGTTTGAGTACGATTTGTATGGCGTGTTTTCGTACCACGTGACTAGAATGGCGTTTAGACAGGTCACATTATTAAAAGCATTCGTAGAGAAAAAAATTAAACATGATTATTTATCCTTTAACAGTGTTTCGACAAGTTCTCCAGTATGCATTAATATCTCGTCTCCAGAACTCTGACTCTAACGGCTGCTTACCAGCGTCCATTGTCCACAGTGCTCCCTGACAAAGAGCCAACCATAGTCGGTTCTCGCATCCGGTACCGGATCGGCGACCGCGTCCAGGTGAACTGCACTTCAGGGCGGTCACGGCCAGCCACACGGCTCTTCTGGTACGTGAACGGCGAGCCTGCGCCGCCCTCGGCCGTGCTGCCGCTGCAGGAGTTCAAGCACCTTGACGGCCTCGAGTCTACCAGACTCGGCCTCGACTTCAAGGCCAAGCCCAAGCACTTCCGGAATGGAAACATGAAATTAAAGGTAAGATGACTTCGCCTCTTCTTGACACTCAAAATATAAAAATAGAACATTATTTTTGTAAGACATTTTTTTTGTACATAACGTGTAATTTCATACTGTGTAAGGACCTAATATGCTTAATGATATTGTTCCTATTGATCGACCGACATGATCTTCAAATTATTGCATTAATTTGAAGCTCATGACGGTCGATCGATAGGAATTAGGTAGTAACTGTTATCTAATGCCTGCGATAATAGAATAGAATAGAATAGAATAGAATAGAATAGAATAGAGTTTATTTAATAATTTGCATGCACCATTACATAAAGGTAGATGAGGTACATACAAAGTTGCTCGATTTAAAATCAAACATTACGGTGATCCCCACACTAGGCCTAGCCTGTATCGTGGGGATCAGCAGAGTGATTTCCAAATAACTTATTATAACCGTTGACCAGTTGACCAGCATATACCTATGATAAATCTGAATGTTTAGCCATAGATTACAAAAATTACAAATTTGGTTCATGACATATTAATGACAAAAATTTAAATAAATTAATGGGCGCATCTATCCCATCAACAAAGCTTTTAAATAGGTACCTAGGTGTTTTGGGAAACAACTTCAATACATGAAATTAAAATAAAATGCAGTGTACATAACTAAAGGAATAAGAACTAAATTATACTTAAACAGCATGCATATGTAACAATTGTGTGTGTGTGTGTGTGTGTGTGTGTTTATGTGTGTGTGTGGGGGGGGGGGTCATACTTTACTTCGCAGTAATTCCTCTGAGGTGCTGTAATTCAACTCCAATAAGAATTTCGTCACCCTCTGTTTAACCTCTCGAAATGGGGAATTCACTAAATCACAGATCCTTGCGACTCGATTGTAAATAAAGGGTGTCAAAAAGTGAGAAAAGCGCTGTGCAAAAGCACTTCTCGTCTTAGGTAAAGGGATAGCGAAAACCCTTTTAGTGATAAGATGGGTATATTCAGGAGAGTTCATTATTCGTCTGTGGGTACTAAGTACTGATCTTAATATATAAAGCTGGCGCACTCGCAGCAGCGTGCAATCCTTATAAAGAGCATCGGTAGGGTATCTGCGGGGTTTCTTCAGCATCACTTTTAGGACCGATCTCTGTGCTCGCTCAATTTTGATCATAAGAGTCTTTGCGGAGCCACCCCAAACCATAATAAGGCTCAAAAAGGCATACAATTTTTCTTCTCGTGCCTAACCCGTCCATCCAAATGTATACCATTGATTAGGTACAATAGGCGTTTAAATAACTCGGGTATCACTTATTAAAATAACGAATTTTCCGCACTAACAATACCTCATGTTTCCACGAGTTTTGGCCAGTAATTAGATTATTTCTTTATCTAATTGTTCTTTATCTCGCCCCCAGTGTCTCGCGACGATCGCCACCTTGTACTGGCGTAGCAACGAGGAGAGCGTGCAAGGCGTGAAGCCGAAGACTTACACGCAGGCGCATGAAGTGACTCTGGAGCACGAGCTCAGCGCAAGCCGAGTGGCTCAGCTCGCCTGTCTCAGCTGCCTTGTGGCCCTCAGTCAAGCAGTCACGCAGCTACTGCTCTTTATATAGATTCTCTGGTAGCTTTCAAGGGACCGGTTACCACTCTTCATTTAATCTCTGACCGTTCGATGGGACTCTCGTCGTCTTCAGCTTTCATAAACCGGCTACAGCTCTTTATTTAGAATTTTAGACTATGTTCATGACAATAGTTCAGTACACTTGATGTATTCACCTTCCGAGAATCTGACTACTGCTGATAATAATATATTTAGATTTTGTCAAATCAAGGTTTAAAAAAAATAGGCTATTCATCCTTATTTTGACTTTCTGATAGTTTAAAAGGCGATTTGATCAATCAAGCGATTCCAAGTAGGGATGTTTCGCATTGTCGGCATGATGCTACTTATTGTAAGGAAATATCTAAAAGCCGGCATTAGGCGATAGTCGGCATCGCGCTACTGAATCATTTGATCTCTTTATCTTTTAATAAACTGGCTCTCGCTCTTTATTGAGAAAGAAACAGTGTACAGTCTGTTAGCTTTTAGAATATACCTCGGCTACTATCGGGTAGAATCGGATGTGTAATAGAAATATCGGAATTAATATGACTTTTAACTTTTATAACTTTTCAAAATAGTGAAGGAAAGTTTTATACAGAGCAGGAAGTAGTATTACACTCGTGTGCTTTCGGCGATGACCGAAGCCTACTCTAGAGACCGAGGTATATTCTAAAAGCTAATAGTCTGTAATTTTATATTAAAACTTGAATTCATTTACAGAAAAATAGAAGCATGTATCAAGCTTACCAAAAAAAATAACTAAATGTTGTTACTTACCTACCTATCCCAAAGAAAGTTCATCTACAGAAAAATACAAGCATTATATAAAGCTTAGCAAAAAAATAACTAAATGTGGTATTTTACCTTCCTTTCAGCCCAAAAGTGTTAATCGAGTAGTTATTTATATCAAATGGACGTTTAAATAATTCGTAATGTTGAATCTTAATAGTTTAAGGTTAGATAGACAATGACAAGCATACCGAAGGCCATTATCTGTAACACCCAATCATGTTTGCTTTACCTATTACACGGTTAATTTTTTTTCAATATTGCTTCAATGGCATTGAAACGTTATAGCGCAATTTCATTGAAAGCTAAAATTCGACGAACGTTTTCAATGCGATTGACGCGCAAGACTACTTTGTAAATAGGTAAAGTCGTTTAATGCTTTTCAGTGGAATTGCTTCAATTTGGTTGAATCGTGTAAATAGGTAAAGTTTTTCAATGTTTAATGTCCGATGCCTTTCAATGGCATTGCTTCAATTTGATTGAACCGTGTAATACGAAGATTTTAAAAGAAGTAGAGTCTAGGTAGAATCAAAACATATCACGTACCTCTACTACACTTTGTTTTGCTAACATTGAAACTTAATACGTGGTTATAAGAGCAAAATTGACCGTTTAAAATTGTTTCATTGATAAGAAGAGGCGATTACATAGTAAAATAAATATTTCTTTCCGCTAAAGCACGTGAAATCGTGTTGGTTGACCCGGTGGTGTTCATTTTTAGGGTTCAATAATATTCCGTTAGCAAGGAACACTTATAGTTTCGCCATATCCATCCGCCTGTATGTCTGTCGGTCTGTCCGCGGCTTAGCTCAGAAACGATTGGTAAGAAAAAGCTGAAATATTGCATAGATATACAAACATATTATTTACGTCGAGCATAGGAAATTAAAACATATAAAAAAAACTGTATTTATGGTGCCTCCCCTCTATTATGGTGGAGATCTACACAAAAATTGGGGTGATCTACACCTAAATTAGGGATGCATTTTTTTTGTTTCTCGCTAACACCATGTGTTGTATCGTTTGGGTTATCATTGGATTCCTCGTTCAAACCAGTAGCGCATTATTATAATAAACTTAAGATTTAGATTTCTTATGGTCTTATTGCACTGCGCGAGCAAATAGCTAGGACAAAAGTAGGCATTTTTGAAATTACAAAAATGCACATCTAATTAATCAAATTTTGACGACCGACGACACTTTTGCATTCGAATAATAATTTTGGTACATATTTTAATCTAGTGTGTCCAACTCTATATATATATATATATATATTAAATTCAACCCCTAAGGGGGGCGAAAAGGGTTGCCAAAATTTGTATGGGAGTTATAAATAATGTTGTCTTATTTTCTTGAAACTTAAAATACATGCTCTTCAACACAATTGATTGAACCCGTATTTCACCGTTTTTTCTAAATTTAACCCTCAAGGGAGTAAACGGGGTTGCAAAATTTTGTTCTCCTGAGTGACTCACTCATCAACGCCCAGCCCGAGCCTTTGGACCTAGGAAGCTATAATTTTGCACAAAAAGTCTGTATACAATGTAGGTAAGGAATAAAACAGAACTTTTTGAATTTCAACCCCTAAAGGGGCGAAAAGTGTTGCCTAAAATATGTATGAGAAGTATAAAGAGTGCTGTCTAATTTTCTTGAAACTTAAAATAAATGCTCTTCAACACAATATTGATTGTATACGTGTTTCGCCGTTTTTTCTAAATTTGACCCACAAGGGAGTGAAAGAGGTTGCAAAATTTTGTTTCTTGAATCTTTTCCAAAATTGGACCTAGGAAGCTGAAATTTTGCGCAGAGCGTCTATATATAATGTAGACACGAAATGAGACCAGATTTTTTAAAATTCAACCCCTAATGGGGCGAAAGGGGTAGTCAAAATTTGTGTGGGAAGTATAAAGCATGTTGACTAATTTTCTTGAAACTTAAAATAAATACTCTTCGACACAATTGACTGTATACGTGTTTTTCCGTTTTTTCTAAATTTAACTCTTAAGGCAGGAAAGAGGCTGCAAAATTTAGTTCCTTGAATCTTTTCCAAAATTGAACCTAGGGAGCTGAAATTTTGCACAGAGGGTCTATATATAATGTTGACAAAGAATAAGACCGTTTTTTTTATTCAACCCCTAAGGGGGCAAAAAGGGCAGCCAAAAGTTTTGTTGGAAGTATAAAGAATGTTGTATTTTCTTGAAACTGAAAATAAATGCTCTTCAACACAATTGATTGAACACGTGTTTCGCCGTTTTTTCTAAATTAACCGTTAAGGCAGTGAAAGAGGTTATAAATTTTGTTCCTTGAATCTTTTCCAAAATTGGACCTAGGAAGCCGAAATTTTGCACAGAGGGTCTATATATAATATAGACAAGAAATAAGACCCGGGTTTTTGGAATTCAACCCCTAAGGGGGCGAAAAGGGTTGCCGAAATTTGTACGGGAGGTATAAAAAAAGTTGTCAAATTTTCTTGAAACTTACAATAAATGCTCTTCAACACAATATTGATTGTATACGTGTTTCGCCGTTTTTTCTAAATTTGACCCACAAGGGAGTGAAAGAGGTTGCAAAATTTTGTTCCTTGAATCTTTTATAAAATTGGACCAAGGAAGCTAAAACTTTGCACAGAGGGTCTATGTATAAAGTAGACAAGAAGAGAGATCGTTTTTTTTTTTAAATTCAGCCCCTAAGGAGGCGAAAATGGTAGCCAAAACTTGTGTGGGAAGTATAAAGAATGATGACAAATTTTCTTGAAACTTAAAATAAATACTCCTCAACACAATTGATTGTATACGTGTTTCGCCGTTTTTTTCTAAATTTAACTCTTAAGGCAGGAAAGAGGCTGCAAAATTTAGTTCCTTGAATCTTTTCCAAAATTGAACCTAGGGAGCTGAAATTTTGCACAGAGGGTCTATATATAATGTTGACAAAGAATAAGACCGTTTTTTTTATTCAACCCCTAAGGGGGCAAAAAGGGCAGCCAAAAGTTTTGTTGGAAGTATAAAGAATGTTGTATTTTCTTGAAACTGAAAATAAATGCTCTTCAACACAATTGATTGAACACGTGTTTCGCCGTTTTTTCTAAATTAACCGTTAAGGCAGTGAAAGAGGTTATAAATTTTGTTCCTTGAATCTTTTCCAAAATTGGACCTAGGAAGCCGAAATTTTGCACAGAGGGTCTATATATAATATAGACAAGAAATAAGACCCGGGTTTTTGGAATTCAACCCCTAAGGGGGCGAAAAGGGTTGCCGAAATTTGTACGGGAGGTATAAAAAAAGTTGTCAAATTTTCTTGAAACTTACAATAAATGCTCTTCAACACAATTGATTGAACACGTGTTTTGCCGTTTTTCTAAATTTAACCCTTAAGGGAGTGAACGGGGTTGCAAAAACGTCAACGCCTACAAAAGGTAATATTACCCAACAACATCCAAGGATACAAGGTCAAGTAATAAAAACGAATTGCTAACGATATTACCTGATTGAATGGCTTCTATGACGACTACAAACTATTATTTTTCCGTCAGCCTATATATGGAGTGAATATTGTCTAATTTTCTTAAAACTTAAAATAAATACGCTTCAACACCTTGAACCCGTGTTTCACCGTTTTTTCTAAATTTAACCCTTAAGGGTGTGAAAGGGGTTGCAAAATTTCGTTCTTTGAATCTTTTCCAAAATTAATTTTCTTTTTTCTTATTATTATTATTATTAATACTTTATTGCACCATAAAAATTGTACAATGCGGCGAACTTAATGCCATAAGCATTTTCTACCAGTCAACCGCAGGAGGTAGAAAGAAAACTTAGCAGGCGTGCAAAAAAAAAAAAAGGAAAAAGACAACCTTCCACATTATTATATACTTACACATATAATACACTAAACGTATATATTAAAATAATAGTATATAAATAATAAATAAATATATATATATATATATATACATACTCATCACATTACATATAAATATATATATACATAAACATTACTATAAAATACATATGATATGATATCTTATTTTGCGCAAACGCCACTAGATGGCGGGCACTTCATTCTACATCACGGTATGGTTGTGTTTAACTTCACTCCATATAGAGTGACGGAAAAAGAGTAGTTTGTCGTCGTCATAGAAGCCATTCAATCATGTATTATCGTTAGCAAGTAGTTGTTACTTGACCGTGTATTTTAAAAACCTATTTAGAGGCTAAAAATTCCACTCATGCCGGGATTCGAACCCGCGACCTCTGGCTATCCGTGCCAGAGGTCGCGGGCGTGTATTCTTGGATGTTGTTGGGTAATATTACCTTTTGTATGCGTGGACGTTTTTGCAACCCCGTTCACTCCCTTAAGGGTTAAATTTAGAAAAACGGGAAAACACGTGTTTAATCAATTGTATTGAAGAGCATTTATCTTAAGTTTCAAGAAAATTTTACAATATTCTTTATAATTCCCATACAAATTTTGGCAACCCTTTTCGACACTTAGGGGTTGAACTTAAAAAAATCCGGTACCATTCCTTGCCTACATTATATAAAGACTCTCTGTGCAAAATTTCAGCTTCCTAGGTCCAACGGCTTGGGCTGGGCGTTGATGAGTGAGTCAGTCAGTCAGTCAGGACTTTGAATTTTATATATTAGCACCCGAGGGAAGAACATCTAATGTGGTATATAACGAAGTACTATGAATTATTATAATCACAACTAACCCCCTGTCAATAAGAACAAAGTAATCATACCCTCAGTTTTTGGATTTGCAGCCCACCCTTAGCGCGTCTCAGCGCTTGAGACATTTCGTCCTTTTTTAAAGAATGTTTAATCGACACAGTTCATTTTCAATAATTAACAAAAATCTATGGTTCTTCTGCGATTTGTCGCAGATTCAGATAATTTATCAGAACAAAATCGTCTGCATCTTTTATTGAAGCTTGTTGAACAACTAAAGTCCACGAGGACGGAGTCGCGGGTAAAAGCTAGTAACGATATAGGTATCATTTGGACACATTTACGATTGTTTTTTTGCTGCAGCGAAGATAAAAAACTTACTTTTTAGATTTAAAAACCTATTTAGAGGCTAAAAGTTTCACCCATGCCGGGATTCGAACCCGCAACCTCTGGCTATCCGTACCAGCGCTCTACCAATTGAGCCAATGGGCGACTCACGGCATCAGTGAAATTTCGAACCTCTTTACAATATTCTCTGTGTTACGTACTGGCAGTGACATCTGACTTAAGCAAATTGCATTACTTACAGCCCCGACCACCTACTTTGCAGTTAGGTTTAACATCGGAACGATATCACTGTACCCACATGATTACATGATTTCCTTAGCACGGGTTAGTGCATTAAAAATAAAAATAGTGTAATTACTTTTTAGACGTTAAATTATAGCCTATTACAGAGTAAAATGTATTTTAAAACACATTTTTTAGGTGTATGGTTGGAGAAACTAACCTTAAAAGGAAAACTATCACAGATAAGTGGGCGTTAACGAGTAATAGGTGACAAACTTATAAAAGGGGAACTTCGTTCAAATTCCATTGAAAATTACTTTTATGAAGTTTTTAGTTCTTTAGAGCAGGTAAAAACCACTAATTCTCGGAACCCTACAGTGCTTGTGGCCCGATCGCACTTGGCCGATTTTTGATAAAAGCTTCAGCGTTTTACTCAACTCTTAATGACAAAAAATAAATAAAAAAATTGTTCACTGTGACTCAATATTTTTTTTATATCCATTATGGGAATGTCCGCGAAAGTGTTAAGGATCTTTGACTTTGAGTTGTGGATCGTTAGTGAAATATGTGCTAGCATGTTGACTCAATGTAGGTGAGCCCTATACAATAGGAAAAGCTATTATTCTATGCGACTGAAAACGAAACCTTTTTTCCGCTTATCTATCCAATAAGAAAGGAGTGATGGAGGAAAGACTTTAAGAAAATAAATTATAGGATAATGTAACAGTACAGTAAGATAACAGTTATCTGGACCCAAAAAGGGAAGCGAAAAATAGCGTAATTTTAATATTATTACTGGAATTCATCTAAAGAAGCAAGCTATATAAAGCTTACAAAAAATAGCTTAATGTTGTTACTTACCTACTTGTCATCCCAAAGAAACTGTTAACCAAGTAGTTACCAAAGTGACCGTTAAAATTATTCGTTAATGTTGAGTCTGTTTATAATTTGAAGTTTAATAAGCAACGACAAGCACCCACTTATGTTCCTTTATAACTAGGTAAGTATAAGTTTTTAGCCAAATTCTACAGAACTTATTAACATTTTAGTGTTTTTTATAAAAACACGATTCCTCTAAGACACTCCCAAAATGCACTTTATACAGTGTGTGGTAAAAGGAAGGACTTGACCTGACGTTGAAAATAATAATGGTTTTCTATTGTTATTTTCAAAGTCAGGACTGAGGAGGTCAGACTGCATTCGCAAATTGTTTTAAGGAATCGTGTTTTTATAAATAACACAGGCAGGACCAAAATATATCACGCTTCTCTCTACACTTTGGTTGGCTGGTATACATTCCTGATATCGAGAGCTTCATAAAGCCTGCAGTGCTAATCAAATCACAGATAGAGAAATACACATGAATACGGTCAAAGATATGAGTCGTAACTAGTTTTGCTTTTACGTATGATGAGCTAGTCAGTGATTTCGTTTATAAGTGAGTCTTGGTCTTGGAGACGAGCTTTTCTTGCCTTTCCTTGGTCATCGGATTAAATTTTGTATCACTTTGTATCAATGAATTAATATTTATTTCTGTCCTAAGTACTTTTCTTCACACAGGACTAAGTAAACCCTTATTTGTGAACTTACATACTTTAGTTGTTGCTTGTTGTTTAAAATAAGATTAATTATAGGTACATAAGACAATCTGTGGGAGTTATAACATGTAATAAGTAGCTCAATTTAAAAATACGAAAATAAACGATATGATCGACAACGAATTCCTTTTATTTGAGATATACCTACCACCCCAAAAAAAGTCTTACACCTGTTCGACGCACGCTTCATTTCTACCTACAGAAATAGCATGTTACATTCTTTTGTTTTACTCACTCAGTGTATAAACCTCCGAATATACCTCCTAAGACTGACCGTCAGAAAAACAATAGAAATAAAGTAGTTTTCTACGTCAGGATTTACGAGAATAGTTGATGAGTCCCGATTTTGTAGATAGAACAGTCGACAGCACATCAATCTTTACACGCGTCTACTCTATTCAGTTACCTTACGGTTGATATCGCAAACAAAAATGTAATGATTGACCTGCTTTCCACTTTAAAGCCAGATGAAAAATTAATTTCGCTCTCTGTGGTAAGTATATTTTATCTACACCCTGGATTCTTTAGTGGTCAGAAGTCGCAATCGGTAGGAAAATATTTAAGTGTCAGCTTTAGTAGCCATTCTCTTTTTAGGAAAACTAAAGTAAAATGTTACTTAAGAAAGGACAATCTCGATAATATTTCATTTTATTAAAATTTTATGAGAACTTCGTATACCGACTATTGCGCCTTACGAAATTGTATTAAAATGGAGCGTATTACAAAAAAAAAGTTTTACGTTTACCTGCAGTCCCCAAATTAGGCTGACACAGTTCCATTTTGTTGTTATTTCTAAACATCCAGGACATTTATAAAATATTACTGTGCACATAGTTTATACATACGAGTTTATCGTAGACTAATATTAATAAATTTGAATTTTTATGTATAAGTAGGTATATATTTTCTACGAAAGAAAAAATCTTTCATTCTTTTAATAAATTCAGAATAATTTGGGCTATTATAAATAAGGAAACCGGTAAATCCAAATCAGGAAATCGCGAACTTTCACTTAAAATAGATGATAAATTAACAACCTCAAACTAAGACAATGCAACGGCTTTTGAACAGTTCTTTACAAATATTCCAATTGACAACATTTCAAAATTGGATAGAGCGAAAAAAACAATTTTGAGATTTGGCTTTGCACGTAAAAATTTATTTCAGTTTTTTCTGTGTTTGCATTTCCGAGAAAATGGTAAAAACACAAAATTACGCTGATGACGTCACACCATGGCTCTCAGTGAACATGCCTGTGCCACGATAAAAAAAAAGTCAATTTCAAGATTTAAAAACCTATTTAGAGGCTAAAACTTTCACCCATGCCGGGATTCGAACCCGCAACCTCTGGCTATCCGTGCCAGCGCTCTACCAATTGAGCCAATGGGCGACTCACGGCATCAGTGAAATTTCGAACCTCTTTACACTATTCTGCTGCCTGTGCGTAATACATAGAATAGTGTAAAGAGGTTCGAAATTAAAAATAAAAATAGTATAATCAATTTCAAGATCTAACCTAAAAAAATACTTTGTGTGTATTTAGTAATTTTTCGATACGAAATGATGGGCGATTATGTGACAACTTGGAAACCAATGAAACTGCAGTATTGCTTCGTGAACAGATTGAACAAAATTGAGTAGAGAGAAATAAATTTAACACTACACAAAGTTTGTTTACGTTACGCAAGGCAAGCCACACAACATAAGTATCAGGGTTACCATACAAAAGTAACAAACTGGCAGCAAAAACACTCCGAACGCAGATAAAGGCTTTGCCAAAACAAAGTGCATTTAAAAAAAAGGAGCAACTACATACATAAGGGATGATGAATTGAACTAAGCTGATTTAATTGTATAAAAGAAAAAGATATTTGCAGATGTTAAAAAAATACAGAAACTGTTTTTTAACATGGCCCTGGCAATACTAAAATGACATTTGTTTGTAACTATGTTTTTTTAGGATATTAGGCAAAGTAAAAATATTTTAAACTTTAAAAAATATAAGAAAAGGTGAGTGTTTCAGAAAATAAAAAATATGGGTCGTTTTATTTTGTATCTAGTTTCCTTTAAGACAATAAAAAATGTTTGCTAAAAAAATGAAATGTTTCATTGTCCATCACCTCACCTCACCTCACCCCACCCCACCCCACCCCGATATGACAAACATGTAAACATACAAGACCTGGGTGTTTTTTGTCCCTTGCCGGGGTTCGAACCCGGGACCTCTCGCATAGTAGTCAGAAGCGCTACCGCTTGTATGTAAATGTTATGTTATGTTTCTCGCACCCACCGCCACAAAAAATGCTTTTGTATTTTGATAAAAACATTAATTTATCTCCTAATTAATTATTTCTCGCAACTGCCATAGACGATTTAAAATTTTGTCTCTTCAGTCACTCACTCCATGTTTGTACTTATGATAGTACTATTGATCGTGCAGACAGAACATTATTTTTACTCGATGATATAGGTCTGGTCAAATAATTAGAAAATTAACGCGTCTAATCTTGATTCCTTATGAAAGGAACTTAATTTTGAGCGATTATTTTTTTTCTAATGTCATTCTTCATGGTATTGGAAAAGCCAATTTACTTATTATTAGGTACCTACTCCAAACCTTCTACTTTAGTCTACCTTCAAATCACCTCAAAACGTGACTGAAGTAAGATGGTAAAGATTAAATGTTATCATCTTTTCTGTTGACGCTCAATTACGGAAAATAAGAGTATACAAATCCTTGAACACCTTCTAACGTTTTCGACGAGACTAAAGCTTTACTAAACAACTCGGTCAAAAAACATACCCTAAAATAAAATGGCTATGGCTCGCTAGCATACCCCAAGGATAAAATCATCAATGCAGCCGCTACCGAATTGAGTGATATAGCTACGAAAAAACTCATTTATTACTGGCTAACACGATGTAGAGCAAAAAAAATCTTAATCATGGCGCGCAATCCCATTTTGCGTGCCACGCAGCCGTTAGGGCGCTGCATACGGTTTGCATTATGCATACCAATCCGTGGTAGTAAGGCCGCGCGAGCACAAGCTCCAATAAGTATTGTAATTTTGCCACTACTAGCCAGCTACTAGATTTCAGCAAACTCTATTAAAATAGGAACGAGTTATTTGCGCATGTTAACACCATCACAATAAAATTACGAGCGTTTTACAGTCAATTCATAATTGAGTTTTTGATGCTGGATTCCTCGACCGCAATTTTGACTGCAGCAGAATCGAATTTCTGAATACGCCACTCTCTATTCAACGCTCGTCCGAGTACCGCCGAAGCGATCGAAAAGTTCTGCCACTACTTTGCCCTAGGGCAATTTTGCAGGCGTACGTATCTAATTCGTAAGGTAGGTAATGTCCAACACGTTTTGAATCGGGCTCAATCGGGCTGTGATCAATTTATGATTAAACGTTTGCATTAAAGCAACAAACAGCATGAAATTATTGTCATTGTTTGCATCGGGTATCTAGAAAGTGGTAACAGACTGCAATCGTACCCAAAACGGTTCAAGCGAAAATAGGCGTCGATTGTACTTGGTAACTACATTTACCAGAAAATGTTTATCATAAATGCCATTCTCTGATAAACATTTTCATTCATTATCTGATAACATTCTCTGAGTCGTAATTAGATTTAGTTATGTAGATATTTATCATTTTCTAACGAAAACAATACATTCATTGGGGTTGTTCCACTAATTCCCATTGAAAATCCCCATTGATGGGGACTTGTGTACTTTTTGTCTGTAAATCCCCATTGGCGTATCTTTCATTGTACTATTTTTATTTTTAATGCACTAACCCGTGCTAAGGACAATTTTAAAAACTTATTTGGAGGCCAAAAATTCCACCCATGCCGGGATTCGAACCCGCGACCTCTGGCTATCCGTGCCAGCGCTCTTTCCAACTGAGCCAATGGGCGACTCACCGGCATCAGTGAAATTTCGAACCTCTTTACACTATTCTCTGTATTACGTACAGGCAGCGACATCTGGCTGAAGTAAATTGCATCACTTACAGCCCCGAGTACCTACTTTGCAGTTAGGTTTTCACATCGGAATGATATCGCTGTACCCACATGATCATACTATTTTTATTTTTAATGCACTAACCCGTGCTAAGGACAATTTTAAAAACCTATTTAGAGTCTAAAAATTCCACCCATGCCGGGATTCAAACCCGCGACCTCTGGCTATCCGTGCCAGCGCTCTTTCCAACTGAGCCAATGGGCGACTCACCGGCATCATTGAAATTTCGAACCTCTTTACACTATTCTCTGTATTACGTACAGGCAGCGACATCTGGCTCAAGTAAATTGCATCACTTACAGCCCCGAGTACCTACTTTGCAGTTAGGTTTTCACATCGGAATGATATCGCTGTACCCACATGATCATACTATTTTTATTTTTAATGCACTAACCCGTGCTAAGGACAATTTTAAAAACCTATTTAGAGTCTAAAAATTCCACCCATGCCGGTATTTGAACCCGCGACCTCTGGCTATCAGTGCCAGCGCTCTTTCCAACTGAGCTAATTGGGCGACTCACCGGCATCAGTGAAATTTCGAACCTCTTTGTACTATTCTCTGTATTACGTACAGGCAGCGACATCTGGCTGAAGTAATTGAAATTGAAATTAAGTAAACGCTCCTGGCACGGATAGCCAGAGGTCACGGGTTCGAATCCCGGCATGGGTGGAATTTTTAGCCTCTAAATAGGTTTTTACAATACATTCAATCAGTCGGGTCGTGCCTCTACCTACACATGTCTCACTTCACACATTACGTTCCGCTTTATTCACTGCTTTCCACTAAGGTTATAATTATGCATAAGTAGATCAAATGCCATTTTTTTTGTTAAATAGAAGTTACGGAGCTTTGCTAGTAGAAAGCATTCATTATTATTTTTAAATAAGACTGTAACACCACCACATTTTTTTTTCATCGTCATTATACTTAAGTTGCATACTAGATGGCGTCACTTGTATTATGCATCGCGGTATGATTTTGTCTTTTCGAATACATATATATGTCGTCCGCTTAGTTCCGATGATTGACACTAGATGGCGCCACTTGTATTATGCATCGCGGTATGGTTTTGTCTTTTCAACGTCATATATACTGCCAACCGTTTAGTTCCTTTTTAATAATACTAGATGTCGCCGTCCTTATTTTGCATCATAGTATAAGAATGTTTTCTCGCTTACATATAAGAGCCCTTGGGTCATCGTTTAATTATTCTCATTCTCATCTGATCTTAGAACTGGAGTAATAGTACGGGAGTTCAAATAAGTTCTGACATTACTTTACTGCAGCCAGCACCCTGGCACGGTATCTTGGTATCTTTGGTCTGAATGTAATTTTGGTCTCTGAATATCGCAGCCGGCTCCTCGGCACGATATACAGTTTATCTATTGAGCTCATCTATCCGTTCTGCAGCCATACCCTGGCACATTCCGGTCGTTGAGTCTCAGATCTAGCTCATCTATCCGTTTTGCAGCCATACCCTGGCACATTCCGGTCGCTGAGTCTTAGTAGTAGCTTAGTTTACCTAACCGGCCCGCAGCCAGCACTCTGGCACAGCCCGGTCGGTGAGACTTTAAGTTTTGTTTAGTTCTCGGCACTGCAGCCAGTACTCTGGCACAGACCGGTCAATTTATTGTTTATTAAGTTTAATCATAAGCTCTGTATACGCCTATCACAAATAAAACGTTTTGCCTAACTTCCTGTCTTGTCTGTGTATTTCCCACCGGAAGGGCAACCAACAAGATCCACTATTACATTGGCGCCCAACTCGCGGCAAGATTATGCCTTAAACTGGCGGAATCTTCAGAAGAAAATCCCACATACGTGACCAAGGCAGGTCGGAAGACGACAACAAAAATCAAGATGGCGGTAAATTTCAGCGACGAACAGTTCCGAAAACTACTGGACTCAAACGCTCGCGCTGTCGCCGATGCGGTCGGCAAGGTAAATGAATCCAGTTCACGCAGAAAAGGCTCGTTTGCCACATGCTTCGAGTTCTACGATGGACAAAAGAACTCGGAGGTACTGGAAACATTCCTCGCCGCAGTCGGTGTATTCAAAAGAATCGAGAATATAACGGATGCTGAGGCAATTGACGGACTCCCATTATTGCTGAAAGGCGATGCTGCAACATGGTGGCATGGTATAAAACATGAAGTTAGCAGTTGGGATGCATTTCAGTCGCGCCTTCGCAATAATTACGCACCCAAACAACCGGCTTACATGATTTACCAAGAGATAATGGGCCCTAAACAAAGCCAAGACATCTCGACGGAAAACTTTATAGCCAAGAAAAGGATGTTGCTGTCTCAACTGCCGCAGAACCACAAGCTCACCGAGGAACAACAGCTTGACATGATATTTGGTCTATTGCATCTCAACATCCGCGGCGAGATTCCAAGGAATAACATAAAGACATTTGACGTACTATTGGAACGCGCTCGGGCAGTGGAGCAAGTAAACAAGGAGCGAAGAGTTGGTCTGAACACGAACGGATCAAGTGAGCGCACGAACATGGGAGCTCGTTTGAGGTGCAACTACTGTCGCTACCCTGGGCATACCTCAAATACTTGCTTGAAAAAGAAGAAGGTTGATCAGCAACACGAGCCGTCCCCAGTTCCGACAAAGCTCACGGCGGGTACACAAGCTCCGTCACCGTCACAACCCCGTTTCAGTTGTTACGGATGCGGCGCACCAGGAGTAGTACGTACATCATGTCCTACGTGCAAAAGTAAGCCTCGTCATTCGCTGAAACCCGATGATGTTGGCTTCTGTGCTGTCGATGTTGAAGTGGACGCTAGATCCAGACCAGTTGTATTCATCTCTCTCGACGGCCAAACCACCGTCCCAGCATTTGTGGATACCTGCGCGAAGACTAGTGTCGCCTCTTATGATTTATACCGTAGTCTACGCGACAAGGGCTGCAAGTTTGGAAGCAGAACAGCTACCGTAACTCTAGCCGACGGGTTTCAAAAGTCACAGAGAATCTTAACCATTGACGCAGTGGTTCACTTGGGGACCAAACGAGTACCTACAACATTTATCGTACTCCCAGAATCAAGGGAAAATCGCACCCTGTTGGGAATTAGTTTTATAGAAGACGCGCAGATGGTGCTGAACTTACCACAATTTACATGGCACTTTATCGCAGAACCTACGGTGGAATACGAATTATTCGAGGAAGAGTTTGTCATATTTAAGCCAGGTAACTCTGAGGATCCGACACGACCCACTACTCCAACAGTGAGACCAGTGACTCCAGAAATCTCCATTGGGTCTATCACCCCAGTTCTCTACATCGAAGCGAGTACGCCAGGGACACCATTTGTTCCCTCTACACCAGAACCTGAAATGTTACCACAGGAAGGAACTAGCAAGCCTTATAAGCTTATACCGCTCACAATGGAATGTTCCCCTCCAACAACAAAGAAACCACGGACCCTCTTTGACGGATATTCCCCGAGATTTGTGGATTTTATGATGCGGGACGCACAAATACAAGTATACAGCCAACCTGTCACGTTGTCCCCCTACTCTCAGGGTCTATTTCCAGACGTCAATATCGACATTGACTCAATTAACGTCGAGTTTAGTGATTCCATTATGACAGAAACACAGACAGAGCAATTAGAAGAAGTTTTGGCCGCTAACAAAGATGTCTTCGAAACCAACGGACGTCCTACCACGCAGACTGAACACTGTATAGATGTCACGGATCACCGTCCAATATCCGTACCCCCGTACCGACTTTCCCCGGTGCGAAAGGAAGTCTTGCGACGGGAAATCGATAGTATGCTTAAAGATGGGATTATAGAACCATGTGCATCACCCTGGGCAGCGCCCGTAGTATTGGTTGCGAAACCAGATGGAAGCACGCGAGTCTGCATTGACTTTCGCCGACTCAATGCTATCACCGTTCCGGACACCTACCCAATTCCCCGAATCGATGACTTGCTCCATGAAGCGAAATCAACTCCGTTTATGTCGACGCTTGACCTCGAATCTGGTTATTGGCAAATTAAGGTCCGCGAAGAAGACCAGGAAAAAACCGGATTTATCACCCCTTTTGGGATTTATCAGTTTAAGCGCATGCCGTTCGGCCTACGGAACGCCCCTGCCACATTCCAGAGACTCATGGATAGGTTCAAAGTGAGTCTAGAACACGTGAAAATGCTAGCCTATCTGGATGACCTGGTAGTACTTTCAACAACTTTTGAACAACATATCTCAGACTTAAACGACGTATTTCAAAGGATGCGAGAATATAATCTCACAATCAACGGCGAAAAGTGCCGCTTTTGCTGCTCCTCCATCAAATACCTCGGACATTTCATCACACCTGAAGGACTGAAAGTTGACCCAGATAAAACAGCCGCCATAAGAGACTTACCAACTCCTACTAGCCTCCAACGTTTGGTTTCCTTCTTGCAAACATGTTCCTGGTATCGACGCTTTATCGAAGGCTTCTCATCCATTGCCGAACCGTTAACAAAGCTGACTAAGAAAAACGTCCCGTGGAAATGGACAGAAGAGCAGGAAGCAGCACATAAGGAACTCAAGTACCGCCTTACGACCGCTCCCGTTCTGCAACAAGCTGACGCGCACAAACCCTTCATCATCAAGACGGATGCGAGCGGTTACGCTCTTGGAGCAGTTCTAGTGCAGGGGGAGGATGAGGACGAGCATCCAGTCGAGTATGCTAGTCGCCTGCTTAAACCAGCTGAAAGAAACTACACAACCACTGAGCGTGAGGCTTTGGCTGTTGTCTGGGCAATTACTAAATTTCGGGGATACATCAAGGGCTTACCTATTACCGTTGTCACGGATCATCAGGCTCTGAAATGGTTGATGAGTCTTAAATCTCCGAGTGGAAGACTCGCCAGATGGGCTCTGCAGTTACAAGTCTACGATATCACCATAAAGTATGCTCCAGGACGCACGAACGTGGTTGCCGACTCTCTCTCGCGACCCCCATGCACTGAGTGCCCCAGCACTGAGTGTGGAATCTGCAGTATCTCGGTGGATATCCCAGTAAAGAGTGCAGCGGAGATTCGCACAGAACAGCTGGCCGATGAAAGCATCATGAAAATCATTAATTCCTTGGAAGAAACCAACAGAGATGAGAATGCGGTTTACTGGAGTAATAAGGGCTATGTAATGAATAACGGATTACTGTATAGACACAGCAATGATTCGGAGTCCGACGATGCTCAATTAGTCGCCCCTGAGCACGATTGGGCTAATATTCTTGCTGCCTATCACGATGACCCCCTCGCCGGACACTATGGCGCGGATAAAACATACAAACGTATCTCGAAAAGGTATTTCTGGAAAGGCATGCGGAAGTACATCGAGAGCTACGTCAAGAAGTGTTTGGCATGCCAACGGTATAAGCCTAGTAACATGAAACCAGCCGGCCTCCTTCAAACCACAGCAATGAACAAGAGGTTTGAAATAGTCTCCTTTGACTTGTTTGGGCCATTACCACCGTCCAACGAAGGAAAGACGTGGATATTGATCGTGGAAGATGTTGCTACTCGATGGGTGGAACTATTTGCGTTAGAATACGCAACCGCAGAGAACTGTGCCACTACCCTTCTAAACGAGATATTCCTGAGATACGGCATCCCACGCCGATTAATAAGCGATAATGGACCGCAGTTCGTAAGCGCAATCATGCAACAAGTCACTTGCTGTCTTAACATTAAACACGCTTACACACCGGTGTACCACCCTGAAGCCAATCCGGTGGAACGTCGTAATCGCGATTTAAAGACACAGTTAGCTTTACTCGTGGAGGAGGACCAACGCAACTGGTCAGAACAGCTCCCAAGCATTCGATTTGCGATGAATTCGGCAGTTTGCACGTCTACCGAGCACAGTCCTGCTTATTTAACCTTCGGAAGAGAGCTGAGAACCCCTCACGACGCCACTCACGACCTACGAGAGGTAATACAATCTGAAAACTTTGTCCCAGAGATCACCCCGAAGCTGTTGCAGATGTCTCAGACCTTAACCCGAGTTAAAGAGATTCAGGAAGATAAAGAGGAGTCTCGAAAAGCCTATGTAGATAAGCAAAGACGCAGCAGTCCAGCCTATGCCACTGGAGACTTGGTTATGGTCACACTTCACCCAATCAGCAAAGCTTCACAAGGCATCTGTGCAAAATTATCACCACGTAGGGATGGTCCTTACGTAATTGTTCGAAAACATGGTTCCGCGTCTTACCAAATAGCTGTACCTTCCACGCCGGATATTGTTATAGGCACATACCATTCCTCAATGTTGGTACCATACCACGGAGATACTGATACCGTGCCTCTGCCTGTTAAGCCATTACGGAAGCGAGGCCGACCAAAGAAAAATGCTGCTGAGGCAAGCCCTAGAGCTACTGCTAATAGGAAAACCCGCGGAAGACCCAAAAGGTACAACTGATGACTGTCCTTTTCGTCGGGCCGCCTTCGAGGACAGAGGGGGAGACTGTAACACCACCACATTTTTTTTCATCGTCATTATACTTAAGTTGCATACTAGATGGCGTCACTTGTATTATGCATCGCGGTATGATTTTGTCTTTTCGAATACATATATATGTCGTCCGCTTAGTTCCGATGATTGACACTAGATGGCGCCACTTGTATTATGCATCGCGGTATGGTTTTGTCTTTTCAACGTCATATATACTGCCAACCGTTTAGTTCCTTTTTAATAATACTAGATGTCGCCGTCCTTATTTTGCATCATAGTATAAGAATGTTTTCTCGCTTACATATAAGAGCCCTTGGGTCATCGTTTAATTATTCTCATTCTCATCTGATCTTAGAACTGGAGTAATAGTATGGGAGTTCAAATAAGTTCTGACATTACTTTACTGCAGCCAGCACCCTGGCACGGTATCTTGGTATCTTTGGTCTGAATGTAATTTTGGTCTCTGAATATCGCAGCCGGCTCCTCGGCACGATATACAGTTTATCTATTGAGCTCATCTATCCGTTCTGCATCCATACCCTGGCACATTCCGGTCGTTGAGTCTCAGATCTAGCTCATCTATCCGTTTTGCAGCCATACCCTGGCACATTCCGGTCGCTGAGTCTTAGTAGTAGCTTAGTTTACCTAACCGGCCCGCAGCCAGCACTCTGGCACAGCCCGGTCGGTGAGACTTTAAGTTTTGTTTAGTTCTCGGCACTGCAGCCAGTACTCTGGCACAGACCGGTCAATTTATTGTTTATTAAGTTTAATCATAAGCTCTGTATACGCCTATCACAAATAAAATGTTTTGCCTAACTTCCTGTCTTGTCTGTGTATTTCCCACCGGAAGAGCAACCAACAAGATCCACTATTACAAGACTGCATATTGTTCAATCGGTTTTTATAAATTTTTTTTCTGCAGACTGTTTCAACTGGACAACTGGATGGGACTTCATGTGTGCACAACACGAACCAATCACCGATCACTCATTTGCTATAGGTACCGTACTCTTTGCGCTCATTTCATTGGTGGAGACAGACTAATAATTATCAGGTTGAAATAGATTGATGCCGCTTTTGGGCACCAGATAGGAATAGAAACAATACTTTTAAAAGGTTATTGTTAGGTAACAGTACATACAGTTTCCTATATTATAAGCGTCATAAATACTGCTTGATCGAAACACCAAATAGTTTCAAATGGCAGCTATTTGGGATGTCATTAAAAAAGCACTCTAAATGGTCCATGCTGTTTGTTATAAATCGCCGATTACAATTGCATTATTTGTCAATGTTGCGACGCGGGGGTGGGTTCGACGTTTGAGTTATAGCCACTGTATATACCTAGATAGTTGATGCCGATTCACAATGAAACACCGCAGCCGCGCACAAAAGGGGTCTACTCAGGGCCTTAAATCAAATTAAAGCTCTTTATTTATTTTCGATCGACCCGTTTATGTCCTCACTGCTGGGCCACGGGTCTCTTTCTGTATCGGTCGGAAGGTTAAGCCATACTCCACTACGGGGGCCAAGTCCGGGTTGGTGGAGGAGTGTAAGGCAGTGGCGGGCCTTACTGTCAGAAGTTAACAAACCGCCTATAAGGCCTCTGACATGAAATTAAATGAAATAGCTTAAAGACCGCCATTACATGACAGCCGGCACCAACTGCATAGCGTGCCTTGCGAAGCACTGAAGCGCTCGGATAAATACCACTAGCGTTAGTCACGGGACGGTCACCCATCCTGCACCTGACCGGGCCTGCTGTTGCTTAACCCGTTTGATTGATTCCAATCACTCGGTTCGACTAGGCCACAAAAAATAGAAATTAACAACATAAAATATCATTATTATTACTACCTATTATACTTTATTGCACACAAAACATCAAAAAGGACATTACATGAGAAATCACATGTACGTGGGACAATCAGAAAGTTTTGAGGTACTAAAAACTAACTTCTATGAAAAAAATATTTTTATTAAATCTTTTCAAAGAACTCTCCACCAGCCTCTATACAAAGTTTCATGCGTCTGAACCAATTTTTGCCATAGATTAAATACCTGTAAATATAAATAAATAAAATACCTAGTAAATCATAAATAAATATATAGCTCAAAGTTATGATAGAAACAAATAGTGCTTTTTCAACTGCTTCTTAAATGTACTAATTGTGGGACTAGTGCATATTTTCTGTGGCAGTGCATTCCACAACCTAACCGAATGGACGGTGAACAAGTCACCGTAAGCTCCAGTGCCGTGAGCAGAGATTTCAAGAAGGTGGGAGTTAAGTCTCTTTGGCCTATCCCCACAGTGCAGTTACTGAAACCTTTCTCTAAGGTATGCGGGGGATGAGGGATCATTAAGAATTTTGTATAATAAAGAGAGTGTATGTGTATTCCAGCGAAGACGAATTGGGAGCCATTTTAAATCATGATGGAAATGAGACACATGATCATATTTGCATAGTCCGTATATGAAACGGATACCCAAATTTTGTAGTGTTTAAATTTACAAAACTTAATGTTCTTAAGATTTACAAACTTATATGAGATTGATATATAAGTTTGTAAAAATTTACAAACTTGTATGATATCAACCCTTTGTATGTCCCGACTGCTGAGGCACGAGTGTCTTCTTGCATCTCATGAAGGTTAGGCCATAGTCCAAAGTATGGAGTAAGGCCGCATTATAAAACAAGGGATGGTTTTTATTCCATTGGTGACGCTTTTTAGCACCCCCATAACCAATAAGTATTAACTAAAAAAAATATAAGAAAAGGCACGTATGTATATAAATATACTAGATACATAAAATACATAAACTTAAAAGTAAATTTAAAACTTTCATTAAAAATATGCTATGTAAAAAAGCCTATTATAAAATAGCTGATTATTTAAATGATGCAAGCCTTTGGTGGTAAAACAATTCCACTGCGATTTGATTGTTAGTTAAAACATTTTATTTTACATAGATTGCATAGACGACGTGATTGCATATTAATAACTATAGATACTATACATTCTATTACTGAATCTGCAGGTATGGTAAAGGTCATTCAAATGGGAGCGTGGAGGCCGCGCCATCTAACTCCCTCCAAAATGGTTGAGACTGATGATTAGTTGTGCTCGTATGCACGAGTGTTGTTCGCTCAGAACACAAAAAGGTTGTTCGTATGTCTGGCCACAGCACTTATGTTTTCCTTACTTTTGTAGGACAATACACTAATGCTTTGGCATTATTGATGGCAATAATAAATTTTTATCACACGTATGGTGGCTTTAACATGTCAGATTTAATGTATGTTGAGAAACGACGCCTTTTCTGCACTACACTACGATACGTAGGTAGCGGCATTTCACATTGTACATCGACATTCAGCAAACAGAATGTAAATTCTGTACGTTGAAATAAGATTGATTTCATTTTATTTCAACTTTGGTTTTTCCAGTGGCACGTGTATCTATTTTTACTAGATGAGAAGGGACCACTCAAAGGAATCGACAGTGCCTGGGACATTGTTTAAGAAGGAGTGGGTCTTGCCCAATACCTACACCATCCTGACAGCTTAGTCGGTCCATACATATGAGCATATAAATATAACTGCAGTAATAACGTATTGTATAGATAGCCACCGCTATTGCGTTGGTGTTTCATCCTGAAATAATTTATTTTAAACATGGTATGGATATTTTGTTGTTTTGTTTACAAACAGGACTATAAATTAATGTTTTTGTTGTTAAGTGCAGGTTAAAGGGTAATTATTTATTGCAATTGTAACAACTTTTATTGTCTGTACCAAGTAGCATTATTTATGGAACTAATTCCATTATTTTTAAACTGCCTTGAAATAACACTATTCATTGTTTTTTTGTGCACTCTCCGAAACAATTTATTTTATTCCAATTGAAAAAGTGAAACCAAACTGTGTAGCATCCAGTTTTTCACCAAATTAAAACTGTGTGGGAAATTACGATATAGAAATCCGGAAAAGGAGAAATTAAGATCCGCTGCGTCAGAGGCTATTCGGAGTAGAGGCGCTATGTCAGTGGCGCGTGCGGAAGTGCGGAGTGGTTCCGATCGGAATGAGTCACCGCAGGCAGACCCCTCTGAGCCCTTCTATTCATTGACACACGTTTTGTATCTACCGATAAACGAAGGGCGAGCGTACGTACCTAATATATGTAAGATTGGAAACTGGTCTCTAACTCGAATTCACAATAATAATGCAGTCTATATACTTGTACGTCCCACTATATTATGTTGAGCACAGGCCTTCTCTCGGAGACAGACCCGATATCTTAAGCCTGCTCTGTTATGTTAAGGCGCTTTGTGATGCTAACTAGCGCCACCAATGGAATAAAAGTCATAAGTTCTAATATAATACGTAAAATATAACAAATTTAAGAAAATTCAGCCTAGGACGTTCTAGGACTTTAATCGATTTTCAGTATCGAGTTTCAGTAAAAGGGAGTTAATCCCAGAGTTTCTAGATAGTAGGTTCAAAAAATAGTTGACATAATGATTAAGATTTATGATGTTAACTTTTTGAAGGAATCGTATTATAAAACAAGTTATGATTTTTATTCCAATGGTTAGTTTGTTAGTTAGTCAGCGCTGGTTAGCTCCCCAAAGCGCCTTAAGAAATAGGATAAGCATATTGTATTCTATTTTTCGATGTGAAACGTCTTTCAGTTCGCTACCTAGGTACCCTTTTCCCTATACTAGTAGAGGGAAAACTTGTTGAAACTGCATGCAAAGAAATCATATCACCTCGACGGAGGTTGTAACTCTGTTTTTGCGTGTCGCGTGCGTAGATCGTCGAGTAGAATAAAGTAGATATTATTTAGATAATATTATATTATTTCCTCTTCCCATATATAATTTATTTATTAGTATGTATGTATATCTCAATTATTTATTTATTGATTTAATTATGTATGTATGTGGTTTAAGTAAGTTTATATAAATTTCGTTGAGTTCCTAATTTCACTATTTCTGTATTGCACAGACTACCCGTCTCTAATTTCTTTCATGTCTCCGTCTATGGTTGCCTGGAAGAAATTGCTTTTAGTAATAAGGCCGCCATTTGTACCTACTATATTTTTTTATATAATTTATGTTACTGTAATTTCTGTGTACAATAAAGAATATTCTATATATCTATCTATCTAGATAATAGGTAGTCAGATCCTCTTGATGGCGCTAGATGGCGCCAGTGCCAAGTAAGACAGTCACGCTTAAGGCGCATAGGGGCGCTACCTAGCGCCACCAATGGAATAAAAGTCATAAGTTGTTTTATAATACGTTTTTATGTAAAAGTGAACATGATAAATCTTAACAACACTGTGATGACTATTTTTAGAACCTACAGCCTAGAACCTAGGAACAACAATCCAACAACAAGTTTTTAGCGGAAATTGATTAAAGTCACGGAAGTTGATTAGAGATCACTTTTAGTGATACGGCCGCCGTCTGTACTCTTAGGTTAAGAAATATCTGGGTAATTTCCATTTTTATGTACAATAAAGTGTTCTCTATCTCTATCTCTATGTAAAGTCCTAGGATATTTATAAATCACTCTGTGCTGTATGTTTTAATAGTTACTACAGATATTAAGATTTCTTGTTTACTTTTTGAAAATAACGTACTATAAAACAAGAAGTTATGATTTTCATTTAATTGGTGGCGCTAGTTGACGCCCCTAAGGATTGTAGACTTTTAGTCCGGATCTATTTACGGTTGTTGTTATATCGGAAGAGTCCGACCAGGTTTCGCTCCGATTCGCAGAGCTTAATCATGCGAATCGGAGCGAAACCTGGTCGGACTCTTCCGATATAACAACAACCGTAAGTAGATCCGGACTAAAAGTCTACAATGTGTTGTGCTTACGGAAGTTTTAGCCCCTAAGGATCTTAAGCTAAAAATTTACGCCCACTTAAAGACCAACTGCCGTAGAACCCGACACACACACCCACACGCTTTATTTTTGTTTTGATCTGATAGATTTGTCTCGTGAGGCACTGTAATTCTATATTTTGTGACTATTGCACCAAGTAGATACTTTTTAGTTTTACATTACTTTTCATCGATTACTTTTGGCACAAAAGTACGTCAAGTCTATCTCTGGATAATAGGGTACCAAGCCACTGCGCAGCTACTGAATTTGGGGGTAGACCATGCGAAATTTAGGCAATTATTGATATTGCAACAGCCGTAGGGTTGTTGGTGAATTATTTATATTCCAGTTTTTCATTTTGATCTTTTTAGTGACTCTAAAAAAATATATTGTAAGATTTATGCCGATCACATTATATAGAATATCACATATATACATACATACATACGGTCTATTTATTCTTACATGTCCAATTTAGCAAACAAGATTCTAGCCTTAAACTGTGACTTTTTAGTCCAAAACTGCCATATTTCCATAAATGAAGTAACAATCTTTTAGATAACACGCTGCCAATTTTATAAACATAGTTTATGCATTTGCGAGAAAATGTCTAGTTTAGGCATCTAATCTCAATTTAAGGTTAGTATCTTGTTTACTAAATTGGACAAGTAAGAATAAATAGACTGTACATACGTACATACATACAGACACACACACACACACATATACCCTCACACACACCCTCACACACACACACATACATACATACATACATACATACATACATACATACATACATACATACATACATACATACATACATACATACATACATACATACATACATACATACATACATACATACATACATACATACATACATACATACATACATACATACATACATACATACATACATACATACATACATACATACATACATACATACATACATACATTGGTGGCGCTACCGTTTTAATGCCAGGTTGTGCAAGTCAGCCTTACATTTTGGTAGAGATTTACTGCCAATGTTGTTTATCAAAAACTTAGTAGCAAATACCTACTAAGTTTTTGATAAAAAACTATAATCTATCTGTCTCCATTGTTCGCTTTTAGAATATGCCTCGGCTACTATCGGATAGAATCGGATATATACGTGTAATAATAGAAATATCGGAACTAATATGATTATAACTGTACATAACTTTTTAAAATAATGAAGAAAAGTTTTATACAGAACAGGAAGTAGTACCTATTACACTTATGTGCTTTCTGCGAAAACCGAAGCCTACTATAGAGTCCGAGGTATATTCTTAAAGCTAACAGACTGTAGACTGTACAAAAGTATTATTACTCAGCAGTTACGCGCAGCTTAGGTTTCTACGGCCGCATGGTCTGCCGCCGCCTTTACGTCCCTCCTGTCGATAAGGAAATCGAGGGAACAAATTTAAAGGGCAACCAGGAAATGGCTCATGCTATTGTTCCCGAGGAGGGTCCGCCGGAGGGTATGTGAAGCCCCAATATCGATGCGTAAGCACGAATAAACAAGACCGCCGCCGCCGCCGCTGCGTCGACACACGAATTGACACGATGGGTGTGGAGTTGTAAAGTTTACCTCTAACCTTGCAATTTCCCAAACTTACAATAAAAAGTTTAGTTTTTTTAATTCCTAGGTACTCGTATTAGCATAACCGTACAATTATTGCTAAGCTGTTATATATTAAACACCCAAATAAGATTAAGTGGGTGGAATTTTAAGAATAAACTATTATCCAATTTATCTTCATGGATATGAAGATAAATTGGATAATAGTTTATTCTTGAATAAAAGAACTACTTTATTTTTAGAATTTCAAAATATTCGATTACTAAAGTATAGGAAGTGAAATTAGCATTGATTTAATTTTTTTTTTTAATATTTTGTATATTTAAGTGCCAGTAAGAAAAAAAACTTAGAACGATCCCAGGTATTTGTAGAAGAAATAATTAGTTAAATCAAGTTGTGAAACCCGAGGACCGCTATAGATTTTCAGTAACTAGTTTGCTAAGTTAAATATACAAACAAACAAACAAACAAACAAACAAAGAAACAAACAAACAAACAAACAAACAAACAAACAAACAAACAAATAAATAAATAAATAAATAAATAAATAAATATTCATGGACATATTACACAGATCTCGTTAGCCCTATACTAAGCACAACTAAATGACTTGTGCTAAATCGACGATAGATTTAATACAATAAATACATAGATAACATCCAAGACCCGAGACAAACTAGAAAAGTTCGTTTCCTAGTTTGACCCGGCCGGGGATCGAACCCGAAACCGCTGCGCCACCGAGGCTGTTTATTTAAAAATACCGCGATCACATGGTAGAAAATTAAGTAAACATCATTATTTAGTAATTCTCTACTCTTTCACTCAGTCCAACTCAATCCAATCGATTAACCGTAAAATTACCTAGTTATGGTTTAGGACTCCAAAATTAAACTTAAAGCATTTAATAAAAACAAAAATTTAGATAGATAGATACTCGTAGATAGATAGAGAAATATGCACAACCAGAAAAATATAACAACCATGATTCTTAAATCTAAGTAATGTTATACAATTGGCGGTCTTATCGCTAAGAGCGATCTCTTTCAGACAACCTTTGGATTAAGTGGATTGAATGAAGAATATAGTCGGTACGTGGTGCATGTACATAAATAATTAAATCGAAAATGTATTGATAACAAACAGCAAAAGAGTGCGAGAATATAATTAACTTATAATTACCTACGAAATAATGTACAAAAATTTAAATAATAATATACATAAATACCTAAAAATAAATACATATACAATTAAATACATATAGGTAAGCAACATATATGTATTTATGTATATTATTATTTAAGTATATATACTTAAATAATAATATACATAAATACCTAAAAATAAATACTTATACAATTAAATACATATAAGCAACAGTTTAAGCACATAACATCAGCGCAATTTCGATATAGCGACATGTGAAGCCTGGCTCTCGATCCACATGTCTACTCAAAGGAGACGGATACCCTTTCATACATTCTTGGGCCTGGGTGTAAAAACATGAAAGTGATATCAATTTAGAGCTTATATATTATCAAACCATTTCTGAAAATGCTACGGATTTTGGCAATCTAAGAGCAGCGTTATAAGAGATTTAGTAAAAAAAGGCTATGCAACAAGTTGACAATAAATTATACTAAACTTACCCGATTCCGTTATGATAGCAAGGGTCTTACAAGTTAAGCAAGATCTCAAGTCCGTAGAAAGAAAACACGTGTCAGATAATTATACACGGCACCTGAAAAAGTGCCGAAACGTTGGAAAATTGTAAAAATGTAATAAACGAGCATAAATCCGTATAAAAACAGTTTTAATTAGATAATTATACTATCAAAAACAACAGGAAACACACAAAACGCACGCGCACTAAACGATACGAGACGAATGATCATAGATTGAGTCAGGGAGCTATCACGCCTGTCACTATTAGCACATACACAGATTAAAAATACAGTTGACACACACTTGAGATTCAATTTAAAGATTTATTTTCATCAAGTTAATAGGTAAGTATTTTGATTTTTTTAAACTGTTGACATTATGTAAATTATAATGTATTTATTTTCTTTCATTGAATCAATCATCTGGTGCAATTGTTTTTATTTAATACATTCACACTAATCGATTAAAGTAATCGATATCCTATTTTATTAGGGGCATAAACTTATTCTTAAGATTTCTCGTGTTCCAGATTTGAATTAAGCTCATTTATTACGTTTAAAATAGAAAAATATAACGCATTTTTTAAACCATATCTCAACTATTTACAATCGGGCCCAGAAATCCCCGTCTCCTTTAATATATTACTGTCACACCTCTCTAACGAAAGAATACAATTTGCACTACTGGGAAAGCGAAATTGTTTAATTATCCCAAAAAAATACTATGATAATTATTCAATGTACATTGAGTGGTTGATTAATAAGTATGAAGACGAATTGTATTTAGTTTCGCAATTTACATCGAATTGTCCTAATAAACTATGAATTGTATGTAGTCTTATAAAACGCGAAATGGGAAACAGGAGATAGAAATAAAACGGGAAATGGAATGAAAATTTTAAAAGTGGAGAGCAGGGTTTCCATTTTTTAAAAAAATATTCCATTTCCCTCGAATTGCCACCCTGGCGAGCCCATCCAACATAAGATGTTAGTCTAGCAACTTTATAACATGCAGTATAGAAACTAGCCTCAATTCCTACCAAAGATTATGGTAAAAAATTGCACAGAATTGATTATTTCAATAACGGAAAGTTATAAAAGGAAACTATCACGTAATGAATTCACAATGAGATTAATACTCGCCTTGTCTGCGCTGCCGGGGAAAAAGCCCAAGAGACCGAGCCGCGCGTCGCTGTCATTGCCTCCTTCCCCGCTTTTTCAACCCCCACCAGGCTCGTCGAAGGTGGTATGATGATGTTGGCTTTGGTCATGCTTTATGCGCCACAGCTTGGTGGCAACAGTATCTAATATCACATCACATCAAATCACATCACATTACACTTCACATCACACTAAAATTAACACTAAAAGTTTGTGAGTGTGTAGGTGTGTTTGTTTCTTCCTCACATCTAACCGGCTGGAGACATTTTAATAAAATTTGCTACGGAATTAGCTGACACCCTGGATTACGTAATACAGAGAATATTGTAAAGAGGTTCGAAACTTCACTGATGCCGGTGAATCGCCCATTAGCTCAGTTGGAAGAGCGCTGGTACAGATAGCCAGAGGTCGCGGGTTCGAATCCCTGCATGGGTGGAATTTTTAGCCTCTAAATAGGGTTTTAAAAAATTGTCCTTAGCACGGGTTAGTGCATTAAAAAAAAGGAGTATTATAACAGAATACACTAACCTGCATGCGTCGCACCAAAAAAAAACACGTGTACCCGACATGCAGGGAGTAGATAGTGCGTTCTAACTACCTACGTAGCAAACGACTTTCATTCCATTTCCCGTTTTATTTCTATCTTCTGTTTCCCATTTCGCGTTTTATAAACGACGTTGAAACGACGACAAAACGACGTTGGCCGAGATATCTAGTGATTATTTATCTCAATAATCTCAATACAATACTATCACTTGTCCTGGTCCCAATAGTACTAACAGCTATGAAAAAAAAGCTTCATTTTATGATGAAAGTAAGCCGTTTTGCACAGTGATAGTAGGGCCAAAAATAAGCGATTTGACTCACAGCAGCACAAGTTTCACCCCTTATGAACAGAGAGGGCGCCACTTCTTTGAAAAACACTTTAAAAAATTCTGACACGCTAACGAATCAACCGATTGCAATGATTAATATGTTAATCGAAAGGGAATTACTTAATGTATCATCAAAAAAATAAAAATCTATGACAACTGCCAAAAATCTTACGTTTTGTAACAATGTTTTTTGTAAATTTTCAGTTTTTACTCAATCATGCAAAAAAAAATACATAAAGAGGGTATATTTTTACAACTTATATTGTGAGAAATTAAATACTGCAATAAATAAAAAAAAAAGATCATGCTAATATCTTTAATAGTTTAGGAAATATTTAGGTTTACGTGTGCTGGAAAAGCGGGGTCAATGCCCTCGCGTCGTAGTAACTGTAAAGAAACGCAATTTATTTTTGTGATGGAAGCTAGCCATATCGGGTGGGGATTAAAATAAACGCTTTTACCGCTGCAGCAACACTTACATCCCTTAGGAACATAGGTGGCGCCACTTATTTAAAAAAACTTCGAAGTTTTTTATAAAATAAACCGCTCCACCGATTTTTCATTATTCATAATATAAAAAAATTATAAACCACGACATTTTTTTGAAAATTTGTCATTTTCTTTTATAAATACGTTGAGTTTTTAGTCGTTTAATCAGATTAAATATTCCAGAAATTGCGCTTACAGATTTGAGGTCAACCAAAGGTTTTATAAATATTATGGATATTATTTTAATTCATGAATTTTGTGGTAAAAGTACAATATTCTTAAGTACTTGCATATAGAATTTAAATTAAAAAAGCAGAATAGTCTCACTTCAATTATTCACCTTTTGCCATCTTGAAGCTTATTGAACTGGAAAAGGAAAAGAAACATGATCGTTCTACTTACGTTTTATTAGCACAATCGTCTTTGGAGGATTGCAGAGCAGAATGCAAGATAGGGTACCCACAGCGCATGGGGTCGCAGCCTGATTTACAGGCGCATTGGTCGAGAAGGGATAATTCCGACCAAATGGCCGTTGGTCCATTGTGGAGGTCATATTATTCTTCCGTGGCAGGACTTTTTCATCCCCAAAAAGATGGACATGGGATTTGAACTAGTAAATTCAAAGCATTTACCCATTTATCTATGTCCCGCTTGGTAAACTGTACGGAGTGCGTGGTTGTGAAGGGCGGCTGACGTTGGCGGAAGGCTTGTCAGTAGCTTATTTAATGAAGCAATACCGACCTGCTGCACTCGTCTCTGGAGCGTAAAGTCATGAGGCTAATTCATAACTCAAAGCTACTGGCAAACAAGCTTCACAGCTTAGCCGACCGCCGCCAAGTTGCAGGTCTGTCGATGTTCTACAAGATGTACTTCGGAGAATGTGGTTATGAAATCCATAAGCTTATACCGCCATCTGCATTCCGCAATCGAAACAGTACCAGACGTACTACGGGTAACAATTTCAAAGCTCCGCACTAACCGTTTTTCATCATCCTTCAATGCGCACAACCAAAGTGTGGAACCCCATGCTGTCGTCTATTTTTCTGAATTATAACCTGAAGCTCTTTGAGATGCGTGTGAACAGGCTTTTTCTGCGCAAACTCAGTCTATCCTAGACCTTATCTTCATGCTCCTGCTAGAAAGAGATCTAGAGTAAGCCCATTCTTTATAAAAAAAGCAAACTAGTCCTCTTCCGCACCGCATCTAGTCTTGTGCTCTGTTCGAGAATCGTAGTTTGCACGTGAATCTGAAACCAAAATCATCAGTGAATCGTATACATTGTTAGCATTTGTAAGCATTTCAAGTCCCTTTGAAACCCTCTCTAAAGATGTAATGGCTCATTTTAAACGGTTCGTACTCATCTGTGTCAATTCGATTCACTGATGATTTTAGTTTCAGATTCACTTGCAAACTTTACGATCCCGAACAGAGCACAGAACTGTAAATACGGTGCGGGAGGATTTGTTTGCTTCAAGAAATAAGCTAGTGATAAGCCTTTCGCCGACATCAGTCGCCCTTCACCACCACGCACTCCGTACAGTTTACCAAGTGGGACATAGGTGTATGGGTAAATGCTTTGATTTTACTAGTTCAAATTCCATGTCCATCTTTTTGGGGATGAGAAAAGTCCTCCCACGGAAGAATAATATGGCCTCCACAGTGGACCAACGGCCATTTGGTCGGAATTATCCCTTCTCGACCAATGCGCCTGTAAATCAGGCTGCGACCCCATGCGCTGTGGGTACCCTATCTTGCACTCTGCTCTGCAATCCTCCAAATGCGATTGTGCTAATAAAAGGTAAGTAGAACGATCATGAAATACACTATACTTATACACGCTGAAATCTGGGTTATATGAAAGCTGCGGTTATGTAATAACTGATCAAAAATGCTATCTGTGTAAAAAAACAGTTGTAAATCTTATCAAGTTGCTGAGAAACATTGAACAATTGGTACCGCCTCTCCGTCTAAGGCTGGGCGCATGCCGAGACACAGGCGACGCAGTACAGCGCAGCGCAGGGGAGATTTTGTAAATCATGGAACTTCATTGAGCTACGTACGCTGCGGCGCAGGCACGTGCGATGCAGACATGACTGTGTCTGCCCTGCTCTGCGTCTCGCTGTAGTGCCGGCACAGATTTCTGCGCGACGTGTGCACGTCGAGGCGCGTTTACTAACAATGTTGTTGCAATGGCAGAACATTTAATTGAATTAGTTCGCTGTGAACCTTGTTTGTATGATACAAATCATCCAGACTATTCAAAAAAGACATTGAATGAGTTGATAAGGGTGACAATTGCTAAGGAATGGAGCGAATAGTTGCGTCGCAGCATGCGGTAGGGGCCTATGTCTGCCTCAACTGCCCTTCCCTGTACTGAACTGTGCTGCGTCGCCTGCGTTTCAGCATGCGCCTAGCCTAACAGAACAACAGCGGAACTGTGGCACGCATGTACCGCTTTTCACTGTGGCTGGCTACTAGAGGTTCTCATAGAATCGATTTAGTATTGAGATCTTATGAAAGCGTGAAGCGCTCGTGGCCTAGTGGATCTCGTGGCCTAGTGCCGGCTGTCATGTAATACCATGAGAGGCTATAACTTCTGACAGTGAGGCCCAGTACGCCACTCTCTTACAAATTACATTATATTCAAAGTAGCGCACACGCTGCGGCTTAATTAACGTTACAAGTCAAACTCCATTACAAATTCTAGACCATTTTGGAGAAAAAAATGGACAAAAAAACTTCAAAATTTGTCTTCTCGAAGTCCTTAATTAAAAGAGTTTACATATTTTTTATAAAACTCATGCATTTTACATGCTTCAATTGTTGTGTGAGCGAGAAGCCAAAAATTCTGCAGTCCTTTTATAAAATTAACCGTGCTATTTATTAGTCAGGAATTCACGATGAAGCTCGCTCGTAGGCTGCTTCCCTACTCACCGCAAAAGCACTGCAGAAGAGGAAACTCTAAACTTACAGTTGATGGTAAACTTTAAATAGCAAGTGAACGGCAGGCCCGTGGTTCCAACCGCACTGTCTAAAGTAACAACGGCCATCTGTTGTGACTTCTCGGGTCCTATTTCATAGAACTACAATTCATAGCTTACTACGTAAATTCGATGTACTTTGCAAAGCCATAGAAGATAGAATATTCCTTACTGTACACAAAAATCATTAGTACACAGATTAACAAGTAGAAAGCCGCTGCTCTGCAGTGTATATATGAAATTATTATGAACTTTAGTACCTATTATGAAAATGCGAGCCCTAGTATCTCTATTAGAATTGCTTTACGACAGGTTAAATTAAACAAATCCTTTATGAATCTTTAAATATTATGTATTAAATGTACTTACTTATTCTAGAGTTTTTCTCCACATCTACCTGTCGAAAAGCTAATCTGGAAAAACGCTCCTCACAAACCAGACGCAAACTATGACGACACAAGCTATGTGTGGCGCCTAAAATGTATGAAGCTTTTATGAATATTTTAATTTATGTTGTAAAACATTGTTTCGTAATAACGCTCATATTAAACATTAGAATTTAATAGAAAACCCCTTCCAAGTAAGTGTCGGGCAGTGTAGGTTTCCGTAGTAGGAGGAGATTTTTACCAGATTTACAGAACTAACAGCTCCAAAAGTGATGACAAAAAAACCAGAATCGCCAGAAATTTCCGAACTGTGCCGTTTTTATGGGCTTAATATGTACATAAAAAAAAATAATTATTTAATGCAAAAATATGACCTTTTCCTCATAGTAAAAGTTGTTTACACTTACGAACACATATACATCTGATATATTGTTTATGCATTTAGTAATTCAACAGGCACTTAAAATTATAAAAAACATTGAGTTAAAATTTACTTACGAGGGACACAAACCAGGGGGTTGGCAGCAGCGCCCCCTGCAGTACAATTCCACCAAACTGCGATCCCCAACCCGCATGCCCAGCGTGGGGATTATGGGCACTACCCCCCAATGATGGCACAACCTTGCGCTATGGCGCTCATTAGGGGAGGGCTATGTCCAGCAGTGGATTAATATAGCCTGAAGAAGAAGAAGATAAGGCGCACTTATAGGTTTACCTTAAATTGTGTAAATAAAACAGGAAACGATACGATACGTAACGATATCCCCATATATCAGATTTATAACTGGATTTTGTTACACCCTGTATACCAGGGCTTGTACTCTATTATATGTTTGACTCTGATTAGTTATGTACCTACTCGTACACGAATAAAATACTCTGTTACGGTCTTTTAATAAAACACGATTCCTTAAAACATACTCAAAGGGAGTTTAAGTAGTCTGTGGTAAAGACATAACCACATTTTATTTTGATATGAGTCGTATTTTATAATTGACACAGTCCATCTTTATCCCTTCAAATTAATGTAATGTATTATTTTAAGTTAAAGTTACACGTTAAAAATTCTAACTGACTTATTTATTTTAATTTCACTTACAGCAATTTTAATTTCATTCAATTTAATAAAAAAATATGTCAAATTATTTGGGAAATAAATGGCTATTTTGATTTGAGTCGTATTTTTATAGTTGACACAGTCCATCATGTTCCCTTCAAATTAATGTAATGTATTATTTGAAGTTAAAGTTAAATATCAAAATTTTAACTGACTTATTTATCTCAATTTCATTACAGCAATTTTAATTTCATTCAATTTGATGAAAAATTATGTCAAATTATTTGGGAAGAAAATGATTAAGTATATCTCTCCGAACAACAATATCAATATGTTCGGAGCATCAAGAGTAGTTTTCTTTCAGGCTAAGGCTAATGTTTTATTAAGAGTGGAGGCACACGATTTCCGTCCGTATAATGAAGATAAACTCGCGCCCGTTCCAGGGGCCATGTAACTCAGCCTTAGAGCACACTCCAAAGTGAAAACAAATTACTGAACACGGCCTTTAATCATTCATCACAAGATTCCTTCAGTGTGATTTAAGGAGCTGATTAGTTTACGAGGTGATTGAGAGCTAAACAACGTATACCATGTAATGTTGGTACATACATACATTTTTATCTAAAAATCTTTGACGGCATCTAAATTTTAATTTGTATCTTATATAACTTTTACTGTCTGTGATGTTACATATTTTTTTAATACAAAATATTTTTAAACTGCTATATATATATGTATGATGTGGCGTAGATATATATATATATATATATATATATATATATATATATATATATATATATATATATATATATATATATATATATATATATATATATATATATATATATACGCCACATCATAATCAATATTGTTGACTTTATATAAAATAATTGATTTACCTATTTTGGAACGTAACTTCATAATTAACTTTTGTAATTTTTGCCGAGGGTAGTAAACTAACTGAGTGCTTAGTGCGAGTTTGACAGATCCAATCGAATAACTTTACTACCGCGTTAATCGAGCATTGAGTAGTGAGTATGAGTAAGTTAACCGTTCGAACTGGCAAATCGCTGTCACAGTACAACTCGCACTCGCGTTTATTCGTGTTTTGGCTGGTAAACGTGTTCACTTCTCAACGTTAACCATTACAACTCGCACTCAGCAATTTTAATTTCCATACTTGTCGCTAGGTGGCGCTTCCTCGATGCCATAGAAATATGAGTTTACGTTAACGCGATCGAGTAGTAAAAAAACTCGCACTAAGCACTCAGTTAATGCTTTCAAAAAGACGCCTACCACCTCAGTCATCCGAGACCACGGCACCTGTAAAAGTGCCCAAACATCGGAAAATTGTAAAAATGTAATAAACGAGCATAAATCCGTATAGAAACAGTTTTCATTATGTCTAGTGCTCGTGTTAACCTTAGAAAATACTAAACCTCTTTTTGTGCACTAAAGATTTTTTCAACCACCCGATCAATCAATCAACAAAGCTACGATATTATATACGAGTGCTGAGTAGTATGAAAATAACCACTTGGATAACCACGTGCATTAATTTATGTAAGTTTAACCAATAATCAATTGGCAGACAAATTCCTACCTCTTCATTAATAAATCATTCAAATGACCAAACAACATAATGTTAATGTTTACAGATGCAAAGTTTCGACAGACCTCTCGTCTGTCCAAACTTTGCATCTGTAAACATTAAAATATGTTTTTAGCATTGCTTACAATGTTGTTAATCAAAGTACGACTGAAGAATGAAAAACACAACTCTGCCTTGCCTCTAGTTCATTCAATATTAATTTCCGTTTACTGTGTGAGCGTAAGGCCAATAGTTATTCAGTCTCCTTCCTAGGTTTACTGTGCTGCTGTTATCATCTGGAGAAGCTCTACGCTCCAGTCACTGACCACATGCGCGACAATATTGCGCGCATGCGCCGACAAACTTTAAATTTAGAACCGTCCTTCGTCGCCGATTCACCGGGTTATTTCGATATCGGCCGCAGTAGTACTCAATTCGCTAAATAGCACGGCTAACCTATCTTGAAGTGTTATCCTTTTGCCGGCAAGGTATTACAAGTTATTTGATTTGTTGTTTAGATTTGTGCTCAGTTCCACCGATATGCTGAGATTATTGACGCTGGTATTTGGGTTCGTCATCTGTGTGCGAGGTTAAGTCTTTATAGTACTTAATAAGTTGTAATATTGCTAAAAAAATATTGTTTAAATACCTCGGCGTTAGAAATTGGCAATCCGTGGTCGGCACAAGTGGTAATTAAGCCCATACTATCTCTGTCTCCCTCTCTGAGACAAGGCTGTACCCTGCAGTGGGACGTCATAGGCTACATTAAAAAAATATTCCTTTAAAAGGGCCCATACAAACGAATTATTTTTTAAATTCATAATGACGCCAGGGATGCTACTACGTAAGTCCTCCACTCTTGTCTTGTCTGATTTTACCTATTACGAACTGTCAAATGGGAACATTATATTTTGACACTTTGGAGTCGCCAAAATAGTTAACCAAATAAATTAGATAATTATATGCTAGAAAGGGGGCAGGTCACAATAAATCCTTAGCTATGGATAGTGAAGTACCAATACGTTTTATCTAATTTCTCTTGCTTCGAGAGAAGCATTCGTATTACATTTGTATTGCAGGATTGAATTTAACATTGCATTTAGCTTTCCATGCTGAAATTAAATTTCGTATTTCGCACAATATGCGAAAATTTAATTTCGCATTGCATTTGGCATAATATTGGAATTATTATTGCATATGGGAAAAAGCGAGAGAAATGTGATAGGAGGAGGTATTGGTACTTTATATCTCATATGTTAAAAGGGCAGGAAATTGAATTTTCACACCTCCTGCTCGACAATGCCTTATTACGTACCGTCAAATATCATCGTAAAGCATAGCCTTGTCTCTCGAGGGCAATAATAATGAAGAATTTCCCTAGGGAATAAAGTGATTTGAATTTAGAATGTCAAAATTCGCATGAAAACTATGAAGAAGCCCCGCCCCGCATTGCAATTCGAAATTCGAATTGTTGTTCGAAACTCACCCCTTTTTTCTTTTTTTTTCTGAACTACTGTGTCGTGTGACCGCGCGAAACACCAATAAAAAAAAGAAAAATTTTATTGTCTCCCAGATGGTGTGAAAAGTAGAGTATTCACCTCTGGAATAAAACATGTCTTAGTCTCGGGCGGTATGAACCCCTGGCTTCACTCAGGACTCTACATAACTCCCTCGCTTCGCTCAGGAGTTAAAATTTAACTCCCTCGCTGCGCTCGGGAGTTAACTCGGAGTCCTTCGCTCAGCTCAGGGTTCATTATACCGCCCATGACGTAATACATGGTTTTATTCCCTTAATGCATAATCTACTATTAAAAAATAGGTAGTACGAATTGAAAATCTAATATTCAAAAATCTCGAGTCACAGTGTTTGTTATCGAACTAATTTGTATGAATGTTTTTGTGCATATTATGGTAGGTCTGAGAATAAGTCGTAGGCTAATTATTATGGCAAAATAACGTTTGCGGGGTCAGCTAGTAAATAAATAAAATAAGAGCGACATCGCCTTTGCATAGAAACTTTTTTAAGGCTCAAATTGTTTGATTATTATCTAACTTAGTTTTATGGTTTCTCAGGGTATTGGTAAAGTTCCTTGCATTGTAAATTTGAACTATACTGAAATATAGCATAGTGAGTAGAATTCTCAATAGAGCAACGTCGTGATCATCATGATCTCTAGGTAAGAAGAAGCAGCTGTTATGTTTCTTCTTACCCACCACAGATCATGTTAGACACACTTTCTCTAGGACATCGAACCGCCAATATAAATGTGTAAATATGTTAAAATGCTTTTGAGCGTGCAGTAAAGTATTCTAGCCAGACGTTTGATATATCCTCACATAGACCGTAACAAAATCAGGGAATGCCTTAAGGTCGTCAAATAACAGCAGTATGGTCACTAACCAATCATACCCGCTGCCACGTTTTCATGATTTTGGTAGACTCGGACACAGTGACCAATTTTTGGAACAAAGATGCTACTTGTATCTTGTGCACCGGCCAATTTAGTAAAAAAATGTCACTCTGATAAAAACGGCTTTTTTTATTCGAAACCGCGTGACCAAACTATTATTTCTCTTTTCTTTCTATACTTTTTTTGTCGCAGTTCGGCGATAACCATATTTCATTCCACTTCTATTCATTGCAGCAGTCAATTTTTTGGTAAAATTTGGCACGATAAGACACCGTTTAAAACAAAACTCCTTCAATCTGAAGCTTAATCTTAATTCACAAAGATGTGTCTAAACCATGATCTTAGTAGTCCACAGTTTGAGCCTAAGATCGTAAAAACGCGGCTTGATTTACAGCGTAAACTTGAAACCGTTAGCAATATTAATATAATGATATTTCTACAACAACAATGATAATAGTAGTTTTTCTTGGACATTGTTTCAATGATAATAATATTATTGATTTTTTGAGTAATGATCTACAACATTTTTGTACAATATTCGTGACGTCTAAAACTTTGCTCTACACTGTCAAGGTCTTATAAAAATGAAGTAATGCCTCCTCTTGAGGCCCTTTAAGTAAAATGATATATCACTATAAATTTTCGCTAAAACGCTGATAAGTGTAGGTATTCACAGATTCATCACCTATGTATAATTATGTCAAAAATGCTTTGTTGCTAGAACGACGAGACAATAATATTAACATGCACACGACACAATCACTTGTGCTGATCCCATAAGTTATACTGATAGAAACTTGTAAAAGTTTATTTAAATATTTTAAATTGTACTCCATTGGGCCTAAAGATGAATTATGTTTTTTGAGTGTATGAGTGTCGTCTTACAACCCTCCACCAACACGGACTTGGCCCCCGTGGTGGAGTGTGACTTAATCTTCCTGCGATGCAGGAAAAGACCCGACCCCTACCAGTGGTAACATACAAGGGTTGATATAGAATAGAAATATAGAAATACATTTATTATAACCCGATAACCCGATATCGATTTCGAATGTTTGTTTATTCTTTGGCGGGCTCTGCAGCCTAAGCGGCCTGAAGTATTTTAGTTTGAGAGTTGTCGTTAGATTAGTTTTAATTATTGTGAAATCTGCACTGGGTCTTGTATTTTTTTTTGGCATTCATAATAAATTATTGAAATGAAAAATGAAATGTTTTTTGCTGCTTTTGACAGTGCTCACAAAAACATACAGTCTGGTTTTTCATATTGATATTTTTTCTGTTCGTTTTCAGAGAACGCAGTCAGCGTGAGAATATCGGAGCTGCGCGTGCCGGCGCACGCGGCGGAAGGCGGCCAGGCTCTGCTCGGCTGTCAGTACGAGATGGAGGATGACACACTGTACTCAGTAAAATGGTACAAGGACGGCCAGGAGTTCTACCGCTTTGTGCCACTCAGCGAGCCGCCGCACATGTATTTTGCTACTCCTGGCGTTATTGTTAATGTGAGTATGCAGGCCGATCCCTCCCATATTTTTAATCAATCGATCAGTCCGACCAATGTGATTACTGTTAGACATAGCTTACTGGGGGGAGGCCCCAGTAAGTTATTTCTGTCCTCGGCCCTCGGTCATCTGGATAGACCTTGCTGCATAATAATATGAATAAAATGTCGCCAAGATCTTTGAATATTTTTTTTAATATTTGATTGACACGCGATTTTATGAAAGCGCACAGAGTGCGCTAGATCAAGTTCTCGGCTTGCCATCATTACCAAATTGAAATATTACTCAAAAGTTAATGCATCCAGCTAGTATAGTACAAGATGTGGGGATCCATATATTGCTGTTTTTGGATCCCCCATGATGGATTATGAAAGTCTAGGGCAATTCTAATTGAACTAAATATTATAAATGTGTATATAAACAGTGTAAGTATATTGCGTACGTAACGAAAAATTGCAGGTCAGACAGACAGACAGACAGACAGACAGACAGACAGACAGACAGACAGACAGACAGACAGACAGACAGACAGACAGACAGACAGACAGACAGACAGACAGACAGACAGACAGACAGACAGACAGACAGACAGACAGACAGACAGACAGACAGACAGACAGACAGACAGACAGACAGACAGACAGACAGACAGACAGACAGACAGACAGACAGACAGACAGACAGACAGACAGACAGACAGACAGACAGACAGACAGACAGACAGACAGACAGACAGGCAGGCAGGCAGGCAGGCAGGCAGGCAGGCAGGCAGGCAGGCAGGCAGGCAGGCAGGCAGGCAGGCAGGCAGGCAGGCAGGCAGGCAGGCAGGCAGGCAGGCAGGCAGGCAGGCAGGCAGGCAGGCAGGCAGGCAGGCAGGCAGGCAGGCAGGCAGGCAGGCAGGCAGGCAGGCAGGCAGGCAGGCAGGCAGGCAGGCAGGCAGGCAGGCAGGCAGGCAGGCAGGCAGGCAGGCAGGCAGGCAGGCAGGCAGGCAGGCAGGCAGGCAGGCAGGCAGGCAGGCAGGCAGGCAGGCAGGCAGGCAGGCAGGCAGGCAGGCAGGCAGGCAGGCAGGCAGGCAGGCAGGCAGGCAGGCAGGCAGGCAGGCAGGCAGGCAGGCAGGCAGGCAGGCAGACAGACAGACAGACAGACAGACAGACAGACAGACAGACAGACAGACAGACAGACAGACAGACAGACAGACAGACAGACAGACAGACAGACAGACAGACAGACAGACAGACAGACAGACAGACAGACAGACAGACAGACAGACAGACAGACAGACAGACAGACAGACAGACAGACAGACAGACAGACAGACAGACAGACAGACAGACAGACAGACAGACAGACAGACAGACAGACAGACAGACAGACAGACAGACAGACAGACAGACAGACAGACAGACAGACAGACAGACAGACAGACAGACAGACAGACAGACAGACAGACATACTGTCGATTTTAGTAGGGTCTATTTGCACCCTTTGGTACGAATGCCTGTTCATTTGCACCTGGTTCAAATTCGTTACTTTAAAAGGCCGGTACTTGTTCGTGTTTTCTACAGCAGAGAAGCCAGTCATCAGGGGACGTGGTGACACTGGTGGAACTGACAGGTCAATCGGCCGGCCTGTACCGGTGCGAGGTAGCCGGGGAAGCACCGCTCTTCACTACCGTCTTCGAGCAAAAGTACATTAGTATTCATTGTGAGTAATACTCATAATATCTTGATACAACCAAATTCATTTGTCTAATGGGCTCCAATATTATTTATTGGCACACCCATTTCAGTAGACTACCATCTGCTATCCGTGAAATGAAAAGTATTTTCAAAGAACTGCTTTTTTAAACGAATCATTTTTTTTTTATTAGCCATGACTGTGTCCCACTGCTGGGCAAAGGCCTCCCCTTTAGATTTCCACTCCTCTTTGCTGACGGCCAATGCTTCCCACCCAGGTAAATATTTGGTCAGGTCGTCACACCATCTCCGCCTTGGTCTGCCTCGTCGTCGGTAGCCATCGCACGGGACCCAATCACTGACGATTTTGCCCACCTTTCCGGCTCCATACGTCTGACATGGCCAGCCCAGCTCCACTTGAGATTAGCGGGCTCCACTTGAGATTAGCGGTCGCAACTCCAACGTCAGTGATCTTGGTTTTGGCGCGCAGCGTGGTGTTCCGGATTTTATCAATCCTTTTTATACCAAGCATGCTGCGCTCCATTGCCCTTTGGCAAACCTTGAGTTTGGACTTCTGATGTTCAGTCAAAGACCAGGTCTGAGCACCGTAGGTTAGGACAAATCAAAAATAAAATAAACAAATCATATCCCACTAAAAATATTCTATAAAACTAATCAAGTCTCGATGGAGCTGCTCATTTATCTCTAAAAAGTAATGAAATCCAGACAAAGTCGTGCCAAGTCTAAGGTTCCTTACTGCGATTTCTTTATTATTACAGTTAATGTTGAGTGACTTCGCCGTTGAAGGGTACACAAGCGTACAAAACCAGGTGCTCCGTGACACCATTGCACCAATCTGTCGCCAGAACCGCTACCCATTGACGATGGAAAGTTGCCACTTAAAAAACAATGATTGAATAACCAGTCAATTGTAAGCTTGATAAAGCTGCGTATGTCCATAATACTTATGTGTAAGCGAGCCTGAAACAAACAGTATACAAAAATATTTCCAGTACAGACAGACTTCTAATCACGGCCAAGTCACACAACATTAAGTATAATAATAAAGAAATCGCAGTAAGGAACCTTAGACGTGGCACGAGTTTGTCTAGATTTCATTACTTTTTAGAGATAAACGAGCAGCTCCATCGAGACTCGGCTAGTTTTTACAGAATGGTTTTTTATGGGATTTCACTTCTTTTTGTAGAAACGTGGGCATAAATAAATTTATCCCCCCCCCCTATCAAGGGCAGTACAACAATGTCGTAAACGACTGTAACGCGGCCGGTTGCCACTTCACCATAAGGTTATCGGATAAACCAAACGTAAGGGCGTTTTAAAATGCAGTCAGCGCCATCTAGCGACGTGTGCGGGTATCATCGCCACTCTTAGTCCAATGCATTATTTTGACCAAATTTTGAGCGAAATAATAAAATAAATAATAATCTTCTAATAGTTTGGTTGGGCTCTTGTGTTGTGTGTTCTGTCAGGGTCACCAGGTACTCAAGATCTTCGATTTTCCTAGTTTTTCCTTTATGTGGCCATTAAATCCTAACTTTGTACCAAATTTCAGCTCTTTGAGTTCATGGGAAGTACTAGTTCTATTTTGATGATCATCAGTGAGTGAGTGTCAAAAATACGAAATTTTGCTGTCGCTTAACTTCGGAACTAAATGACCTATGAAATTTTGGATTTTAAGTATGTGACTATAGGTTACCGGATCACGACAATTTCTGCGTTCTGGTCTTATCCAGAGGTTCTCAAACAGGGGCCTTAAAATGCGGCGAAATGGTTCCAGTAAATATAGTACGGCAGAGTTTGCTTCGCGCTCGACTTGGCGGATGCACTGCCGTGCCCCCTGATCGTCTGTTTTATAGGTCATTGCGTAACCAAAGTGAGAAACAATAATTAAATATGTCCAAATAATTATAGAACATCCCTCAAAGATAGAGAGGCTTATTCATCATGCGATCTACAGCGGATTGGCAGTTTTAAGCGACAGGTTTCGTTATGATTTTTTCCTTTACCGTTAGTTTCCTTCGACGTGATGAAGTTGTTAGTTGCGTAATGCCGGCATTTACATATGTAAAATGACATCCTTAGATCCTTAATACGTAGAAATAACTCTTTAACTGATAGGTATGTAGGTATACGTTCTATGGCACTATTATACAACAACCCAATCTTTTGCAGTACTGCCTGAGTCGCCACCACAAATAATGGGACTGAAAGACGAATACCAATTTGGAGACAGAGCCGTCCTCAACTGCTCTTCATCCCGATCGAGGCCAGAGACTAAGTTAAACTGGTGGATCAACGAGCGGCCGGCATCACGGGAGCATTTGCAAGGTCCCTGGTATCGAGTAGCGGCAGACAGACCGGACGCGACAGAGACGATCCTACAGCTGAGGTTTACCGTGATGTCTAATCATTTTCAAGACGGCGTAATGAAGCTTAAGGTGAGTGCGAGTCTAACCTAACAGAGCAGACTGTCATATAAGCTAGCAGCAGCATATATATGTATGCTATAGTATGCCAATACTTTTATTATTATGTGTAATCACTCGTGCCCTGACCGTACATCAATCTTAACATGCCTGCACTCCACTCTTTACAGTTTGACTAACCAGTCAGCAACACCTTACACCAATACCTACCTTCATTTCTACTAATTAGAATGCAGTTTCTAGAAATATTTACCTACCAGTAGTCTTTATCTCCGTCAAGTAACAGCTTTAAATGATATGAAAACTTTACCTACTAATTTTTCCAACAATGTTATCACTGGAAATGGTCTAAAATTTTTGACTACCATTAGTTTACTCTACTTTTTATTTTTAATGCACTAACCCGTGCTAAGGAACAAATTTAAAAACCTATTTAGAGGCTAAAAATTTCACCCATGCCGGGATTCGAACCCGCAACCTCTGGCTATCCGTACCAGGGCTCTACAAATTGAGCCAATGGGCGACTCACGGCATCAGTGAAATTTCGAACCTCTTTACAATATTATCTGTATTACGTACAGGCAGCGACATCTGACTTAAGCAAATTGCATTACTTACAGCCCCGACCACCTACTTTGCAGTTAGGTTTTTTAACATCGGAACGATATCACTGTACCCACATGATTACACTACTTTTTATTTTTAATGCACTAACCCGTGCTAAGGAACAAATTTAAAAACCTATTTAGAGGCTAAAAATTTCACCCATGCCGGGATTCGAACCCGCAACCTCTGGCTATCCGTACCAGCGCTCTACCAATTGAGCCAATGGGCGACTCACGGCATCAGTGAAATTTCGAACCTCTTTACAATATTCTCTGTATTACGTACAGGCAGCGACATCTGACTTAAGCAAATTGCATTACTTACAGCCCCGACCACCTACTTAGGTTAAATAGGTTTTTAAATTTGTTCCTTAGCACGGGTTAGTGCATTAAAATAAAAAGTAGTGTAATCATGTGGGTACAGTGATATCGTTCCGATGTTAAAAAACCTAACTGCAAAGTAGGTGGTCGGGGCTGTAAGTAATGCAATTTGCTTAAGTCAGATGTCGCTGCCTGTACGTAATACAGAGAATATTGTAAAGAGGTTCGAAATTTCACTGATGCCGTGAGTCGCCCATTGGCTCAATTGGTAGAGCGCTGGTACGGATAGCCAGAGGTTGCGGGTTCGAATCCCGGCATGGGTGAAATTTTTAGCCTCTAAATAGGTTTTTAAATTTATACCATTAGTTTGACAAGAGACGAATAAAACGTCTAGGGTTTCACCCAGAAACCTTCTGGAAATAATATGGAAAGTTTACATGCCATTACTTCCAACAACATTTACTTCCATTAGGTTCATCAAGTAACTGGAGATGGTCTAAAAACTTTACCTGGTCTACCATTACCTCCAATATAAATGGGAATACTGAAAATATGCTGAAAGTCAGAAATGATTACCTTACTCGTACATTAGTTCCATCAAAGTAGTTTGGGTAGCACACGCAAGATCGACCACCGTTTCTTTCCTATTCAAAACTGAATTTTTGAAATAAAGTAATAGACTCACATGAAATTTAACCGCTTACTAATATGTATTTAAAATCAATTACCTAAACTTAAACGGCTAAATAGATTAATTTGAGCCACGGGAACTAGGTCAACAAATCTGCAACTGATACCCGTTCGGCCCGTCATCAGTAGAATTTGTAAATGTAGCAATGAGGTATATGCATGGTATCAACCCTTTGTATGTTCCCCCTGCTGGGGCACGGGTTTCTTCCTGCTTCGCAGGTTAGGTTAGGCCATATTCCACCACGGGGGCCAGAACGGGTTGGTGGAGGATTGTAAGACAGTGGCGGGCCTTACTGTCAGAGGTTATCAAGCCGCTTATATGGCTTAACGACTGCCAATACATAACAGTCGACAACATCGTCTTAACGTGCCTTGCGAAGCACGGAAGCGCTCGGAACATCACCAGCGGTAGTCACGGGATGGTCACCCTTCCAGCACATGACCGCGCCTCTTTTTGCTTAACCTTAGTGATTGATTGCAATCACTCGGTTCCACTTGGCCACGATCGCTTCTGGTATTGACTAAGCGTTATTGCTAATCTGCACATGATTACTTGGCCGATGCGCGGAAGCGCATGTCGCAAAGCTACAAATACTTTTATATTGCATATTAAACAATGCATGTATTTTTAAAAACCTATTTAGAGGCTAAAAATTCCACCCATGCCGGGATTTGAACCCGCGACCTCTGGCTATCCGTGCCAGCGCTCTTTCCAACTGAGCTAATGGGCGACTCACCGGCATCAGTGAAATTTCGAACCTCTTTACAATATTCTCTGTATTACGTACAGGCAGCGACATCTGGCTGAAGTAATTTGCATCACTTGCAACCCCGAGTACCTACTTTGCAGTCAGGTTTTACATCGGAATGATATCGCTGTACCCACATGATTATATTATTTTTAATGCACTAACCCGTGCTAAGCACAATTTTAAAAACCTATTTAGAGTCTAAAAATTCCACCCATAACGGGATTCGAACCCGAAACCTCTGGCTATCCGTGCCAGCGCTCTTTCCAACTGAGCTAATGGGCGACTCACAGGCATCAGTGAAATTTCGAACCTCTTTACAATATTCTCTGTATTATTTAGCCTCTAAATAGGTTTTTAAAAATGTCCTTAGCACGGGTTAGTGCAAAAGAATATAATCATGTGGGTACAGCGATATCATTCCGATGTTAAACCTAACTGCAAAGTAGGTACTTACTCGGGGCTGCAAGTGATGCAAATTACTTCAGCCAGATGTTGCTGCCTATACGTAATACAGAGAATATTGTAAAGAGGTTCGAAATTTCACTGATGCCGGTGAGTCGCCCATTAGCTCAGTCGGAAAGAGCGCTGGCACGGATAGCCAGAGGTCGCGGGTTCGAATCCCGGCATGGGTGGAATTTTTAGCCTCTAAATAGGTTTTTAAAATTGTCCTTAGCACGAGTTAGTGCATTAAAAAGAATATAATGAATGCATTGTTTTACAAAATTACTTTTAAATGTACTATTTGGGCTTGGCCAAATTCCAATCAATGGAATAACGGGGAAATATCTACAACAAATTTTTATATTCATGTATCCTAAAATATATCCATGGAGTGCTCGTGGCCTAGGCGAACCGAGTGATTGGAATCAATTACTTGGTTAAGCAACAACAGGCGCGGTCAGGTATGGGATGGGTGAGCGTTCCGTGACTACCGCTAGTGGCATCTTTCCGAGCGCTTCCGTGCTTCGCAAGGCACGTTAAGCCGTTGGTGCCGGCTGTCATATAATGGCAGTCGTTAAGCCATGTCAGAGGCCTTATGGGCGGCTTGATAACTTCTGACAGTAAGGCCCGCCACTGTCTTACAATCCTCCACCAACCCGGACTTGGCCCCCGTGGTGGAGTATGGCCTAACCTTCCTGCGATGCAGGAAGAGACCCGTGCCCCAGCAGTGGGGACATACAAGGGTTGATAACGAATCCTAAAATAGGCGCTGGCTTTATTTTTCAAAGCGTACCTACCTATGCTTAAAGTTTAAATAATCAGTGGATTAACACCCGAATCCGGCGCCGGAACCGGATCCGGAACAAGACCATACTTATCTAAAGAAACTTTAATTAAGCACTAAAGTCACTAAGGCCACTAAAGTCACTAAGGACTAAAGATGTCAATGAAATTTACATAATTAGTAATAGTGTACTCAATTAAATTTCTCCGATTTATTTCTATTATTATTATTATTACTTTATGGCACAAAAGATAATGAATAAAAGGAGGACTTAACGCTGATTGCATTTTTTACCAGTAAATTTTTTCTCGTCCCTTAAAAATATAGTAGTCGTAAACAAAACATTTTCCGATCATGAAATCCCTTTGCGAAATATTAAGTTTTAAAGCGATTTTTTTCATTTTAGTGCAGTGTTAAAGTTTTGTTTCATACATGCATACATACATAACCTCACGCCTGTATCCCAGAGCGGTAGGCAGAGACCAGGGACTGCCACCTTCGCTTCATCAACGTTCATAAGTCGTTGCATGCACGCACGCCAATTCCGGGTACTTTTTATCTTCCCCTTTGCTAAAGTTTGGTTACATATACTTTTTATCTAGAAGTTCGCCAATGCAGCTCCTATTTGATCCAAATTTTATTATTTCATACGTAGAATACATCAACGCTGTGTTAAATAGGCCTCACATCTGTTAAGTACCTCTCTTTTATTTACAGTGTCAATCAATAATAGCTCCGTTGTACCAAGAAGAGACAGTCTGCAGCCTACATCGAAGACAGCCAGAAGCAGTGCACTCTGACGAGCTCACACAATTTGACCAAATCACTATCTCTGTTCCCAAGAGAGACACTGATACTTACGAAATCGCTACGGGTAAGGAAATTACACTTAGCTTCTTTCCGTGATGCTTGAAGTTGTAGAAATGAAGAGTTGTGGATCAATCTAGAGCTATTTACCCGACTGCGGCGAAACCTAAAAGGCGCGTAATTCGTTTGGCTCCTATGTAGGTTTGTAATCATCATCAACCCATTATGTCTCCACCGAGGGGCAGGGGTATGTTTCCTAAGAAAGGTAGGTATAGGCCATACTCCACCACGGGGGCCAAGGCCGGATTGGTGGAGGCTTGGAAGGCTAGTGGCTGGTCTTACTGTCAGAAGTTTTCAAACCGCTCTAAGGCCTCTGACATGGCTTAATGACTGCCATCTACAACCGACAGCCAACACCAACTGCTTAACGTGCCTTGCGAAGCACGGAACCGCTCGGAAAAATGACATTTTTATATTATAAACTACCTGACCCAGCGAACTTCGTACCGCCTAATAGTCGATTATAATTTTTGTTTATTATTTCAATATGGTTAATATGGTTCCTTTTTTATTTAAATGCTATACTATGTAATAATACATTTTATTCTGTGGTGTGTACAATAACGAGTTTAGTCTAATTTATAAAAAAATAGCATAAACCCGATAATAAAACAAAAATAAAAACCACGAAATGAAAATTACCAACATTCCGATGAGCATTATGCTACTAAATAGGCGGAACCCAAAATTAAACAATGGAACTCTTTTGGGGTACCTGGGTGCGTGCTGTGCTTATATAGTAGTTAATGCTTAGCAGTCGGGTTATTATTTATTTAGCAACCCGACTGCTAAGCATTCGCTGGGTATTTAAAAATCCAGTTTCTTAACTGACTGCTGAATATGGGACGCTTTTCTCTGATCAACACAATCGGTTCTTAGCCAGAAAATTGCTAGATTAATCCATAATTCTAAATTTTACACCACTGCCAGAGTGTGTAGTGTTTTCAGCATTTGAGCGCTTAAAAAGAACTACAAACAACACGACTTACAACAACAAAAAACACGCCTTCCAATTGAGATTTTGACAACTCAGCCCGAGTTTATCAAGATAAATCAAAATCCATAATTTGTCTTGAGTAACAAAGACGTCTAAGTTGGAAGTCGTTTTTTGGGTTTTATTAAGTCCTGTTGTTTGTTGTTTTAAAATTTTACTCGCATAAATGCAACTAATCTCTCAAGCATCCATTTAGTAAAACATCCGACTAAGGCAATTAATCAAAGGGTTAATTTGAAGGTAATCCAAGATACGTGAACTCGAATTATATAGATAATAATGCCTTTAGGTTTAGGAGTCCAATCCAAACTGACATTCAATAGAACATTTCAGTTATTGTAGATGGGGCACAGTACCTATTTAAAATTATGTAAAATTCACTCGAAATCAGTGAAAGGTAATGCAACCTCACTATTTCGTTGATATGGTCATATATGGTAGTCTTTAGTTCGTCACTGCTTACGTATTTAGAATTTTCTTAGAACAGCTTGTTTTCCTTTCTTCAAATTGGTGCATTGGCAACCAAAGCAAAATGTACATTAAAATCCATCCAAATCATGATTCTTCAGATATTTGATTGGTTAAATACTTCACTGATAATTCTACACTGCTAATTCTGTAAAGACAAGACCGTGTATATTTTGTGACGAGAAGTTGGCTAGTTTTTTTATATTAGCTTTGGTGAGATTCAATGGAAATCAAATATTTTTTTCGGCGTTCACGTAATTTAATGGATCACATATTAAATTGTTAATTATGAACGAAAAAAACGCGCCCACAGAAAGACCGTAAATAATGATAATAACTTCACACAACACCGTCACTTGTCCTGGACTAACACTAGGCAGGGTATCCTATGGTAACCCGGCTATGAAAATACACCCAGACTTAGTGCCATGTTTTCTAATGTACGGCAGCTCCCAGTATGAATCGAACTCACGACCTCCGGCGTGGTAATCACACGTAAACACTACGAAGCATTCCTAATTTTAGGTCAATCCAATTAAAAGTCTGTTATTGGGAAATAACCGAAAATTTTACTCGTGCCGTAACGCCAAAACTACCATAGGCTCGTGAATAGGGCTTGTAATATTCGTTAAATTTTACTTTTTAATATTTTATTTATACTAAGCCCAATTGAACTAATGTCTTTGTTTTATCCGTAGATCATCTATCTCTACAGCCGATGAAAGTCGCCCACTGCTGGGCATTGGCCTATTCACCGTTACGCCAACGTCGTGAATAGGCCCTGCTAATCTCGTCCATTGTCCTCCTGCTACCTTCTTAATGTCATCAACCCAACCACGGGTCCCCTTCCACCCACAGATAGGCTAGATCTAGATCTGTCAGCCCACCGATTGGCGACGGCCAGTTCCCTGGCACCATTTTCCTAATTCTGCAGTTCCCTGAAAACCTCATTGGATTTTCTAAGGATAACACGAGCACTAGACATATTAAAAAGTGTATTTGCACGGAAACGAAACGAAACGTCGGAAAATTGTAAAAATGTAAAATTAAACAAGTAAATATCCGTGCAAATACAGTTTTTATAACCTCATTGGAATTAAGGAGTGAAAATACAGGAAAATAAAAAATGTAAGAGTGGACGAACTAGGAAATGGACAACTTTGGAAGTGGTCAAGTTAGGAAGGAGATAAGGTCGTCCGGAGTAACTAAATATAGTAGTACTGTATTTTAGAGTTTTACTTCGTTGAAAAAAACCTTTCAACTGTGTATACTTTCTGTATACATATAAATATATGTATATATATAACCCACATACTTGCAGGTTGCGTGCAGGATGGGTGACCGTTCCGTGACTACAGCTAGTGGCATTTTTCCGAGCGCTTCCGTGCTTCGCAAGGCACGTTAAGCCTTTGGTGCCGGCTGTCATGTAATGGCAGTCCTTAAGCCATGTCTGAGGCCTTAGCTTGATAACTTCTGACAGTAAGGCCCGCCACTGTCTTACAATCCCCCACCAACCCGGACTTGGCCCCCGTGGTGGAGTATGGCCTAACCTTCCTGCGATGCAGGAAGAGACCCGTGCCCCAGCAGTGGGGACATACAAGGGTTGATAACGATATACTTGATTTTGACATAGTGCTCGAAGTGATTGACAAGTTTGTGGGCACTGGCAGCGCTTACAATTTGGTCCATTCCGCTGGCGGCAGCGTTTAAAATAGTTCGAAAACGCAAATTTAATTCGTTAGTAAAGAAAATCTAATAGTAGGTCCATAATATTCAAAGCGTTCAAAACAAGCGAATATAAATTATAAAATGAATATTTAAGGTCCAAGCCCTAGTTGTGAGGTCGGCCATCGTATAACAGACCATTAATTAAAAGTTTCAATACCGAACATATTCTGCTGATCCTGTTTTTAACCATTCTCCATACTGAGAGTAGGTACACAGGAAACTCCCCGTTAATTTTGTTGGAACCATGTTCGAAATAGTTAATTTTACTTCCAGATTCTGCGGTCAGACTTCAGCTTAAGGTGATAGCCGCTCTGGTGGCCCATTACATCATGCTGGCTCTTTTGTAGACGGAATGTCTCTTTATTGAGTGAGTTAGTATTATGATTGGTATAGATTATTGCTCATTTTTTTCTGTTTGTATTATATAATTATAATTAAAATATTTTTTATTCCATAACATAAATTCACGCCTGTATACTAGGGGCACACACCAGAGACGATTCTGACAGATCACCTTTGCTTCATCAACGCTCATTAGTCGTTTCGGGTACACGCACACGCCGGTTTCGGGTACTTTTTATTTTGCCCTTTGCTAATATATCCTCTATTTGGTGGAAGTATATCCATCCGCTTGAGACGTCCATTCCCCCCACATTCGCTATTTATATTTTCTATTACGAATTTATCTGTGCAGTAGTTGTGTTGTGTGGCTGAACATTTTTTCCAACGCGAAGAAAAGCTTGTATTAGTTTGGTCGGAACGTGAACCTTTTTTAGATTCAAAAGTATTAATAATACGAGTATTACAAATAAAGGAACCGGTCCGGTGACCAGTTCTTTTTTTCAATTTGTACCTAATATTTAATATCCAATGACACAATTTGGTTTGCACTGCAACAGTTTCGATTTTACTGTTACTTTTGAGCCAACGTGCTGCGACAGCAGACGCCCCTATTCTGCGCACAAGAAGTACTTAGACAACCTAGCAGGTGAGGCTATTCTTTAACACGAGCTAATGGCAAATACGGCATGCATATTATTGAGGCTTAATCGGAACAAAATATAAGTACCCTTTATTCGTCGCACTACAAAGCACTCTCACTCTCCTCTTTCAGTACGGTTCAATCACCACCACGCGGCTCACTGGGATTATCAGGGCAAAGCTTTTATTATTACTTTATATTAACCCTTGGAGTAAGGCGGGCTACCTGAGTCATATGGTCTCAGATAGGTGCCCAAATAATTCTCACTAACTAGGTTCTATGCGACGAGTATCGCAGTCCCGGACGATCCAAGCGAACATGGCGGAACGACCTCACTACCTTTCTACCGGGTTGGCAAAAGGTGACTTCAAAACAGGGAGGAGAGTAGAACTCACGGAGAACTAAAGGAGGAACTGGCTTTGCCCAGCAATGGGACACAACAAAACGACATAAAAAACATAACATAATACATTATAAATTGCCTACTTATTTAGCGTTGTAACTTGATTGAATTTCAAGGGTTGAAAACGTAATTTTAGTAGGTAATAATTTCTCGGCTCCCACGATACAGGCTAGGCCTAGTTTGCGTGGTCACCTTTATTTCAAAATTGTTAACAGTCAGAATGCTAAAATCTTGCACCTATTGCACCTATTGTATTCGTTAACTTTATTTTGTGCACACAACCTGATTTAATAAGTTATTCGCATAGCTGTCCCTGCAGACTTTGTACCGCCATAAAATCCGTTTATTTATACGATTCTTGTTATTATGGCAACACAATAAATAAGTGAATAAATTGCTTACTTTTTGACTTGGAAAAAGGTAACAGTAACAATAAAATACTATGCCACGAGAACGCATTACCGAGATATCGAATGAAATGAAATCCAATCAATTTTATTTCAACGCAAAGAATTTACCTTCTGTTTGCTGAATGTCAATAAACAATGTAAAACGTAAGCCTTTGGACCTTTGGGCCATGGTGTAGTAAAGAAAAAGGCAGCTGATAAAAAAACTCCACTCTCACCATCTTTTCTCCAGTCATATTAAATCTAATACATCAGGTTGCCCCATATACGTACGATGAGATTTCATGAGTAGTATTTCGGATACCTATCTTATGTTTCAATTGAGATCTGTGTGTATCTGTTTGATAAGTTTCAAGTAACTCCGTTCAGTCGTTACGGCGTGATTGAATCTAAACATGTTCATAAACTTTCACATTTATTAGGATTTAACAATTTGAGACGTGTTAAGCTTGTGTTAAATGTAACGTTAGTGTTAAAACTTAACTCCTTTAGTAAGAGAGACGTAGGCAAGTTACAACTCAAGATCGTCAGAATGGAGTTTTTTTCGTTGCCTTTTTCTCTACAACTTCACACAAAGACAGCGGCTGACATTGTACTTTAAAATTCAATAGAAAGTAAATACGTAATACAGAGAGTATTGTACAGAGGTTCGAAATTTCACTGAGTGAGTCGCCCATTAGCTCAGTTGGAAAGAGCGCTGGCACGGAAAGCCAGAGGTCGCGGGTTCCAATCCCGGGATGGGTGGAATTTTTAGCCTCTAAATAGGTTTTTAAGAAAGTAAATACTTTACCTTAATTTTTTTTATATTGTTTCCATGATTTGGCGAAGAGAGGCTGGCCGTTGCGCCAGTAGGCCCGAACGCTGGCAGAAAATTGGATTCAGTTATTAAAATGTCCATAATGTTGCCACGCAAAGGACGTGTAATTTTTTGCCGTCTCATGAATCATGCCCCTTAAGTACTTATAATCAAACAAGAGTTTCGTTTGTTTGAATCGGATGTTTGGATTTGAATAAGTAGTTTTGTTTAAAATTCGTTTTCCGAGTTTGACAAAGTCACAGAACATAAAAAAAGAGTAGAAGTCGTAAGTGGGCGGTGCCCGCGTGACTCACATTAGCAATGTATTGCCTATGCGTAGTCGGTGACAGTTTTGTTGACTTCAGTTGCCGTGCGCTTCTAGTAAAGAAAAAATGGTGAAAACTTGATTAAAATGCCATGTTATGCTGTGTTAGAGAGCAAAAATAAAAGTTGGGGACCAAAATATAACGATCATGCCGTAACATTTCATCTGTAAGATGTATTTCATTGTATTTTTAATTAAATTTGTATTGACATGAACACGGAAACCAATCCGAAAATGAGAAAGTGAAACCACCTTACTGGTTACTAAAACTTACTGGTCACTTACTGGTTAATAAAGTTAAATTTTCTTCGAAGAAAGTGTACATTCTCTAGAAGTTTCTGTCAAAATTTGAATTCTACTCAATTACGGATGGGGGCACACATGATAAAAATCTATCGATAATTTATTGTCTATGACGTAGTAGTCATACATACTTAACGGTACTTAGGTATTGTAAATTCCAATTCGTCTAAGTAGGTAATAGTACATTACACAACTAGGGTGGTAATACAAAGAAAGGCCGAGATCGCAGAAGTTTGCGGCCCGAGCTGTAAGCGAGGGACGTAAATATGCGATCGAGAGCTTTATTACCTGCCGTGTTGTGTACATCTTTTTATGTCCACACTTGGCCAGAAAGCGGCTTGTTCCGTACGCGCAGCGTGCGGAAAAAGCTACTTTATTGCCAGGTGTGGCATAAAATAATTATTGTTATTTTATACCTACTTCCTAAGTGCCTTTTTAAATGCTTCCGGTCGCCGGGCCGGGTAAAGTAGTAATGTATGAGCTCTTGTCGCCAGCTGGTTGTTGTGCATGTGAAAACTGTCATTGGAGCACAGCTAGATCGCGATATAGTTTTTCTTCACCAGTTTATCAGTGACTGAAATATCTAAGAAACTATCAAAGTACTTTTAATCAAATACAACAGAAAACCGTGGCAATGATACAACAACCCTCTCGGAATCAAAACAATTTGGAAGTGAGTTTTCGTTTAGTTTTCCTAAGAAACCGAATACGAAAGTAAAATGGATGGCAGCGATAGGAAGGCAAAATTGGTTCAAAACGACGATGAGCACAATATATTCAGTGCATTTTCATGAACACTTCATAATAACTAAAAAAGGCGGAAGGTGGCACTTATGCAGCAATACCAGAAAAAAATGTGCTTCACTTCCAGGTTAGACTCTTGCGTATAATTGAAATATATTAGTACCATCATCAATAAAATTAGTATAACGTATGAAACATGGCGTAAAGATAGACAAAGATCTGAATTGAGTCGTAGAATACATGATAGTTCCCGTGTTATATTTTCTAACGCCCGCGAAGCAGCGGGTTTAAGGTAGTTTTAAATAAGAGAACATTTTAAAATATGAAATCTACCACATTGTTTTCTTTGTGCATCTACTCGTATTTACCCTATTAGTGTTGAATCTTTATTGCACAAAAAGATAATGAGAAAAAGATGCATTTTCTACCAGTCAACCCGCAGGCAAAAAAGAAATAGCTAAAAATTCTTCTAAGTACCAGTATTCGTATTCGGCCATTAATGTGTTAAACAGTTTGTATAGGTATAATTTGTCGATAGGTTCTCCCTATCGACAATCTAGAACTCGCATTGTCCCATCCCAAACTGAGAATGTACTTGTTTCTCAATTTTGACCTTTAAGTCTTAGTAGGTAAAAGTTCTTTTCGGTCCGACACGGCGCTAGTTCCATCTAGTGTAGAGTAGCGTTACTACAAAATGTCAACCTTAATTTCATCACAGAACATAAAAAAAGAGTAGAAGTCGTAAGTGGGCGGTGCCCGCGTGCCTCACATTAGCAATGTATTGCCTATGCGTAGTCGGTGACAGTTTTGTTGACTTCAGTTGCCGTGCGCTTCTAGTAAAGAAAAAATGGTGAAAACTTGATTAAAATGCCATGTTATGCTGTGTTAGAGAGCAAAAATAAAAGTTGGGGACCAAAATATACCGATCATGCCGTAACATTTCATCTGTAAGATGTATTTCATTGTATTTTTAATTAAATTTGTATTGACATGAACACGGAAACCAATCCGAAAATGAGAAAGTGAAACCACCTTTATTTACTGGTTAATAAAGTTAAATTTTCTTCGAAGAAAGTGAACATTCTCTAGAAGTTTCTGTCAAAATTTGAATTCTACTCAATTACGGATGGGGGCACACATGATAAAAATCTATCGATAATTTATTGTCTATGACGTAGTAGTCATACATACTTAACGGTACTTAGGTATTGTAAATTCCAATTCGTCTAAGTAGGTAATAGTACATTACACAACTAGGGTGGTAATACAAAGAAAGGCCGAGATCGCAGAAGTTTGCGGCCCGAGCTGTAAGCGAGGGATGTAAATATGCGATCGAGAGCTTTCTTCATTACCTCCCGTGTTGTGTACATCTTTTTATGTCCACACTTGGCCAGGAAGCGGCTAGTTCCGTACGCGCAGCGTGCGGAAAAAGCTACTTTATTGCCAGGTGTGGCATAAAATAATTATTGTTATTTTATACCTACTTCCTAAGTGCCTTTTCAAATGCTTCCGGTCGCCGGGCCGGGTAAAGTAGTAATGTATGAGCTCTTGTCGCTGGCTGGTTGTTGTGCATGTGAAAACTGTCATTGGAGCACAGCTAGATCGCGATATAGTTTTTCTTCACCAGTTTATCAGTGACTGAAATATCTAAGAAACTATCAAAGTACTTTTAATCAAATACAACAGAAAACCATGGCAATGATACAACAACCCTCTCGGAATCAAAACAATTTGGAAGTGAGTTTTCGTTTAGTTTTCCTAAGAAACCGAATACGAAAGTAAAATGGATGGCAGCGATAGGAAGGCAAAATTGGTTCAAAACGACGATGAGCACAATATATTCAGAGCATTTTCATGAACACTTCATAATAACTAAAAAAGGCGGAAGGTGGCACTTATGCAGCAATACCAAAAAAAAATGTGCTTCACTTCCAGGTTAGACTCTTGCGTATAATTGAAATATATCAGTACCATCATCAATAAAATTAGTTTAACGTATGAAACATGGCGTACAGATAGACAAAGATCTGAATTGAGTCGTAGAATACATGATATTTCCCGTGTTATATTTTCTAACGCCCGCGAAGCAGCGGGTTAAAGGTAGTTTTAAATAAGAGAACATTTTAAAATATGAAATCTACCACATTGTTTTCTTTGTGCATCTATTTACCCTATTAGTGTTGAATCTTTATTGCACAAAAATATAATGTGAAAACGATGCATTTTCTACCAGTCAACCAGCAGGCAAAAAAGAAATAGCTAAAAATTCTTCTAAGTACCAGTATTCGTATTCGGCCATTAATGTGTTAAACTGTTTGTACGGGTATAATTTGTCGATAGGTTCTCCCTATCGACAATCTAGAACTTGCATTGTCCCATCCCAAACTGAGAATGTACTTGTTTCTCAATTTAGACCTTTATGTCTTAGTAGGTAAAAGTTCTTTTCGGTCCGACACGGCGCTAGTTCCATCTAGTGTAGAGTAGCGTTACTACAAAATGTCAACCTTAATTTCATCATTGTCATTTGACTTTGATCATTGTTGACATTATAAAAAGGTGCATATTGTAATTGAAACTTTTATGATGTACACCTTTTCGGCATTGAATTTATTTACCAATGGCAGCTCGGCATTCGTAGTGTGCGTTTGGTTTATAAGTATCAGTTTGGTTACACTGGTTTTCGTACTAATGTGTCATGTCGCTACTTCTACTCTTTTTTTATGTTCTGTGAATTTCATCATTGTCATTTGACTTTGATCATTGTTGACATTATAAAAAGGTGCATATTGTAATTGAAACTTTTATGATGTACACCTTTTCGGCATTGAATTTATTTACCAATGGCAGCTCGGCATTCGTAGTGTGCGTTTAGTTTATAAGTATCAGTTTGGTTACACTGGTTTTCGTACTAATGTGTCATGTCGCTACTTCTACTCTTTTTTTATGTTCTGTGGACAAAGTTATAGACGAGCAGCCTTAAGCTGATGCCTATCATATTACGTTGTGCATTTGTGACATGTTTATCAACGGTTTTTAAATGGTTTCGCTGAGTAGATCACTAATTACTGTCTCCGTTAATTGATTTTACGCATTCACTGCATTGCTTGTCCATGGTTGCTGGTGATTTTCTATTGATTCTACGACAAAATAATTTTAGCAAAAAAAGAGTTACTCCGTACTCGATATCTTCTAATCCGTTGAAATTTTCCAGGCATGGATCGTCAGATTATACAACGTGGGTTCCGGGAAGTTCGTTGTTCATATAAAGCTCGATATCCCTGAACACCTATTTTGTAAAACGAGAACCCGTTGTTGACCCTAGACGCGGGCGAGACAGCAGTCTTGGCATAATAATTTGAATAAATTCCATCTCGATGTTTTTAATCCCCTGTTTTTATAACTTAGCTGTCCCCCGACCCGTTCAGGTCAACAATAATTCGTAACCATTCGAATACTTTAGATCTGTCGGGGGTATTGAATTTTTTTATTTACTTCTATTTTATTTTTGTACTGTTTTAACTATTGTTTCTATAAAAAGTAATACAACGTGACTTTACAAATTATTTGAGGTCTTTATTTTACATTTTTACAGAACAAACTTCAACTACATTACAGTAGTATAATATACAAAGAATCATCTTCCTTAAAAGCAGTTACTTGTCGTCATTCAATATCCGGATCCTCGTCGTGCACTGGGTCCGCCACTCGGGTACCCCTCGTCCCCACCGCCAGCCCCACCTCGGCCCTGGCTACCTCCCTGTCTGTCACCCTGAAGTCCGCCTCTAGGATAGCCACTGGCCTCACCACCTCCGTTGCTATTCCCTGAAAGTCCTTGAGAGCCCTTGCCCTGGCCGCTTAATCCATTTTCAACAGGTAGGCCACTTGAGTAGCCTTGGGGGCCGGAATTTTGACGAGAGTTCCCGAAGTCTTGACCTGCACTGGCGCTAGGGTAACCTTGAGATCCAGAACCTTGATTGGAACGGCCAAAATCTTGCCCCGAAACACCACTGGGATAACCTTCTGATCCGTCCTGTCTTTGTCCACCACGTGGTACATTTAATCCTCGGCCTTGGCTCTTTCCATTTCCCTGTCCGCTTCTTGGATAGCCCATCTCACCTTGGCTACCAGTTCGACCTCCTTGTTGTCCCTGTTGGCTAAGATATCCAGAATCTGAATCGAAAGGATCTGGGTATCCTTGGCCTTCCTGTTCAATTCCTCGTCCACCTTGGCCTGGTCTTCGATTACCAGCTCCTTGACTTGGGCCCTCTTGTGGGTATCCACGATCACCGTCCCCGCCAAACAATGCTGAATCGCCAACACCTCCTGAAGCCCCTCTAGGGTACCCTTCACTACCGCCCCGACCGCCTACACCTGCAAAGAAAATCGCAATCAAAGACGTTCCTACGCCACAACGTTAAAATTAATATTTTTTATTTTGATCACTTTGCATACCTCCACTACTAGTGCCTCCGTTGGCGCTACCTGCAAAATTAGGTAATTAAAAGCATCCTTGAATAAGTCAATTCTAATGTCGAAGAGCAGCAATATTTCTAAACTAATCAAATTCATAAACTGACAATTCATCAAAATCTCTTGTTTTAAAACACTTAAGGCCTTACAATTGAGTCAGATCAGTCTTCTCATACTACTAATGCAATGAACGAACCCTCGTATCTTATCTGAGGTTTATATCCCTGGAGCCCAGCTTCATATTCAACAACCTGTTTTCTGCCGTCCGGAAGCAATACATTATACTCCCCTGTGGCAGTGTCACCGTCACGTTGCTCTGAATGACCAAATTTAGTACCTGTCTCCGAGTCGTCCACGTCATAACTAAACTCGTATTTGGCTGGCTCCTGAAAAAGTTGCACTTTTGTTAGTTCAGTAGGTAACAAAATTTATACCATGAAATTTATATACATGGACATTTTCTTACGTCAGACTCTCCACCATCATAATTTTCACTGCCCCCCCTCTCTGATCCACCACTAAATCCTGGAGCGCCATATGTGGAAGAAAGTTGGCCTCCAGATAGTCTGCTACTTTGACCTCTCTGACTCCCTTGTCCCCCTTGAGGATCATCACTACTTGGAGACCCATACGACGACTGTGGCCTTTGTGGTCCAGAGCGTTGATTGAACCCACTACCACTAAAATCGTCACTAGGGGACGATGTTATCCCTGTAGCTGGAGGACCGTATGAATCTTCAGGTTGTCTATTTCCACCGAAATTTGAATTACCTAGACCACTGAAACTGCTTTGTCCATTTTGTCTTCCACCAAAAGAGCTTAGGGTATTTGGAGGTCCGTACGTGGACTGCACACCTCCTCTCTCACCACCACGACCGCCGGAAGATTGCTGGCCGGTGCTTCTACCCCCAAAACCACCATTTTGAGTCTGTCGATTACCGTTTTGTTGGCCTTGAGCAAACCCTCCTCGATTTCCACCAAAACCTTGTTTCGACCCTTGACTGGGAGGACCATACTGCGTGTCTAAACCATTTGAAGGGCTAAATTGTCCAGGCGTCGAATAAGTATTCTGTGGTGCAGGCAACTGGCCACCTTGGATTCCCAGGGCACCACGTCCTGAACCTGACAAACCTCCATCTTGGCCTGGAGAGTTATATTGAGAGGAAAGTCGGCCCGGGCCGAACCCACTGGCTTTTGGACGCTGCCCTTGAGTTCCAAAACCTTGAGATGCGTCTCGACCTTGACCTGGGTCTCCATATTGGGAGGAAGGCTGGCTCAACTCTCCAAACCCGCCTTGTTGCTGGTTTCCACCACTGCCTCCACTACTAAAAGTCCGTGGGCCACCATTTCCCTGGCCTGGGGGTCCGTATTGAGGAGAGGGACGATCGTTGTTGCCTGATGCTGGAGGTAGGTAGCTGCTGACTGGTGGTTCACATTTTATTGACAACGCAAACACGCTGAGGCACACGAACCACTGTGAGAAAATATTTACTCATTTAGATTATTATTTCAAAAGACGGAATGAACAGTTCCTTGTGGCTTACTCACTTTAATCATTGCAGATTAACTAGAACCAACTTTCATAGATTCATACGAAGTTTGCAACTAACTGGGGCTTCCAAGTTGGTTATTTTTCCCAAGGCGTACTCTCGACTGTGTTACTTTATTAAGGCCCCAACATGGAATACATCCAATTGAAATAAGAGCTCGTCTTTATATACAAAAGCTGTTAGCGAAGCGTGATATCTGCTCCATGCAGCCGCAATATCGTGCGACGCTCACAATTTGTGCATTAGAAGCATGTCGTCCTCGCTTCACTTCTTACTATTACTTTAATGAAGTTAAATAATTGTGCGATCAATCGAAAACATACTAAGTCCTTATACTTAACGCACTTCATAAGCTCAAGACATTTTATGACTCATATTTAATAAACAACACAACGTATGGTATAAGGTATACCTAGGAGGTGGAAATATTTATGAGTTCTCTTCACGAACGCGCTCAACTTCGTTCTACTACAGCGTGACTTTGATTTCTTCACCGCTTTTTAAAGATTTCACCGATTTCTAAACATGATTTCAAACATAAACTTAGTGCTGTTTTAAAAAGAGCCGTGCTGATTTTTTTATTCCCAAAATTACGTCGTAAACAAACAATATTAGAACGAAAAGTTATAAAAATCGAAACAAACTATTCGTACGTCTTATGGGCAGCACCGGCCAATTTAATTGTTATTTTAATTAATTAGGCATATCAAACGACAGACTCTTGAACACATAAAATATTAGAAACCATCTTCATCTACTTCTTACCATTTTGAATTTGTTTCACGGTTTCACGGAACCAAAGGTAGGAAATTACAAATATAAAGGAGTGAACATAATGTTATACCTACTATAACCTACTGATAACTAATAATGCAGTTTTTCACAGTGAACAGAACATAGCCTCAAACTATTTCTAACGATTTGAAAATCACGCTGTAGAATCAAAATAAGAAAACAAACTAATATAAAGCAATGTTGTGCCTGTTTGTATATGTTGTGTTATGTAGCGGTAGCGCATCTGCCTACCATGCAAGAGGTCCCGGGTTCGAACCCCGGCTGGGATAAAAATAACCCCAGGTCTTGGATCTTTACATGTTTGTATCCTAATGTGGGGCCAGAAGCAATGTATGTAGCTGTATGTAAAATGTTATTGTTATCATTTGCGTAAAATAACGCCAACAAAAGCTCTGCCTACATTTTCTGGTTCTGATCGAACGCTTAGATCCGCGGAAGATAATATGTAAAAACTAATTTTCCCTAAAACGGAAATCGTCACATATGAATTTTGATATTTTATTCCGGCGATACGTTTGCGTCGTGCGATTCGATGCCCAAATCGTTTACTAGAAATTCAATCTGCAATCAGATCACGTCACAATCATAGAATGGAAACGCGCTCGAAGGATCTCGACTCCGCGGGGCCCACGATTTGATTTGTGTCATCTTCGTTAGCCAGAAGTCGTGAACGCGTACGTCGGATGGCGTAAGGCCCGTCGGCCGTCGTGATGGCGCACTAGTAGCGAGTAGTGCCTTTCTCCGGAGAATTCCCCGATTTGCGGGGAATTTGGGACTAAGTAAGCCAAGACTGCGGGAAATGTGTCATTCATTACTCAAACGTATAACCAAAAACATGTAAAAAATTGGTCTGATTTCGTCAACAATGTTAAGATAAATAATGAGGATTTTGATTTAAATTAAAACTTTCGTATTAACATGACATGACATAACATTTACACAGTCATACAGGCACATACATTGCTTCTGGCCCCACACTAGGATACCCTGTGTCCTGGGAACTAGAAACAGCGACATCACAAACATGTAAACATCCAAGACCTGGGGTTCTTAACATAATTAGGGGTTCACTTTCAATTTTTTTGCTCTGCAAATAAGAGCGAAATCTGGTCGGTCTCTTCCGACAAAAAAGCAAATTGGTAAGTGTAACCGGAATTAATTTAATATTTTTATTAACTTACTTTTTTTTTTTTTTCGTAGCCTCTATTATTGTGTCCCACTGCTGGGCAAAAGCCTCCCCCAATATTTTTAATAAGAATAATTTAAACTTTTTTAAGACTAATACTTTTCATAATACAATCCGTCAAAAAGAGTATTCTAGTCACGTTGTACCAAAAAGCGTCGTTGTACCACAAATCGGGCTTACACTTCAGAATTCAACTGAAAACGTAAATCTAATAAAGTTTGTTTGTTTGTTGTAAAACAACACAAGTTACGTTTTTTAATAGATATAATTATACTCAATATCTATTTTACAAGATCATTATATGTTTACTGTCTGTATTTATAATTGAAATTATGTATTTATCAAGACAATGTTACCTATTCCATATAAGAAATCAACTTTATGCAGTTTTGTGTCAATACTGTAAACTTGCTATTTTATACTTGTATGCATTGGAAAACAAGCGATTCAATTAATAAATATTTTAATGAAAAACCAAAACATAGATTTCACAAAAAACTAATGTCTTGTGTCGGACGGGACGAGGCAGCGTGGGCACACCCTCCACCAATACTCTTCTTCTTCTTCAGGCAATATTATGTAGTCCACAGCAGGCCATAGCCCTCCTAATGAGCGCCATAGCGCCCTGTCACCAATACTCGTCGTCGTCGTCGTCAGGCTATACTTACTAGTCCACTGCTGGACATAGCCCTCCCCTAATGAGCGCCATAGCGCCCTGTCTCCTGCTTGCCGCATCCAGCATCTGCCTGCAGTTTACCAATACTCAATAATTTATTGCATTTCACAAGTATATACAGATGACATACTAAAAATATGGATCTTTTGTGGATCCTGTAGGTCACGCAATATTATAAATTATATTTATAAATTAAGCCTACGATATTTTAATTCTAATTATTTTTTATTTATTTATTTATTTCTTATCTATGGAAAACCAACAGCTGATAAACAATATATGAAACTTATAAACTAATTAGTGAGCCATTTACAGGTTTTCACCTATAGCAACAGACTGCTAGATTTCTGCAAGGAAACAACAATAGCAACACAATAGGTACATTAAGCATGCACTGCAACATATTACATGGAAATAGGTAACCATGATTATCAGTTTTTATTCTTTATTTTACATGGCATGAATTAAGTATTTAGTTGTTAAAGAATTTGTCATTAAAGTGTTGCCTGACCAACTTTGCATTGCAGTTGAATAAATCAATGTCAATTTCGCTTGCTAGTTTGTTCACACTGCTACTAGCTCGCCAGAGGAAGGAGTTTTGCTCGTAATTGGTTGAGACCCGCTGTTTGCAAATAGGAGGAAATGAGCGCCTGGATCTTGTAGGTACTGTGAAGGATAAGTTGCCCAGGAGTACGGGTGAGTCTACCTTTCCTGTAATTATCCCCAAAAGATATGTTATATCAGCAACATGGCGTCGCAGTTCAAGTGGAAGGAGATGATGTTTTTTACAAATCTGTAAGTAGTTGTTAGATTTGTATGGGATCTTTAATCGGTAACACAAGAACTTCACAAACCTTCTCTGGAGTGACTCAAGTCTCTTTATGTAGACACTGTATCTTGGGTTCCATATTTGCGATGCGTACTCCAGGTGGCTTCGGACTAATGTGCAGTATAGGATTTTCAAGGTTTTTGCCTTCGAGAAGCACATGGAGTTTCGCATCACAAAACCTAGTGCCCTGGATGCCTTGTTGACAATTTTATTGATGTGTTCGTCAAACAAAAGTTTAGTGTCATGATAGACACCCAAATCACGAACATGGGATGATCGGCCCAGCGTGAATCCCTTGACTGTGTAGGTCGTCGGAACTATAATGCGCTTTCGAGTAAAGGTGACGACAGTACACTTGCTTGGGTTAAGATCTAGCTTGTTTCGTAGACAGTAGTCATCTAGTCTTTCCAGGTCAGACTGGATATTTCTTGCATCGGTCTGAGACGACACCTTTGAAAAAATTTTCATATCATCTGCAAAACTGAGTAGGTTAGTGTAGTGAAAACATTTATCGATATCGTTAACGATTATAGCAAAAATTAATGGACCGAGCAGAGAGCCTTGCGGAACTCCGCTAGGTATGTCTTCCCATCTGGAACTATAGCCATTAACAACTACCGCTTGTGACCTATTTTTTATATAAAACTGGAACCATCGAAAGAGATTACCTCTAATTCCTGCTTCATATATTTTTTTTAATAGTATAACGTGGTCGATTCTGTCAAACGCCTTACTATAATCTGTGTAGATTACGTCCACTTGCTCACCTTCGCCCATAGATTTAGTAAGAAATTCATTAAGTAGGACTAGATTAGACACAGTGGACCTACGTTGCATAAAGCCATGTTGAGTGTTACTGAATGAAGTTTTTAAGGCGTTATAGACTTGGTGATGGACGAACTTTTCAAGTACCTTAGAAATAACGCATAGTTTGGAAATGGGTCTATAATTGGTGACGTCAGTTTTTGGTCCTTTTTTATGAACAGGGGTGATAAAGGCTGACTTCCAAATAGCCGGTACAGTACATTCAGCAAGTGATCTCTGAAATAGAAGCAAAACCGGTTTCGCAATGCTCTCGGCACACTTAATTAAGAACTGCGGTGGCAGGTCATCTGGGCCTGCTGATTTTGAAGGATCTAATTTTTGAAGTATGTGAGTCAGTATATTCAGATTGAAATCTATCGTTGAGATATGACAACATGTGTCCGGCTCCCCATTAAGGGAACATAGATGTGAATCAGGGCCTAATCGGTTTTCTAAGAAATTAGAAGTAAAGTAAGAGGAGAAAGCGTTACTGATGTTGTTGCCAGTGCTGAATTGTGTGTTACCATAATACATACAACTTGGTATGCCTCTTGAATTAGAGCGTGATTTCAGGTAGGACCAAAATCTCCTAGGATTACGCTCAATGGCATCCTCGGTGGATTGGATAAACTTTTGAAAACATTCTTCTTCCAGCCGACGTACCCTGTTTCTCTGAAAGATAAATGATACATTATCGGCTCTATTTCTATAGATTTTATATTTGGTGTGATATTTAGCTTTTTCTTTAATTGATTTTTTAAGAGCTGCCGAGTACCATCTAGGATAAAAGTCTGATTTAATAAATTTGTGACGTATATATTTTTCTCTAAGTAACCTGTACTTTTCGTAGAAAAAATCCACTGCGGCACCAAATTCTCTCATTGAAAATTCTTTTTCCCAGTCTGTACTAAGTATTTCTGCGTTAATGGTGGCATAGTCACCAGAGTTATAAAGATATTTTTTGTATGGGGCTGGCGTTAAAGGGATAAATTTAACATATTTTATAGTAATAATTAATGCCTTGTGATAAGGGTCAATCGGGACAAGCGGGGTCAAACACTCGGCTACTTCAGTAGTGTCATTAGAAATTACTAAATCAAGGATTTTCCCAGATTCGTTGGAAATATTATTAAATTGTAATAAATCTAAGGTGTTCAGATCGTCGATGAGTAAGCACTCGTCGATGGAGTTATAATTTCCGGGTACTAATATAGAATTGTGTTGATTCCAAGTGATTTTACTCATGTTAAAATCACCTGCGAGCAAAAACTTATCAGTAGGGTTAGCTATTCGTTGAGTTTTTCCGAGAAATTTAACAGCTGGTGTGAGAACGTGTTACCTTTATTCTGTTTACATAAATAAAGAACACATATGTGCAGTTTGAAATGGTAGCCATCCGCATTTAAAGTTAGTGTTAGCCATAAGTCTTCGGCTGTACTGTGAAAATCCGGCTGCGGTATCACCGCTAAGTCCTTACGAGTTGCAATTAGGACCCCACCTCCCCGTGTCTGATCGGTAGCATCGTAGTCCCGGTCGCGACGCCAAACAAAATAACGGTCGTCGAATAACTCACTATTAACAATCCCATCGAGCAGCCATGTCTCGGTTAATATTAAAATATCATACGAGCACATACATAAGTTGCGGTAAAATGTTAACGTTTTGGTACGACCCCTCACATTTTGGTAATAGATAGACGGATAAAAGGCACTATCTTTCGTAGCCATTATAAAGGCGTAGTTTAAATAGCAGACTATGCACTAAAGCGGGTATTTTGTAAGTTCGTAATAGCAAAGCATACGTCCACAGTCGTAAGCAAGCAGTGGCGACTGATTGTGACTGTGAGCCCGCTATAAAACCGGTCAGGCGAGACAATAGCGAGATGCGCGTCGGCAAGCTAGGACAGGGGAACCAAACCTTGTCATGCAATGCAAAGTGATATAGGCGGTATGCGTAAACAATGCACGTAAGTATCGCGGAATTAAGTTGTGTTATGAAAAATATATAACGGCAAACATAGCGTTCTAGGAACCACACACAAATGCACTCTAGAATAGCTTGTTTAAATCCGACTCCCTGTGGACTATAAAAACTTGCGTTGTATCATCCTTTCTCACATGGATTTTACCGAACTTCACCCATACGTACAAGTATTCTTTTGGTTTCAAGGCTAATTTGGTCTTCGTTAGCAATTTTTTCTGTTCCGGTGTCAGATGATCATTTATGTAAATATTTTGTGGGCAGTTATCAAATCCAATCTCGGTTCCTTTTAAGGATTTCTTGAGACGCGCGGAAGCTACAAATTCCTCTTTCACGTAGCGATTTATGAAACTCAGAATGATAGTTTTGTCTTTTGAGTTTTGCATGGGCACTCTGGATATGTATGATTATATTGTATTACTAGCTGACCCAGCGTACTTTGTACCGCCTAACAGTCGATTCTTTAATTTTTCTCTCAGTAAGAACCATCCTTGTACCTCAAGGAATATTCTAAAAAAAGAATTAGCGCAATCGGTTCAGCTGCTCTCGAGATTTGCGCTTACCAACACATTCAGCGATTCATTTTTATATTATAGAATTATCAAACATGATTATATTGATACTACTTTACACCAGATGGTCTGACAACCTGGTCACGGTGGCGGGGAGTAGCTGAGTCGGACGGCACAAGACCGTGAAGCTTGGAAAACCATGAGGGAGGCCTATGTCCTGCAGTGGGCGCCAGATGATGATGGTAATTCTTGTAAATATTCCGACTGATAGACTGGTAGAAAATGCTTATGGCATTAAGTCCACCGCATTGTACATTAATTTAAGTGCAATAAAAGTTTTAATAAATAAAACTTTTGTTATAAGAACTCTAAAGATATCAGCTACTCTTTAGATCAATCTACTAATTTTGTAGTTTTGTTTTAAAACCTATTGGTTTTTTAGATTTTTCTTAATTCTAGTTGTATATTGTAACCGAAGTATTATTAATATTATTTTTTACTTTATTAAGGCTATGTAGTTAATGCTCGTACAACCAACAACTATCCAAGAATAAATAAGTTCATTCAAGATAAGATAAAATAGGAACATTAACCCTCTACAAGGCAAAGATATGATAATTCCCACCATAAAATAAAACTTCTCACTTTGAAATAAAGCCAATGATAAAAATTTAAATAAGTGTTTAAAAATATATGAAAATAAAATGTAGGTATTTACAGCAATAAGCAAATGTTTACTTTTACTTACTTATATTGAAGCAAAACTATTTAGTGATATTATGTGTAAATTTAATTACCTCAACATATTTCCAATTATTACATTACAAATAACTAGGTACTTTCTTCTTGTGTAGCTTCAACTATGAAACCATTCTAGAAGTTATCGAAGGCTCCGACGCCATATATCCTTTTGAGATTCTGTAGCAGGCAATCTGGAATTTCGTAAGGCAACACTACTGGCAACGCCCCAGTAGGTCTCGAATGTGGGCCATCATACTGAAGTGTTGGCAGTCACATACACACAAAAGGTATCTGTGATGTGTGTTGGCAATAACAAGAATTATGGCGGCTTGTCTTTGGTTAATTTGAATTAGTTGCCAGAAAAGCTGACAAAGGCGCTGGAGGAGCGGGTTACGCGATGAGATAATGCAAGTGGGACTCGTACTCGTATATCGAGGGTTCCGTACAAATTTCGCACCCTCAGAACGAAAGAGGCCTAAGTCGAAAAATAGTTTAAATACTCAAAAAATTCTCAAAAAATTGAGTACCTAACAATCATAGAGAGACATTAAAAGGTATGCTCTATCCGATGAGTAGTAAAACAAAGGCACTTATTGTAAAAAAAGAGCATAGCGAATCTTCCATCCATGGCATACCTTTTTATGACTCTATGATGGTAACTCAATTTCACTATTTTTTGACTTAGGCCTCTTTCGTTCTGAGGGTGCGATTTGTAGGTAATTTAACTCACACAATTATAAATAGTTCAGAAATCGAGTCTAGCAGTTTTTCCCGAATTTCAAGAACAATTTTTTTAAGATTTAAAATGCCAAAAAACCATTTCAGACCTTTTCCTGTATTTTAAGCATAAGGCGATATTACTTGCCACATTTCATAGTCCTAAAGTTATATATTTGACGGGTCTAATAGCGCCTATTCATTAGGTAAGACGAAATAACCTTAATTCCCCGACGTTTCGGCTGCATTGCAGTGGCCGCGATTATTGGTAAACCCATATGGTTGTTCTAGGTCAACGGGATATACTCTATGAATTTTAATTCCGAAATATACGTTTTATTTTAATTAATATATATAAAAATAAATTAATTAAATTATTCGCGTTAACTTAGAAGTCTGATTTGATTTCACAACTTCAAGAGGCTGTAGACATGAGTATATGGTTTTAATTTCAACTCCATACCTTTAGGCGTTCGCACTGGTAAATGGTCTTGACATACAGGCGGACGGACAACAAAGTGATTCTACAAGAATTCCGTTTTTACTTTTCAGGTACGGAACCCTACATAAAAACCTACAAGTATGTTATTTTTCCAGTTTGGTTTTTGTCCTGGCAATTTAATTTAAAACAATTTAACAATTAAATGTGCGGAATATGTGCGGCAGAGTAAATCACTCCGTACGTTCATTCGGGGTTCACAATTTTTAACTTTTTCTCAATAACAAGACACAAAGAGCCTGTGTCGAAAACGAAACGAATTTGTTCTGACATTTTCTTACAGATTCGTTCATCAAGTTCGGAATACTTTTATCATAATTAATGAGTTTCGTACGTTATTCAGTTTCTTCATCGCCTGTAAATGAGCTTTACTAATTTTTCTTACATTGCATTAGCAGTTAGTTTTTAACGCATGTAAGTAAAATACTTAACATATACCTATACCTGCAGTAAGACTACAGACAAGATAAACATTTAACAAGTACCTACACGGAAGCATTAACACGCATCAAAGCTAAAAGTTGCTTATGTACTAAGTAACTAATATTAAGAGAAACCATCATTTCGTACATCGATTTCGTACAGCTTCCTGCGCACCGCATAGGTAACTCGGCCCAATTATCTAGACACTTCGCAATATTGCGATTCTGGTGGTGGCCGATATAAATATTTCCGTCGGGTAGAGTATACCGCCATTTTGTGTAACTTTAGATAACCTAAGATGGCGTCAACGCACGTGATTTACTTCACCTACGCTACGTCTAGGTAGCGTGACCATGATATTTGGTTGAAACTGAACTGAAGGGACAAAGTAGTTGTTAAAAAGGCATTTTCGACAGATAAAAAACATAAACTACAAGGTGTCTACACCTTGTAGTTTATGTTTTTTAACAAGCAGCGACAACGGCAATTTTTAAATATAAATTAGACGAGTTTTTCTTCCTGCGTACTTTCCAATGGTCATTAGGTTCAAATGGCTTAGTACACAAATAGTACACCATATTTCGATGCACTGCGTCTGGTTAGATCCTTAGAGGGTATATAAAAAGCCGGAGGCGTGGAAGGAGGGCAGCTACGGCCTGCTGTAAAGGGAGGGCAGCTACGGCCTGCTGAAAGAGTAAAAGGTCGCCTTGGCGATCAGCAAGCCGAAGCTGCGGAGGTAAGCATGGGTGCCTACACTTTGTCACGCAAAGGCAAAGGGGCTGCACATCCCGGAGAAGTCGCTGAAGGAAATCACTGTCAACGTTGCAGTTGCCGAGGTTACAGATAAACTGAAGTGGCGAGTACTGTATCTTGGTCACCCTACCAAAGCAGACGCGTTGTCTAGTACTAGACAACTGCTTTGGTAACGTGACCAAGACAATGTACTGACTACTAGGATAGCCACTTACAGTCAAGTTATTTTACGCTTTCTTTTATCACACGGCATTCAGCCCTTTAATTGGATGCCGCCAACTAAGCTAATAACCTAGGCAGTCAATTCGATGACTAATTTTACCAGTCATGTTTATAACCTGGTTAATTGTATCCGTCATTATTCTATAACCATTATTCAATGACTCCATAGCTCTTACACTCCCCATGAACTTAAGAGTGATGTTCTGTACCTTAAACGTTACACGGGGATCTAAATCGATCGATCTCCCAACTGAGCTAATGGGCGACGACCGACATCAGTGAAATTTCGAACCTCTTTACAATACTCACTGTATTACGTACAGGCAGCAACAGAATACAGACATAATATTACTAATTTTACTAATTACTTCAGCCAGATGTCGCTGTCTGTAAGTAATACAGAGTAAAGGCTTATATTATTATTATTATTGTAAAGAGGTTCGAAATTTCACTGATGCCGGTACTTGCCCATTAGCAAAGTTGGGAGAGCGCTGGCACGGTTAGCCAGAGGTCGCGGGTTCGAGTCCCGGCATGGGTGGATTTTTTTACCTCTAAATAGGTTTGAAAAATTGTCCTTAGCACGGGTAAGTGCAACAAAAAAAGAATATAAACATTTATTTTAGTTTATTGATTTATTTTATTTTGTTCGACAAAATACATGTCTCGGCAAATCATAAATATTTTATTTTTCTAGTCATTGGTACCACCTGCCTGCATTCAAAGTTTATGTCATACGATATTTTTTTAGCTAGTTATGTTTATGTCACACGATATTTTTTTGGTACATGTGGTCCAATGGCGTTAAACGATCTAAAATATTCGTAGAGAGACTGACAAAAGAACATCGATATCAACCCTTGTATGTCCTCACTGCTGGGGCACGGGTCTCTTCCTGCATCGCAGGAAGGTTAGGCCATACTCCACCACTGGGTCCAAGTCCGGGTTGGTGGAGGATTGTAAGACAGTGGCCGGCCTTACTGTCAGAAGTTATCCAGCCGCCCATAAGGCCTTTGACATGGCTTAACGACTGCCATTATATGACAGCCGGCACCAACGGCATAACGTGCCTTGCGAAGCATGGAAGCAAAAGAAAATATTTTCTCTTTATTATCAGTAAATTGTCTGTTTTTTATGTAGCCTACGAGGGCTGCTACTTATGAATGCGGAATAGAAAAAATAAACAAATGTATATGGCTAAATATGCTTTTATTGTTTTGCAAAGTATTCTCCACTATGATCGATGCACTTTTGCATTCGATGAAACCAATTTGTAATAGTACATTATGATATAAGTGCGGTAAGTTGAAAATTACAGCCGAGGCGATATTACTAGCCCGAGCCATCGGCGAGGGCTATAAGGAAGCAGAGGCTGTAATTTTCAACGCGCACGTATGTCATACGACGTTTTATAACATATTTACGAGGAAAGTAACAAAACTTTGACTTTGTTATCATCACTACTTGACGACATTATCAAATAAAAACAATACATCGAAAAGAAAAAGCGCGCGGATTTATTTTTACTTATCCACATGAAAAAAAAGGTGTTTTGTTGTGCGTTCACGTTAACTTGACGCGTGAGAGAATTGGTAAGACTGAGATGTTTACTGTTATCATGTTAAATAAGAAATCATTCCCATTACTTGGGGAAAATAAAAGGATTGAGGGCTTGTTTAACCATCTTCCGATTAGGTCAAAAAGCTAATTCACATGTTATGTCCTTGTTACCAATTCTCTCACGCGTCAAGTTAATGTGAACGCACTGTATAACATATTTGCTCGTAAAGTGGTTGTAATTACACCAATTTCAATATCGTAATGTATCTCATTACGTACTTGTGCGATAGTGTAATGTAAAAGGCACGTGTTTTTTTAAATAAAGTTTTAAAATACTCCGTCTAAAAATGAACAATACTTTTAAAAATCTTAGCAAAGAGGTTTTATGTCAAGAAAGTGGTCAATATTTTATGAATAAAATTAACTTTGGGAAATAAAATATAACAAATAAACATTTAACTCTTTAATTTAATTAATTTTGAAAATAAATTACAACCATTTATCTGTAACAAAAACCCAAAAATATTAATTTACTTTATTAGTAATACTGGCTGTTTTTGTACCTTTGCCTAGAAAAAAAAGTTGATACGCGCGCATCGCTTATTTGTGGACAAGTAAAAATAAATCCGCGCGCTTTTTCTTTTCGATGTATTGTTTTTATTTGAAAATGTCGTCAAGTAGTGATGATAACAAAGTCAGAGTTTTATTAATTTCCTCGTAAATATGTTATAAAACGTCGTATGACATACTCGTACGTGCGCTTTGAAAATTACAGCCTCTGCTTCCTTATAGCCCTCGCCGATGGCTCGGGCTAGTAATATCGCCTCGGCTGTAATTTTCAACTTATGTCATAATGTACTATTATGTAACCTACGACATCCGCAAAATTCGGTTTGACATACTACATACGTGTTAGGCGAAGTTGAACAAAATTAGGATTTGAATTCAATAAATTAAATATACTCGTACCAGCGCCATCTAGTGACTCTTAGTTGTACTTTAACGAGGATTATTTACAAATTTAATTTTTCGTCACGGTTCTGACATCATATTGCTTATTTGATATAGCCTATGACACTCGCGCAAGCATGACGGATCGAATGACACCTTATTTGACAAAATCTGACCATTGGTTAAGGAGTTACGAGGGAACATAGACTCGGACATACTTACATATATATAGGATCTTATCAACACATTACCCTCCTTTTGGGGTTCGCCGCAGTCGGGTAATAAAGGATCGTCAACCATGAATCGCAATTGCAATTCGTGGTTCTATAGGCGTAATTTCTTTTATTACGTACAATGAATTATTCTCTATTTCTATCTTTCTATCTAAAGCTTGTCAATCGAAGTATAGTACAGCCTAAAATACTAGGCTTTTACATGCGTAGGAACGATGGCGTAGCTCTATATGTATCTAAAATAAAAATATACTTTTATAGATTTTTCCCTTATTTATATTTAATATTTTACAATGTTCTTTCAGAAGGTGCAACTGCTTCATGCAGTTTTATCTCTTGACTGATTCCTATGCAAAATAATATCGCGATATTTCCATATTCACGAATACAAAAGGCTGTGTCCGCCAATTACACCTTTCACAAGCAGGTATTTGATATTTCCCACCACTATCTATGAAGCCATATTTTACCATTCAAACGAAACACAAATGGTTATACCAGTTAATTATCACTTCAAGGTATCGCTACAATACACTATATCGTAATTACCATGCAAGCGACTTTACAACAAAAATGGTTGAGCTGTCGGCTCTACTCTCCATTCAATATGTGCCCAGTTATGAAACCAAGAACATCCTTGCTTGAAACGGATCATTGATACATAGGTACACATACAGTTGACAGCAGTCAAAGTCCCCCGTGACTTTGCCAAGAGCGCACGCGTGTAAAGGCTGATGTGCTGTCGAATGTACAGTGTATTGTAGGGGTAGATAAAAGTAATGTGAAACTTTTTTACACAAATATCGATATTCAATAAAATTAATATTTCGATCCATACAGCTTCTATCTAGAGGCAAAAATTTTTTTATACTATCAAGAACAAGAAATCTTACCACTATTATAAATGCGAATGTTTGGCTCAACCACGCAAATACGGCTAAATGAAATTGGTAGACCCATTTCATGTATCACCTGTAAATAAGTCTCAGTGCTACCCAAAAGAAAATACAAAATTTTCTAAAAAGAAAATATACACATCAAAATATTCTCTTATACGAAGTCATGACAAACAAGTCAAGATACTTGATAATCAGGGTCGTTGATTAGAATAAATGACCTACGACAAGCAATCCACTTAATAGTGTTAATTTTTTCCTAAATTTAAACGATTTCTTTTTACAAAAAGCTGATTTTTATAATTTATATAACCTTAATATATGAATAACTTCATCACAAAATAACAATATATGCGCTATCAACACATTAACAATCTTTCTTGACTGTGAAATAGGAGTCCTTATTTTGATCGGGCCTCTGAGGAATGCGCAAACTATCCACATGATCTATCCTTCGATCTAGAGTTGTCTCGGCCATTTCCTAAACAATTTTTTTACAACATACTACGATATCGTTGATATAGTGTTGAGGGCGACGGGTGGGACTTTGCTCTTCTTGGAACGGAAGTGATGTTCGATTTCGCTGAGAGTCTTGCCTTTAGTCTCCGGTACCGCGCACAAGACGAAAACAAAGGCCAAGGCACAAAAACAGGAATACATCCAAAAAGTGCCCGCTGAAGTCAGTAGAGCCTGTAAAAAGAAAACAGTAGATATACAGCGTGACTTCGAATTCATTCGACGTTTTTTAAGGGAATATTCTAATTATGATCAAGAAACATATTTATTGTGGCACTAGATTTGACAAAAATGTCGCGACAAAAAAATATTTGTTTGTTGTTACCCGAAATTATTAACTTCTTTTTTTTAAATTCGCCGATTCTCTGTTCCACTGCTGGGCAAAAGCATCTCTTTTAACTCTACATTCATCCATCAGCCATTCCCTGCCACCCCAGCAGAAAAATCGTGAGGTCATCCCGCTATATCCGCCTTGATCGGCCACGTTTGCGGTATCCATCGCGTGGATACCGCAAAATCTGTCTCCTTAGTTTACCTTATTTACTGTACTCCTTAGTGTACCTTATATTATTTAACGTCCTCAGTCCTGTTGCGAAAAATCATAAAAATATAAAATAAAGCGAGACGTTACACTTTCGTATTCTTCTCGTCCTTTTCTTCTCTTGCGGGCCAAAAATCACGCATATTTATGTTATACAATTACTGTTAATTTTTTTAAATACTTTTTATAAAAAGGAAGACAATTTTGCTTAAAAATATTGCTAAAGATTTCAAAATCACGCTGTAGTTATTTGATACGTATGTGTAATTAATTTTCTCTATGGTGACAGGGACAGGTGACACTGTCATTTAAAGAGAGGGGCTGGTAAACTATTTGCTTTTCGATTTTACAACAATACCGTTTATGTTGTGCGAGAGAGATGCAAATAGCTGTTCAAGAATAACAATATACTTAACATAATTTGGGCCACCCCAAACATTCACGTCCAAAAATAAAATCACTGTCCCTCATGTCACGTGATATCTGAATCACCTCCTTGTATATTCTGCAACTTTTCATATTTTTCAAGATGATTTTTTCTGATTATTTAAGAATTTGACCTGACCAACTTAAAACATTAAAAAACAAACAATAAAGAAAAATAAGAACTCTTGTTAGAGATTTTTGTGACTGAAAATCTTCACGAGTAGTTCTTTTGTGCAAAAAACTGTTAACTTCGTAACTTTGGTGAAAGTTATGGAAATGTTACTCCAAAGGGAATAATTTTCGTCCAGTGAATTATTATGAATTAACTTATTAATTTTAAATTAAAAATCTAAACAGGCTATTTCATGTTTCCTAAGTAAGCCTTAACCCTGGACACCTAACCTTCCCAAATATTAGCCGACAAATTGTTTGACGTCTTAAGTTTTTAATAAAACTGTTTTGTGTTTGGGACTTTTATTGCATCGATAGGCATCTTATGTTTATCAATAAAATATTTATTTTGTTACTTATTACATACTCTTCTTAATGTTTCCTTCTGTTTAAAATGGCATGCGTTTGTACGGATCTAAACAGTCATTTAAAAAAATATATATTACAATGGTAATTTTCCTTTCACAAATCCTTCACATATGAACAAGAAAGTCAAACTGTAGATATTAGAAAAAAGAACACTTTCACACCCATTAAGTATAAAAAATAATTTTATGTTCAACTTAAACTGCGATTTTGTGCGTAGTTTTGTAAATTTTCCAAAAGATTTTTTTTTGCTAACGGATCTCAATGCATCTCGCTAAGCGCTGATGAACACCGAGTTGCTAATAGACACCAAGGCCATCAGGGCACGTATCAAAAAGATAGAACAATTTTTCTGTCTCGTAGTCGAAACGACGAGGGTTAAGTGTCTAGGGCTAAGAATGCGCAACACTCATCGGGACTCTATGTCAGCTTTACTAATCATATAAAAAGAATAGTACCTACTCAATTAGGCTATTTTGGGTGAAATTGACAGAAAAATATATCTCGTAAACTATGAAAGGGCGCGGAACATGAGAGGGATTCGGATACTCCACGACACGAGAGACCTTAATTTTATTTTTGTACGTCAATCAATGTTCCGGCCACCATGTATGATAATAAATAAATAGTTTACTTAGTATATAAATAGTATTAATAATCACGGCTAGGCCGTGTTTAAGCATGTTTAACTAAATAGGTATAGCTAAATGTATAACTAAATAGATATTAGATATCCAGTCCTGATTTTATACTAACAGTGCTATACAAAGCGCCTTTGTAAAATTAATAGCAACTTCACGACAATCCGGATTTATATTTCTGTTTGCTATTCAGTTTTTGTATTGAAGCGCTCGTGGCCTAATGGAACCGAGTCATTGGAATCAATCACTCGAGTTAAGCAGCAACAGGCGGCAGCGTGGGGATTATGGACATTACCCCCCCAATGATGGCACAACCTTGCGCTATGGCGCTCATTCGGGGAGGGCTATGTCCACCATGCGACTAATATAGCCTGAAGAAGAAGAAGAAGGCACGGCCAGGTGCAGGATGTGTCACCGTCCCGTGGCCGCACTAACAGTAAGGCCCGCCACTGTCTTACAATCCTCCACCAATCCGGACTTGGCCCCCGTGGTGGCGTATGGCCTTACCTTCATGCGATGCAGGAAGAGACCCGTGCCCCAGCAGTGGGGACATACAAGGGTAGAAATCGTTTCAGTTTTTAAGTTTTATTTCATAATCGACAATTTCTTTATTATGATCGAGTTTAATTCAATAGGAAAATAGCATCTCACTTAGATTGGAGGCACATTGCTTTTATACTTACCATAGAACACAAATAGAAACAAGAAAAGTTGTAAAATAAATCCATAAAAATATTTCTTTTACAGTTTTTGAAATCACAAAAAATGTGCAAAAAACACTTCATAATATAATAATAAAACTTATTAGAGGTATTTTTTTTTCATTGTATTGTAAACGTTGTCTTATAAGTTATAAGGTTGTATACGCATAAAGCATTATTTTACTCAAATGCGTCATAGCCGATTTCTATGACGCGTTTTATTACCACGTGACTATATTGACTATTCAACTGTGTTTTAATCGTACAGAAAAAAAATACCTAATTGATTTATGTTTTAACGTGTCCTATTCTATTAAAACATTTTCAGGGCAAGTTCCCCATTATCTACTCGCCATTGAACAGGGGCGGTATTATGAAAAATACGACATTGGCGAAAGAAGTTAAATCTATCGTTTAAGTTTTCTAAAAATTATTTTTTAATATAAGCCGCCAAAACGTTCTTGAGCAATATGGCGTCACACAGAAATAAGTGACGTTATTAGAGTGTAACTGGTCAGTACACAAACAAACGTCAAGTCAACTCTCAGGTTCTAAGATCCCCATATTTACTAACGTAGCTGTGACTTCATTCACAGTCAGCCAATCCCGGCCGTTTTCGATGAAATTGCTACAGATACAAAATATCTAGTTTTTTTGGAGAAATTATGCATTTTTTTAGTTAAAATGCCTTAAATCGATTTTAAACGTCGTAGTTGATAGTTAACACTTTTTTACACTGTCAAATAGCCTATTATAATCGAAGCACTGGTCACTTATAAATCATCGGTTGTTTATAAAAACACGATATTTTTACCTTAATTTTTTTCTTTTTATATAGCCTATATTGTACGACTGCAGGGCGCAGGCCTTTTCGCAGAGAGCGAGCATAGGCTTAATAACCACGCGTGCCCACCGCGGATTATAAGATATAATAAAAAAGCCTTTATTTTTCCTAAAACCCTACACCAAATAAAACAAAAAAATATATAATCAAAAAATCTTAAATCTATGCATTTTAGGACCAAGTAAGGGTATAGGCCTCCTCCAGTCTCTTCCAACCATCTCTATCTTGCGCAAGGTTTGGCCAGTCTTTGGTATTGGTCGACTTTTCTACATCGTCTGCCCAGCGAGGATTAGCGGATATAAATAAATAAATAATATTAATGATAATAATATTTCAGAAATAAACACATCATAGATGGTCAGTAGCGTCGTAGTAGGTACGGTAATGATAGTTCCATTGATACTATTGGTAGTTAACTAACCTATCGCACTGCAATCGTATAACCCATGCAACATAACTTGGCATCTCGCAAGATTCGAGTTGCTTCGCGAGAGATGCCATTGAATTGCGCGGGTTGTTTACCATTGGAATGATCGTGTAATGCTACTGCTTTGCAGTAGACTACGACTTGGTATCAAATAACAGCCATTGTTGTGTTTATAAACAACTAGATTCCACTAAAACACTCCTGAGACGGAGTTAACGCCGTTTTATAACAGGAAGTCATAAACGTGCCTTAACCCCGCCTTAAGTGTGTCTTAGTGGAATCGACCACTTGTAAATAAGACTTTAAGCCCCGGCTGCAATTTGTAGCGCTCTAGCCCGTGGAAGGGTCCACTCACATCGAGTGAGTGGTAACTCTTGATAACGACGAACATGGAAAGGAGATTGACGGCGCTGGCGAGCGCCGACAGCTGCGAGCGGTGGCCGGCGGGGAACAGCTCGCCCAGCAGCAGGAATGGCAGCCCACCGAAGCCCAGCGAGAAGCCCAGCATGAAGACCACCAGGCTGCCCACGGGCAGGTACCTGGGGGACAAATAAATACATAACTTCCTCGCCTAGTTTGTGGACTGCCGTTGAACCATGTATTATGCACCTACCTCTTCACTCACTCACTCACTCACTCACTCACTCACTCACTCACTCACTCACTCACTCACTCACTCACTCACTCACTCACTCACTCACTCACCCAAAAGACCCACCCTCCCACACCACCCACCCACCAAACTCTCCACACCCACCCCTAAAACAAATTTTTAGACTGGGTTTATTTTCATGATTGTGACGTGCTTGTCTGGTTTCCATAGTGCATTCTAGTTTGGGACCAGGTCAAATGATTGTGTTGTGTGGAAGCATGTGGAAGTAATTATTATAATTATGTTCTAAGACTTTTGAATATTTTCGGGGCTTTCTGCTTTTAAGCGACGCTGTTATATATAATAATAATGTTACTAAGTAGGTGTGTATGAGTATACGTCTGCAAAAAAATATTTAACGGAGGCTGCCACATTGCACATTGGTAGAGTGCGCAATGCTCGAATTTTATAAAATTAAGTATATCTCAATATTTCTTAAAAAACATTAATCTGAAACAAAAACTCAAGGTGCTGCAGAACACTTGCTGTAAACCCAAACTCTAATTGAAATGTTTTTCATTTTAATGAATTCGCTAATTGCATTCAATTTAAGGAATTGCACATTGTAAAGCCTAAGTCCATTTGATCTATTGCAAACGACTGTTTTTTTTCTAAATTGCTGTATAGATTACCTCCATCCAAACTTAGAGTACCTATATGTAAAACATGATGACGCTACGCTATCGCTCATAGCGATCCGTCTCCGTAGTCAACAGGAAACCCTTGTATTGTGTTTGTGGCGATGAAGGATTCCACAACTCGACTTGTAATAAGCCTATTTTGCGCAACTAGGAAAGTTTATTTTATTCCTGCCACCCCAGCTCTTCCAGAAAAACACCAGCAGTATCGGGACGTAGCTAAAGGCCTCCCGAAGATTCTGAGGATTAACGCCCGTAGTCCGGTCACACCCGCGCGCTCTACGAGCACGTGGGTGGAGGTTTTCTTCAATTAGGGTTAAGGGTTACAGGATAATTAAGGCTTCCTTAGTTTTTGCACGTCCGTCCGTCTGTTCGTTTGTCTGTCCGCGTCTTAGCTCGTCGACACTTAGTAGGTACTGAAAGATGGATATACGTTATGCATAGTATTTTATCACGCCTCGAAATGAAATAAATACTACTATACGCACCTTCCCTACATCAAAACGAGGGGATTTTTTTTCGCGTCATTCTCCTAATTCTCCTGAATTAAACTTATAAAAATATTGTGAATTTAGTAATGATTTTCAATTTAGGGATCCTTTGCGAAATATTAATTTTTAAAGAGCAATTGTGTAGCCTCCCCAGTCCCAGCTAAACGGACGTTTATAGTAACGGAAGTAGCACATACGGGGAATTTAAAAGGAAAACTTTTAAATTCCCCGCTTTACAAGTTAACTAGTCGACCTGCTGATAAGAGGAAAACTTCGTAAGAATTCCATTGAAAATTACTTAGATGAATTATTAAGCAACCATCACAAAACCCTCCTCCTACTGAACTCTACACAGCGCGTGGCCCGACAAGATCTTGGCCGTTTTTATAAAAATGTATTGTACGAGTACAGTCGACGACGTGATGACCTTTACCTTCATGCGTGCACGTATTTACGTTACGAGCAAGTTTTCAAAGATCATACGCAGTTGGTTGCATACAAATAAAGATACCTATGCAACAAACTCCAACAACGCCTCAGGATGTTAATAAACATACAAAGTAACGTTTATCTCGTTCACCACTTTTTAAGGCGATATTCTAACCATGAGTTGGCTAACATGTCATGGCGTTGATTCTGAAAAACCTGACGCGTCAATACAGTCATCTTTTTTGTTACCCAAGATTACCTATCTACACAAAAATTATAAAAAAACTGGTTCGTGCGTCTTGTGGTCGGCACTGTTTTTTTTACGCATTTCGGACGAGTTAACGTAATAAAACACTTTTAAGAGCTATGGAACTTTCTACCACTTGGACTTTGTATTCAAAGTTTCGAAGGGAAGGAAATCACAAATATTTAGTAGTCACAGGTGGATCACTCAGGCCACTTCATGTAAATGTGATATCAGGTAATACGAATATAAAACTTTAGATTTCTGAAAAACTATGCCGTCAGTGCTTAAGTTAAACTAACCCGAAGCTAGAAAAGAAAAATCAAATAAAACAAAATAATATTCGTCTGATTGGAACCCGAAGCAGCCGTGCGGTGCGGTGCTCCCCTTTTAGCCAATGAGGTTGCAAGACAAACGGTGAAAATGTCCTAGCGCCTCGCCGGCTCAGTGACGGCGACGAATGGAATGTATTGTTGCATACAGTATTATTATCCATAATGGACAGGGTATTACCATAGGCCCATGTCTCAGAAATACACGAAACGCCGCCAAAAACACCGAGCCAAATTTAAAGCTACTTTGATTTGGTCACTACATAAACATTAGGTTTATTATGGCTCAGCAGGTGACACTACAATAGTAAGTCTTGCGCAAGCTTTATTCTAAAAGAACTTTACAAAACTCATTTCATTTCCGGCTCAATATTTTTTTCTCTAACGCCCGAGCGAATCAAAAATAAAAAATCTCCGTGTGTTCATAATAACTTCTCTGTCATTGATATTGATCTCCTGTTATTGACCAGTCTCGTTCAACACACTGGCGAAATAGATATATAGTGGCCAGGTAGATATATAGTGGTTCTATAAAAAAAGAATCAGTCACGTTGTTGGTACGGCGGTGCGAACTCACCCAAGCAGCGAGCTGTGCTCAAACTCGAAATAAAAAGCCGCGCCCATGGCAGACATGGAGGCGCACATGATCGCGGCAGACAGCAGTAGCAGCGGACGCCGCCCGGCGCGGTCAACCAGCGCCGTGCTCACCCCGTTGAACACAAGCTGCACCACGCCTACCACTATAGTCGCCGTCATCGGGTTCAAGGTGCTGCCTGCAAGTAAAAAGTGGGCTCTTTACAACGGGTCTTGAAATTTTGTTTCTCTTCTTTCAATCGGTCCCTCAATGCTGAGGATCGAGACTATATACAACAATTCTCCACTCGTCTCGGTCATGTGCGCAATGGGATGCGTGCTGCATTGATCCCCCTGTTGCCCTCTATATGCCATCGGACCAGCGCTTTGATGTTCTGTATCTCCCCTCCAACTGGGACAAAACATTTGCTTTTCAAGACTATGACGTCGTGCCAGCATAATATGCCTAAAAAAGCTGAGGGACCTCTGGTGACAGACTGAAAGCAGTCGTTTCGTTATTCTGAGCTCGTTTAATATGGAAATAGCTATTGGTTCTAAGTGCTGTCCACGGGATTCTGAGCATTTTCTTCAAAGACCTCAATTTTACTTTAAAACTGCTGATAGACGAGCATTATAAGTTATAATGCTCATTTAATATGAATGATTTATAACGAATGTTCGTTTCGGCGGGCCTTGCAGATAATTATTGTTAATGAAGCGAAAGGGGTCGCAATCGTGGCAAACTGGTCTCTGCCTTCACAGGATACAGGTGAGAGTTTATGTTTGTATGTACGTTACTTTAATGTGTTAGTTCAAGATATTATTATGACTACCAGCTATACTGGTGTAAATTATCAAATTTTTTGACAAACAAGAACTTCAATGAAGATCGCTAAAAGCAAAACATTCTTCAGCGCTGAGATAGAATTTAAAATTGCCCATATTCACTCAAGATTGAATAAAAATATCAAGAAACGGTAAGGTGCAAAACAAACTGAAATTGACATTGAAACAAAGTTAGCATCAACATTTGCAAATCAAAGTCACATGCTAAAATCGCTAAAACGATTACAAGGCGAGCAAAGTAAGTACATACTAAAGAAGCGGTTAAAAATCTCAACTGAACCTCCGACCTCTGTGGCGTAGTGGTAGCGCCTGCCATGCGAGAGGCCCCGGGTTCGAACCCCGGCTGGGGACAAAAAAAATCCCAGGTCTTGGATGTTTACATGTTTGTGATGTCGTTGTTTCTGGTTCCCACGACACAGGGTATCCCAGTGTGGGGCCAGAAGCAATGTATGTGCCTGTATGTGAATGTTATGTTAACCTAGACGATTAATAGTAGGTACAGTTGACAGCAGGTCAATCTTTAGATTTTTATTGCAAAGTCGTCATTAACGACTAGAGAGCCCGTGATTAGAGAGCCCGTAGGTAAAAGTTGAAGTGTTGCCCACTGTACAGCAACAAATATCTAAATAACACCAAGAGGTTTGCACGAGTATCATTTATGTGCAAATAAAGATTAAAGAGGTCGGTTATTTAATTTGTCGGGATTTTGACAAAAATTTGATATTGAAGTAACATCGAGTAACACTTCGCCAATTGAAGAGTTTGATAATTTTGTCATGGATCACATCAACAAATCTTCGCTGAAATATGGGACTACCTCTGAGATAGTCCCCATTCAACCTAAAAAATAATAATTGAAATCTGTCTACGTGGTTAAACATCGCTGAACGAACACATAACAAAATATATCGGCGAGTGGAGAGGTACTTATTTTTTGATGTCGGTTTAAAAGAGCTGCGATACTTGATTGATTCTATGAGATACATTTTCATTGGTAGGGTAGCGATATTTCTTTGAATTCAAAATACGCTTCCAAAATGTATATTTTTTTTATAATTTCGAACGTTAGTTTTTTTATTGTTTTTTTTTAAAAATTACTATCAACAAAACATGATATTAATTATGGCATCTTTTTCGTGTAGCATGTACGTAGGAGATGGTGCCAGCTGCCATCGTTAGATGGCAGTCGTTAAGTCAAGTCTGAGGCCTTACGGGCGGCTTGAAAACTTCTTCTGACAGTAAGACCAGCCACCAGTCTTGCAAGACTCCACCAATCCGGACTTGGTCCCCGTGGTGGAGTATGGCCTATACTTTCCTCAGGAAAGACAACCGTGCCTCTCGATGGGGACGTAATGTGTCTATGATGATGACGTAGGTAGCAATTGACGTATGATTAACATGATTTGAGAAAAGATTATTACAGTGCAGCCTTTCCGCTGCCTTTTTCTCTGCTACAAATCGACACAAAGGTAGCGGTTAACATTGTATATTGACATTCGACAAATAGAAAGAAATTATTTACGTTGGAATAAATCTTTGATTAATGAGTTCTGTAAGCTAGTCGTGAGGCAGCAGAAATAGTCATGGGGCTGAGATACAGTATTTTGGCAACTTACCCGCGCTTTGGAAAATCTCGACGGTAAAGAAAATGACGGCATCGATCCCGCTGAACTGCTGGAAGAAGAGCAGGGAGAAGCCAACGATCAGCGGCTTGAGGACGGTGGAGGACAGCAGCACCTTGCGCGTAAACAGGCTGTCTTGAGGAGTTGGCTCGTCCATCTGCCTGGGTGGCACAAAACTTAGGCTTTACATCCAAGCATGCTAAATTTATCTTCTATTATATATATAGACTAGAGGTCTAGAAGTATGTACTGTTGTTAGACACAGGCTAATTTATTCTTTAAATGAAGATTTTATTTCTGTGATTAATATTAGCCGCGTATTGACTGATTGACTAACCGAGGCTTTGTCTCGTGAGGCTGCCTCGCGAGACAAAGCCCCGGTCGGTCAATACCTGCCTCGCCCGAGGCAAATGTATGTCATGCCTCGGGCGAGCGTGCCTTATCGGTTTTTGTCCATGCTCATCAAAAGCACCTCAGTCCGTTTGCTGCGCTCACTCAAGAAGGTTGTGTTTCGCCTCGCTTGTTTGTCGCAGGTTAGCGTCTTGGATAAAGAACAATGTCTTAAATTGATACAACTATACGGTGAATATAGACGACTTTGAGATGCGTAATGTCCCGATTATACTAACAGAGGACTAAGAGAGCGTTCAGAAATATGAGTCAAGAAAATTATTCGTAACACGAGACTGCCTCGCGCGGCAATCGAGGCGCATAACAAAATAAAGGAGACGGGGATTTCTGAGCTCGATTGTAAATAGATGAGATATGGTTTTAAAAAAGCGTTGTATTTTTCTGTTTTAAAATATAAAAAAATGAGCTCAATTCACAATCTGGAAGACGAGAAATCTTAAAAATAAGTTTATGTCCCTAATAAAATAGGATACCGATTACTTTAATCGATTAGTCTGCATGTATTAAATAAGAAACACCTACACCAGATGATTGATTCAATCAAATTAAATAAATACATTATAATATACTTAATGTCAACAGTTTAAAAATATCCAAATATTAACTTGATGAAAATAAATCTTTAAATTGATTCTCGTTTACGGATCGATTTATTACCCGTGTTTATCAATTGAATTTTTAATCTGTGTCTGTGCCAAGAAAAACATCCTTAGTCTGTGCTAACAGTGACATGCGTGAGCGTGACAGCTCCCTGACTCAATCTATGATCACTCGTCTTCTCTCAGAATAATAGAGCGTCTTCTCGTATCGTTTAGTGCGTTTTGAGTGTGTTTCCTGTTGTTTTTGTTATTATAATTCTCCGACCAGTGCTTTCTTTCTACAGACATACGATCTTACTTAACTTGTACGGACACGGATAAGTTTAATTGTCAGCTTGTTGCATAGCCTCACTTTTACTAAATCTCTTATAATATAACTCTGCTCTCAGATTGCCAAAATCCGCAGAATTTTCCGAGATGGTTTGCTAATATCTTCAAATTCAATGCTAATATGTAAGCTCTAAATTGACATCTCTTTGACCTTTTTACACCCAGGCCCAAGAATGTATGAAAGTGTATCCGTCTCCTTAGGAGACGTATTTTAATATATTTCCTAACTTTTTCTCTTACCATAAATAATTTGGTACTACGGCCGTCTCAAGTTTTGACAATGTATAAGCTGGTCACCCCTCAATACTTTAACTTTTTTATAATGTAGCCTATATACGTCCCACCGCAGGGCGCAGGCCTTCTCTGAGAGAGAGAGAGAGAGAGAGAGAGAGTAAGGGCTTAATTACCACGCATGCCCACCGCGGATCGCAATTTCATGTGCTAATAATATAAACACCTCAGACTCTCAGGTTTCCTTACGATGTTTTCTTTTACGGTTCGCGAATGGCATTGCTACTACATATTCACAAATGTACTTAACTTATGGTTGCCTGGAAGAAATTGCTTTTAGTAATAAGGCCGCCATTTGTACTATATTTTTTATATAATTTCTGTTACTGTAATTTATGTGTACAATAAAGAATATTCTATCTAACTTAGAAAACAAAGTCATTGATACATACCGGAATTCAAACCCACGACCTCCCGAATGTTAAGCTGGCGCCCTACCGCTCCTCTACCACAGCATAATGTTAACTATTTTAGGTTTTTTTCTTGGTCTTCCCATGTTAAATGCTAAGGAGTTAATTATTTCATAAATATGATCAATATAGTTATGAAAATAAAAGGTAAAATTTTGTTTTGTTTATGCTGACAGAGGCATATAAGCTGTGGTAGCCCAGTGGGTAGAGCAATGAACTCTGAAGCGAGAGACCCAGTTTCGATGCCCGGTGCGGGCGTGTACGTAGCTAAGACTTTGTTTATTTTTAAAGTTAACGCACATCTGCGAATTTGTAGAAGCAATTCCACACGCTAATTGAAACGAAGAGCGGTGGTAGCGGAGCGGTGTAGAACGCCGGCTTCTCAATCGGGAGGTCGTGGGTTCGAACCCCGGCATGTACCAATGACTTTGTTTTCTAAGTTATGTACATTTGTGAAATTATAGTAGCAATACTACTCGCTGACGGTGAAGGAAAACATCGTAAGGAAACCCTAGTGTCTGAGGTGTTAGCGTACCTCAGCGCTTGCTACGTACAATGTCCCAACTATGAGTCTAAGTGCGGAAATCTCAGGTCTAACTAACTAACTAACTATTTTTAAAGTTACGCACATCCGCGAATTTGTAGAAGCAATACCACACGCTAATTGAAAAGGAAAACATCGTGAGGAAACCCGCTGCTTGCTTGGCTCCTTACGTATTGACTTGTGAGACAGGCCGAGCTGTCAGGACCGTAGCCTACTCCACCCAACAACAATATCCAAGGCACTGCAGCGTTCGAGTGGTCCTTTCACCCATCTAGTGCGCGTGAAGGAAGCACTAGACGCTGTATATAATAGTACATTATGATATAAGTGCGGTAAGTTGAAAATTACAGCCGAGGCGATACTAGCCCGAGCCATCGGCGAGGGCTATAAGGAAGCAGAGGCTGTAAATTATAAAGCGCACGTATGTCATACGACGTTTTATAACATATTTACGAGGAAATTAATAAAACTCTGATGTTATCATCACTACTTGACGACATTTTCAAATAAAAACAATACATCGAAAAGAAAAAGCGCGCGGATTTATTTTTACTTGTCCACAAATAAGCGATGCGCGCGCATCAACTTTTTTTTAGGCAAAGGTACAAAAACAGCCAGTATTACTAATAAAGTAAATTAATATTTTTGTGTTTTTGTTACAGATAAATGGTTGTAATTTATTGTCAAAATTAATTAAATTAAAGAATTAAATGTTTATTTGTTATATTTTATTTCCCAAAGTTAATTTTATTCATAAAATATTGACCACTTTCTTGACATAAAACCTCTTTGCTAAGATTTTTAAAAGTATCGTTCATTTTTAGACGGAGTATCTTAAATTCTTTATTAAAAAAAAACACGTGCCTTTTACATTACATTATCGCGTATAAGTACGTAATGAGATACATTACGATTTTGAAATTGGTGTAATTACAACCACTTTACGAGCAAACATGTTATATATAATAGTACATTACACAACTAGGGTGGTAATACAAAGAAAGGCCGAGATCGCAGAAGTTTGCGGCCCGAGCTGCAAGCGAGTGACGTAAATATGCGATCGAGAGCTTTCTTTATTACCTCCCGTGTTGTGTACATCTTTTTATGTCTACACTTTGCCAGAAAGCGGCTTTTTCCGTACGCGCAGCGTGCCCAAAAAGCCACTTTATTGCCAGGTGTGGCATAAATTTCATTACGTTGATGCAAAGGGTATAGTTTTTAAGGTTTTTTTGTTTCAAAATTTGTAAATACAGATACACTTAACTTTAATAATAAGGAAAAATGTCTTAACAAATTTTTCTCTACAACGGATTTAATAGTTCCCTTTATACGCAGTATCAACCCTTTGTATATACCCACTGCTAGTGCACGGGTGTCTTCCTGCATCGCAAGAAGGTTAGGTGCATACTCCACTACTGGGGCTAAGTCCGGGTTTGTGGAGGATTGTAAAACAGTGGGGGCCTTACCGTCACAAGTTATCAACCCGCCCATAAGGTCTCTGACATGGCTTAACGATTGCCATTACAGACGGCTGACAAGCCGGCACCAACGGCTTAACATGCCATGCGATGCACGGAAGCGCTCGGAAAAAATGCCACAAGCAGTAGTCGCGGGATGGTCACCCATCCAGCACCTGACCGCGTCTGTTGTTGCTTAACTTAAGTGATTGATTCCAATCACTCGGTTCCACTAGGCCACGAGCGCATCATACGCGGCGCTGCCTCAGATTACAACCGTCATAATAACTCTTCACCTTGTATATTTTTAAAGATTTCTAATTTATCCCCATCGTCTACCAACTAAACACCATTTAGAAATTATTAATTAGAAAAACCTTAGACTTTCGGTAATCCATAAGTGAGTGCGTGAGTCAATGTGTGCTCGAAATTGCAATTTTCGGACCCCATCCCGATCCTGTCTACTATAAAAGCTAAATGCGTGAGCTTTGGAGCAATTATTCCTTTCGGTAACTCTAAACAGATAGAATTATGGTCTTACATTCGAGTGGTCGTGGGTTTGAATACCGGCATGTACCAGTGACTTATACCTATACATTTGTTTAATGGAAGTAGCAATACCACTCTAATCGTGAAGGAACACATACATAGTGAGGAAACCCGAGTGTCTGGGGTAATGACCCTTTGCGGATGAAATGTAAAAGGCATTTTTAGCCTTTTTTACCTCAAAGTAAAACACAATTCGACGCTCAAAAGAATCAAATGGTGTACTTTTCTCAGTTAGAACTAAGAGTGTGTAATTTAGCCCGTTATATCTTGTATTACAAATAAAGGAAAAATCGGAAACTACATAATTATGAAATTACATCATAAAAAAGTAGTCTTTGAATTTAGGGAAAAACTGGGAAAAAACTGCGAGTGTCGATTGCTAAACTATTAAATATGTATGTAAGTACCTATCCACTTTGAACGGAGTCCTCGGCGCACGGTTACTTTTCTTATTATCGCTCTGTTACAAAAATCGTAAAATGGCTTTTATTTAATTTCTTCACCACAGCACAGGGGCGTTATCCTAAAGCGCCTGAAAACGTCAATAAGCCGTATGTGTGACGTCATTAGGCGGTTACGTCCTTTTAGAATAAGACGAAATTGAAACGAAAATTATGAATGATAATCATCGAATTTCCGAAAATAAAAAATATGGGTCGTTTTATTTCGTATCTAGTTTCCTTTAAGACAGTAAAATACTAATGCTAAAAAATTTAAATGTTGTCAATTGCTGACTTTCTGGAAAGAGATTGGGTGTCTGGATTGACCTCACAGCCCTGCTCCGTACATTGACCCAATAATGAGTCTAAGTGCGGAAACCACAAACAAACAACTACCTACATGTACTCGTACTACTTTAGGAGGCTACAACCTAGAACAGTCGACAGCACATGCACGTTTTAGTTGTAATTTGCCCGAAATGTAACTATGTAGGGCACACGGAAAGGTAAATGTGCTGTTGACTGTACCATTGGAGTTTCTCAATCATTCGGTTGAATCTTGTGTTGACTAAATGGCTTCCTACGTTTTTTATTGAACTTTTTACGTCGGTAGTGACAATGGCCAGCCTAAGCACCTCACAAAAAAGCCTTTGCTTCAAGATGAAGATGAATTAGTAACTTAAGTGTAACCTTGAGACAAATAGAGCAGAGTTGTGATCATCGATTTAAGATTAAACGTAAATTATGTCTTAAAATGTATCGGCGTGCGCGGGTGCAACGACTAATGAACGTTGATGAAGCGAAGGTGATCTGTCAGGATCGTGGCAAGTGGCAGTCTCTGATCTCTGCCTACCCGTTTGGGATACAGACACCAGGTACAGGATCGCTAGGAGTTCTATACCATACGTTATCAGGCGTGATTAGATATTTTGGGCTCAAGAGCAAACGCATGACTGGTATATCTGGGGTCCACTGAAACAGAAACCACAATGTACATGAAGATAGACTCCTTAACAATTGACCCGTAAGCCAACATTTTCTCGAGCGTTTTTGAACTGCTATCCCATCACTGACTAACCAGGGATTCTACCAAAAATCCTCCACCTGTTGGCAGCAGCTGAAAATTTGCAGGAGGATTCGGGTTCCAAATTAAAATATTACTCATACACCCAGCTAACATTACTAGAAGTGAGGGTCAAAAAATTTTGGGATTCACTTACTTACTGATGGTTCACCAAAAGTCTACGTTAGGTCCTTCTAATGAATTTAATAAGTAAGCGTCGTCGGTAAAACAAAAGAAAATGACAAAGAAATTACAAGGTGACCGGTAGATTATATATGTCGCCGCCGACTCATGAAATCTGCCGTTAAATTCAACGCCTAAAAAGTTTATTAGGCGGTGGCATTCCATTACATGTCTAGCCTTTTAGTAATTATAGAGCTTTGTCTAAAAGGTTTGACCACTTGGCTGACCAAAAACTAGCCTCTTTATTAAAATGCTAAATGAAGAGCCGCCACTAAGTGTGAATTTGGATAATTCAAAATGGCGTCAACGCAATAGCTGACTTACTACACCTACATCTGCTCTGGTAGGGTGACCATGATATTTGGTTGAAACTTGAAACTGAACCGGACAGCTTTTTTCTGGTTGAGTACTTTCGACTGGTTAATATGTTAAACTTAAAAACAGGATTAGCAAACAATAAGGTTGCTGCTCAAATGGCTTGAGAACAATCCCAGCGCACCCAATTTCCACGCTGTGGTTCTGGTTACTTATCTAGGGGGTATATAAAAAGCTGAAGGCGTGGTTGAAGGGCAGCCCTCTCCTGATGTAACGGCTGAGGCTGCCGAAGCCGAAGCTGCGGAGGTTGCTTGGGTGCCTACACTTTTTTACGCAAGGGTGAAGGGGCGCCATAGTCCGCAGCGCCGGAGCAGTTGCAGAAGTAAATTAGGGCCAACCTGCAGTTGACGAAGTCACCTATAAACTGAAGTGGCGTGCATTTTGAGTACTGTATCTTGGTCATCCTACAAAAGCAGACGCGCTGTCTAGTACTGACTACTAAGCTAGCAACCTTCCGCCAGGTTATTTAAGGTTTTGTTCGATCACAAGGCTAAATGTCCTTCATTCCTTTAAGTGCTTGCCGCCGCATAGTTAACGTCTTAGGTTATTTTGATGGCTAATTTTACGAGTCAGCGACGACATATACATGGTGACGGTCGTAATAGAGACAGCATATAAGGGAGCTATCTCATCCATTGTAAATAGAAATCGAAAATTATATGTACATACAGGGCGACCGGGTTATACAGGGTCGTAATTTGTGACGGCGTATTAAATTTAAGCTACTACATAATCTTTTATAGATAGAGAAATTCTTCTGTTAGGAGGCGTGATTTTATGATCATTTTCCTTGTTTTTAAGCTACTATGCATTTTATCAGACTAACAATCTTAAAAATTTATTTAGAGGCTAAAAATTCCACCCATGCCGGGAACAACCAATCAATAAAAAAACAATCTTAACAAAACAATACATAATAATTTTTAAAACTTGCTAAATTCCATGCCCTCGCGAAATTATCACAGTTTTGTTAATAACAATAATAATTTATTTCAGATAAATCAAAATCCGTATTAAAAATAACACATTATAAAAGATGATAATAAAATAAAATACAATAAATTAAACAATGAAAGGATAGACAGCGCACAATTTTTTTATTAATAGACTCGGACTGAAAAAAAATTGCGTATCTTCTAACTTCGTAAGAACAAGGAACATGGCAAGTTCATGTTCTTAATACATATGTATTAAGTTGGTCAGTTTTATTACATTTATGTTTGGGTGGGTTCATTTGTCGAGTAGCACTTTGCATTTCCGGATATTCCTATATTGAAATTTTGTTACCACCTGTAGATACCCAAAAACTTGTTGCATTTGCTTTATAATCACTCTTCGGCCGCCCTCGTACACGACCTCCGTAACTGGTTACGCAGGAGGAAAAAAAATATTTAAACGATACCAGTTTCGAAAAACAGTATATTTCCTCATACGTATTGCGGTCTCCATCGCAACCGCTGACTCGCAAATGCTTATTTAGGAAGGTTACATTTTCTTTGTACGTAGCCTGTTTTCGTCCTACTGTAGAGCACAGACCTTCTCCCAGAGACAGAGTATACGATTAAGTAAGAATATTAACTTAATGAGGGCTTTTTAGCTCGGCGTTTTTGACAGCTGTCAGTTGGATTCCCCAAAAGCTACTAGATGGCGCCGTGCCTAACTCTGTCTGAGAACGGAAGTTATTGACACAGAGTATATAGGAGTGACAGAATCATAGAGTAGAAAGAAGACCAGTAACCAATGATACCTTGCTGCATACTATCAGCTATGCAGAAACGTTTCTTCAGTTTCTGGTCAGTTAGCCTCCTTCATTCAGATAGGGCAACCGCTAGCGCCATCTATTGATTAAAAGTGGTACAACTTTATTTTTTAAGTCCCTCTGAAAAGCGCTCATTGCAGCGCGTGTCCACCGCGCATTAGCAATACACCGTTTCAAATTTTGACCATGTAAAAGATGGTCACCCCTACCGCAGGGCACAGGCCTTCTTTCAGAGAGAGAGAGAGATTAAGGACATAATTACCACGCATGCCCACCGCGGATGGCAATTTCAAGTGCTGAGGTAGATATGTGAACACCTCAGACACCCAGGTTTGCTCACGGGTTTTTCCTTTACCGTTTTTTTTTTTTTAAAATCTAACGATGGTACTGCCACTGTTTATAATGTGGCAACCTTTAGTCATATTAATTTATTCTGTACAATATTAGTTTTCTATATATGTTCTTATATAATGTCGTTCTTTATAGTTATTCTGAGATAGTAAGAATTAAAGCTAGACTATACTTAACTAATGGGTTGTTTTCCTCTTCTATTATTATTAATATTATTATTATTTTTTTTGTTTGTACTCTTTTGTTCGTTTATAAATTTTTTTTTTTTTTTGCTGTTTTGTGAATATAACATTTTTTTTTTTTACTAACCCATTTACATTACCATTTCTAGGCTTATATTAAGCGTACCATCGTTGATGAGAAATACAATTTGATTAATAACTTAATAATATAAAAATTTTAAAATGTATTTACAATTTGTAGTGTTCTTTACCGTTACCGTCACTCCTTTACCGTTAGCGAGTGGTAATGCTTTGTCGTAGCGATAACAATAAATAGTTGATTAAAAGATTTTATTTTATTTCAATTCTTGCTTAGGTGATCCCCATTACCTACATCTCCCCTACCTAAAATAGAATACAAATTCATAAGTACATTCCCGGGTTTCGTGAGATTGGGCAGCGGTGGTGGTAACTCGATCGGATTCACTTTATGTAACAGTAAATTGTAATAACCTCTTGGATTGAGTCTTAGATAGAGTTGATTTTATCGCGTGGTCTCGCTTCACATTCGTCGTGCCCTAAAGACAAGCTGTCTACAATACTTCAATCAAGATCCCTACTAATATTATAAGCGCGAAAGTTTGTAAGTATGGATGGATGGATGGATGTTTATTACTCTTTCACGTAAAAACTACTGAATGGATTTTAATGAAACTTTACTTCCTACTAATATTATAGACGCGAAAGTTTGTAAGTATGGATGGATGGATGGATGTTTATTACTCTTTCACGTAAAAACTACTGAATGGATTTTAATGAAACTTTACTTCCTACTAATATTATAGACGCGAAAGTTTGTAAGTATGGATGGATGGATGGATGTTTATTACTCTTTCACGTAAAAACCACTGAATGGATTTTAATGAAACTTTACTTCCTACTAATATTATAGACGCGAAAGTTTGTAAGTATGGATGGATGGATGTTTATTACTCTTTCACGTAAAAACTACTGAATGGATTTTAATGAAACTTTACTTCCTACTAATATTATAGACGCGAAAGTTTGTAAGTATGGATGGATGGATGGATGTTTATTACTCTTTCACGTAAAAACTACTGAATGGATTTTAATGAAACTTTACTTCCTACTAATATTATAGACGCGAAAGTTTGTAAGTATGGATGGATGGATGGATGTTTATTACTCTTTCACGTAAAAACTACTGAATGGATTTTAATGAAACTTTACTTCCTACTAATATTATAGACGCGAAAGTTTGTAAGTATGGATGGATGGATGGATGTTTATTACTCTTTCACGTAAAAACTACTGAATGGATTTTAATGAAACTTTACTTCCTACTAATATTATAGACGCGAAAGTTTGTAAGTATGGATGGATGGATGTTTGTTACTCTTTCACGTAAGATGTTTGTTACTCTTTCACGTAAAAACTACTGAATAGATTTTAATGAAACTTTACAATAATATAGCTTATACATCAGAATGACACATAGGCTACAATTTATGAACATATTGTGTGAATCTGAGGTGTGAATAGTCCAAAATATTATGGCGATAAGTGTCAAGTAAGTAGGAAAAAATCTAACATCTGCGAGCTGTTTTGACGTGAGCTGCCAAAACCTTTCGTACGCCACGCTAATAAGCTACTCGAAATACTAATCCTCCGCAGACGAAGTCGCGGCACCAGCTAGTATTATAAACGCGAAAGTTCGTAAGTATGGATGGATGTTTGTTACTCTTTCACGTAAAAACTACTGAATGGATTTTAATGGAACTTTAAAATAATAAAGTGAGTGAGTAAGTGAGTGAGTGAGTGAGTGAGTGAGTGAGTGAGTGAGTGAGTGAGTGAGTGAGTGAGTGAGTGAGTGAGTGAGTGAGTGAGTGAGTGCGTGAGTGAGTGAGTGAGTGAGTGAGTGAGTGAGTGAGTGATTGAACGAACGAACGAACGAACGAACGAACGAACGAACGAACGAACGAATGAATGAATGAAAAATTCTTTATTGCCCTAAAACAGATTTGTACCAAGGCGAGCTTAATACTAGATAGTATTTTCTTCCAGCTAACCCACGATAATGCGGACAGTGGAAGTGGTAGTGCCAGTAAACTATATAGTTTAGGAGTGATTTATTACATAACCTAGGTTAACTAAATATTACAATAGTAGATTATGCATTTAGGGAATAAAACCATGTATTACGTCATGGGCGGTATATTGAACCCTGAGCGGAGCGAAGGACTCCGAGTTAACTCCCGAGCGCAGCGAGGGAGTTAAATTTTAACTCCTGAGCGAAGCGAGGGAGTTATGTAGAGTCCTGAGTGAAGCCAGGGGTTATACCGCCCGAGACTAAGACATGTTTTATTCCAGAGGTGAATACTCTACTTTTCACACCATCTGGGAGACAATAAAAAGACAGGGCTGCATAAGTTGAAAATATGTATTAAAAACTGAAATTAAATATAAAGTCCACACTCTTTTACGGCTTAGCAACTTAAATTCAATATAACTTTTAAATTCATATTTGCAATTCGCGCCTTTTTTTCTTTTTTTATTGGTGTTTCGCGCGGTCACACGACACAGTAGTTCAGAAAAAAAAGAAAAAGGGGTGAGTTTCGAACAACAATTCGAATTTCGAATTGCAATGCGGGGCTTCTTCATAGTTTTCATGCGAATTTTGACATTCTAAATTCAAATCACTTTATTCCCTAGGGAAATTCTTCATTATTATTGCCCTCGAGAGACAAGGCTATGCTTTACGATGATATTTGACGGTACGTAATAAGGCATTGTCGAGCAGGAGGTGTGAAAATATAATTTAAATACACATACGCATATAAAATACGTATATCAGTCTGGGTGTGTTTTCATGTTTGTGACGTCCTTGTCGGGTTTCAACAGTACAGGGTATCTTAATTTGGGACCAGGCCCTATACCTGAGCCAAATTCGATAACGAATGGCGATAAACAAACCGTTGCTAGGCAACGACTTGTTTACACCTAAAAGGTAGATGTTAACAACCTTTTCTAGAAATCATTTTCATGCAAATAATCGTTCCTCCTACTTATGTAAAATGCTTATTTATGTTTATATGTTTATGATTTTATAGTGAAAGGCTTAACCGATTTGAATATGACATATGACAACACTGAAATATGAAACACAGATTTAACAAACATCTACGCGAGCCATGCCGCATGATTTTCCTAATAGAATTAAGCGCGTTTAAGCAAAAAACACTCAAACTCTTCAACTTTACAATATTAATAAGTACCTATAGATGCTACTAAGAAAATGAGTAGATTGGGACCTACTGCAAATATTGCAATAAAAAGAAGTTCTTTTTATATATTTTTATTCATATGTTCACACTAATCATCACTGTCACTGGCCAAAGAGGAGGATAAACTTGTGTCTCCGGAGACTTGAATTATAAATTCATCAATGACATTATCCATTACACCATCAAATTCGGCGTTATCTTCTCTTCTTTAATTACGTGTTCAACACAACGTTGCCATGCTGCTGGAGTAATTTTACTTATTGCCTCATCTAACAGGACCTTCTTTATTTAGTTTAAAGTTTACCAAGTAAAACAGCCATTTAAAGTTTTATTTTTGGCAGCAACATGGCCTTTTACTTGCCCCCATATGATTTCTATCGGATTTAATTCACAATGATATGGGGGCAATCTATATTTTTGTCTTGTGCAATTTTGTCACACATATATGCTATATATACTTATGCCATATACACGTATTGAAAAACGACTTAACTTCACTTTTTGGCATAAACTAAATTTCCGAAAATGTTTGTCACACCTGAATTTCCTCCATGTTTCTTTTTCTGTAGGGCTGTCGCGTAAAATTAATGTCGATTTTTTTATAGGTTTTCGAAATAACAAGGTAATATGCATGTTATTTGAGTGATTCTAGTAAAATATGCTGCAATAGGAATTGATAATAAATAGTTAGCAAGTAAAAGGCTATAATCATGTAAACAATAGAAGATTTGTAAAACGTGAGTTGTGATAACCCTAAATTGGTTTGTTTACCTCTATTCTTTATCGAGTTTGGCAGAACTGTAGAGTCTTACACTTACATAGATTTTCAATAGAATGATATAAGCACGACAATGGTTGTTATTTGTCTCAATTTGGTAGTCTACAAAGCAAAAGCAGTACAATGTCGTTCCAGAGGTATAACCTGCGCAAATTAAATAAATAGGCACCTCTCGCGAAGAAGATCGAATCGCATGAGGCGCCGAGTTAAGTAGCACGGGTTATACCATTGCAAAGCGATTGGTTACTAGACTACCGATAGTGTGAATGAAACTACCATTATCGCACTAATATGACTCTATTGAACTACTATGCATTTTGGAGACTCGCCCCCCAGGTCAAATGATTGTGTTGTGTGGAAGTTATTATTATTAGCCTCTGATGAAAAACGGCCTCTTCGTGCGACATCCGCTTGCAGTCTTTGCTTTGGTCGATCCTTCCGACTCACTACATATTTACACAATTGTCAAATGGTTTGCATTTATTATTTTAAGTGTTTGTGTAAGCGGTTACTTTTAATATTACTGTTGTTATATTAACTTTGGGTTGAAGAAGGGTTTTGTAAAAGTTTAGCCGGATAAACTACCTTTATTTTTTTTGGTTGCGCGATTGTTGTCTTAAAAGGGCGATTACATACAAATGCGAGGAATAACACTGAATAAGTAAATAAATGTCTAACTACTCATGTATATCTTTTTAATACAAAAAGGCTTGCATTCTTTAGTTTCATACAAACGGGGTTACATAGTTTACATAGTGCAGCAAAAAAATCCCAAACATATTAATTTTATATTAAATGAAATGAAAAGGTTTTATTCAAAGTAGCACAGAAACTGAGGCTTAATTAACGTATCAAGTCGAAAGGTGTCCATTGTTACTTTTTTCGTGTTTAAGAAGATAAGAATGCAGTCCCTGGTACCCCTCTGGGATACAGTCGAGAGGTTATGTAATGTAATGTAATTAATGCTTTATTCTTTTTTCAAGCAGGGGCAACAATCTATCTAATCAGCGCTTAAACTGAGGCCACTGTTGGACATAGGCCTCTTCTCTTTCACACCAACCCACCTTTTTTCCTAATTTCGTCCAATGTTTCCCAGCCGGAGTATCTTATACTTCTATACTATACTTGTACTATCTGATACTTCTGCCAAAGAGTTTGTACACCTGCTTCGAATCATAAGATAAGATAAGAATATTCTTTATTGTATACCGGAAAATTGATACAGAACAGCAGATACAGAAGATAGTCATCTTCTTTTTTGTGTAAGATAGTCACACCAGCAATGTCTCAGGCTTCTGGTAATAGCATTAAAATGTGAAAATTACTTTGCTAAATTCCGCCAAAAATCCCACTAGCACCATGCGGTTAGTTTCATGCACCGCTCTCCCTCCCACTTTTTCAAGCAGAAGCAAGACACGAACACGCCACGACCGACACCAATACTTGTGAGAAAATACGCGACGCGTCTCGCCTCGAACACGAGGCATCCTCCGGCTCGCAAGTCACTTGTGAGCCTGAGGAAGTGGGAGGTAGGGCGGTGCATTAACTAACCGCATGGTGCTTGTGGGATTTTTGGCGGAATTTAGCAAAGTAATTTTCACATTTTAATGCTATTATGGATTTCCGCAAAGTAACGCCTGATTCCATACAAATTCTGGTAACAGGGAAGCCTTCTTTTAAGATCCCGTTGAAGAGTTTTGTAAGGGTTTCTGATGCTGAGATATTTCTTCCTCTCTGCATCATTTCGACATAGACTTCATACTCGTCAGATGCTTTTCTGCACTTCATCCTACTCAGTCTGAAGCCGATTTCGTCCTCAATAATAGAGGGGCTCATCCCCGAGGCTTTTAACGGGCTTCGCTCTGGGATCCGCAATATTTAACGAGCCCGGTTCAGCAGATTTTTAAGCATAAAGTTCCGCGTAAAACTCTTCCACAACCTTTAGCAACCGGTCGCGGCCGGTCCCTTCTGTATGTTTTATGCTAAGTCCCAAAGCACCGTACATCGACCTTTATATGCATGCACTTTACAATTGCGTTATGGGCACCTTCGCGAATCAAATTTAAAAGTCGAGCGGCTATCAACTCTACTTATCAGTGCCCAAAGACTGCTGAGGAAACTTATGGAATATGTAAAACCTTCTCACAGAGATAAACTCGCCTTTGTACAAGTATTTTCTTAAATTTAATTTCTCTTTTTTTTGTTTTTCGTGAACAATAAAGTAAAACATACAGAACGGAACATTTTTTCAGTCTTCAAGTTTTATAGTTTTGTTGCAAGCTCATCCGTTACCAAAATATTAGAGCCCTTTACTTTAGACACCATAACAAAAACTAGAGAGTCACAAATTTCATAGGGGTTACATTAAAGGTGAACCTGTCGACCGTACATTCAACAGCACATTATCTTACTTACTGTTTCTCATCAAGTTCGTCATCTTTTACTTTTGCCGTAGCAAGCGGGGATAGGTGAAGCCATTTGATGGCTTCGGAGGGATCCAGGCCTTGACCCTCTAACCACACTGGTGACTCGGGAAGAGGCCACAGAGCAAGAAATAGCGCACCTGTAAACGTAATGAAACTGGTTAATTATGACGATAAAAATTAATCCGTAGGTATTGAATTGTATATCAAGTCCATGCAGGGCATTAGAGATACATGTTTTTGGAAATGAAATGAAATGAAACAATTTTCTAATATTTTAAAGTTTTATTCAAAGTAGCACAGATACTACGGCTTAATGAACGTTACATGTCAAACTAGGTGTCCATTTCAAAATCTAGATCATTGTGGAGAAAAAATGGACCAAAAAATTTCAAACTTAAACTTTTCAAAGTCCTTAATTAAATTGTTTACATAATTATTATAAAACATAGAACTCTTGCATTGTACTGGCTTTAATTCCATACATCGTCGTCATCTAAATGGTTTGGTTTTACTTATAAAAATAAGATTCCCTTAACACAAATCTTAATAACGCAGTAGGTATAGTGTGGTAAAATCTTTACCTGTAAAGTCACTAACACAGATGTTTATACAGTTTATACGGTGTTTATGCGTTTAGAGCGGTTTAAGGAATCGTGTTTTTTATAAATTAATAAGACAGCCTAGCTTAATATGAGAAGGAGCTGCTTTTGCTAAAATAGAAAAGACGCACATTCTTCCGCTGATTATTAATTAAGTATTAAGTATACTATAAAGCAGGAAATGATGTTATAGTTGCGACACCACTCGATAAACATCGTGAGGAAACTTAACCCGAATTGCCAATTCGCGGTGGGAACGTATGGCGATTTAGACGATACTCTCTCTCTCTGAGAGAAGGCCTGTGCCCCACCATGGGACTTACATAGGCCCCTAATCCAATTTATTCCTGTCTGCTAAGTACCTAGTCAATGCTCAGCAGTTCGGTTCATTGTTACTTTTTATTTCAGTTCTTTTGTTTAAAACAGTATTTTAAAAATTGCTCTAAAAATTGATAAGTTAGGATAAGATAAGATAAGAATATTCTTTATTGTACACCAGGGCACATACTATAAAACATGTAAAGATACAAAGTACAATCTTATTGCTAAGGAAATAAGAGACGGGTAGTCGGTGCAGATATGAATATATTAATACACTACTTATATAAATAACAATATACCTACATAAACAGTTACATGTAGAGTCATTCGGGGCAAAAGGACGCACTTTGCTTTCTTTGCTTTATCAAACAAAAAATACTAGCATATTATACATGCAGTTGTGATCAATCTGTAGTACATTAACTAGGCTCTTAAAATACTATGCTTTAATACCATAACCACAACGGTTCTTCTTCTATTAAACAAAACTGCAATAAAGTATGCGTGAGTACTTTTACCCCGAAATAGGGGTAAAAATACGCAATCGTTTGGGTAAAAGTTCGCATGTAGGGTAAAAGTACTCATTAAGGAATAGTCAGGGAATATGAACAAATAATAGACGGATTTTCTATATTATTAATAAACATACTTTAATTCTAACTCAAAGCAAACAAACAATGGACTAGAAATAGGAACTTCAAAGTTAAGAATATTGTTCAGCCTTATAATCAGTCACTTAATTTCTTACAGTAGAAAAATTCTCATATCAAACAACTGACACGATTATCACGGAATCATACCTAAAACTATTAAAGAATAAATTGAATGGAACGAATACACTTTCAAGTTCCACGTAACATTTAGATTATAATAGATAATAATGGAATGGCACTATGTTAGTTAGCTATCTATAAAACTATAGATAGCTACTATCCATCACAAAAATCACACGTGTATAATCCCGTTTCGTAGGCCGTGCAATCTTCATGAAACCATCTTTGACAAACAAGGCACTCTATCCAGTCCTCACTGAGCGGTTCTTCGTATGTTTCACCACAAATTGGACAAATTACTTCTTCTTTCTTAGTATTTTGTACCTTATTTGTTTTTTTTTTTACTTTTGCTAGTGATACTTTTTGAGATTTCAAACCAGATGGGCCAGGCTGAGGTTCAGTCCCAACGCGCTTCAGTGTAGTTTTTTTCTGTTGAGTGCCCGTGATTGGTTCACTGAATTTCACTTGCCTAACATGTTTTTTCAATTTATTTTCTTCTTCGTTTTCTTTCTTTTTTTCCATTTGCTTCTTATATGGGCTAGAGGTAATAATTTCTGACTTCAAGCTGATTCTTGTTTTTTTCTTTTTCTCCACCATTCGTGGAAGTGGACTCAATTCCGCAACCGTAACTCGAGCATTTGAAGACATGTTTTCTTTGTCTGATGAATCACTTTTCTGTGCAACTGATACTGTTTCATTAATTTCTGCAGAGCATTTCTCGGTGCCAATATCAATCATGTCTTCCTCCATTATTGTTATATCTGAAACAGCGTCATCACGGTCTTGATTTACATGAACAGCGTCAAGAATCGAGGGACTTGAAGGTGAAGAAATATCAATATGTTCTATTGCACGTTCACTTCTAAGTTCCTTCTTTGAATTTTTTGAATCAATACTGCCAGCTGCAAGTCCATCTTTATCGTCATTAACTGGTTCGGTTAACACGTTCCGTTGAGTTTGGTCGGTTACTGTCGAAGGTGCGAAATCAGTTTCGTCGAATAAGTCGTCTGCGTATGGAAATATACCAGTGGCTCTGAATCCCGACTCAGCATTAACTATAGTAGCAATATGCTTATAGGCAGCATTGAAAAGACCGGCCACTTGGAACTGGGTTATGCCCCGGCCAGGGTGACGGTTCATCCATTTTTCACATTCTATCGAATATTTGGTTTTTAACGGACTGTGAACAGCCACATCCAACGGCTGAATTTTGTGGCTGCCGTGAGGTGGAATTGTTAACATGACAATGTGGTGCTCTTTGGCATAAGATATTCCTTCTAAAGAGATATGCGAAGAATGATTGTCCAAGATAAGAAGCACAGGATCTTCTTTAGTTGGATGCACGAAATCTTTAAAATGGTGTAACCAATTGACAAAGAGATTTGTGTTTATATACCCGCTGTCAGAAACCATGCAAACACTTCCTGTTGGGCCGCCATCTAACAACTCAGCTTTTGGTCTTTTTCGTGGAAATATCATCGCTGGGGGTACAAAGTGTCCAGTTGCACTCATACACATTACCGCAGTAATGGTCATCCCTCTCTCAGCTGAAACTATCTTTCCCACGACTTTTTTGCCTTTGCGAGCAATAACTTTGGGCGTTTTTTTAGGAACCGTACTCATTCCTGTCTCATCCATGTTGTAGATTCGATGAGGTCGAAATTTGTGTTTTTCATACAAATCTTTGAGGTTCTTGTAAAATTTCTTGACCTGGACTTTATTAAACCCGATTGCCCTAGCCAAGCTGATTGGCGCTGATTGTCGTAAACCAAGATTCTCGTTCCGTTTCAGGAAGCATTCTACCCAGTCACGACCTGCCATTCGAGAAGAATCATCAAACCGATGCTCAATTTTATTAGCCACAGCAAATTCGTACGCTAAGCGGCGCAAATCATTGATCGTTATTCCAAAAAATCTCTCATCCATGACTTGGCAGTGTATTGCAAACTGAGCTTCTTGGTCTTTTGTAAATGTTGGTTTGAACCGTCCTAAAGCTTCAGGTACGTGGTCCATCTTCAACCTTTTTCTAAGGGTAGCTTCATGTATACCCACCAACTCAGCAGCATATCTTTGACTTCTGCCTTTTTCAATGAGCTTTTTTGCTGCAAGAATTTTTTCTTCCGAAATCAATGTTCTTCCCGGTGTTTTCTTTTTATAGTTCCGAGGCATTTTTTCGCATTCTAGAAATAAATAAATAATCGAAATCAATATAAAATACAACATTTATTAAAATGACATTATTTTTCGAACAATCTATGCCCAATATTATGAGGATTTCAAATGTGGGTAAAAGTACGCGCGTTCTATTACCCCCGTACTTTTACCCCGTTTGGCCGCGAGATAAAACAATATCGCCTAGTTCGGATATCAAAAATGTTAGGTTAGAATGCTATTTTGGATTTATTTGTTCAGTAACCATAGTAAATCAATAAAATAAACTTACCTCGAAAGCGATGAAATCCTCAATGTCTCAAACTTTTTCCTGAACCGCAAAATAATGAAAATTAACGGACTTTTTATATTTTTATTTGGAATTCGTCACGGGCGACGCGCACTGCCAAACAGATGTTGACACAAGATGGCGGACCAAGTGCAGTCGCTCCCGTCCACCTAGCCCCCCTGCCCGCTCATTCCTCTCTGAGAAATCGACATTGCGTACTTATACCCACTGCGTCCTTTTACCCCGAATGACTCTATAGTTATGATAATCTTAAATAAATACGTTACGATAACAATCTACGCGACGAGGAAATAAATAGAATATTGTGTACCTATACGGAGACATACGGAAAAGACAAAATGAAAAGGAAAATGCACGAATACTAAACTTGCAGGGACAGATAAAACTCCTTAACCTTGCTTTTAAAGACAGCTGAGGAAGGGGAGCTTATTGAGACCGATTGATCTTAGCCAAGTGCGTGCGAATTCGAACCATCTGGTAAGCTAATCCATATATCTACTTTTATCGTTCGCAGCAGGTTGGACTTACCGCAAAAAGCGGCGGAGAGGAAGGCCAGGTGCCGCCAGTAGAGCCAGCTGCCCGCCACGTACGAGATGACGATACCCAGAGACATGGACAGTGTCGGGAGCGAGCCCAGCCGCCCGCGGATCTCAGGATCGCAGCACTCGCTCACCTGCGAAGCAGTTTGTTCCTATAATAGAGCTTACATACGAGTAGTTATTCATTAATTATGTTACATGAAGTGTTTTTCAATACACAACAGTGCAAAAATAAAGCCCCATGATTTTATTGCTTTTTCGAGAAGAGAACAGAACAAAAGGGGACACGTATTTTTTCTTTGGTCGTATTTCTTTGGAAATAATATTTATTTTTGTTTTAAAGTTGATTTTATAGAACCGGAAGTGACGTTGGCTAGAAGGCATCATAAAACATAATCTTTGCCTCTACTTTACCTTACTTGAAAAAAAACTTATCATTCGACACAGACTAAAAGTTGTTGACAGTTGACATTTTACTTTTTTTTTTTTGGGTGACAAAGGCAAAGGCGTAGAGATCACGCTGTAGAGCCGCTGTGCCGGTTTTTCTATTTTATTTTATAATATGTCACTTTGCTCTGAAATAAAAGTACAGAAAAATCTTTTGAGTATTTTTCTTGTATTCCTTGAAGAAGTCTCCACATGGTTTTTTTATTTCAGCTTAATATTTTTTTAAATTATTGTCCATTATGTCCCCATATTGTATGTCCCCAAAGCTCACTGGCATGGTTCTGCTGAATGTGCTGTCAAAAGAAATTAGAGATCTCTTTAATTTTTTTGATGTTACAACTTCCTACGATACACCTCTTTTGGGTCGAGCAGTAGTCATAGTTCAGAAACTATCTGCATATTGCAGAAGGTTTGGTTTTATATTTAGGCCTTGGTTTCCAATAACAAATATGTATTTGGAAGTGAAACTAGACTCAAATAAGAATACATTTATAGTTTTTATTATTATCTGGTTTTAAATCCACCATACAAAAACGTAGATGAGGTACATTGCAAAGTTACTCGATTTTTTAAAGCAAACATTACAGTTATCCCCACACTAGGCTAGCCTGTAACGGGGGATCAATAGAGTGATTTCCAATTAACTTATTTTAACCGTTGACCAATGGCACATACCTATATTAAATCATGAAGTTTAGTCATAGAATACAAAAATTAGGTTTATAAATATTAGATTTATATTACTAATTAGACAGCCAGTGTTGAGTTCGTATCTTGAAAGAGACTACCTACATAGACCTGCGCGGGGGCCAGCGAGAGCCCTACGCATGCGCCGGAGAGCAGACGGCCAAGCAGCACAAGCGGGTATGACTGTGCAAATCCCAGAAGCAGCCACGCCGCCGCCCACAGCGGCGCCGTCAGCTGCAGCGCGCGCCGCCGCCCTGCGCGCTGCATGAGCGCGCCCGACACTAGGCTCCCCGCGAACGCGCCCAGCGGTGGTATTGCACCTAAGTGGGTGCAAATAAATAACATTTACTTTGGCCCTTAGTAATATAGCGCTCTCATCTCTCACGTCACTCCTAAAGGCCTGCGCAGACGGGGGACGTTTGTCTCCAAGGGACAAAAATCCCTGAATCGTAAAAAATGTCCTCCGAGTACTTTTCACGAACTCAACGCCTACGGTGTGCGGTCTTTTTAACCGACTTCAAAAAAGGAGGTGGTTATCAATTCGACGCGTAAGTATATTACTTTTTTTTTCTTTTGTTCCCCGGACATTGAGTGAAGCGTAGGTACGCTATGAAAGGAAATACTCTGAGATCACATTGTGTTGTAATTTACATGAAGTTAAAAAGAAAAGGCGTTTTAAAAGAAAACACCGAACTTTTGTCCAGTCCGGTCTCTTGATGTCGTCGGTAACTTGAGGGACTTTTTGTACGGGGTATTTTAGTCCTTCGTGTGCGTTATTCGATACAATTTTAAGAGATCAATATCGACGGACAAAAAAGTAGCCAGGGGATAGTCCCTCGTCTGCCTAGGCCTTAAGTGAGTTTAGTTACGAACATCATCTTGAAATTGACACTCGACAAGAGCCATCGGCCCTTAATAAAAGTAACCGTAACATTATTAGCTAGACGGTATCAACTGCTTCAAGTTATCATCATGAGTAAGATTGAAGGGAAACGGTCCGCCCAAAGAAGAAGAAACTCTAGGCTCTCCAAGTGTAAAAAGAAGCCGGCATAGGAGCTGAACGACATAATAGGAGAATATCTGCTTATCTTTGGCGGTCTCATAAATATTTAGAGCTATAGTTGCCAAGGACCGGTGTAAGTTCCATCCAGGGAAAAGGCGCATGATAGAGACAAGAAGTACCTTTTGAGTTGGAGGTCAAGCAGACAAGCTTTCATAATTGAACCGATAAGAGAGGACGCGTTAAAAAAATACATTCGATCGGACAAAATGATCTTTTGTTTAATGTCAAGGACATCACTTAATGGGTTAAATATTTGTACTTTTATATTTTCGGGACATATAATTAAACCGACGCACCATAGCCTCTACACCACCCGCGGGTGTTGGCATATGACCGCCATCTCAATCAGTCCGTTTGCCTGAAAGGTTTCCTTACCGATCCATGACTTTTTCTGGGTAGAGCCAATAAGTGCAGAGTCGAACTCTTCTAGAGAAGGCAGCGCTGACGCCGAGTACCCCCGCACCAGCCCGATGATCAGGAACGCCAGGGAAGCTCCGAACGTTAGCCATAGCTGCAACGAAAGACTTTAACCTTAATTAATATCAATTACTTACTTAAATCAGACCTTCCTCCTCTCCGCTGACTCTCATACATCATTGACTAAACGTTATATACGAATCCCCATTCCCCGATGTAAAACTACATTCGCCCAACGTTTCTCACAATTTCTTGACCATTTCTTGTTTATTAGGTTGTTCCAGAAATGTGAGCTTAGAGGGTCTTCCCTTTATCAAGCTAGGCGAAATATTCTGGACACCTCATTGGCCTAGGCTATAAGCTCAGCGAGGAAATTTTAAGAAATATATCTTGTTCAGATATATCTTGCTTGACAAGGGACACACACACACACACACACACACACACACACACACACACACACACCCTCACACACACTCACTCAAGCACGCACATGCACACACACTCTCTTTCATCTATAATATAAAAATTAATCGCCGAATGTGTTGGTAAGCGCAAATCTCGGGAGCAGATGAACCGATTTCGCTACTTCTTTTTTTTTAATATTCCTTGTAGTACAAAGATGGTTCAATACAAGAAGGTTCTTAAGGAGAGAAAAATAAAAAAAAACCAAGAATCGACTGTTAGCCTGTACGAAGTTCGCTGGGTCAGCTAGTCTTCTATGTTATAAAAATGAATCCCCGAATGTGTTGGTAAGCGCAAATCTCGAGAGCAACTGAACCGATTTTGCTAATTTTTTTTTTATATTCCTTGAAGAACGAGGATGGTTCTTATGGAGAAAATTTAAAAAAAATTAAAGAATCGACTGTTAGGCGGTACGAAGTTCAGCTAGTTTAACATATTTTAAACTTTCGCGACTGTAACACATAGAACATTTTCGGGGCTTAATACCGTAGTAATTTATTGCTATTTTATTTACCTCGACGTTTCGACGACGTTACAGTCATCGTGGTCACGAGAAGACTGATGGCTGGCACCTCTCATTCATTTAATTTAATGTTTTGCATTCTCCACTGTCTCCACTAATCAGTGTTTTATAAAATAATATTTATTGTTAATTTAATTCAACTCTTTCTGAATCACTTAAAGCTTAGTCAAATTTGAGACTGTTTCCTAACCTGGTAATCTAATGTTAAAATATTCAACCTACTTGACCATTCCCCCACTACACAAAAGGTATAGTCTAGTGTGGGGGTCGCCAGTTAACATTGTCATTTTCACTCCTTAAATAAACCAATTAATATGTAACCTTCTCATACTTTTGTAACTCTGTGTAAAGTGGTTTAAATAAATATCTTTATGTTTATGTTATGCTACATTTTATGTCACCATCAGGCAACCATCACCCTACCTAGGAGTGAAAGATAAGACGTTACAGCGACTTCCGCTTCTACCGGCCGACATGGCCTTCAGTGCCTGAAATATTAGCAGTAGTTCCAGTTTGTACGCAGTATTAGAAAAGCTGCTACGGTAGATGTTTCACACAAGACTGGTGGAAAGTGAAAACATTTGAAAACTAGTCCTATTGACATCTGGAACTGCATTGAAATCACACGAATATTTCCCTTGTACATTTGAACGATTTTACGACGAGAATAAAAAAAAAAACATAACATTACGTTTGTTGTATAAGAGATCAACTTTTGTATTTTTATTCCTATTACGGTTCAAGAGGTATAGACCTATAAACGGACGGACGGACACTTGTCATCAGTAATAGAGTCCCATTTGCAGCAGCCATGCAAATGTAGTCGATAAATCCTGGGTCAAACTCTTCTCCAGAAGGCGACACTAGTCCGATCATCGGAATGTTCCATCAAACTAGTGAAAATGTTCCGCCTGTACAGTCGACAGCAGCCCGAACTTTACAGGTTAGTTGTAAAATCACCCTTTACGTGACCGAGTAGATTGCACACGTGTAAGGCTGGGCGCATGTTGAGACGTAGGCGACGCAGCACAGCGCAGCGCAAATTTTGTAAAGTATGGAACGTCATTGAGTACGCTGCGGCGCAGGCACGTGCGACGCAGACATGACGTCTGCCCTGCTCTGCGTCTCGTTGTAGTGCCGGCACAGATTTCTGCGCGACGTGTGCACGTCGAGGCGTGTTTAGTAACAATTTTGTTGCAATGACAGAACATTTAATTAAATTAGTCCGCTGTGAACCTTGTTCGTATGATACAAATAATTCAGATAATTCAAAAAAGACATTGAAAGAGTTATTATGGGTGAGAATTGCCAAGGAATAGAGTGAATAGTAGAGTGGCCCACGTCGCAGCATGCGGTGGGGGCCTATGTCTGCCTCAACTTCCCTGCACTGAACTGTGCTGCGCTGTGCTGCGTCGCCTGCGTCTCAGCATGCGCCCAGCCTAAAAGTTGATAAGCAGCCGACTGTACTGTAATCGTGTGCAATTCATGTGAAGGTTCTCTATTGTGGGATGGAAATTGAGACGTAATGGAATGATATATAAAATTGGTGCACGCGACAGTCGAATGGAGAGTGTGTCGGTGGGTGAATAAGTTTTGTTCACTTCAAGGTGTCATAATGTCGCATGGTGATTACCATGCGACTCTATAAGGCGTATAAAATTTCAACTCATTCATTGACAGTTGACGTTCGTTTCTTGTATGTGCACGACTATAAGCGCCATCTTTGAAGTGCTTTGTAATCGATATCGATATCAACCTGATCGTGATCGTGGCAAGTGGCAATTCCTGGTGTGTGGCTATCCTTCGGGATACAGGCATGTGTTTTTGTTATTTAATGTAAATAAAATGCTTACGAACAAAAACAATGCTAACAGCCTTTTTAGCGTTTTACGAGTTTAGGTATATAAGCCGCATGTAAGATAAGTAAGATAATGAAGAATGTTACTAGGTATGCCAAGTCGCTTGAAATGCATGTCTCAGTAAAGCCTGTATGTACACAAATACACTAGTTTTTGTTGTAGTCAAAAATACCTAGTAGTTTTGATTTTATAGGCATTCAAAGTTACGAAAAATATCGAGTCCCGCTAACAGTCACATGACCGCTTGTGACGTCATGTCACAACGCGCCGCGCTGGCCGCTTCTAATTTATCAGGAGATTTTCTGATTTTAAGCGCTGTCTCTTGATCTACGGTTTTATTTGTATAATTGAGTAAAGTCTCCTGAATTTTGACAATTAGCCACTACATTTCTGCATATTCCACCTATTGAACGAACATAATTAAAGGGAACGTTTTCATTCATCGACTCGATATGCGAATAATAATTTCTTATCTGTGTTGTGCTACGAATGCTATCAAAAGAGAAAAATATTATAAAAGGATGTCAGTAAGGAAGTCGCGAAGATACATTTTATAAAGATAGTGGAATCTGGACTTTTTTTAAAGAATGAGTGGCCTGATAGATGCCTCGTCTGACGGGCTTACCGATGACTGCGTTATAGAAGTAAAGTGTCCAACCAAGGCAAACACTTTTATTACGTATTATAGTAAAGGTAAACTAGGCAAAAAATATTATGCTCAGATACAAACACAAATGGAAATCACCGGAAAAAGAAAAGCCCTATTTTGTATTGCACACGTTGACTTTGAAACCTCAAGGAATGTTGATGTACATGAAGTAGTTTATAATAAAGAATAATGTGATGATCTTTTTGAAAAATGTGTAAAGTTTTGGAAGGAAAATATTATTGACAAAAATAATAAAATATCATTATCCTAATGTAATATAGTTTTATTAAAACTATAAATATAAATTTTTTTCGCATTTTAACGTCTTCTGGAACTTAAAAAATAAGTTTTCCGGTGTATTAGTAGTTGTATTTTTATATTCAGGCACAACACCACTTGTTTCCTAGTATTTGGATTGGACATTTTTTAACGTATTTAGGTATAATTTCGACAGCACGGGCGCACGACTACGAGCGGACTGGGTGAGCCAGACTGAGCGTGTTGTGCGATGACGTCACAGCGTAACCGGCGCGGCGGCCCGCGTCGTACGGTTACAACTTGTTTTACTTCTAAATCGGAAACTAATTAACGTATCGAAGTAATTCTTTCACTAGTATTTTTTTATTTTTGACGTATAATATGGAGTGCTAATAATCAAAATTAGTTAACATTCTTCATTATGTTGGTCCAGCGGTATCACGTCTGATTAGTATACCGGAGATCGTAGGTTAGATTCTCACTGCATTGTATTTCCATGTTTGTGATGTCATTGCCTGGTTACCACAGCACAAGGTATCATAGTTTGGGACCAAGAAAAGTAAAAGTGTTAATGTTATTATTATTAAGTGATGTTGTTATTATCGTTTGACAGATTACGTTGTCCTTAATCTCCGAGCGATTTTTGAAGATGAAAGCTAAAAGTAAAATAACTTTGTTTAATGGTTATGTTCTTGACAAATAATATCTCTATCGATTCGTCGTGTTTACGCATGTGTCATATAAAATCAGCGCATAGCAAGGAAAAAATTAAAACAATAGGTACCATAAAGACGAAAACAAAAACTGAATTAAAAATGAGCAATAACCCGGCTGCTAAGCAGTGACTAGCGCTTGCTAGTCACTGCTTACTCCTTGCAAGGAGAAAAATTGTTGAATTCTTGTCCCACGTGCTTACGTGGGACAAGAATTCAACAATTTATCTCCTTGCAAGGTACCTTGGATGGTCCCGTCTGCTTAGTAGTTAACGCTGAGCAGTCGATTTACTGGTTATTTTTAAATTTTTGTACTAAGATCGCCGGTGTACACGATACAAGTAGTAAAAATCGATCTCTAGGTCCGACTGTACACAAATCGTGAAAACGCATTACAGTCTCTAACGTCCTAAGTTTAAGGATTTTGAACTTGCAAGTATTTTGATTGCATATTTTTGTACTTTACTGCAAAAATATGCATTTATTATTACCTACTTTGTATGATTTTTTTCATCTTGCTACTTCCTGTAAGAACATTATGCAACGGAAAGTTATATTTAACCATGATTATACTTGATGGTAGCAATTTGTATGGTCTGCTTTTAATGAGTCAGACAAACCATAATAATAGACCACAGGAAATGTAGTAATAGGTACCTCCTTATAAACATAAAACTGTCCGGCGAAGTCAATCGGTACCTATATTTGAATATCCGAGTATCATTCATTACAGACAATATTACTTGATGGCGGAGCGGTGGCTGTTGTAGGGGAAATTGTGAACAATATTGGCCCCCAGCGAAAGATGTAGGTGATGTATGAATCCACTCACCTGGTCCGCGGCTGCTGCTGTGATCCGGGGCCCCGGTGATGGATCTGAGGTGCTGGTGATGTAGGTGCGCTGGCTAGGTTGGGATTCTAATGAATTTTTATATTCGGGATGATTTTTATATTCGGAGCAACGGTTTAGCGCGCTTCATGGTCGGCCATAGAGAAGTTTTTTTTCTTATCCGATGCGTTTGGAGTTTGCATTGAACGAACGGTTGGTTCGTGAACAAATACATCTTTTGCTATGTATAAAAAAGAAGACATGGAAAATGAAAAAGAAGCAAATCATTGTTTTGTGCTGGCTCACAAACGGAAAAAATGTTAAAGTACTGAACATGCCGCCGACCTTAAAATATCTAGCTTATTTTAATGAAATAAAAGAACTCTATCCTAGCTTACTAAATAACTAAGAAGAGTAAATTGCCTACTCTATTGGCAATGGACAGACCTTAACGACAGGTCGTTTAGAAAATATGTTACCAATGCGTACCGTGATCACGCGAGTAACACCATCCGCGCCTGGATGCAGCTGATGCACGCGAGCCAGAGGCGATTGGGATTATCATTTTAAAAATTTAATTCTGGAAGTGAAGTCAATGGTTCCCCGATAATAAAATGACCCGGAGTAAGAGGAAGTGGATCCGTTGAGTCGTTGCTTTGTAGACAAAGAGCTCTCGAGTTGAGTACCGTCTCAATCTGGCAGGTTAGTGTATTGAATTCGTCATAGACAAGTGTGAGTCGACCTATGACGCGATGGAGATGTGTCTTCATGCTTTTAACGGCTGCCTCAAAAATCCCGCCAAAATGTGAAGCATAAGGAGGGTTAAAATGCCAAGTAATCGACATATTAGTCAACTGTGAATTCAGTGTAGCCTGATTGGCGTCGTTAAGTAAAAAAGCGTACAGATCGGAAAGATATCGATTGCATCCAACAAAGTTTCGACCGCAGTCAGAGTAAATATCGGAACATAATCCGCGTCAGGATATGAACCTACGTACAGCGTTGAGAAAGGATTCAGTGGATAAGTCGGGGACTAATTCCAAATGTATGGCCCTTGTGAACATACACACGAAGACGCAAACATAAGATTTGAGAATTTTAGAATTTCTGAGTCTGCTAGACTTTAGGTAAAAATGTCCTGCAAAATCTACACCAACATGTAGAAAGGGCCGAAGACTGCGGACTCTCGCAGCTGGCAGAGCAGCCATTGGAGGCTGTGGTGCTAGGGGACGCGCGCGGAAGCAACGCACGCAGCGGCGAGTGTGCATGCGGACTGCGCCACGAGCACATAATATCCAATAGGATTGAGTGATGAGAAATTGTAAGGTCTGCGGACCGACGTGTAAATTAATCACATGATAGAAATCCATTAAGAGTTTTGTAAAGTGATGTCTCTTTGGTAAAATAATCTGATGCTTGACATCGTATGGAACATTAGAATTGCTAATTCTACCGCCGACCCTGACAAGTCCCTCTTTATCTAGAAAGGGTTTCAATTTTATTAAGCATTTCGTGGCGGTTTCGTTGTCTCTGAGTCGAGCGATGTCTTCAGAGAACTGATATTGCTGAACAAGTTTTATAACTCGTTTGAGAGCGAATTTGGTTTCGTGGACTGTAACATGTTGTGAAATGTATAATTTTCGTCTTACGATATTTATGGTAAAATCTAAAAATCATTGCAATGATACGAAGCATTTTAGTTAGCGACGAAAATTGCTCTAAAAACTGTAAATTTGGTTTTACAGAAGAGGTTGACGTAAGAACGTGTTTGCGAAGTTCTTCGTCTGTTTCCATATCGATTTTGGAAAGTGGCCAATCAGACTGCGGCTGATGTAGCCAAGCAGGACCAGTGAACCACTGCTGCTGGTCCAGCTTTGAAGGCAGAGCGCCACGGGAAGCGATATCCGCGGGGTTATCTGCAGAGCGCACGTGATGCCATTGCGAGGCCGGCACGTGACTCGTAGTTTCCGTAATACGATTTGAAACATAAGTGCGCCACTCATGTGGTGGTGAATGCAACCAGGCTAGGGTGATCGAAGAATCACTCCAAGCGAAGATATTGTTAAAATTTAAAGAATCGCTGTAAGCGGAACGAACTTTGGAAATTAATTTCGATAAAAGAAGAGCCCCACAAAGCTCAAGCCGAGGCAGTGTAAGACGTTTCAAAGGCGCAACCTTTGTCTTTAAAAGAAGTAAATGTACATGAATTGTACCGTCGGAATCAATGACACGGATTTAAATGCAAGCAGCAAAGGCCTTTTCAGAGGCGTCAGAAAATCCATGCAGCTGCACATGAGTTGTATTGGGAAGCACATGACGAGGCAATATGATGTTCTTAAGGAGAGGAAGATCAGCTACAAATTTATACCACCGATCACAAATCTCTTGAGGGAAGACTTCGTCCCATCCCGTACCAGAAATCCACAAAAGTTGAATTAAATGTTTGGTATATAATACAATGGGGCTTAAGAAACCCAGAGGATCGTAAATTTTTGAAATTTCTGCAAGCATGATTCTTTTAGTACATTTCAGGGGTGGAGAGTCTGTTTTGTAGGTAAAAACATCTAACCTTGGATTCCAATTTAGTCCTAAGACTTTGACTGAATCGTCACTGTTAAGTGCTGATAGAATGTGAGCATGACCTTGTTCAGAATTATCAGATAATGACGATAAAAAATCAGTACTGTTGCTAGTCCATTTGCGGAGCTCGAATGAACCCGCTTTACAAATGGCCGTAAGCTCACGCTGAAGAGCAAGAGCTTCTTGCCAACAACAGCCAACAATATCATCTTGTCAACAGCCTGTGACAATATCATCGACAAAAGGCGAGCTAAGAAGTACTCGCGAAGCACTAGGGAAATCAGCGGCTTCGTCAATCGCTAATTGACGAAGTGTGCGTAGCGCAAGGAAAGGTGCAGAAGCGACACCGAATGTGACCGTGCATAAACGAAACTCTTGTACAGGATCAAGAGGAGAGAATCGCCAAAGGATTCGTTGAAAATCACGATGCTCGTGGCAAACCTCAATGAAACGACACATCATTTTGATGTCTGCAATGAAGACTATCTTGTGCAGTCTGTACTTGAGAAGCACATCTGTGATATCTTGATGCAGTTTTTCACCGATGAGATTATCGTTGAGAGACCGACCAGAGGTCGTTTTGCACGAGGCGTCAAAAACGACCCTTAACTTGGTGGTAGTTGCGGAAGCTTTCACCACGGAGTGGCGCGGAATGTAATAATGTCTAGAATCACTCGTAGAAGTGGTGGAAAGAGGAGAGTCAGTATTGACTGGTTCTATGTGCCCCAAGTCTAAGTCTCTTGGAGGCATTTGTTATAATCTGCTCGTAATGCAAGATCACGAAAAAGTTTATTCTCTAGTTTGTATAAACGTGAGAGAGCAATCGAATAAGATTCGCCTAAAGGAGGAGCGTTCTCCTTAAAGGGAAGAGTGACAATATATTTGCCGCTGTCGGCGCGTTTGTGACTTTCGACGAAAATCGTCTCACAACGTTTCTCTTCTGCTGAGAGTGTCTTGGGTTCTGGAATTGATTCAAGTTCCCAGAACTTTTGAATTTGCATGTCGAGTTGACATGTGCTGAAATTAATGCACACTTGTGCAGGAAATTGATGAAATATTTTAACAACCCTCTGGCCCTTTGACAATGCCATGAAGCAGTATACTCTTACTGTAGTCTGACCCCAGGAGGAGTTCGACGGGACGCGCAGAACGGAGTTCCGGATCCGCTAACGGAAAATTTTGAATGTGGGAAATGTTCTCGAATGAGCTATCACTATTAGGTAAATAACTCGTAATTTTTGGTAAAATAAGAGCCTGAATGTATAATTTCGGTTCAGTTTTATTATGGGGAGTTACCTCACATAATACGTAACCACGTGGTTTCTCGTTCCTATCGCCGATACCCGTAATGGTAGAACTTGATTCTGATTGATAACGCGGCAGGCCAAGACGCTGGACACACGACTCAGTAATGAGTGTGGCCTGGGAACTCTGATCCACTAGGGCGCGTACCATAAGCGGAGCGTAAGGGTCTGAATGCATGGGACGTAAGTTTATCAGCGCAGTTGTAAGTAAAACAGTGCGTTTATTTTTGCTGAAAAGCCTAGAAACACCGCTTGCGGGTGGAGGCGCTGTAGACTCCGCATCTGAGAGAATCTCAGGGGAACTCGAACATTCCATAGTTAAAGTGACATTCTTGACGGACACATCTTCACGTAATGAAGAGTGGTGCCTCTTCGCACAATAACGGCAGTTATGGCGCGATCTACAATCTTTAATTTGGTGACCGACGAAAAAGCAATTAATGCAGACTTTGTATTAATAAATACCTTACGTTCGGCTAGATTTCATTTTTGGAATTTTTCGCATTTATTTAGAGGATGTGAGTTATCCTTGCAATAAGCACAACGAAATTGTTTACTAGCGTAATCAGCTGACGTCGCGGCGTGAACGCTCATCGAACGCATAGGACGAGGGAACGATGAGTCATTGGCGCGCGATACATTGTATTTAACATCTGAGTGTACGCGAGACAATGTGTTGCGAGCCGCGGCGCCGGCGCCGGCGCGGGCGGCTGACGAGACGCCGACATGACCTCGGATGCCGATAATTCCCTATCTAGGAAATCAATTAATTCAGTCACACTCGGAATTTCGCATGGTGACGTTGGCGATAGTTCAAAACGTCGACGCACGTCGGGGGATACTCTCGATATATAAGTTACTCTATGGGGGATACCTTTCGGAGAAAAATGTTAAGTAGAATGAAACTCCATTCGTCCACAGGAAATTATTATGGCTTTAAAGCGGTCAAGTTTTCTTAATACGTATTTAAAAGATTGCGTAAAGATTGTTCAAGATGTTTGTCAGACATCGGTTCGACGTCAAGAATTTTGTTTAAGTGTTTGGTGGCAATAATACGGACATTTTCGTATCGATTAATTAAAACTGGCAAGGAATTTCTATAGTTGGAATCAGTAACTGGAATCGATTTTATAAGGTTGTAAGGTTCACCCTTTAATTATAGGTAACGAAATCTCTCCACATCTGTCAAAGATTCGTTATCGTGAACTAATTGACTTGTATAAGTCGAAAAAGGCATTCCACTCCGTAAGAATACCCGAGAATGTTTGTACGGATAGTTGAGGCAACCTAACGTGCGAGCTCGCTGCCTGCTGTCCGCAGTGGGCATGCGGAGCGCAAGTGGTACCTGGCAGGGACACGAAAGGCAAGCTTTGTTTACGGTGAGATTCCTTCATAGTATCCAACGCGGCTTGAACTTTGTAGTTATAAGTTATCGAATCGAGTACGAATTTCCAATTGTTCTTCCTCGTTAAATTCGCCGCTTTTCGCTAAAATCTTTTCGATTTTTCCTTGTACTGCGAAAAAGGTCTTTTTTGCACTATTATGATCTTAAGTGCGAACGCAAAACTCGGCTTCATCATTAGAACAATCTAGCATTCGTTGAATACTATTTAGGGCAACGTCACGCTCGAATTGAAGTGGATCGATTTCCATTTCTACTGATAACAATGTGTAGGTAGATATGGAAAACTATTGCGTAGAATAAATCTACGGGAATAAAAGTTGTTTGCTAAAGATTTGTAACTATTAGGTTGAGTACACAACTAAGGCTAATTGAAAACTTAATGATTTACTTAAGTAGCTTTAATGAAATTAATGAACATGAAATGTTAATTAGGGTTACGTAGTAACTAGTATCTAGTCTGTGATTAGGGTGTGTTCAGCACGAAGATACATGAATAGCTAGTTGCAAACGCGGTGGACCTAACACGGAAATGAATAAGTCGCTATGCGTAAAATAAGAGCCTGAGCCGCTCGTGGTATGGGTATGTATGTTAATACAACCGCTAAATGGGCCTTGCACGAAAATACAAAGGCGCTAAGGATAGGTTCTTACTTAGCATAGAAATACTAAAAAAGTACCTATAGTGAGATTAAGTACGAAAATAAAAAGTCTGTAATGGTGGGTGTACACGTAAATACAACCGCTAAATGAGATTTGTACGGAGATACAAATCACCAAAAGAAAATACTTAATTAGCACGTAAATGTTAGGTGTGTAACTAGCCTTAAGTTGGATTAAGTGGCGACGCGAAGGCGGCCTAACTCGCTTGCACCGGTAGGTAGGCGAAAAATAAATCGCCAGAGCGGTGGCGAACAAATTAATTATGAAATTAATTAACAAATTAATTATTAAAAATTCGATGATCGTAATAAAACTCGACGAATAAAGAGTGTTTATCTCGTTAGGACCTAGCAGGCATTGTCATTATTGTAAAATAACACGCTAAATGCAGTAAAATACGTCTGTAAAGTCTGTCAATTGGGGGTAGGATCCCACGCTAAAGCAACTGTTAACTTGTGAACAAATAATTTTAACTACACCAGCACAAAACTCTGCACAAATAAGGCTTGAAGAGCCAAGATTTGACTCGTGGTTTTGATGTCAAATCGGGCTCGAAGGACCAAAAAGTATGTAGGGGAATTTGTGAAGCAAATTGGCCCCCAGCGAAAGATGTAGGCGAGGTATGAATCCACTCACCTGGTCCGCGGCTGCTGCTGTGATCCGGGGCCCCGGTGATGGATCTGAGGTGCTGGTGATGTAGGTGTGCTGGTTAGGTTGGGATTCTATTGAATTTTTATATTCGGGATGATTTTTATATTCAGAGCAACGGCTTAGCGCGCTTCACGGTCGGCCACAGAGAAGTTTTTTTTTTATCCGATGCGTTTAGAGTTTGCATCGAACGAACGTTTGGTTCGTGAACCCATACATCTTTTGCTATGTATAAAAAAGAAGACATGAAAAAGAAGCAAATCCTTGTTTTGTGCTGGCTCACAAACGGACAAAATGTTAAAGTACGGAACAGCTGTGATGTCACGACTGAAATGTGATGTTAAGACTGGTATGGGCGGAGTCGTTGTGCTCTCTGGATCACAAGACTCGATGTATTAGCTCGAGAAAAAGGGGACTCATCTTAAAAAAAACTATTTAGGGGACTCATCTTGTTATGACGTCATAAACATGGCGGCTGAGCAATGTGGATTTTTGTTTATTTCCAGAGATTATTACTGGGTTTCTCGTAAAAGGTTCTCTATAAACTTCCATTAATGCGCTACAGATGATTAAGTGGCACTTTCCGTGTAAGTGTAAAAAACACTTATAAAAAGTGCAATGTAAAAAATTCTAACAATGGACATTACTTTTCTACAAATCTAACAAAGTAAAAGTAAATTAAAACTGTGTTTTGGTACTTACTGCTAACCGCCAGATCAACGAGGCAGTCAGTTTGAAAAGTTATCTAATATACCTACTCATTCGTTTCATTGGCATATTAAACACACGCCTGAATCCAGCGGGGTAGGTAGAGATCAAGGTTTGTCACTTACCACGATCCTGACAGATCTTTTTCGCTTAGTCAACATTTATTAGTCGTTGTACACAAGCCGGTATCTTGGCACCTGTTGTACGTAAAATAAAATACTATCAAAATAACTGACAAATGGTCTATTTCAGATAATGTTAGGATTTTGCCGAGTAAATTAGTAATTACAATGTTTATTATACATATTTACTAACTATTATTTCAGTTTGTACCAAATTCAAAATTCAAACACCCTTTCGCATCAAATCACAGCTAAGATGCTGGCCGATAAGGTGTCTTGTTTTTATCGCTTTATAAGTTTTGTGCATTTTATCTTTACCTATACTAAATCTGTAGACAAGTCAAGTACATTGATTATATTCTGAAACAAACTATCTATTCTAAAGAAAGGCTACAGAATTTAAATTACTGTTTAATTAAATAGTTAAGTTATCATAATGAATTATTTTGAAAAGTTATGTAAAATAAATAAATGGTTTATTAAAGCTTTGCTAAATATTTCAGTATACAATGAAGAATATTCTATTATATTATCTACTTTTATATACGGAGATCCTATTCTCGTCACCTGGTCTACGCCGGGTCCCGATTGTTCTGTCGGTTATTTTTTTATTTCAGATCTATTTTGATCTGAAATAAAAAAATAACCGTGAGAAACATTTTAATAAATATGTGCTTTGCTCAATCTACCAATCGAATCGACAATTAATATCACTCAGCACAAATGAAATTTCTATTGAAAATGCTTCTTTGAAATCCAAAAAATATCAACACATTATCAATTTCTCAAGGTTCATAGTTAAAAAAAAAACATTACACTCAGAAATGAAACGGCACCCCAAAGCTGATGATAATAAGTTATTTATAATAACTTCCACGCAACACACTAAACTAGGATCCCTTGTGTTGTAGTAACCAGGAGCTTGTTTCATAAAATTAAAATTCATGGTTTGCTATGACAATTCGATACACTGCAAAGTCGATTAACCCAGTACTCAATGTACTTTGAATTGTCAATCGAATCAACACCGGTGGTATGAGCATTTGCACAAGCGTTTTATTTTTTTCCTAAATAAGGTTTATGCGAGCTTTTTATCATCGTAAAAATAATGTTTTCTCTAGGTAGCAAAAAGGTAGTAAATACGTTAGTTAAGTGTTAATGACATCGTTAACACTTAACTAACATGACTTGAAAATCCAAGTAGCCAGCCAACCAGACGTCAGAATGGCTGGCCACTTTATTCTTTTGATAAATTCGATACCGTAAAGGTAGCAAATACTTTATGATAGGTAGTAAATAGTAGCAAATGGGTAGTAAATAATACGCATGGTTTGATTTCTATATCTCATTTGGTCCAGCGGACCTGACGGTCACTGTTTTTCTTAGGTACGCGTGTTAACCGCTACACTATCGAGGACTATTTAAATATTAAAGTCCTTCGCTTTATCTGCTGGTTAATTTGTTAATTGTTTACATTCTAACTAAGTAGGTAATGCTAGGTATAATACTCCAAATTATCTGGAACGCGCTAGGTGCTTCGTTTATTTCGAAATATATTGGAATACTTATAAAACTGTTCCACATTTTTTTTCTATTTCTTAAATTTGTTTGTCTAAGGTTTGGTCAAATAGCCGTCATTTAATACTAATAGTTATTTATATGTTATTTAATTTTAATTATATTTATTATTATTGATGTGTGGTGTCGGCCTAGAGAATAGCTTCAACCCAATTCTTCTCGCGGGTGTCGTAAAAGGCGACTAAGCGACACAACCGGTGGGCAGCAGCGCCCCCTGCAGTACAATTACACCGAACTGCGATACCCAACCCGCATGCCTAGCGTGGGGATTATGGGCATTACCCCCTATGATAGCACAACGTGGCGCTTTTTAGGGGAGGGCTATGTCCAGCAGTGGACTAGTATAGCCTGAACGATATAATACTTAGCCTCTTCTAACTGGAAGACCAGACACAGAGTGCGATGGTAACTCCGGAGTACAGCAAGACACACCAACCTTAATAAGAACTTACGTCAAACTTATCACGCTTCTTTAATAGCATATAATATAAAAAAACTCGGAAAACCATTAAATCATAAAAACAAAATTTTAAAAAGCCTATTTATTTTATCTGATTGCAATTTTGTAAAACTTCCTTTGAATGAAGTCTCAATCTTGGCCCTTGGGCGCTCTTTTTCTTGCACACGGACAGAATCTGGTATCGTATTAATTTTTTATTTGTCTTCTATCAATTTTATCATATCTATACCCCTTGTTAACTCTGTGGTGCACACTTTTTAAGTTCGATTCGCAACTATCACATTATCTGCACAAATGATACATACCTACGCACGGTTCTAATGCTAAACGAATACCTACTCCTTACCACTTTATATTGTTTGTTCATACTTTGGCAGTTTTTACGTAACCATGTTTTATAAAAGTCTCACATACTTAAACATTAAAATTCAATGGGCTATTGGACAGTGAAAAGTAGTATTCATTATATATAATATAGTATCTATCTGTAGCATTTTTATCGAAAACATCCAGGATTGGTCGAATCTATAGTGACGTCACATGTCAGTAAATATAGCGATCCAAGAGATGACTTGACGTTTGTTTCTTTACTGACCAGTGACGTCACTAATTCCCGTGCGATGCCATATTGCTTAAAGGCGTTTTGGCGGCTTAGTTTCAAAATTATTTTTAATTTGCTCTTATTAGAAAAAACACATGAAAGATTTAAATACGATCGTTTTCTGAGCACATATTAAAGACCAACGAAAATTCTGATTGTTTTTTAAAAATCTGTCAAATTTCGCCCATCCGCCGCTGGGCATTAGCCTTCCTTGGGATGTGCCGTTTCTCTCAGTATTCTGTTATCCTCTTACAACCGCCACCGGTAACACTCGGCATTCGAGGTTTCATACGTTGTTTAAGATGTCTTGTAATGCGTAAGCCATTTGCATAATCGCACAGGTTTTTAGCGAACGCAGTGTTTGCTATTCTGCGTGTAGGTATCCATTATTATCCATTTTATTCGCTCATCGGTTGTTGGTCACTTCTTTAGGATGTATGGCCGTGAGACATACGTCCTAAAGAAGCAAAAAGACGTGAGCCTTTTCCATGTTCCACATCCTATAATTTCAGGTACTTTGTAGCATGGAGTCTTCTTTAAGTTTCTTATCAAAATGTTCGCGGTTTGTCGACGAAATGTCTGGTAATGCGACAAGGTAATTCGGCAAATAATTACGACATAGTTGTTATAACGAAAACTTGGCTTCAACCTGGGTCGGTAGTCCCGCGTTCAGAATGTCAAAAACGCCACTTTCCAGTATACATTAAAATTGTCAAATTCTGATATTTTAGTGCCATAAACCGCGCGACTCGTGGCATGATACTACCCGGGCATGACGATATTTTCGACAATGAATTTAATGATGGTAGATGATGATGGTATGATGTTTTCCTGCTCGGCCGCAATTTAAAAGTCACTGCCAAAGTGACCGGCGGCAGCGTTATGATACTGGTTCGTAGTGGCGCGAGAATCCAGTACTAACAGCGATTAGCGAACACTACCCACACTCGGCTACCTATGCTGTGGGCTGTGGGTGAGCGCGCCGACTCGGGCGCTCTCGGCTTTAGTTCAGCTGGCTTATACATACAAGTGGAAGTGCGTTATGTTCCACCGAATACCCGTACCCTCGCGACACTGAGTATGTTATTCAACCAACCACGCCTTTCTTCCATTTAAACAGTTAAGACCATTACCTACTTATAGACGACTTTATTTTACATTGCTTACGTTTCTCTTGGGGCCCTAGGCAGTCAGGTCTATTGGATAGACAAAACTCTGCATTGCAATTAATAGAGAAATAAGCCTGCTGGGGTTATCCCAGCATACCTAACACACTCAGAAATTATGCTAGATATACCCTAGACTTAGCTTTTTGCAATTTGCCTTTACAAATCGAAGTCTTTTCCTTTAGTGAACCTAAATCGCTCCCTAGATATTTCAATAAAAAGTTTAACAGATTATAAACCCCTAAACGAAGTTTTCTTAAGGGTAATTACCTTATTACATAGAAATAAATAAATACTGGGTTCTGGTCCGGGTTGGTGGAGTATTGTAAGACAGTAAAGAACCTTACTGTCAGAAGTTATCAAGGCTCGTATAGGTATAGGTACCTCGATAAGGTCTCTGACATGACTTTACTAACGACTCCCATTGCATGCTGCCTTCTGCAAACAAATAGTTTATTTCGCTTACGTGCGCAGTATTCTAGAATGTCCTGTTGTTATATGGTTACCTCAATATGTAACCCAAATAAATGGTCTGGAGCGCATTCAAACAATCTGCGTGAACCACTTAAATTACAGTTTACGAAAGGTCGCAAAAATATATGCAGAAGGTTTGCGGCAGAACAGATTACTATCTCTTGAAGACCGTCGCAGCTCATTTATTGACTCCCATGTCTCTTCTTTATGACATCATCCGTGGGCTGGTGGAATGTTCGGACTTGGTCAACAACGTGTCCCTATCGTGTCCCTAGGCGTCGCACTCGTAACACTACACTATTTCATGTTCGTCACACAATCTGCTAACTATGCAGCGAAAGCAGTCCCAAATAGAATACACAATAAGTGATTTAATAAGGTGGACAACTTTAACTTATCAAAGGCTGCGTTGAAGGGTCAAATCATTAAAAAAAATACACTAGCGACTAATACTAAGGCTTTAGTAGGCTCTGGATGAGACTGGATGTGTTTAGTGAACCTGGGCCTTTCTACATTTCTTTCTTTATTTATTTATTCCACTTGCTGTCGGTTTTTAATTTAAGGGCTTCACAGGGTGGAAATCTAGGTGTCCTTTTATTAATATTTTGGGGAATAATCAGGATATAAACTGATACTTGGGTATTGGCTAGATGGGATACCTACTCGTCTTTGAGACCCCCTGTAGGTGGTGGAGAGAGCCTTTATATACGACTCTCCTCCCCAGTGTCTTCATTTCCTACCCCAGGATTGTTCAACCAATCATAGTAATCAAAGATAATTACAACAAAATATCACCTCACTGTTTGACACTACCCCCACCTTCTCCAAGTCGCCTGTTGGTTGGCTAGAATACTATTTAGTATTAAGCCCGACAATTGTACTGGTACAATAAAGAATTCAATAATAATAATAGTGCTAGAGTGGAGAGGTAATACCTACGAGTAATTTACACTCACAGGCCCACACCAAAATTCACAAAATTACCAGATGATATTATAATTATATCCGCTAGTTGCCGGCTGTTATGAAAAGATAGTCATTAAGCCATATCAGAGCTCTTATGGGCTTTTTGATAACTTCTGACAGTAATGCCCGCGACTGCCTTACAATCCTCCGCCAACCCGGACTGGGCCCTCGTGGTGCAGTATGGCCTAACCTTTCTGCGATGCAGGAAGATACCCTTGGCCCAGCCCCAGCAGTAGGGGCATGAAAAGTGTTTTAACTGGCATGCAAAGGGTTGATATTATCATTAATTATAATAAGCAACTAGAAAGGCCTAGTTGCTTATTTTTCAGCCCCGAGATTGTCTTCTAATCGTAGGGCTGGGAAGAAGGGTATTGAAGTAATACTTTTACTATGATCAGGTGCCTCAATTCCAAAAAAAGTGTCATTAATTATTATAATACTCGTAATTTTAAAACTATGATTAAAGTTAGTTTTTAATAAAACTTTTGTAAACACTTTACATTACCTTAATTTTAAAACGGATTAGAGATTAATAACTTCTAAAGTTTTTCTAATAAGGATGTAGGTAAACTAGGCACAAAAACATTATTCTGTTAGTTTTTAGAATATACCTCAGGCTCTAGAGTAGACTTCGGTTTTAGCCGAAAGCACACGTGTGTAATACTACTTCCTGCTCTGTATAAAACTTTTCTTATTAGAGAGAGAGAGAGAGAGAGAGAAATAATTTATTTAACGGCACAATACTAAAAACATAACAAAACAGTAACAAATTTACAAAACACAACAAGATATATATATATAGGTACACAGTTTACACTACATTATAAACAAATAGTTGAAAAAAAAAGTGGTCGAAAAGACATTTTAAAATTAAATAAAAGAAGGCATACAAATATAAACATGGATTAAATAAATACGGACTTGCAACAGAATTATAATAATAACCTATGTTTTGTTTAAAGTATTGAGCCCCTAAAATGGTTCCCGACTCAGCATGTGTTGTAGTAGCCACCGAGGTATCTGCCTACAACGCTGATATTCTGTCGAGACCATAATGCGGGTTAGTCGCGTGTTTGTGAATAATAAAATGATAAAAAATATTGAACGGTTTGAAAAGTGTGTGCCTAAAAACATGGCATGTAAAAGTGTAGTGTGATGTAATGTGTCAGTCTGTGTGTGGGAATACTGTGCAGATAAATTACTTAGTAAAGAGTGTTGTGATACAAAACAAAGTGAAAGGTGACCTGTGATTTGCCGACATAAGGCGGTAAGCGCTTATTCATCAACACGGATATCTACCCACCGCGAACAAGGAGTTATAAAAGGACCACCTTAAAGGTACGCATGATTTTTATTTTTGATTTTCCATGAGGTATTCCTTGTAATGGAACTTGAAGCTGGATTCATTTTTACTGTTTCGTAATGGCGGTGGTATGTTGTTCCAGCATTTGCTTGCTGCGTACCTAAAACTGCCGCGAAAGGCTGCTGTCCTATGTTTCGGTACACTGAACGGTGCAGTAATTGTTCTCACCCCTTCCGCTCGACGCGATTGTCTCCAGGTAAGTTTTTCTAATAGGTAAGGAGGCGCACCCGTTTTTATGACTCCAAACAATAATGTTGCTAACTGAAGTTTCTGTCTCGCTTCCATTTTTAGCATGTTCGCGCCATTAAGGAAGGGAGTCACATGAGTACGAGGCGGAATGTGGAAACAGTACCGAGCACAGGCGTTTTGCACCCGTTGGACCAAATTTTGTGTACGTTTTAGTAAACAGGGACCATACACAGTAGCGCAGTAATTTAACTTGGATAATACCAATGTCTCACACAGCCTCATACGGAGCGTATTACTAATAAATCCACGAATACGATAGAGTGTTTTCAGCCGATAGAAACATTCTCTAACTACTTCCTGGATATGACGCTCGAAGTGTAATTCACCGTCCATTAAAACACCCAGATTACGTGCTTCCATGACACGCTCAATGTCCTTACCATTTAAGTGTATACGAATGTTTAACCTTGTTAATTTGTCAATTTGATTTTTTGAACCTAGTATCATATATTTGGACTTTATTGGATTAAGTACTAGGCAGTTTCTTTCGGCCCATAGTGCGACTCTTCCCAGGTCGTCATTCAGACGCGATACGCAAGCATCAGCATCTGAAAGCATTATTTTTGTAAACACCTGCAAATCATCGGCATATAAGTGATAGTTGCAATTTTTTATACAGTCTGTTATATCTGATGTATAGATTATAAAAAGCAGCGGACCTATTATTGAACCTTGGGGAACGCCTCGTTCTACGGGTTTATCCAGTGATATTTTCATAGTGCCGTCTGATTTGTGCAAGATCACTCTCTGTCGACGATTTGTTAGATAGCTTTTGAACCACAAGACACTTCCTGAGTCAAATCCATAATAGGCTAGTTTTGATAAAAGAAGATCGGTGTTTATTGAGTCGAAAGCACGGGAAAAATCCAATAGAGTTAGAATGCTTCCGCTGCCCGAGTCCTGAGAATGTAATATGTTATCTACAACATCCAGTAGAGCAGTTCCTGTACTATGGCTCTTTCTAAAACCTGATTGCATTTTTGGAAGAATACAGTTCTCCTCACAGTAGCGTATCACCTGGTCATATATAATTTTTTCGAGAATTTTAGAAACTATAGGTAATAAACTAATGGGTCGGAGATCAGATATTTGAGCTGGGTTGGATGTTTTGGGAATCGGACGGACAGCGGCCGTCTTCCAGTAGTCAGGAAAAGTTGATGTTGCAATGGATCTGTTTATAATTTCTGTGATTGTAGTCAATGAAAAAGGCAGCGTAGCAATGATCATATCCAAGCTTATACCGTCAATACCCTGGGCATTTGAGGATAATGACAATATTGCCTTAGAAACGATTGTGTCATTGACTAGTTTAAGAGTCAGACTTGCATTATTATTGTGCCTATTTTTTGTATAGTATGCCAGAATGGAAGGGTTGCAATTGTTGTTGCCGGGTATATTCAAAAAATGATTATTTATTTCAAGTGGGTCATCAAAGAGGTCCGGTGTGTGCTTTCTTTTATATAAATGAGGCAGAGTTATCTCTTTAATACATTTCCATAGTTTTTTTGGATTTTTTAAATTACTATTCAAATGGCTCTCAAAAAAACAACGCTTTTCTTGGTACAAACAAACATTTACCAAATGCTTCATGTCTTTGTATTCTTGCTTATGCAAGTCACTTTTAGTTATTGAATATTTGGTGTGTGCCCTGTCACGTAACATCATCATGTATTTGACGTTGCTAGTGAGCCAAGGCTTCTGTTTTTCCTTGATCACGATCGTTTTTAATGGGGCATACGTATCAAAGATAGATGTCAATAGTTTGGTGAAATTCTCTACAATTAAATTAATATTTGAAAAATTATAAATAGCATTCCAATTAATTGATTTTAATTCTGAGTTAAATTTATGCATGTCAATTGTTTTTAACGATCGCACTGTTATTTTTTGAGGTTTAATTTTAGGCCTTTTTATTTTTAGTTCAGCAGTGACAATTGCGTGACTACCCAGGTCGGGGATATGGTCGACTGCAATTGATATTTTAGACGACGCAACATCAGTACACACCAGGTCGATTGAGGTTGATGAGTCCCTGGTGAAATGAGTAGGGACAGTAATGAGGTTTTGTAAACGGGTGGAAATCAAAAAATTATCCAACTTGTTTCTATTCGTACTCTGAAGTACCGAATTTACGTTGAAGTCTCCTAACAAGATAATGTGGTCAAAGTTGGCAAAACTAAAAATGGACTCGGTTAGAGTGTCAAAAAATGTATCGCAGTCAAGCCAGGGCGGCCGGTACGCTGTACCAATAGCAAGCCGCGTAGAATTCGTCCTTACTGACAGCCACATTTGCTCGACTTGCTCGGGCGCAGGCGGGTGGGGCTCGGTGACGGCGCGCACGCCGTGGCGTACGTAGAATCCCACACCTCCTCCCCTCCGCCGCACTCCGCGTGGTCTTGGCAGGTGCCGCAGTCTGTATCCTGGCAGCGTAGGCGCCCGCCCCTCTTCGCCGTCTCTTAGCCAAGTCTCATTAATGCATATGATATCCGGGAAAATCCTACCAAATGCAACTTCAAACTCGTCGTGTTTTGTTCCGAGCGAGCCAGCATTGAACAAACAAATTTTAAGTCCCTTTCCAATCATCTCTGCAGTAAATAGTTTCTCACAGCTCTGTTTTTTATTGTAAGAATATATTGTGTAGAAATGTAGTTAAAGAATGAATTGATACGTCTAGTAAATATGATATTTATAACAGTATAGTACAGGTTAATTAATAGGAAGATATGTATATTGTTTATTTTGTATGTGTAACTTGTGTAGTAATTGACGGTACTGTGTTGTCTTGTGTGGTGTGGCGTTGTGTTTAGGCACCAATTTTCCTTCATTTGAGTGTTACCAATTTCTTTAATGCGCTGGGACTGAACACTTATAAGATTAATAATTAAATTTGCACAAAATTGTAAGAAAGACAAAAATGACCTAATTAGGCCTTTATAAAATTTTTTATGTCCGCCTCACTGCGTACAATATACCGGGGGGAATTATTTTCGGCACGAGCGTAGACACGACCATTTCTTGTCCAGACAAAGCGCCAGCGCGCCGCGCGGCCCGCGTCGCGGGCCATGGCGAATAGCGCCCGGTTGGACCTTGTAAGCCGTTCGTTTACGTAGAATCGTCGCGGTTCGTGCGGCGGTAGGCCCAACTCGGCGGTAGTGGCCCCGCGGCGCACGCGCGCACTCTTGAGCAGCTCGTCACGAACCGATCGCCGCGTCAAACGCACCACAATGGGGCGAGGGGCAGCCTGGACTCCATCAATCATGCCGCGCCTTGGTCCGACTCGCACCGCACTGACAATGTCTCGCTCCTCCAGACTCATGCCTAGTTTCGTGGCCGCCGAAACAACAATATGGCCCACCGACTCCCCGTCGCATTCCGGGACGCAAGTGAACTCGACGTCGTTGGTGAGGAGTTCCTGCTCACGATCATTTAGCTCGCTTCGGAGGTCAGATATGGCCTCTGACATTTTGGTCACGTCCGAAGCACCAAACTTGCGCTCAAGAGCAGAAAACTCCTCCCTCAGTTTGGCGTTTTCACTGCGGAGCGTGGCTACTTCTTCACGGAAACTTTCCCTTAGTTTTGCCAGGATCACATTAAATTCCGTCGTAATGCTGACTCTGAACTGGTCCAGCTTAGAGTCCAGGAGCTTGCCAAATTGCTCGTATGTGATGGCCTGCGACCCAGGAGTGGAGGACACTGAGCTGCAGACCTCCATGGGGAGCTTCTCCATCGGCGGTGCAGGCGCCACCGTCGCTGATTGACCCTGTGGCGCCGACGGTTCCGGTCGCCGCTCGAATTGCTTCCGAGTCGGAGTCTCTTCTCCTCTTCTACGACTATTTACGTTGTCGCAGCCTGGGCACTGCCACGTCTTTTTATTTAGCTCCCTGAAAGTTGCGGAGGTCATATTTATGCACAAGTGATGATAACCCTTATTGCATAGGTGGCATTTCAGAGCCTCGCTCGAACCAGTTATCACGCTTAGGCACGCTTCACACTTCATCTTCGTGAGTCTCTGAGAGACAAACCGGCTACTGCGCTGCGATCCCTGTCGTATCTGATTCTCGACGCTCTTTGGTTAGTCGCCCGGCACACGTGAGTCACACACAAGCCAGCGCCACAAACGAGATTCAACTCTGTGTCGTAGGCTCAAGCGTAAAATTTTGGATGTAGCGTTCCGCTCGCCCGGCCGTTAGAAACTGCCCCGTACTTTTATATTTTACAAAATTGCACTTAAATCACTTAGTTTTGAGGAATTATTTTATGTTTATCTTACTCACTGGCACTTATATCACTAATAAACTGTTGCAGTACAACAAATAAGCTGTTTTTATATTTATTTGTGCTAGCTTTGTACGAGAGGTGACAATTAAGTTGCTTATCAGCTGACAGTCAAAGACTAACTTATATAACATTAAGTTTATTTAATTAAGTGTTATATTAGTTTCGATATTTCTATTTCACGAGTATATCCAATTCTATCCGGTAGTCGCCGAGGTATAGTCTAAAAGCTAACAGACTGTGTATGTGACACCTAACTCAAATATTGTTAAACTCCTTATGTACCTACGTTATGAGGCGTTAATTGCACCGTGTGTGTCATATTTAAAACCCGATTCGTGTGGCGCGTTAGTGTAACACTGACGCACGTCGCACCGAAGCAAGGACGGATGGCCGGACAGACGAACGGACGGACCGGTGGACTGAGAGACTAGCTGGTATAAAAAAATGCTGTTAGCTTTTAGAATGTACCTCGGCTACTATCGGATAGAATCGGATATATTCGTTTAGTAGAAATATCGGAACTAATGACACTTAATTTTGAAATCGGAACTAATATGACACTTTGTTTTTTTTTATACAGAGCAGGAACTAGTATTACACTCGTATGCTTTCGGCGAAAACCGAAGCCTACTCTAGAGCCCGAGGTACATTCTAAAAGTAACAGACCATTGTATTTGTCACTATACAAAACCCAGTATTAGATAAACTCTGAGCACTCAGTACTAAGAGATTCAGTCGGTTGCTATAGAAATCAAGAAATTTCAGCGAGAACTCACATTAATGCATTAATCTGAGGTTCCCGCTGAAGTTTCTTGACTCTGGAACAAAAAGAACAGATTTTTTTCGTTAAAATGGCTCTGCACGGCTTGTACCTAGCCATTGTCATGTATTTGGAGCGCTTACGATAAAGGTAGTTCATTACATCCGTTACCTGATTATTAAAATGATCAGATAGAATCAAATTGACCAGACATTGATTCTTTTCTCTTTCTTAATCTTTCCATTCGACATTTCTTAATTATTTTAAAAATCGAATCGAAACACGATCTTTAAAATAATTTTATATTTTACCGAGGATTTTATTTTCGTTTTTAATTTAATAAGGTTTTGTTATAATAAATTGGCGCTTATCGATGATATAAATCGATAAAAATCGATGTGATATAAAGACTAAGGCATCTTCAAACGGACCGCCTTATTCGATGTAAAGTTTTATTTAGTGTCAAGATTAAAAAGCCAAGGAAACAAAATTATCAAAAAAAAGCTACAAATCGCTACGTTCCTAGCCAAAGACAAAGTTCCTTTAACTAAGCTACGCACTAAAAAAATCGGAATAAAAAAATATAAGACAATGTAAGAAATACAAATAGAAAATGATAAAACATTTTTCATCTTTTACACAAAAATAATGTATGACGAGCTGATCCAGCAAACTTTGTACCGCCTAACAGTCAATTCTTTAATATTTTTCTATCCGTAAAAACCATCCTCGTACTTCAAGGAATATTCTGAAAAATAATTAGCGAAATCGGTTCAGCTGCTCTCGAGATTGGCGCTTACCAACACATTCAGCGATTCATTTTTATATCATAGTTTGCTGGCGCCCCGTGATAGCCACGTAATTATAATTAGAAATTATAATAACTTCCACACAATACAATGACTTGTCCTGGTCCCAAAGCAAGCAGCAAGACATCTCGATCCCGAGACAATTCGACCCGGACAAATAGACCCGGACAATTCGATTCGGATAATTCGACCTTGACAACACGACCTGGACAACTCGACCAGGACAATTCAACCTGGATAATTCGACCTTGATAACACGACCTGGACAACTCGACCCGGATAATTCGACCTTGATAACAGGACCTGGACAACTCGACCCGGACAATTCGACCTTGACAACACGACCTGGACAACTCGACAAAGACAATTCAACCTGGATAATTCGACCTTGATAACACGACCTGGACAACTCGACCCGGACAATTCGACCTTGACAACACGACCTGGACAATTCGACCCGGACAATTTGACCTTGACAACACGATCTGGACAACGCGACCCGGAAAATTCGACCCCGACAACTCGACCCCGGACAACTCGACCATGGGTTCATACATAGAACACAGGACCTCCGGCATTGTAAGACTGTCGAGGCCGTCAATGCAAGTTAGATATGATGATAGATGGCAATGATATGATTTTTTTAAATTATTGATGATTAGCTATTATATTAATGGCAATATCTTATATTGTTTCTAAGGAAACAGTGACAGGCCAATCTGCGATAGACAATACTAGCCGTATTGTCAATTACTAAGCCAATTCTCCAGAGCTCCCAAACCTATTCTTATGCAAATGATGTAGCTCTATTTTAATACTTTTATTTTTTGTCAGATAAGTCCGACCATTATTCGCCAAAGTCATACTCAAAGGCTTTAATTAATATTAGGTATCAATCAATCAATAGTACCTAAACAAAAACAAAAATTTACGGTGTTACAAAAACACGATTGCTCTATAACATCCCTCAGAGGCAGTTTAAATAATCTGAGGTTACGACTTTCCATTTACAGTCAGACTTTTTCAACTGCTGAACAATAGTATTTCTGCTGAACAATGTTTTAAGGGAATCGTTTTTTTATGAATAAAACTAACGTTATACTATTTTTATTTTTAATGCACTAACCCGTGCTAAGGAACAAATTTAAAAACCTATTTAGAGGCTAAAAATTTCACCCATGCCGGGATTCGAACCCGCAACCTCTGGCTATCCGTGCCAGCGCTCTACCAATTGAGCCAATGGGCGACTCACGGCATCAGTGAAATTTCGAACCTCTTTACACTATTCTCTGTATTACGTACAGGCAGCGACATGTGACTTAAGCAAATTGCATTACTTACAGCCCCGACTACCTACTTTGCAGTTAGGTTTAACATCGGAACGATATCACTGTACTCACATGATTATACTATTTTTATTTTTAATGCACTAACCCGTGCTAAGGAACAAATTTAAAAACCTATTTAGAGGCTAAAAATTTCACCCATGCCGGGTGAAATTTTAACGTTGTTATTTATAAAAACTCGATACTCTTAAAACAGTCCATTAAATGCAGTACAGATAACCTTTGGTGAAGCGCTCGTGGCCTATTCGAACCGAGTGATTGGAATGAATCACTTGAGTTAAGCAACAACAGCGCGGTCAGGTGCAGGATGGGTGACCGTCCCGTGACTACCGCTAGTGTCATTTTTCCGAGCGCTTCCGTGCTTCGCAAGGCAGGTTAAGCCCCTTGGTGCCGGTTATCATGTAACGGCAGTCGACAAGCCATGTAAAAGGCCTTATGGGCGGCTTGATAACTTCAGAGAGTAAGACCCGTCACTGTCTTACAATCCTTCACAAACCCGGACTTGGCGTCCGTGGTGGAGTATGGCCTTCCTGCGATGCAGGAAGAGAGCCGTGCCCTAGCAGTGAGGACATACAATGGTTGATATCGAAACCTTTGGTACAGTGTTTTCCTTGTAAAGTCATGTAGTCTTTACGGATTTTATGTAGGGTTTAATGAGTCGTATTTAAAAAGAAATACACCGTATTTCTTCAGTGTTGATAATATTTCTATTGAGTTTCTTACAAATCCACGGCGCCTAGTTATAAGATTGTATAAAAATCTACGAAGTTAAAATGGGAAGTGGGAAGTCGGTTAATTTAATATCGATATTGAAGAATTTAGGTTTTGCGTTATTTATATTGGCGTACTTCATATCCCATAGACTTCAGGAGAGATAAAGTACAGTCGGCCACTAAATGATTTGGGATACACTTATTTACAAGGTGGTGAAGGCAAAGGTTTGTTACCAAGAATTATAATAAGAACCTAAAAGAGTGATAGTAACGAAACACCTAAAGCGCAGGCGCATGAGGATTTTGGTTCAGTTGTAGACAAGCCTCATTCTTTTAATAAAATATTTAGGAATGTAAGATTTCATTAGTTTAATATTGACCATAAACTTAACAAAAAAAGTCGACAATATAAAAATTATTGCAATATAAAGTATGCTTTTAATGTATCACGGCCTACTCCGTATGAATTAAACCCAGAAAATATTATTTTTAATTTTTTTTTCATAGTAAGCAACTCTTTTACTACACTTGAAAAGTTTATTTTATTTACGTCACAATATTTTTTAATTTTATTAAAACCATTCAATAGCGCTTCACGCGATCGACAGTTGTCCTAAGATTCACACGCGCAGATGAGGCTGAGGCCTTACCATTTGGAGCTGACTGTACCATCCACATTTTTCATGGAGCGTATAATACTTTATATTATACTTAAAAAAAATATTCGATATTAACCCTTGTATGTCCCCACTGCTGGGGCAAGGGTCTCTTCCTGCATCGCAGGAAGGTAAGGCAAGTCCGGGTTGATAGAAGTGGAGTTATTTCACTTGTGTACGCATTTCGGACGACGTACATTTAACAATATAATAGAAAATAGTTTTAATGTAGCTGCTTTGATTTGAATTTTATTTTTCGGACTACATGTTCGAAATCATGAACATGCTTAAAAAAGTTATTACGATTATTTTTAAAATAATTATGGAGGCACTGTAGAATATGAGGCCGCTCCATTAAATCCTCAAATTAATATGACCAAATTAACTTCGAGAGAATTATATCTTCTTCTTATTTTGGTGTTATCGCCTATTGGATTGTGGCTATTTTGTTCCCGTGATGTTACGGCTCGAAAGAGTTCTATGTTTCTCGCGTGTTGAACCACTCTGTTTTTGGTTGGATGGACACCACAATGATTTTGGAGCCACGCTGTTTTTCTGCGGCCTTCTAGAATTTTGCCTTCTAGACTGAGTTGCATCAGATTGTACTTGTGAGTTCACCAACAACCTACCATAACGTAGTTCTTTACAGGTTCTGAGGTGAATTTGACACAACACAAGATGTTAAAAATCTTAGTATTAAAAAGTGTGGACATAATATCCTCTGGGAAATTTTATTCTTAATGAAAAGTATATCAGGAGCTGTATTTGAGGCATTAATTTTTAATCTCAATTGGCCATGCTACTTTTTTTTTATATATGTTTTTTGTAATTAATTTCGAAAATATAGACCGTTTCAAGAAACTGATTTCGTTAGTTTTGAATTTTATTCATTATTTCTATTTTTAATATTTTTCTAAAATTTTGTGGTGTGTGACGTCATCAGAGCATGTTTGAAGAGAATGTCATTGCCTACATAAAATAAAAAAAATGTCATTAACGTCAGTTGATTTCACAGAACAATTAAACGTTGATTTGGTCAGCTCACAGAACAATGGTCGGCTAACCGTGTATTCTGTGGTCTGACCAGTGTTGCCAACGTGGGCGATTTTTCGCCATTTAGGCTATTTGGATAGAAAATCGGCGACGAAAAAATGTGAACGGCGACCGGTCGCCTTTTAGGCTATCTCGAGGGCAACTCTGAGATAGCCTAAAAAAAGAAAAAGGTGGTGTCGACACGTCGAAATTATGGCCCATGCTGGCCCACTGCTCGCCATTGCCATTGTGTACATGGGGGAATGGTGTGTAGTGGCGGACAATTGCCTTTCGTGGCGCGCAATCGGACAGTTGTCGGTTTTTTGGGCACACTTCAAAGGAATCGCGGCGTAGCATGGCCCATCCCTGCTTACAAAGTGGCCCATCGATTAGTCAATTGAACTTTTAGTTTTTTTGATTTATATCAATCTGAGCCCGTAATTTTGCGCCATTTTTTTTATAATAACTTTGTTGTTGTACATACTTCTGTAATACTTGTAAATAAAAAAATAGCTGCGGCCGCAATTACTTCCATGTCCATCGCAAGTGGTTTGCAAGACAGCAATGAGCCACGCGCCATTGTGTAAACAGCAAGTGATCGTGGCCTACAGTTGGCAATGGCGAGCAGTGGGCCAGCATGGGCCATTGTGTACTGCGGGCTTAAAGCTAGTAGATTCTTTGCTGTTGGTAATAGGAGATGAAGCAGTATCTGTTGTGTAAATTATTTAATTATTAAGTCTACAGTCTTTAAGAATAGAATATTTTTAAAGCAATTTACTATGTTTTAAATTGTACATTACAATAACAACCTTTTTTAAAAGTAAATAGTAAATAATATTTGAAAACTACCTTTTTTTTAACGTTATGAGTTTAGGCTACTTATTTAGGCTACCTCGGCAAAAATTGGGCTAGTTTAGGCTACTTAAGCTTTGAAAAACGGCGATATCATGCTGTGATTCGTTGGCAACACTGGGTCTGACAAACAATACAGTCAGTACACGGATTTCATGAGTCAGTAACGTAGAGGGATCTACGGTCAGTAACAATAATAAACAAATAATCCACAGACTACATAAATATAGGGCGTTCACATTAACTTGACGCGTGAGAGAATTGGTAGCACTGAGATGTTTACTGTTAACATGTTAAATAAGAAATCATTCCCATTACTTGGGGAAAATAAAAGGATTGAGGGCTTGTTTTACCATCTTCCGATTAGATCCAAAAGCTAATTCACATGTTATGTCCTTGTTACTGTACTACACACGTTGATATGTCGTTTTTATTTTGTTAGGCAAAGGATTAATACTCAAACTGCCTTTGCTGACGTCATATAAAAGTCATTTAAGGTCAAAGCTTTTTATTGAATATCTTAAAAAATATAAACTTATTTACAAATCTGATAAATAGGAATTTTTCGGAAAGCAAAATTCTCGAAATGGTTTTGAGATTTCCGTTCATATTAAAAAATGTAGCATGGCCAATTCTGCGGCCCATATTTTAGGTACGTTCACTTCAAATTTTCATAATTACGCCGTAGTATAACAAATACCATTGGGGATTTACATCTACTATCATACAATTCACACACGTGTGGGCAACCGCCAACCTCATTGCACGTGGGGCGCGCTGATAACCATCGAGGCTGACACCTTGATTATGCAAGTCTCCACTTGTTTGAGTGACGCCCATTTTTACTGCTACACTACTCCAGCTGTCAAATAATACATCTTTGACACTTTGGATAGCCAGTGCTCCAGGTCGCGGGTTCGAGTCCCGGCATGGGTGGAATTTTAAGCCTCTAAATAGGTTTTTTAAAATTTTCCTTACTTTTATATTATTTTTAATGCATGGGTTAGAGCATTAATAAGAATCTTTGACACTGCGAAAATTATAAGATGGGTAACACAAGGCGTTGGTCAGTTACGTAATGATATTTATACGACCTGATGAGTATTAACCGGCAACCGAACTGAGATCTATGGCTGACATTCAGAGACGAAAACTAAGCTAAGACCTGTCTCAGAAATGTCAAAATCACGTAGGTACTTAGAAATATTTCGTATTCAGAATCGAATCTTATCAAGTTCAGTATGAAATAGTACTTAGCTAAGTGTAAGTAGCCAATATTGGTGACTTTACGTGAACTTAAATAGAATTGTCATCTGTCATTTGGTTCTCTTCATTTTGAGGTTACCTTTTTGTCGTATGGTTTTGGTTGGAGTTTGTGATTAGCATTGTGTTTACTGCGGAGTTTTGTGAACGAAACTGAATAATAATTTACAAAATTGAGAATAGGTACAATTTTCGTCAACTTATAAAACTCGCGCCAACCGCCAACCAAAGAATGTAAAAAAATCTTTCGTTCACAGACGACTCCAAACGTCATTTCACTGATATTCTACGAGCATTATCTGTAATCTTTTTATTTCACTCTCACATACATAAACTTGTATGATGTTGTCCTGCTCTCGTGTAGCGATATAATATTTAAAAAACCGGTAAGCACTACATCACTAAAAAATAATAGACAATACAGATGACTTTCTTAAGACAGTTCTTCTCTTAGCTCATGCTTAACTCCGGCTCCCAATCGAATGTGAATACGAAAATTTCGGCGCTTTACTAAGTATGACTTTAGTTTACTTTGCTATGACTGCTCTAAGCGTGAACTTGGGATTCGTCTCTTAATGTCTGCCTAATTGGTATCGACCCTTTGTAAATTCCCACTGCTGGAGCACGGGTCTCTTCCTGCATCGCAGGAAGATAGGCCACGGGGGCCAAGTAAGGGTTGGTGAAGGAGAATTATTATGCCATTATTTTATATCATATTCAGAATTTGGTGCGAATAATAAAGGAGCAAGCCCTATGCGCCCCGAATCCTCAACGATTCCAAACGTCCAACGGTATGGAAATCAAGTATGGAATTTGACAGACGATTGGAATCGCTCAGGATTTTGTACGTATAATGAGGCCACTGATTGGTTTAAATATTTAAGTTATAGGAAATGTTAAATAAAGAGTGTACCTAACAACAGTGGCGTAATCGTATTGTGTACCAAATCCTCAATAAATAAATAAACAAATTAAACTACACCAAATGACATCGCATGTACGATAGATTATATCGAATCTCATTGGTGGGTTGAATTACTTTAGTCCAATATCAAATAGTTCAAAAATGTTCGTATATATATATATATTTCTTTTTTATCAAATCAAATATTATTTATCCAAACATGTCCATCGCAAGCTCGTCTAGATCGTGCGGGTTTTTGTTCAAGTTCACTATCGGGCGTTATACCATCTGATGGCAGCAGACAGAATTGCCGTCCATACGAGATGAGCTACGATCATCACCCCTTTCTATCAAATTGTGGTGTAGCAGTGTAATCCAAATAAATCTATAGGTATTGGTTACAGACCCTTTTATTGTTTAGTTTTCCTTTTTATACATTTTATAAGTTTTTTAGTTATGGGGGTCTTGTTCTAGCCACAATGTCTAACGTCTTACGTGTTGAATAAATGTGGATTTAAAGTTATTTTGTAAGAAAAGTAACGGGGCCTATATGGTGCTTAACAGTTCCTTTGCTCCTCGTGGCTAAATTGAAACGTCCACCAATAACACGCACATCGTCGTACTTAGGTAGACACTGACCAAATACTCAAACTAGATTAAAACCTAACAGCAAAAACGATCAGTGTAACACTGTTTTTGTTCAGAAACCAGATTTGAGTGCAAAATGTCGCCTTGTTTTCCGCTTCCGTTTTCTCACTTAATGTCGATTATTAAAAGAAAAGTTAAGTCGCTACATCACAAACCGAACAAAAAACAATAGTTCCTGTTTCACGTACCTGTACTCGATCATTTCCTTACCTGTTTCAGAAAAGCGCGGCTGATTGAAAACATCTCGCGCGTAGAGCGCAACTTTGTTTTTAAATATTAGTATTTCGAACGAGTCGTTCCGACTGGCCAGCAGGTGTACCCGCGCGTTCAGTCACCGCCCGCCTGCTTGACTGACAATTCAGCTGCGTGTGCGCTGCTCGTCTAGAGATGAGACCGCACGTGACCGCTCCGTGATCGCTGCACTCCTGTGTTCCTGACACTGCAGCACCCCTTAGCTTATATTGCGTGCAATACTCGTAGATACACTAACTGTAATTATGCTTTACTTGATGCTACCTTTATGTGTACCTATAGGTATTGAATCCAATCAAAACAAAATTTTCTGTAAAAAATATGCCAAGTGTCGCAATATTTCACCTTAAAATAAGCGAACGATATTTATAATGGTAAGGGTTACAATATCTATTTGGCACTATTTTTATGAATTTAAAAAGAATAGAGTCAAAGAAGAGCTTAAGCAAAGAAGCTTAGAACTCTATATTATACAAACCAGAAAACATAGTAGTAGTAGTAGTATTAGCCTTTTTGCATCTACGTAATGAAACGATTTATACAGCGTCCAGTGGCATCCTCACTCACACTAGATGGGTGAAGGGACCACTCCGACTCTGAAAACATAGTACCTACCATCCTTACTTCAAATTCAATGTACCTACACTAAAATTAACTAAATATCTAAGTTTTGCCTTTTACGACTGACGGTCTCAGAATTTTTATTTTTTATTTAACCTATAAATGTCCCACTTCAGGGCACAGGCCTTGTCTCAGACAGAGATAGAGAGATGGGCTTGTTTACCACGCGTGCCCACCGCGGATTGGCAATTTCAACCGCCGAGGCATATGAACACCTGAGACAGGTTTCCTCGCTATGTTTTCTTTCACGGTTAGCGAGTGGAATTGCTAATATAACTTCAGAAATGTAAATTACTTTGTAAATTACGTAATACAGAGAATATTGTAAAGAGGTTCGAAATTTCACTGATGCCGTTGAGTCGCCCATTACGAGGTTGGAAAGAGCGCTGGCACGGATAGCCAGAGGTCCCGGGTTCGAATCTCGGCATGGGTGGAATTTTTAGCCTCTAAATAGGTTTTTAAACTTACTTCAAAAACAAAGTCGTTAGTACATGCCCACACTGGGGATTGAACATAGGTCTCAAAACATATTTTATTTATTATAATTTTAATTCTCTTATCTTAGTAGATAGACCGAGATCTACCTAAATTATTTGACAAGACAGAGTCGCAATTTAATCACTTGATGATAGTAATACAATAACGCAGTTTCTGTTCCAAGTTTAATTAAAGTTAATTTTGTTCAGATTGTCATGTAATTTTTATGGTTTTTTGTACATCTAGTTCTTCGCTCTGAGATAGATGAGAGCTTAAGTTTGGTTTACTATAATTTTCCACATTTAATGTGTATTTGTGACAAGAAAGGAATACCTAAATCGCTGGCCTTTGCGACTACGTAATATGATTTACACAGCGCCCAGTGACATCTTCACTCACACTAGATGGGTTGAAGGGACCACTCGGACGCTGCAATGTCTGGGACATTGTCTTAGATGGTGTAGGCTTGCCCGGCACCTACGTCATCGTGACAGCTTAGTCGGCCTATCCCACAGGATAGTCTAGTCAATACGTGCGGCGCCAACTAAGCCGGTATTGCGACGACAAGTCCGCAAATGTACGTAACTTTGAAATTAAACAAAGTCATTGGAACATGCCCGCACTGGGTATCGAACCTGGGTCTACCGCTCGCGAGTCCATTGTTCTACCAACTAGGCTACCACCGCTTACCTAGATACCTAAGTAAGTTCTACTTTATTAAGGTATATAAAAATATTAGGGTCTTCACCCTAACTCTGGGCTAGGGTTCCACGTTATAACTCGTAGAGGTGGCTTACTGTTGAAATTAGGCACTCCAGCCTACTGGAGCAAATAGTGGGCATCCCCGGGTCGACTGGAGAATACCCATTTAGCAAATAGAGTAGGAGCTCTCCTATCCCATTTCCAAATTTAAAAGCATGAAAACGTTAAATCACTTAATGACATTCTTCCGTGGACACTGACGCACCCACCGACTCTAAGTAACTCTTAAATAATTGTAATGATGATGATGAATAAGAGTCGCACACATAATAATTTAGAAGTGAATTGAAGGCCCTGTGCCTTACTGCACTCAAAAGCGAATTCAAAGAGATAACAGCGCTTGACGACCACATCTCTCGTATCGTTTTTTGCGTGCACTGTTTTGTTCCGAAGAAAACGATCTCGCGAGGGAATAAGTTGATTCATAAACTAGTTCTAATTTAAATTGGATGTACCTAGAAGTAGATGCTAGAACTAATTGCTAAAAAATAACAAATTATAATTTTTCTTATTAAGGCTGTTGTTACGATACGCATGTCATGTCTTACTGTCTCACACGGATAATCTAAAATTTATAATTATTGTAAAAAATTGGATGCCTGACGTAACAGCTGCAACTTATAAATATAGTCAATACAAAATCTGAAAAATTGCACCTTTTAACAGAATATCTAGACACTTCAACGAATTTAACGGGCAAATTGATGATATTGCATTTTCAATGATTCTCTCAGGGTCTTAGAAAATTTGCATGCTATGTATGGACTGTGCAATTAAATTATGCTAGTTTTATGGTTGTTATGTTTAATGAAATACAATATTTAGTTAAATAGTTACTAACCCATATAGTTTATTTATTCATTGGAATATAATATTTATAATATGCGCTCTGGTGTACAATAAAGAATATTCTCATTTTATCTTATCATATTTAGTTTTTTTTTTGCTTGGTAACCCCAACGACCAGTTGTCGATTGAAACAGCTGATGGAATTTTAATAAAATAAATTAGTAAAACCCTGTAAAACTTAAGTAATAATAGTGTTAAATGATAAATAAGTAACGAACAATACATTACAAGTGTTATTCAAGTGTTTACCTAAGTAGTTCACTTGATCAACGAAACAGCTGATCGGCGACAAACAACCGTTGTAAACATTGGAGGCAAACAAACATTATACTGAACATTTATTACATATTTGTGTGTGTGTGTTTCTTCTTATTACAAATAAATGCCATGTGTAATAGTAGAGCGAATTACAATACTCATCAGTAGCTAAATAAAAAAAATGGCAATAACCTTACTTTCATTATATTTTTCGTAATTTTTAATATATTTTTCCGAAGAAATTTTTTGAAAATATAATGAAAGCTAACTAACTGATTTAGATAAAATTTTAAGTACTATCAAAATAATTTCATAGATCGAATATTCCACAACTGTGCTTGAAGACAGTGCTACTGGAACTGCAAGCGTCCAAACAGCAAGCCAGCAGCTGTTAGAGGAGCAAAAGTAGAATGACTTTGAGGTTGGATTGTAGAGAGAAACACACGATCTTGGCAAAGTAGACATCTTCTGCGATGACTTACGTGACCAGCGAGACGATCTACAAAGAATTGTTCACAAATACGAACAGTGTCGGGACATCTTCCAAGCACTTCGGCGCCTAAAGTTACTGGAACATGAACCTTCTGATGGGCACAAAGAACTGCTAATATAAATACGTATGTAATATAATGACTTGTATGGTCAGGCTAGGGATGTCAAACCGGAGACGGGAACAATATTTTCCTGCGCGTTCCCCTGCTCTCAATTTTATTCTGAAAGGGATATCCATAGACTGAATATGCATATTCGTCATCTAGTATGTCCTCCTAGTGACGTATTATTTTTCAACATTATGTAACAGCTTTGTTAAGAATTATTTTATGACGAGAGATACCGAGCAGCTCTATAAAAACAATCGACGTAAGTTAGCTAGTCTATTAGCTTATAACATCTTTGATTCAGTTACAGCAATTACATCACAATTAGGCGGGAATGACAGCCGTGATACTAGTACTGTAGTAGTATTAAAATATCAGCGTTCTCACTGCTCACAAAAAAGTGAGTCACCGCTTTAAACTGCCAACATAGGCCATAGGAAAAAATATTATTGACTTACCATAGTAGCACAAAATATTTAGGCAAGGAAAATATGATAGACCTTTTCTGAAAGGATTTTATTGTAGATATTTTATGCTTGACAAAACATTTGTGCTGTTAGTACGTTCAATAGAAATAAAGCTTCAAGAGGAGCCATTTGTAAAAAATACTTTAAAAAGAAAGGAACGCAAATACATTCTAAAAGGCTTACAATGTCATTGCGTTCCTTAGTTGTTACTGTTGAGCGATTTATTGATATCTCGTGTATGTACATACACGAGATATCAATAAATATATTGTTTATAGGGCGTTTATCATCAGCTATTGATTGATTAATTGATTAATCACTTTCCGCAAAAACGGCCGTTTTTAGGGAAAATTGATTAAAGTTCTAATCTATTGGTGGCCTGTTTTTTGTCGTCTACCTCATAGTGTGGGGTATTGTAGCAAAGAGTGTTAATATTAAATTAAAAACTGAGGTCGTAAGAAAGCATTTTGAGATTCCCGAATCCGTTTGCAAAATATTAAGGGTTAAAGCGCTAGAAACGTACCGTGCGTGCCTAGCAATACAGCACCCAACACCTGGACACGACTTATCACTAACCAGGAATACATTTTACGCGGCAACTTTTGTTTACAACATAATGATCTATGTACTCGTAAATGGGGACTATTTGCAAAGCAGGAAATCGGTCATCTGTGATAATTTATCTTCCTTAGCTTACGTAAATATCCGGACATCAACAATTAAATTGATTCTTGCTGCAACGTCCACATATAGCTGTGAATAAAATCTATAAATAAATACTTATTTCACCTTCCATCACACCAAATGACGCTTCATAATTTTTTGAACTTTCTTCCTATTAATGTAAAAATTCTCTCTTGAATTCCCTTTTCCTTCCCTTTCTAGACTTCGCCGATGTCTACTACCTCGATCTCTCGCAGGAATTCCTAAATAAACTCTACCCAAAACTCGCTTAGTCCTCATAAGGGTCTTTCAATTGTATATCCGCTACTATTAAATATATTTCTTTTTCGTATGGTAAATTACGCGTAGGTACCTATTCCGTTGCTTCTTAGGATGTGTACGTATCATGTATTTTATCGTGGTATATATTTTTATGTAACCTCCATAATATGGGTGTACCACTGCAGGGCAAGGTCCTCCCCCTCCCCCCGTGATAATATTTATATTATTATTTCAATATAACTATCATGTATATTGAATTATGTGTTAGTTTATTTAACTACACCATTAGCACGTTTTTAAATTTCTTTCACATATTATTTTTGTTTTTTTCCCGCCTACCAATCTTTTGCGGTTGGCTGATAGAAAATGGCACAAAGGCCGTCAAAAAAAGTATGAATAAATAAATTAATTATTATGTCGTACATATAATAATTATAATAAACTAGCTGACCCAGCGAACTTCGTACCGCCTAACAGTCGATTCTTTAATTATTTGTTTTATTTTTCTCTTCGTAAGAACCACCCTCGGACTTCAAGGAATATTCTAAAAAAAATATTATCTAAATCGGATCAGCTGCTCTCGAGATTTGCGCTTACCAACACATTCAGCGATTCATTTTTATATTATAGATTTATTAATCATTCACTGACAGGTACAACGTACGATGCCAACTTAGCTCTCTGGAGCGACGACCTGAGGCAGAGTTCTGATTGCGGCTGGATGAGGTTCACGAACTGTGAACCTAGTGGACGATTATAGGCAGAATACATTGCTGATTTAATTCGCTGTATATGGTTGGCAAGACATTTTTTTACATGACTATAAAAAAAATTAAAACAAACATATAAAAGGAAATGTACGTTCCAAAATAGTGAGCGGCACGAGACGGTTTTACGAAAATGCGAATAAACATGTAGACGAAAAAATATGATGAGTCATTACTCATTATATATGTAAAGTAAATTAAAACTCTTACTCTAAGTAAAGTATAGGTTCTCTCGCTATCTCTTTGCGTATATTCAAGGCGTAGGTATTCGTAAAGCTGTTGATAAAAAACTAAAACGTGTCAATTTTGGAAATGTTGTCTCAACATGCCATATCGATTTCAGAACAACTTGCGTCGCAAGCACGTGCCTTAGAACGAGAGGCAGGCATCGATTTGCTCTAATCTTCGATGGTCGGATTCTCGTGGATTTGAATGGCGAGTGTCCGCTAAAGATGGAAAATGGTCTATCCCCAGCAGTGGGCAGGTTAATGATGTTGATGAAAGACAAAGTTCTTGCTGGATTTTGTAGAAATCTGCGTGCAATACCATAGTATTCGTGAGTACATATACTCACTTGGAATTTCCAGTATCTTTTGAAATAATAGATAAGTCTCGGCCACGCCGATAAAATAATAGTGATCTTGAGAACGGATGCCAATTTATATGGAGATTTTTTAAACGATAGCTGTATGAATGAATGAAAATTGTTAGATAGACTGCATTATTTTAAAAACCTATTTAGAGGCAAAAAATTCCGCCCAGGCCATATAATAATAATCATGGGCATGGGCATATGTGGGTCCAGCGATATCATTCCGATTTAAAACCTAACTGCAAAGTAGGTACTGCGGGGCTGCAAGTGATGCAAATTACTTGAGCCAGATGTCGCTGCCTGTAAATAATACAGAGAATATTGTAAAGAGGTTCAAAATTTCGCCGATGCCGGCACTTGCCCATTAGCTCAGTAGGGAGAGCGCTGGTATGGTTAGCCAGAGGTCGCGTCTATTGCTTTAAAAACAAATTTGTACAAAGGCGAGCTTAATACTAGATAGTATTTTCTTTCAGCTAACCCACGATGATTCGGACATTGGAAGGGGTAGTGCCAGTTAACAATATAATATAGGAGTGATTTATTACATAAACTAGATTGACTAAAGCTGTAGTAAAGTGCCCCATTCTGCTTATTTAAAAAAAACATCTTATTGGATTCTTTGCTCCAGAATAAGTAACTTGCCAAGTTACTTATTCAGCAGCGAATTAAGACAGAAGATAAGACGTTTTATTTATTCCGCCTTCCTTTAGTAAACAACCTTGGCCACTTTTTCTGATTTGTGTTTTAATGGACCTATATAACACAATTAAATGAAAATTTATTAATGATGTGATAAGTCAGACAGTAAAATAATAAACATATTTTAGATGATAATTTGTGTATCTTTAAAGGTTGTATTAAATTATATTAAATAAAAAACAACTCAAAAAGGAAAAGGCACGAAGACAGAGACTGCGAGTCTGAAATAAAAATGAAATAAAAAAACACAATTTTTGACAAATTTCTTGGTAGCTTATCTCAAATACTCGTAAAAAATGTTTCCACATCGTGCTATCATATTTCGAGAAAATCTTGGTTGTGATTTGCTTATCAATTGAGTACCTATCGTTCAAGAGAGAATAGAGAGATAATCATAAAACAAATTTAAAAACCTATTTAGAGGCGTAATTTCACTGATGCCGTGAGTCGCCCATTGGCTCAATTGGTAGAGCGCTGGTACGGATAGCCAGAGGTTGCGGGTTTGAATCCCGGCATAGGTGAAATTTTTAGCCTCTAAATAGGTTTTTAAATTTGTTCCTTAGCACGGGTTAGTGCATTAAAAATAAAAATAGTGTAATCATAAAACAGTGCGCTAGATTATCGATGTCGATTATTATTTATTACGCCGATGGCTTCGACTTGGCTGTGCACTTATTGATGCGAAATACATTGTCTATAGGCACGTGAGGAGCCAATAAGGGTATAGGTTTCTTCATGACGTTTTCCTTCGCCGATAGCAAGTGGCACACATACAATAAACGGAAATGAAGAGAATAAGGTCATAAAATCATAACAATGTTATTTGTTCGTAATATTGTTCATAGATTTGAATGATTTGATTCCAGACCATCCGAAGCGTGTATGAAAAAAATAACTTTTAGTGATAAGGTCGCCGTCTATACTCTTAGGTTAAGAACCTTGTGTAATGTTCTTCTTTATGTACAATAAAGCGTTCTCTATCTATCCGATTCTAACACAGCTGTGTGCCGATAAGGCACACAGCAAACTGTGCAATTCAGTGTTTACCTAAGTCCTAGTAAACTTGCTAAGGAGCCTCATTATGGTCCTGAGGTCAATTTTATTTATTCTGTGTTTAGTTCACAGTGGCCTTTCGAATGTTTGTTTATTTTATATTTTTTGCACGAAATTACACACAGGTACTGTAATAGATTTTGGTTTTGGTCAAATAAATATAAGTACAAGTATCAAAATGTATTTGGAAATAAAGGTACCTATCTATGATCTTTAAAGGGTGCTCTATAGTTTTTTAGAGGGTTGGTAGCCCTGTGGGTAGAACGATGGACTAGGAAGCGAGAAACCCACATTCGATTCCCGATGCGGACATGTACCAATGACTTTGCTTTCTAAGTTATGTACATTTGTGAAGTTATAGTAGTAGTACCACTCGCTAACTGTGAAGTAATTAGTAATAAATTAAGCCCATACTCTCTCTGAGAGAACGCCTGCAGTGGGATATTTACAGGCAAAATAAAAACAAATTGCGTTTACTATTTAACCATAAACAAGTCTTCTACAAAATTTCTACTATTAAATTTATATCAACCCTTTTTATGTCCCCACTGCTGGGGCACGGGTCTCTTCCTGCATCGCAGGAAGGTTAGGCCAAACTCCACCACGGGGGCCAGGTCCGGGTTAGTGGAGGATTGTAGGACTGTGGCGGGCTTTACCTACTGTCACGAGGTTATCAAGCCGCCCATAAGACCTCTGACATGCCCTAACGACTGCTATACATGACAGCCTGCACGAACGGCTTAACGTGCCTTGTGAAGCACGGAAGCGCTTGGAAAAAATGCCACTAGCGGTAGTCACGGGAAGATCCAGCACCTGACCGCGCTGCAGTTGCTTAACTCAAGAGATTGATTCCAATCACTCGGTCACTAAGCCGCGAGCGGTTCATTGGCCTAATAACATAAAAGAATACTTTTAACTTCAATATACTTTAAAATTCTTAACGTTCCTATAAGGATCCCGACGAAGACACGTGCTTTCGGTGAAATTAAGCAACTTTATTATTTGTTAAAATTTTAAAGTTAAAAGCCTGGTTTTATAGTGGAACTATATACTTTAAAAAGGTTTAGCGACAGAAATGATTTTGAAGTTTCTGTATTTTTATTTTATTTACTCTATGTTATTGCAGTGCAAGAATTTTGCCACAGTGCACAAGTATTTCAAGTATGTTTGATTAATGTAATATGTAATTTTAACGTATATTTCTTCGTTTCGCATAACTAGTAATTTTGCTAAATGCAAAATGTGTTGTAAAATAGATACATAGATAGAGAACACTTTTTTGTATATAAAATAGCAAGCTTACCTAATAATTAAACCCAATTGAGGGTATGTGGATGCAATAGATAAATAATTTTATTTTATTTTCGTATCCACTTAGTCAACTACGCATACTTTCGCACACTTGCAATCTCGCTTGGAGGCATTTTCACTTTATTTGATCAAGACTGAATTTCAGGTTTAGAGCAGGCTCTCAGAGAAGGCATAGCCAGATGGCGGGGAACTCTCAATTACTTTCATACAAAAAGTACTGAAGGGATGCCAGATACCTCCCACAGATAAGACGAAGCGAGGCCCGAGGCTCTGAAGCCCTCGTGGCCTAGTCGAACCGACTGATTTATTTGTTCTATATTTAATCAAGTTTAATTTGTCATTGAAGTGTAACATTTTTAATATTTTTTTTTATTTTTTTTTTTTTTGTAAACAACTACTATTTGTGTCCTGTTGCTATTTTGTGTGTGATGTTTTTTTTTATGTAATGGCGCATATGTAATAATATGATTTTAGAAAGTTACTAAAAGGGACGGGCTGAAAACCAGTCACGGCAATAAAGTTGAGCCCATTCCTTTTTATCACAAACATGTGAATGAAAGAATAATTATTATTTTTGTGTGGTAAATAAAACTTTTTCACTTTCACATTCACTGATTGGAATAAATCATTCGAGTTAAGCAACAACAGGCGCAGTCAGTGAAGGATGGGTGACCGTCCCGTGACTACCGCTAATGTCATTTTTCCGAGCGCTTTCGTGCTTCGCAACTCACGTTAAGCCATGTCAGAGGCCTTATGGGCGGCTTGATAACTTCTGACAGTAAGGCCCGCCACTGTCTTACAATCCTCCACCAACCCGGACTCAGCCCCCGTGGTGGAGTATGGCCTAACCTTCTTGCGATGCCGGAAGAAACCCGTGCCCCTGCAGTGGGGACACAGAAGGGTTGATATCGAAACCTGAGGACGCGAACACTATACCTACAACACGTCGCGTCTTTTAATCCGCTCCCTCATCCAACGTTCTTCCCATGTCCCATACGCCCTACACTGCATCAGCAACTATACAAAAAAGCCCCTAGTGTGATTTCAAAGAGGTCTAGGCGGTTCGTCTACCGGAAACTTCGAGATCCTAGGACAAGACTACATGAAAGGTACTACACGTGGGTATGTTAAATTTTCCACTCGGTTTCCGTTTTACAGTTAGTGTCAGTGCTTTTTATACATGTTTTGATGCAAATATTTGCCACTACTCTACCTAGAACAGTTCGACAGCGGCACTTGAAATAGTAGAGACACATTTCTGTTAGCTTCGAAGAGACTATGCTATTTTCATATTTTTGATATAAACTTGGCATATTATTTTTCCACCGTTTGGCACTACACCGGCCTCTCCCCGTCACCTGTTGGTTGGCTAGAATAAAATACTACTTAGTATTAAGACCGTCACATCTAATTTTTTTTCTGGTACAATAAATAATTTAATAATAATAAACCAAGCTTTATTCGTAGATAGGTTAGCCTTTGCTTTCGAAGTCGAGTAAAAAAATATTCAAATAGCAGCAGAAAACTAATAGACAGACAATATAAAACTTCTCGATGTAAATTTTCTCCCAGATTCATCATGAGAAGCGCGTGTTTCCTTCAGTACCTAAGTGCCGAGTGGGTGCGTTCGAAGGCCAATAGAGATAATTAGTTACAATGCAATATTGTAATCGATCCCTTCAACAACTGTACTATTTATAGACATAAATAGACTCTTTTTCTCAGAGGGAAGTACGTGTCCAACAGAGATCGTTGAAAGAACAGTGCAGTGCAGAATCGATCAGGGTCAGATTTTTGATGTGAAAAATTGCCGAACACAAATTGCTATATTATTCACGTAGAATCGATTTTTTTCAAGTGACAAAACTTTACCAGGTAGCAATTTTTCTTAACCAAATTAGTAAAAACAACAGAACAACTCAATGAAAACCTTTTAATTGTACTCCTAAGTAGCTGTGCCTACACATGTTGAGGGATAAGAGTACCTACTTCATGTTCGATGAAGTAGGTACTCGTACCTACTCTTATCCCTCAACACATGTCATGGTCTATCTCTATATTTCAAAAAATCAGTGTCATTAAATTCATTTTGACGCATAAGATCCTGTTCGCAAAACGTCCCTTTGCATAATTATTGTTCCTTACAACGTGAGTTATTATTTTATATTGTAGCAGATAGCTTGTTTCTGTTTTTTTTTTGTAAAAACACGTATTTTTAACGGATCTTCTTTATTAATTAAAAGGAGTAAATTTAGAATAGGTTTTTTCCACTGCCTCAAAAATTTGCTTTGGATTTATGTGCTTTAGTACACCGACCCTTAATTTCATCCTTTGAAACTATACCTAAGGGAAAGACGTACCTAACCACGAGGAATTCTGTGTTTGTTAATAGCAACGCATGTTTTTAGTCTTTGCTTACTATTCATTGTTTGTGTGCCTAATATTTTTTGGAGCCTTTGACTATGGCAAGATTGAATTGACTATGGCTGAAATAAAGTGAAAGTGCATAACAATATTTTCTGGAGCTGAGGAGAATGAGAGGCTTAGTTATTGACAACACGACTAGTATCATAGTCTGTCGCAGTTTAGCCTATCTCTGATTGTTTAAAAACCATTCTGAAGATTGACATTAAATGTAATAGCTTAATATCAGTAATTTCACACAATCATATCTTACCCACCTAACATCATAATAATGACTTGAATTGCCTCGATAGTCTCACGGTGTCACGTCTGATTATTATGCAGGAGATCGTGGGTTCGGTTCCCACTGGGGGCCGCAGAACATTTGTACACATAGCCTCAGTCTTCATTACGTAACTTATCACTTACATAATTATGTGTGGAAAAACGAATTATCTATTGGACTTAGTCGTACAATTATGTGGCTCAATATCCCTATTGTTTAGAATAGAAGTTTGATTTTGGAACGCAGACTACTTGACAGAGTTGACAGTTGTCAGATGAGTCTGTGCACACTTTGACCCCTTGTTTGTTGGTTGGAAAGCGTGTGGAGCGTTTGTTGGCCCAAATTGGTGTGGCAATTAGATTGCCGGGCTTGTATCTTCGTGTGGAGTGCGAAATCAGTCCAGGGACGGATCCCAATGGTAACAGTTTTGTTGTTGGGCGACGGATCGCCCAAAAATAGTGGACAAATATATTGTGGTGAAACGCGGTGTCGCGAAAGTGCACTGCAGGTACGTAGCTTTCTGGGGAAAGAGCTCTTGGGGATAGACGGGGAAGTCTAGGGATCCCCAAACCTCAGTGCACCCACCCCGGGCGGCGCCGGCTGCCACAGTCGAGAGGCGTCGACGCAGACAGACTGTGAGTTGTTTATTTTACTTAGGTATTAGTTTTAAGTATTTAAGTGGGTCCTTTACCCAACATTTGCTGGTAGCAGAGCAGTGGTTAAACCCTTAACCTGTGGGAAACATACACTTTGTATGTTAACTTTGTTTTCCCATACATTTGTAGGTTACTTTGTACGTTATTTTTGGTCAACTTGTAACAGTAAAGTTATTGTTATTGTTTGCAATTGATCTATGGGTTATTATTTGCAGTTGTTGTATGTGAATAGCAAATAGTTAGTAGTAGTTATAAGTAAATATTTTTGTTTGCATTAATAAGTAAATATTGTTGTTTGCATTGCTAGTTTGTATTTGTAGTACTACTAGTACTAGTTCTAAACAACTAAACTTGTATGTTGGTTGCCCGGCTAGTGTGAGCATTTGTCGAGGTTTGATCTCATCACTGTGTTTGATTGGTTTGTTCTCATCACTGTGTTTGATTTGATTTTTGGTAATCCACGCGATGGCGAGGGCTACACTAGCCAATGAACTGCGGTGGTTCGTGGCTGTTCAGGGACTGCTGTCTCGGACTGACAGGGATGATGCCATCCTTGAGCGAACTCAGCAATTGGGGCAACGCACGGCCACGGCTGAGGCAGCCGTGATAGCGCTGGCAGATGGTCATCCAGCGCCCAGCCCTGAAGTATTCTCGGGCTACGAGCGGGATCTGGCCCAAATAATGGAGATAGAGAACTCCGTGGTCCAGTCGGCCTGCGACATACGGAGACGACGGTCAGGTGGTACTGCACCGAGTAAGCCGCTACCTATGGAAGGGTCCGCGGTCACAGGCAGGCTTCCCACTCTCCAGCTCACTCATTTCAGTGGGTTGAGGAGTGGGTGGCATTTAAAAATATGTTTACCTCGCTGGTTGATTCCAGACAGGATTTGACACCGGGACAGAAGATGGCTTAGGTACCTTTTGTCGACTTTGAAAGGGGAGTCGAGGGCCATCGTCCAGCATCTGAAGGTCATGGACGACCACTACGAGACAGCATGGGAGCTGCTCAACAAGCGTTACCAGAACGCTCGTCTGCTGGCGGACGCACATGCAGGTCAGTTGTTGGGCCTACCAAAGGTCACCAACAGGGCACATTTGCGGGGGCAGCTGTTGACACCGGTCACTGTTGCATGTAATGCGTTGAGAACGCTAAATTTGCCGGTGGATGAGTGGTCGTTTCTATTAGTCCACATAATGTTGACTAAGTTATCGGACTAAGTTATCCACGTAAGCTTTGAACCGGAGTCGGCAGAAAGGGACGGCGATGGATTACCCAAGTTCACGGACTTAATGAAGTTCTTAGAGTTTGAGGCCAAGGTCGTGGAGACCTCACAACCGGACCTGGGGCAGTCAGTGGCGCCGACGTGTGGGTGTGGTGCCTCACAGGGGCGCAGGGGCGCCTCACAGGGGCGCAGGGGCGCCTCACAGGGGCGCAGGGGCGCCTCACAGGGGCGCAGGGGCGCATGGCGTCCCAGCCAGCGCAGCCGCCGCGAGGACGCACTACGGCGCGCTTGGCGGCACTGGCGGCGGCGGCCGGGAGAGACTCAGCATGTTTGCAATGTGGCCACATGGGGCATGCACTGCTGCAGTGCCATGACTGGCAAGGTTTGCCAGCAAATAGGCGGCGCATGGTAAAGCGCAATAGCCTGTGCTCTGGCTGTCTGGGGGACCATTTTTAACGGGATTGCCCCAGGCCCCAGCCTTGTCGTGCGTGCGATGGGCCGCACCACTTATTGTTGTGTGCCAATAGGTCGGGGGTGAACTCTCCGACGGCACAACCGTGGCGCCCTACGGGCGGGGGCCCCTCAGGGCGAGGCCCCCCGTCTGACTGGAGGAGGAGTCCTCCACGAGGCGCGCCGCCACACCGGGAGGAGTTGTACCAGGTACCTGCGCGGGGGCCCATGGGGGGCCCCGCGCCTGCCGGTTACCATGCAGCCGGTACGAGTGTGAGTTGGGCCCCTATGGGCGGAGGCCCGACGGTTGATTTGAGGAGAGGTTCTCCTTCCTGCGCACTGGTTCCTGCGCGCGCTAGCGTGGAGCGGAGCGGCTCAGAGGTGCCGCAGCGGTTCTCTCCGCCGTGCCACGAGTACCCACGGTTGGAGTACCACCCGCCATATTACAGGTACGGTAGGGCTGCAGGGTATACCCTGCCTAAGATGGCGATGTGCACTCGCCAGCCACATTACGAGCAGGGGTCCCCCTATGGGAGGGGGAGTATGTAGCTAGCCTGCCCCTCTGCAAGCGCAGAACTGAGGACGGTTCTGCTGCCCACTGCGGCGGTCCGCGTATGGGGCCCCCAGGGAGATTCGGTTACGGTCAGGGCCCTGCTGGACTCCGGGGCCCAGGGATGTCTACTATCAACACGAGTGGCCGAGCAATTGAGCATAGGGCTGGGTGCCCCCTCGGTGCCCCTCTTGGGAGTTGGTGGTGTGAAGGTTCCGCGTCTGGCGGGGCAGACGTACTTTACCTTTTCGTCGGTACACTCTTCTACGCTGAGGATTTCGGCCATGGCCATGGTAATGGATACCATTGTAGGATGGCAGCCATCTACAGATCTGCCCTCAGGTGTACGGTCGTGCACGTTGGATCTGGATCTGGCCGATCCACTTTTCTACCATCTCGCTCCAGTGGACCTACTGCTGGGCTCGGATGTATAAGGATGGGTCCTACTAGGCACCCAAAAGGTTCTGGGGCCCTCTTCATTGGTGGCGGTGTCGACAGTTTTTGGAGTTTCTGTAATGGGGCCAGTCTTTGAGGACTCGACTCCCAACGAGTCGAAGGTCATCGCGTCTGCATCTCTTGCCAAGACGATGCAAAGATTTTGGGAAATTGAGGAGCCTCCCATGGTTCTAAGGGTGGATCCGGACAATGAGGAGTGTGAGGTTTTCTATCAAGCCAATACGTTGCGGCTGACATCTGGTCGATTTGTAACTAGGTTACCGTTCATTGCTTCTTCTCCTGTTCTAGGGCAATCCAGGTCGCTGGCGGAGAAACGACTGCTGGCAATGGAGCGGCGCATGCGGCGTGACCCCGTTCTTCGCGAGAAGTATATCGAGTTTATGCGCGAGTACGAGGCATTGGGCCACATGTCTCCGGCTCGAGTTGATTGGAGCTCAACTGAGCATTATTTCTTGACTCACCATGTGGTGGTGAAGGCATCATCAGGTAAGCTGAGGACCGTGTTTGACGGCTCAGCCCCCACGTCGACAGGGGTGTCATTGAATCAGTGCTTGCATTCCGGTCCCAAGTTGCACAGGGATGTCGTGGAGATTATACTGAACTTTAGATTCTGCGCGAGGGTCGCGCCAAGGTCAAGGGAGTGGTCGCCAGGTTAAATCCCTTTACGGATTCGGAGGGACTTTTGCGTGTTGGGGGTCGGCTTCGGAAAGCTGACCTGCCTTACGGAAGTCGCCACCTCTAGCTGTTACCAAAGGATGGACCTTTGGTTAAGCTCTTGGTGTCTGATCGACACATTCGTAATGCCCACGCCGGATGTGGCGCATTATTAGCTATCCTACAGCGGGAGTTTTGGATATTGTCTGCTCGAAGTCATTTGAAGCGTCCTCTTCCAGTGTGTACCTTGTTACAGAGTGAAGGCTTCACTCATGCAGCCGCAGATGGGAGATCTGCCGCCGGACCGAGTTAATCAGAGTTAATCAACGGACTTTACGGGGCCGTTTTCAGTAAAAACGACCACTCTTCGCAACGCTCGGGTTGTGAAGGCTTACCTATGCGTGTTTGTATGCTTGGCCACCAAGGCTGTCCATTTGTAAGTAGTTTCAGCATTGTCTACTGAGGCCTTCGTCGCCGCGTTGGATCGTTTCGTGTCGCGCAGAGGCTTGCCCTCACTTATTCGCTCCGACAATGGCTCAAACTACAAAGGTACCATAAACTATCTAAAGGATGTTAATGTATTTTTAGAAAATAATGGTAATAGTTTAAGTCAAATCCTCGCCCGGAAAGGGGTAACTTGGCGGTTTAGTCCCCAAAATTGCCCCCACTGGGGAGGTATCTATGAAGCTGCCGTCAAGTCAGCGAAGACTCATATCCGCCGCGTGATCGGAGAGACTGTCCTGACGATTGAGGAGCTTGCTACTGTATTTTGTAAAATAGAGGCGGTCCTCAATTCTCGTCCTCTCTGTCCCCTGTCCCCTGATCCAAACGATCTAGAGGTCCTCACTCCTGGCCATTTTTTGATTGGGCAGCCACTTACTGCGCTGCCAGAATACCCATGGAGGGATGAACGTACGTCACGGTTGTCACGTTTTCAAATGTTGCAACAAATGGGCCAGGACTTTTGGAAGCGTTGGTCGGTTGAATACCTGCATCTGTTGCAGCAAAGGGTGAAGTGGACAGACCGGACCGAGCCTCCTAGGGAAGGGGATTTGGTACTTTTGAAGGAGGTCAAGTGGCCATCCCTGTTTTGGCGCCGGGGGCGCATTTTAAAGTTGCTATTTGGGGAGGACGGAACTCCACGCGTCGCGGATGTGTTGGTCGATGGTTCGATTCTGCGACGAGCCATAGCAACTCTCTCTCGCCTCCCGGTTGATTAAGCTAGCGGCCTGAGCTGGTCAGCCCGGAGCGGGGGGATGTTTAGAATAGACGTTTGATTTTGGAACGCAGACTACTTGACAGAGTTGACAGTTGTCAAATGAGTCTGTGCACCCCTTGTTTGTTGGTTGGAAAGCGTGTGGAGCGTTTGTTGGCCCAAATTGTTGTGGCAATTAGATTGCCGGGCTTGTATCTTCGTGTGGAGTGCGAAATCAGTCCAGGGACGGATCCCAATGGTAACAGTTTTGTTGTTGGGCGACGGATCGCCCAAAAATAGTGGACAAATATATTGTGGTGAAACGCGGTGTCGCGAAAGTGCACTGCAGGTACGTAGCTTTCTGGGGAAAGAGCTCTTGGGGATAGACGGGGAAGTCTAGGGATCCCCAAACCTCAGTGAACCCACCCCGGGTGGCGCCGGCTGCCACAGTCAAGAGGCGTCGACGCAGACAGACTGTGATTTGTTTATTTTATTTGTTTTAAGTATTAGTATTTAAGTGGGTCCTTTACCCAACACCTGTCGCGTATCAGATATCGAAATGGAAATGCGGTATCCAATACTTGTATTACCTACAGATTACGCCTCATACCTATATCTACGGCAAAATTGAGTAAACATTCCGATTTCGCGCACAGATGTATTCGTGAAAAGTTACATAATCAAGGCGCTGGACAAGTGATTGTTGTGTGTGTAAATTGTTATTGCTTTTATATATACGTTCTGTACATTATCTGTACGTACTTTAAATTCTGTAAGTTATGTTTATCTATACACTAGCTTTGCCGCAACTTCGTTCGCAATTCGGCTATAACATGAAGTATCCTTACCTCTTAATCCAGGTTATGGTATATCTCCGTCATATGTATAGTTACCGCGATGTAGGAAGAGACCCGTGCCCCAACAGTTGGGGCATACAAGGGTTGATATCGATCGATCGAAATTATACCTACCCTCAAGTAGTAGTTAAAAATACTGAATAAATATTAAATAGCTGCTACGGTCTCATTTATCTCTCATCATTTAAATTTCAATATTTTAATCTTTTCTATATTTCTTCAACGAATGTGCAATAGCATGATGCGTCTGACGATAACGAACATAGACTGATCGACCACGAGCACGAGAATTTCCACGAGCTGTCCGTCTGTACGTGTGGACAGCTTGTGGAAATTCGTCTACGGATACATCTGCCAAAGTCCGCGGATCTGTTGCATCTGTTGACGTGTGTTGAGGCTCTAGACCGATTATATTACATAGACCCACCCAAACAGATTTATTAAAACTTTACTTTTTCTAGTTATAATACTTACTCCATCAAAAAATGTCATTTACACACGAACAGTCAAACTTAGAGGCAGTTTATTTTTGCATAGAAGATTTTTTTGTTTATTGTATATCTGCCATCAACTCGTACTATTTATCAGATGGGTTCTTGAGGTTTTTTTTTGTAAATTAGGTGTTGTTCCAGTGATTGTCATCGCTTTGGTTTATTTTATTGATTGAGTCTCTAATACTCATCGTGTCTCTTTTGCGTTAAACGAGACATGATGCGTTAAACATGCGTTCAATAATTTTTAACATGGTGTTTAATTCATATTTGCTAGCCACTATCTCGTTTATATTCCTAATGACTGTTCTGAAAATTATTCATGGAAATTTTCTAAGCAGGGTACTTGCCACATTTAGTAGTATTCCCATTGTCTGTAATAGTTAGTTATTTTTTTCTGATTGCGATCACACAGATTTGTATCGAATCATTGTCATTTTTATAAAAACGTACAAAACGCTCAAAAATGCGTAACAAATATTGTCTAATTCCTAGTCAGGAGTGAAGGGAGGGAGAGTGTAGTCACACTCACGATTAGTTTATTGAATCTAATAGATAAATATTGCGAATCCTTTTAGAGATATTTTAAAATTAACATCGAAAATAAAGTAAGAGAAAAAAAATCGATGCGTTTGGTCGATTCGGCCGTCAGTTCCGCATATTCTTCTATGTATCTTGAAAAGCAACACAGATCTTCGACGCTGGCAAAGTCGTCCATTCCGGGATGTTTCTGAGCCCCGATTTCTATCTTCTTCCAAGACACTTCCTTCCCCATCACTATAACTTGAAGAAGGCTAACTATCGTGTCGCAACACATGACCTAGATAACTAATTTTCTTCTTTTTCTTCTTCTTCGTAAGCTTACGAGCTTTTCGTCCTTCCACGGGTAAAGCTTTCATAATGGAACTGCCTGCACGGTGAAGGGACAGCTGTAAAATAAAATGTGCTAGGATGAGTTGGAACTTTAAAATTTAGGTTTTAGGAAGATGTTAGCTTGATGTTTTAAGGTTTAAATCTTATCCAATAACATAAGTTAAGTTTCAGTTCAAACCATGGTTATTACTCAATTTCATATTGTCTTATGCGCGATGCACGTTAGAAAATATTTTATGTACCTACCAACAGATTTCAATGCTTACAGATTTATTATGTTGAGATACGTATTGAAGATATGCCTTGCTACTTATTTCTACTAGTGTACGTAGGTTATTTTAAACGCTAAAGCGTAGATCAGAATATGGACTAAAGTAATTTGTTTATATTAGGAAGTCTAACATTTTGAAACCTGCTCGTGACTAACAAATTGCAGAGTACCTAACTACATTGTAACCTTAACAACAAAGGCAATGAGAACTCAATAATCCTAGTTTGAACTCGATATAGGCCTCTGTAGCACCACGAATACGCGCATAAGACTCTCGCATCAGAGTCGAGAGTTACTCGCTTAATCGCGGCGAATTCGCCCTTTTAGTATGCTTAACTCTCGAACGTCGAGTGAGAGATTTAGAAAGTACTTGCTATGTCGAAAACACGACCATGGCATACGAGACTCGAGATAGTCAATAGACTGCACTCTTATCTACATAAAAGTAGTTAATTCCATACTAAATAATAATAACTTCCACACAAACTAGGATACCCTGTACTATGGAAACCAGGCAAGGACGTCACAAACATGAAAACACACCCAGACTGAGGCCACTTGTACAAATGTACGGCGGCCCTCAGTGCACTGGTAATCGAACCCACGACCTCTGTCTCCGTACCCAAGCGCCTTAACGGCTAGACTAACGAGACAGTAAATGAAAGGGTTATATTTTTACCTGGGTTGTAAGGGGTTCTGAAACATCATCTTGAGGAGCCCAAGCCAACCTCACCTGCACGTGGTGCAACCTGCTAAACAACAGACGAGGCCATGGTGAAAACCCCACCAACCCGCATTGGACCAGCGTGGTGGGTTAACGGTCCAAATCCCCCTCATGAATTACATACCCCCCTTAGGGCCCCTAGTTCCCGGCGTCTCCAGCAGTGACTCCAGCGACGACGGTAGTCGGAGAATCTCTGGAGCATGGGGTGCGAATAATCCCCGGGCGAGATCGATCCCCCGTCATACGACCACAGCTAAGAAACTGGATTCCGATGTACTCAATGTTATAACCTACAATGTCCGCACGTTGATGAAAGATGAAAGGTTGGTAGAGCTAAAAAAAGGAATCAACTATGACAACTGGGACATTGTAGGCCTAACTGAAGTTAGAAGACAAGGCGAAGAGACGGTCGAGAGAGAGACGAATATCTTCTACCACTTTGGAACTATCAGTGGCCTATATGGTGTAGGTTTTTTGGTAGCGAAAAAGTGGAAGGAAAATATAGAGGAATTCATCGCACCGAGGGACTTGGACCATGATACTCGGTGACTTCAACGCGAAAGTAGGCATAAGGCAACATATGGACAACGACTCCATACTTGGGGCACATGGGCTTGGAAGCCGAAATGATCGCGGTTCTCGTTTGATTCAGTTTTGCTTTGGCCAGAGTCTTAAGATTAGTAATAGCTTCTTCGGCAAAAAGCCTCAGCGTCGCTGGACATGGATATCCCCAGACGGCTATACCAAAAATGAGATTGATTTTGTGTTGTCTTCCAAACAAGAGATCGTAAAAGACATTGGAGTACTAAATAAGTTTAGATTTGGTTCTGACCATAGGCCAGTTCGCGCAAAACTTTGCTTCGATATAAAGATTCACCGAAAGCAACTTTTTAGTACAAAGATAAAAACCATCGACAAACAAACGCTACATCGCAATAAACATACTTTCAGCCTTGAGTTACATAATTATTTTAAAGAATTAACAGTGGATAAAGAAGATACCGACAGTTAATATGACCACATTAAACTTGCATTGGAAAGAGCCAGTCGAAAAATTAGAAATGGAAGAAGGAACAACAACAAACTTTCCTTAAAAACCCTAGATTTGATCGAGGAAAGGGAACAGCTAGGTAAAGGTTCATCCAATTACAACACGCTAGATAGAAGTGTAAAACGGAACATCAGAAAAGATATCATCTGATATCTTTTCTGATGTTCCGTTTTACACTTCTATGTGTTGTAAGATCTCTTACAACACATTCATAGTAAAAAGGGCCATTGAAGATCACAGTTCCCTGCGAGTAGCTAAACAAGGCATGAACAGATCCAAGTCTTGGATCACTAGCCTTATGGATGAAAATGGCATTAAACATGGAAGCCGAGAAAAGGTTATGGAGATTTCTACCAAATTTTACAAAAATCTTTACTCGGACCCATCAAAACAAAGCCATATGTCTGATGTCCCGTATCCTATTCCTGATCCTAACCAGATTCCTCCGATCACTGGTTTTGAAATACACGTTGCCCTAAAAGGTATGCGGTACAACAAGAGTCCAGGAGAAGACGGCATTACTACAGAGGCACTAAAATCCGGCAAATACGAACTGCTGCCGCGCTTGGCAAACCTGTGCAATGCCATCCTTTACACGGGAAAACTGCCCAATAAGATCTGCCATGCCAATGTCGTACTCCTCCACAAAAAAGGTGACAAAAGCGATATAGGCAACTACCGGCCTATCAGTCTCATATCCCATGTATATAAGATTTTTATTATGGTTATTAAAAACCGCATAGCTGAGCAGCTCGACTCCAACCAGCTACCAGAACAGGCTGGTTTTCGCCCTGGCTATTCAACAACCGACCACCTCCACACAGTCAATCAAGTCATCGAGAAAGTCAACGAATTCAACAAGCCTCTGATGTTGCATTCGTTGACTACTCAAAAGCTTTTGACAGTATTTTCCATTCGTCCATATTTACCGCACTTGCTGTCCAAAACATTGATCCTGCCTATACAGTGATATCGTTCCGATGTTAAACCTAACTGCAAAGTAGGTAGTCGGGGCTGTAAGTAATGCAATTTGCTTAAGTCAGATGTCGCTGCCTGTACGTAATACAGAGAATATTGTAAAGAGGTTCGAAATTTCACTGATGCCGTGAGTCGCCCATTGGCTCAATTGGTAGAGCGCTGGTACGGATAGCCAGAGGTTGCGGGTTCGAATCCCGGCATGGGTGAAATTTTTAGCCTCTAAATAGGTTTTTTAAATTTGTTCCTTAGCACGGGTTAGTGCATTAAAAAAATAAAAATAGTGTAATCATGTGGGTACAGTGATATCGTTCCGATGTTAAACCTAACTGCAAAGTAGGTAGTCGGGGCTGTAAGTAATGCAATTTGCTTAAGTCAGATGTCGCTGCCTGTACGTAATACAGAGAATATTGTAAAGAGGTTCGAAATTTCACTGATGCCGTGAGTCGCCCATTGGCTCAATTGGTAGAGCGCTGGTACGGATAGCCAGAGGTTGCGGGTTCGAATCCCGGCATGGGTGAAATTTTTAGCCTCTAAATAGGTTTTTAAATTTGTTCCTTAGCACGGGTTAGTGCATTAAAAAAATAAAAATAGTGTAATAGTACAGCTGACATAAAACTTCATACACCTGGTCCATCGTTTCCTGTAGAAAAGGGTGTAAAACAAGGAGACCCCCTTTCTCCTAAACTCTTCACAAGCACCCTCGAAGAGGTGTTTAGAAAGCTGGCGGTTCCATGGGCGAGCAAGGGCATAGATGTCGGTCACAGTAAGAGGCTTACAAACCTCCGCTTCGCCGACGATATCGTTCTCTTTGCCCCAACAGCTGCAGAACTCCAACTAATGCTACAACAACTTAGCATCGCGAGCCTTGAGGTTGGACTGAAGATAAATCGGTCAAAGACCCAGTGTATGACGAACAGCACGAAAAGTAGGGTCGAGGTAGATGGGCAGGAAATACAGTACGTCGATGAGTATACTTACTTGGGCCAGATAGTCTCCTTCGACAACAGGCAGGATAAGGAAATCGATCGCCGCATCGACAACGCCTGGAAGAGCTTCTGGTCTATGAAAGAACTGATGAAGGGAAAGTTACCACTTGCCCTGAAGCGAAAACTCGTCGACATGTGCATCCTGCCTATCCTAACTTACGGTGCACAAACCTGGTCTTTGACCGAATATCAGAAGTCGAGACTTAAGATTTGCCAGCGGGCAATGGAGCGCAGTATTCTAGGTGTAAAAAGAATTGACAGGATTCGTAATACAATGCTGCGCTCCAGAACCAAAATTGTCGATGTTGGAGCTGCAACCGCTAAGCTGAAGTGGAACTGGGCGGGTCATCTGAGCCGTATGGGCCCAGAGAGGTGGGCAAAAATCGTCACTGACTGGGTTCCGCGCGACGGATATCGCAAACGTGGCCGACCCAAGCGGAGATGGCGGGACGACCTTACAACCTTTCTGCCGGACTGGCAGGAAGTGGCCATGAACAGGGAGGAATAGAAGACAAAAGGGGAGGCCTTTGCCCAGCAGTGGGACACAATCGAGGCTACATTAAAAAAAAAAAAAAAAATTATCTGAACACTATAAAAATTGTCGCTGATTATTACCGATAGCGGAACCTCACCAGTAACTTAAGAATTGTGTTTCGTTCTAACGCAAGCAACTAATCAATACCATTAATTTTTATTCAATATTTTTTAATGCTTTTTTTTTGCTTGGTCTCGACTGGGTTTCTTCTCTGCGACTCATTTCGTATTTACACTAACCCAACACAGAGTGACCATCTCGAACATTATCGACTGATGTGAAAGTTCTATGCACTAAATAAGGTCACATTGAGAAACCAAAATCAAAAAGAAATTATAATACCGCAAGAACACAAAAAAGATTAACATAATTTGTATTTTTCCTGTCAAATAATTAAGTGCTCTCGAGGCCTTCGTGGTACCAGACATGTCCCGGTCTCATTTGTCAAAATTAGTGTCTAACTCGGCCGAAATCCTGCCGCCATGTTACTAGTTATAGACGAGGCTCGTCGACTCCATCTCGGTCGCGGGTTCGACAGAGAAATTGACTTTTTGTCGTTTCTCGAGCGTGGCATCCTAAGCGAACTGTACAAGGCGTCTTTTTCCGCGACCTTTTGAGTCACCCGTTGTGTGGCGTGAATCTGTCTAAATTCGCGTCTTTGCGTCACTTTTCATACCGCTTAACACTTCAGTCGCGCAATCCCACATCGCGCTTCTCAAGTCACCCGTTGTGATCATGAGAAATTCACACGCGCTATTAAAGTCGGACGAGTTTTGATATTTTGTGTAACTTTTTTGTTAACGTCTTCGGAGACGCGATAGGCATATAATTTTGATAAAACGTAACCTATAAATAAAACATATTATTTACAACTCAACTCGTTCCGCGATCCATGCTATTAACCACTACACCGTGCAACCTTTATAAAGGTTCCTTGGGGATTTCGACGGAATTGTTTAGGAGGACATCATTATCATCATAATCAGTGAATTTGCTCCTAAGCACAGGGTCACATCCACCTAAAGATGTACGAGTACGTATTGGGTAAAATGTATTGAGAATTTATATTAAATATCGTATTACATCTAGTTGGATTTGTTCATATATAGGTACTATATAGTATTATAAATCTGAATTACAATATCAGTTGTGTTTCAGACTGAATCCACTTTGACCGATTCATTATCGTTCCGTGGATGAGATAGACACTAGATATTTGAAGAGTCAAGTCGCTGTCGAGTTGAGGATTTTGCATCGACAGTGTTCCACTTCCTTGAACACTGTTGTATAATTCTCAATTTAACTTTTTACTTTCGAGAAAGTTTCTTGTTCTTTATAATTTCCTGTATATTGATTTCCAGCCTTTGCATATTGTAACGCTGTAAATCTCTTTACATTATTTTTGATAATTCATTTTTAAATCAAAATATGAAATTACGTTTCCCGCCTTAAATTTCTTTTGAATTTTCACTTGCTACTTCACCTTTTAACGAAACACTAATATAGGCAACTTTTACCCACGTACAAAATATCTTTATGGTTTATTCTTTATGTCATCGAAACAGTGCTTTATGAAGTCGTGTATATTTTATTATTTACCATATAAAGGTATATTGGCGCCCAATCAATAAAGAAGCTAAGCGACCACACTGCAAGAAATGCACCTAGGTCGAGTTGCCGTCGTTTCATACCCACAACCCTATATCATCTTATAGCAGTACGTGGTCACTGAAGATGATCAAGGCAACGTCAATCAGTCACGTAGAGATGGGCGCCGAGAATATTCCCAATCTTCTTGAAGTGGAAACTTTCGAGAAGATTGAAATTATCGGTAAGTTTCCGTATCTTCTAATTTCGGTGAGAAGATAAAATATTATTAAAAAATATTACTACTTTCTTCATCAAAGATGCGTCTATAGTCCCAGCAGCTATGAAAAAAAGCTGCATTTTATGATGAAAGCAAGCCGTTTTTCACAGGGATAGTAGGAATAAGTAATTCTCTTTTGATTAAGATATTAATCATTGGAATCGGTTCATCCGATAGCCTGACAGAATTTTTCATTTTTGTTTTCAAAAAAATGGCGCCCTCTCTGTTCCTAAAGGGGATACTTGTGCTGCTGTGGGTCAAATCGCTTATTTTTGACCCTTTTATCACCATGCAAAACGGCTTGCTTTCATCACAAAATGCAGCTTTTCGGTAAAAAAGTGCCGTAGCTACTAGGATATTGAAGTAAAACGCATTTTAGGCACACGCAAACATTATTACATTGCCTACATGACGCACGTGCGATCAATCGAGTTTTTATCTTCAGAAGTTTACCGCATGACATCTTTTATACGTGAGTTTCTTTTATTTTTCGTACTATTTTTAGGCTGTAGTCTCGTATTAAAGTTTTCTGTGTACTATCTATTAGACCCATTAGTATGAAGCAGCTGTTTTATGACACTATTTGCTCACAAATGTCTCTTATTTTAGTCTGATATTACTTGTCTGATAGTTTACTGCTGTGCCCTATGCCTTGAAGGATTCTATTCATTGGACTAAGATTCTCATTTATTGGTACGTGGGACACTCAGAAAGTTTTGAGAAACTAAAAAACTAACTTCTATGAAAAAAATATTTTTATTAAATCTTTTCAAAGAACTCTCCACCAGCCTCTATACAAAGGTTCATGCGTCTGAACCAATTTTCAAAACATTTTTTCCAGTCCTCCGCAGACACCTCTTCCACGGCCTTCACAAACGCTGCTAGCGCGTCTTCCGGCGATAAAAACTGTTTCCCTTTGAGCTGATTTTTAATTTTAGGGAATAATAAGATAATAATAAGATAATAATAATAAAATAATAAGTCGCACAGAGCTAAATCAGGACTGTAAGGAGGGCGTCTCAAGACTCTGACCGGTGTGGAGTCCAGGAAGTCCCTCGTTTTGATCGCAGAGTGCGCGGGCGCGTTGTCGTGGTGAAGAAGGACCCCGCGGAGCCCGGTGTTCGGTCGCTTGTTGCTCAATTCAGAAAAAAACTTCTGGCAGGCATTTTGTGCTATACTATTCAGCGTTGATGCTGCTATGGTCTCGAAGTGGAATTGAAATTAGGTAGCCCGTCAAAGCGAAGAAACTTGCGATCAAAATTTTTCCTGCGCTCCTCGATCGCTTCACTTTCGTAGGCGTTGGTTCATTTTGAAACAGCCAAACTGTCGACTGACGCTTTGTTTCTGGATCATATTGATAAATGCAGGATTCGTCACCTGTCACAATGTCGTAAACGCGCCGTGACGAGCCAGCATCAATTTTTTGTAACATACGAGTATCACGGCACCAATCCACACGGGCCTGCTTCTGAGCTTCGGTGAGGTTGTGCGGCACCCAGCGGGAAACGTTCTCCTTACGCGAAGGTGCTCGTGCAAAATCTTGTGGACACTTACTGAACAAATCTGCAGTGTAGCTGAATTCAAGAAAAATTATTTAAGAAAGACGAATTACGTACGAAGAGATTCATCTCTTCGTACGTAATTCGTCTGTTTTCTTGAATTAATTTTTTTACTGCCAGCACACTTTCTTCGGTGACAGCCGTCGTAGGACGACCACTCCTTTGTTCTTCCCCCAAAGTAAGACGACCGCGTTTGAACTCGCTATACCAGCGGTAGATTGTTGCTTTTGAAGGTCCTTCATCCATAAAAGCAATTCGAAGCCGATCAAATGACTCATCAGGTTTTAAGCCACATTTGAAATCGTAAAAAATCATAGCACGAAAATGTTCTCGATGCAGATCGATTTTTTAATGAGACAAGAAAATTTGAATTGGCTCTCAAAAAAATGCGGAGGGAAGTTTGAAAATCGAACAGTAGTATTTTTACTTTTAAATAATTGACGTTTTCAAAACAATTACAAGTGGCCAGAGTCTTATAGGTACATAAAAACTTTTTTTCGAAAAACTTTCTGAGTGGCCTGGTACGACGACTTGGCTTGTTAAATTGTTACTATGACTGTTATCTGTGATTTGGACAATCAAAACAGGATACTGGTAAATACTTCTTAATTCGTAATTACTTTTTAAAAACCTATTTAGAGGCTAAAAATTCCACCCATGCCGGGATTCGAACCCGCGACCTCTGGCTATCCGTGCCAGCGCTCTATCCAACTGAGCTAATGGGCGATTCACCGGCATCAGTGAAATTTCGAACCTTTTTACACTATTCTCTGTATTACGTACAGGCAGCGACATCTGGCTGAAGTAGATTGCATCACTTACAGCCCCGACTACCTACTTTGCAGTTAGGTTTTAACATCGGAATGATATCGCTGTACCCACATGATTATGATTAGGGGTGTGATTGTGGTCGCCTCCTCGTGTGAGGGCACCTGCTTGCGTACTGGGTCCATCTCTGATGAGCCTGCTGCGGGAGCAGTGGCCCTCCTGGCACATCCTGGGCAACGGCCCCAACTCCGGGCTGAGGCGGGTGATTGAGCGCTTTTTAGCAGCACGTCTCCTGCCGAGGTCTGGATTTGGTGACGGCGAAGAACCACTCCCGAATCAGTGGCGGGATAACCACAAACCAGGTCTGTGTTGGCCTTGGGACCTAAATAACCCCAAAAAGTGCACCCGCGGCGTGTTGGGAAAGCGACGCGAGTAATATCCCCGCGCTTTTACATTTTTTCTGTAAAAAAAATGACATATGATGTCCGGCAAAAAAGATAATTTACCCCAGGAGGGTACCGGCCCCATAGGGGCAGGAGAATCCCTCCCCGGTGTCACTTCGGCACCGGGCAGCCCCTCGTATTCTGGGGGGGGCAACACCGGACTAATCTCCTTGGACGGCAGCACACCGGCACAGGCTGGAAGCGCCAGTTCAAGTGAGCTAACTCGCGTTAACACGTGGCAGGCGGTGACTAGCAAATTTGTTGCCAGGTCCAAGCGGGCCAGGAAAGCTAAGCCACCGCCTGCCCGTGTCGATGATAGGGACAACGGTCAGTTGCCGAGCGCCCTGTCTGCTGCTGAGGAAACTCAGCGCAGTCGGCTGCTGGTGACTGACAGTAACGACACCACTCATTTGCCGAGCGCCATGTCTGCTGCAGGGGAAACTCAGCGCAGTCGGGTGCCGGTGACTGAAAGTGGAAAAAGCGGCCAGTTGCAAAGCGCCTTGTCTGCTGCGGGGGAATCTCAGCGCAGTCGGCAGCTTGCAACTGGACGCAATAAAAACAAACGAAGAGGTCACCGTGGAGGGCGGTCGCCCCCTTGGAAGCGGGATAAGCTCCAGGGGGCCGCTGCCACCCACGCGAAATGCGCCACGACCGCTGTGGTGGCGACCACGCATGGGCAGCCGAAGGTTCCCGCGCGATGCGCCCATAGTGCGGGGGCAACCCCGCACGCTGGGTTCCAGCGCGTGGAAACTGGGTGCGCCATCACTGCGGGGTCTCTACCGCGCGATCAGCAGCAGACCAATTCGGTAGCACAACGCTCGGCGACGGCAGGTCAGAGGCCCCGACACGCTGCTCCGGAAACTCCGGTAAAACGTGGCAGGGCTGATGTAACGCTGTCACCGGCCGTTACTAACAAGCGGCGCAGGCTAGAGGGTCAGGGGAAAGGAAAGGCGCTCGGCTACGCGGGGGTGATTAACTCTCATCTACGCGTGGCCGTGACCACCGTTCCCCCCACCGATTTAACAAGCGAGCAAGCGGACGAGCTCAAAGAGACTCTGGAAAGAGTCACTTCTGACGCAATCTTGGCGTCGTGTCTGGCCGGTGACGGCGCCCAACCGCTCAGGTTTCACGGGAAACCTCACCTGGGTGAGGGGGTGCTGAAAATTTGGTGCGGAGACGACGCCACGCTTGCTTGGCTTAAGGACACAGTAGCCAGCATAGCGTGCCCGATCCAGAACTGTGATCTGACTGTCATCGCACAGTCAGAAATCACAAAGATGGTAAAGGCCGGTATGCTGCTACCCACAACAGTCGTGACAGAGATGGATAAGATTCGCCAGATTCTTATCCATCAAAATCCCGAATATAATATCCAGCGGTGGAGGCCCTACCGAATAGAGATTCAGGAGGGCAAGGGCATCTTCCTCTTTCTGGGCATTCCAGAGGAGGAGGTGCCCTGCCTTCTGGAACGGGACCGGAGGGTCGCTTATATCATGGGGAGTGCGTACGTAAAGTTCTTCACTCCCTCGGGTCTGAGCGACGCTCCGTTCGTGCCGGAGTCTCTGTGCGCGCGGGTATCCACCGAGGATAACGAAACAAGGGACGATGAGGCCGCGCCCGATGGCGATGACGTTGATGGAGTCCCGACTCCAGCCGACGAGCCGTCGAGAGCGGCCCCCTCGTCCTATTCGCCAACAGTCGCTGGTATGTCCATCAGCGACGACGACGACAACCAGTCTGACGACATGGACTGGCTGCTGCGTGTGGGGGAGACACTGTCGGAGTAGCCATGGCTCCGCCACACGTAGTAGCTACAGTCGATGTTGTCCAAACAAACCTCCAGCATAAGCAAATCGCTTCAGCCACCTTACGTAGCCTGCTGGAGGTTAAAACTAACACCATAGCTCTCATCCAGGAGCCTTGGGTAAGGGGTGGTAGAATCTGTGGACTCAATAACCCGAGAGGTAAGCTAATGGTCGATACGACGATAGCCAACCCAAGGGCGTGTATTTACATGCCCAACTGCATACAAGCTACGCTACTCACACAATTCTGTTCCAGAGATCTCGCAGCTGTGAGACTCCTTAATGGAAGGGACGACCAAACTATGCTTGTCTTAGCATCCGTGTACATGCCAGGAGATGAGACCGTACCAGCCAAAGAGGTGGCTGACCTGGCGGTGTACTGCGCAGACCATAGCTGGGAGCTGATCATATCGGCCGATTGCAACGCACACCATCCTCTGTGGGGAAGTCCCAAAGCCAACCCAAGGGGAGAGGACCTCATAGAGTTTTTGATGACTACGAATCTCCTCATAGCCAACAAAGGTAACCAGCCCACTTTTATTAACAGCAGGTACCAAACTGTCATAGATATCACTCTTGTGTCAGTAGGAGCGATGGACATGGTTTCCAACTGGCACGTCTCCGACGAACCCTCACTTTCCGACCACAGACGTGTTAGGTACACCATACAGGCACAAACACAACCGCCACAACCGTGGCGAAACCCTCGCAAAACGGACGTCTCTAGATTTCAGAACGTTTTAAAGTCGAAGTGGTCAGCTCTTCAACTAAAAGACGCGACTTCTAGTACCTCCAATATAGATCACAACGTAGAAACATTAACAACCTGCTTACAGGAGACATACCAACAGACCTGCCCACTAACGTACCCCAAGGAACCTCCTGGTAGCCACTGGTGGGGCAAGGACCTAGAAAGAACAAGATGCAAGCTAAGGCAAGCCTTTAATCACGCTAAAAACACCAGGAAGGATTCTGACTGGGACATATACAAAGATCTACAATACGATTACAAAAAGAAAATCCGCTACTACCAAACTAGCTCATGGCGGCGTTTCTGTGAAAAAATCGAGTCAACAAAGGAGACAGCAAGAATTAAAACACTTCTGTCAACAAACAAAAACAGAGGACTCGGCTCACTGAAGAAATCGGACGGCACATACACAACCTCCGACGAAGAAATAAGCGAACTGCTACTACACACTCACTTCCCAGATTGTATGATCATGGACAAACAACAATGGGAAGAGCCCTTCGAACGATCGCCAGCTGATATTGACTGGGCCGTATCAAACACGGTCATTACCGAAGATAAAGTACAATGGGCCGTAAAAAGCTTCCTGCCTTACAAATCCTCTGGAATAGACGAAATTTTTCCGGCACTCCTACAATGGGGAATTAACACAATACTGCCACAGCTAGTGTGTATCTTTCAATCCTGCCTGGCACACCAGTACATTCCCCACTCATGGCGGGAAGTCAAAGTAGTCTTTTTACCAAAGGCTGGAAAAGGAGACTATACACAGGCAAAATCCTATAGGCCTATCAGCCTCACATCGTTTCTCTTAAAAACGCTGGAGAGACTAACGGACAGGCACATAAGAGAAGGAGCCCTAAAAACAAAACCTTTACATCCTCAACAACATGCCTATAGAAATGGCAGATCAACAGACTCAGCTCTGCATACTGTCGTTAGAACCATAGAAAAGGGCCTCTCAGATAAACATATGGTCTTAGGAGCCTTTATTGACATAGAAGGTGCTTTCGACAAAACAACTTTCAGTAGTATCAACCAAGCGCTGGTGAAACGAGGAGTGCAGCCAACCATCACGGGCTGGATAGACAACCTCCTGCGTCAAAGAGCCATAACGCTTAAGGTAAACAGCACTACGAGGGCAATAGTGGCCAGAGGCTGCCCTCAAGGGGGAGTTCTATCGCCACTTCTATGGAACCTAGTAGTTGACGGCTTAATCAGACGCCTTGATGAATGTGGTTTCTGGATAATAGGCTACGCCGACGATATAACAATCCTGACGATAGGTAAATCCGAGGATATTCTATACAGTCTAATGAGAACGGCGTTTGGCATAGTAGAGCGATGGTGCAAGACTCATCAACTAACCGCCAACCCGACTAAAACGGAATTAGTACTTTTTACAAACAAACGTAACCCAAAAACACAAAACCTACCAAAGTTTTTCGGAACAACGCTAACCCTGTCACCAACAGTTAAATATCTCGGTGTGACGCTAGATAGCAAGCTAAACTGGAGCTCGCACCTACAGAATATCGTTAACAAGGCCCAGATGACCTTCTGGCAATGCCGCGGCCTCATAGGAAAACAGTGGGGTCTACGCCCGTCACTTATGATGTGGTTATACACTTCGGTGATAAGACCCGCTATAACTTATGGCGCCGTTGTATGGTGGACCAGAACAAAACAGAAAATAGCAGTACTTCAATTACAGAGGCTACAACGACTGGCATGCCTCGCAGTAGCTGGGTGCATGAAGACAACACCGACTACTGCCCTGGAAGCCCTGTTGAACCTCAGACCTCTACACTTGCACGTTCAACAAGAAGCAGCCAGTGCTGCCCTACGGCTTCGGACAACCGGTATATGGAAACAAAACAGCTACACCCCACACACACAAATCCTAGCAGCCGCTGTTTCAGACCAGCCTATGATAGAAGCGGTGTGCGACAGAATACCAAACACTTATATTTTCGACAAAAAATATAAGGTACAACTGCAAGAGGAGCCTACCGACTACTCGGGAATACACGAAGTCAGAGTGTACACGGACGGCTCCAAAACTGAAACAGGAACGGGCGCAGGAGCCTTTTCCAACGAACTAAATCTAAAAATATCTACAACCCTTGGCAACCTGAATACAATCTTTCAGGCAGAATGCATCGGTATAACAAGAGCTGTCGCGCTGTTGAACACAAGAGATGCGAAGGCTTACGCAATACGCATAATCTCGGACAGCGCCTCAGTCCTACAAGCACTCAACAGCAATCTTACAAACAACAGCTTGATACTAGAGTGTCACCATGAATTGGAAAAACTGTCAACAAATAACAGAGTCACTTTACAATGGATAAAGGGTCATAGCGGCTCCCTGGGCAATGATGCCGCAGATGAACTCGCTAAAAGAGGCTCGGAAACCACAGTGGAAGGACCCGAACCCCTGCTCCCACTCCCATACAACCAGTTTAGAAAATGGTTGAGGTCGCGAACAGAAAGCCAGCATGCTGAACTTTGGAGAACAGAAACCAAATGTAGACAAGCCAGGGAGGCCTTACCAACAATCTCGAAACGTCTTTCACGTAGCCTGCTGCGTCTGAGAAGAGAAAATCTGCGCAAAGCTGTGGCAATCTTAACAGGCCACTGCTCACTGAACAGACATCTCTACAACATGGGTCTAACCGACAGCCCGCTTTGCCGGGGATGCCTCAAAGAAGAGGAAACACCCGCCCACGTGACCATTCACTGCGAAGGCGTGGAAAAGCAACGGACCGCCATCATTGGGAAGCCGGGGTCCCTTCAGGAAGCCTGCAGTGACATCGGAGCACTGCTGGCTTTCTGGAAAGAGATAGGCTGGCTGGAGTAAACGAACAGCTCCACTACGTACAATGGCCCAATCATGAGGCTAAGTGCGGAAATCTCAGGTCTAACTAACTAACTAACCCACATGATTATACTATTTTTATTTTTAATGCACTAACCCGTGCTAAGGTCAATTTTTAAAAACCTATTTAGAGGCTAAAAATTCCACCCATGCCGGGATTCGAACCCGCGACCTCTGGCTATCCGTGCCAGCGCTCTATCCAACTGAGCTAATGGGCGACTCACCGGCATCAGTGAAATTTCGAACCTGTTTACACTATTCTCTGTATTACGTACAGGCAGCGACATCTAGCTGAAGTAGATTGCATCACTTACAGCCCCGACTACCTAATTTGCAGTTAGATTTTAATATCCGTAATAGTGCCTTTAGCAAGCTGGTGTTCAAGTGAGCGTATACGTCGTAGTGTACATCGTGGACATCATGGCATTTGATGAATGAAATGAATGTTGCAGTTCATCGCGCTGGGCACTTAGGTCTTGGCATTGGATATCCAACTCATTGAGCTCTTCTTTGAGCGCTGAGCTGGTTTTGTTTTGTTGACGGATCTCCTCTTCGCTGTCCTCTCGTTCTTGAAGAAGAGTTTCGCACATCTCTTTACTCTTTTTGAGCTCGAGCAGGGTCGCCTTTAGCCTCAGTTCCATGTCGCGTACAGTCATATTGCTTCGGGTCAACATAGTACAGGAAATTCTGAAAAGAAACCGGGAATCGGTGTCAGTGTCTGACCATGTAAGATTATATTGACTGATAACAAGTTGATGTCACGTTTATAGATCTGAGGTGTGAGTTTTGTGATGGCTGAGGCTATTATTATGTTTAGTCTAAACTTTGCTTCCACTAGTCGTCAAGTAAGAGAGCCAAAACTGAGCCGGGGTGATTGTACGGGATGTGTCTCACGTACGTGAGGTCATGTATAGTAAAGGGTAAAAAGTGTATTGTATGGCGCAAAATACAGTGTTAAAACAATACTTCCCCGGTTTAGTCCTTTCAATTTGAACCGTTTGACAGCTCGGCCGCCCGGTACAATTAGAGTACGTTTGTCCTGTATTTGTTTGATTTTCACTAGTAACTTTTATTCACACTTCACTGCTATTTATTGTTCAATGAATTTACGTTTAATTGGTCTCTATACACTAAAATTACTAATTATTTTATATAATACTACAGAGCTGCTTTTGAAGTCAGCTGCGCTCTACACTATGCCGCGACAAGCGATGCCTGACCAGACAAGCACTTACGTATACCCCATTGGGCACACGAAAGAGGGGGCGGCCAAGTACCACCTGGAAAAGATCAATAGATCAAGAGGCCAAGTCGAACGGCACTAGCTGGCCTGAATTGAAAGCTGCCGCGGACCACCGTCAGAAGTGGAAATCTGTGGTTGAGGCCCTATGCTCCGCTAGGAGTTAAAGGACCAAAAAAGTATCGTCGTCGTCGTCGTCAGGCTATACCAGTCCACTGCTGGACACAGCCCCCCTTAAAGAGCGCCACGTTTTGCTATCATTGGGGGTAATGCCCATAATCCCCACGCTGGGCATGCGGGTTGGGGATTGCAGTTCGGTGGAATTGTTCTGCAGGGGGCGCTGCTGCCCATCCCCCGGTTTGTGTCCCTTAGTCGCCTTTTACGACACCCGTGGGAAGAATTGGGTTGGTGCTATTCTCTAGGCCGACACCACACACCAAAAAAGTATAACTTGTTCTAATCAAAGTAATAAGACCTTCATATAAAATTACTCACCCAGATATTTCAAGTACTTAAAACCAGACTCACATAGTCAGACACACATCATCATCATCAACTCATTATGTCCCAGCCGAGGTGCACGGATCTCTTCCCTGAGGAAGGTACAGGCCATACTCCACCACGGGGGCCAAGTCCGGATTAGTGGAGGCTTGCAAGACTAGTGGCTGGACTTACTGTCAGAATTAGAATATTTTCGGGGCTTAATCGCGTAGTAATTAAATAAAATATTCTAACCGCCAATTGTATAACATTACTTAGATTTAAGAATCATGGTTGTAATATTTTTCTGGTTGTGCAATAAAGTGTTCTCTATCTATCTATCTATCTATCTATCTATCTATCTATCTATGTGTACAAGTCGCGAAAGTTTAAAATATGTTACTGTCAGAAGTTTTCAAGCCGCCCTAAGGCCTCTGACTTGGTTTAAAGACTGCCATCTATAGGCAGTCGTCGGCAGCCGGCACCAACTGCTTAACGTGCCTAGCAAAGCACGGAACCGCTCGGAAAAATGCCACTAGCGTTAATCATAGACGGTTTACCCTTCCAACGCGCCCTGTGTTGCTTAACCTACGTGATCGTTTTAGATCACTCAGGCAGCCGGGGCTACGAGCGATACATAGATAGACACATAAAGGTGTATCCCTTTTAAACACTTCATTCCGCCCAAATCTCTTCCCTATCTCTAAACTAGATCCCTGCCAAACTGCATCTTCAAATAAAATGTAGATTCTGAGATTTCATTGAGACAATGTAGTGTTTCGCTTACATAAAACTTAACGAATAACCAAGTTCAAAAATATTAAATACGCATAAAAGTACACTGCGCGTAGTAAAAAACGCACATTTCCTGCATCTTAGACCAATAAATATTATGCAAATACTATGAACAATAAACAATAATATTATGAACAAAAAAAATTCATAGGAACATCTTTTCATTTTGATGAGAAGATAAAAATCTTCTCATCAAAATGAAAAGATAAGGAAACTTTCCGGGAGGACATCGGAAAATTTTCACAAAATGGAAAATTGCCCGTGTCCACGGGTCAAAATATTTAAAAGGGTAAGTCCACAGGGTTCGCTCTTTAGTTCACTCCTTTTTATTCTGTTTATCTTAAAAACGTAGGTAAGGTTTATCTTACGCCAACGATACTCAGTTCTATTATTCAAACATAGAGATACGACTGAGGCAGTACATTATATAAATAAAGATCTAGATATAATATACCATTGGACTAAGAATAATGCACCCGTGCTAAATCGAGGTAAATCAAAATACTTGATTATGGTGACTAAGAGACGATGTACATCTAAATAGATAGTAAAACATACCTAGAGGGGCGGTAACTGCGAAAACTTTAGACCTTCTACTTAATTGATAGAGAACGTTATGTTGAGCACATCAACCAAAAAAAAGAACTGCTTTTATAGGCTCAAAGCTTTGTACAACATTCGAGATTTCCTGAAATAAAGATATCAGTATCCTGTTTTCTGAAACCCTGGTTCATTCTATATGTAACTATTACGCTACGTTACGTTATCAACCCTTGTATGTCCCCACTGCTGGGGCACGGGTCTCTTCCTGCATCGCAGGAAGGGAATATTTTACTATTGCGACACGTTTTTTGGGACAAGACTCATTAAATAATCTAGCCGCACTGCATAAAGAGTACAAAATGCGTGTGATACAATTTGTTTTGGTGCAATCAAACGAGCTCACATAACGCCCCTCATAAAATGACAAGAAACTCTTAAAAATGGAAGGAGGCAGGAATCTACATCTGGCAGGAATGGTAAGAAAGTTAGTCCAATCAAAACGACCAAAATATCTACATCACCTACCTATTCGCACGGCTAAGGGAGGAACCTCAGGGAGGAATACTGCCAGAAAGAAACAGCAGAGGTAAAGTTCTGAAACCTACTAAAATGCGAGAATCATACAGTAGGGTTTAGAAGAGCCTTCAACTTTCTGTTTCCAAAAGCGTTTAGGGTCATTAAAAAATAAAAATTGCAACAAACCATAACCAGTGTTTTCTTAAGGCGCTTTGGGGTGCTAACTAGCGCCACCAATGGAATAGAAAATCACAACTTGTTTTATAATAACTTTCTTTCTAAAAGTAAACATTATAGATCTTAACCATTATGACTACTATTTTTAGTACCTACAGTTTAGAACCTAGGATCAACAACCTAGGACTTAAATCGATTTCCGCTTAAAACGGCCGTTCGATTAAAGTTGTAGGATTTTGATACTAAGTTCTAGGCTGTATAATTATTACACAAGTAGTTAACACAGATAGATTTTTGATGTTTACTTTTTGAAGAAAAAAACTTATTACGATCAAATTCAGATCTTGGTCGCGATATATTTCAGACCTCTGCAACGCTTTTTTATGATTTGATTATGATTTTGGCACATGTTTTTCATTCATTTGACTGCGCGGCCACGAGTTTTTTGTCTCACAGCTCTAGAGATATAATTGTAGGATTTATTCAATGACTATTTTTTTTATTTTACACATGAATGTGGTTTACGTCAACGTCTCAGTAACGCTTAGTTTTTAAAGATCTCCTTGGCCGCGGATTCCTTCGAGTTTCGATGGCGCGGTCACGTTTAAACCCTTGTAACTTTTAAATCATTGCTTTGACAAATTCACGGTTTTGAGAATCGACTGTCACAAATTTTTTACAAAATCTTGGCATAATAAAATTTTTTTTAGATACGCCGTGGTTGAGCAATCGATACGCATACGCTTTGGCACTTTGAATCGCCCAGACCGTCGACTGTTGCTTCGTTTTTGGATCGTATTTATAAATCTGATGATTTCAAAAACCTATTTAGAGGCTCAGTTGGGAGAGCGCTGGCACGGTTAGCCAGAGGTCGCGGGTTCGAGTCCCGGCATGGCTGGAATTTTAGCCTCTAAATAGGTTTTTGAAATTGTCCTTAGCACGGGTTAGTGCATTAAAAAGTATATAAATCTGATGATGGTTCCTGCATCCCCTGTATTGACGTCGTAACACACCAACACGAGCCTGTTTCAAACTTGTTCTTTATTATTTTCACGGCACCATTCCATCCGGGCCTGCTGCTGAGCGACGGTAAAGTTGCGTGAAACTATCATAAAAAATATATATATATTTATATACAATATCGTGAAGGATAGTTTCACGCTGGCTCGCTAAAACGCAGCGTGAAACTAACCTCTTCACGCAAAGTTTCACGTGTAGAATCCCGTGAAGTCTCACCGATCCAATGTGAAGTATGTGGCGAATTTCCTGATACCCAACTCGCACATTGTCTTGCATAATTTTTTTCACTTTTAGCATTTTATCTTCTGTACCAGCCTTTAAAGGAAGACCACTTCTTTCTTCATCTCCCAAAGTTAGTCGAAAAATTCGTTATACCAACGTTACACGCTTACCTTAAAAGGGCTTTCTTCCATGATTGCCGTTTGTAGTCTATGTTCAATGAAAATGTTCCATTTTTAAATTAGCTCACTAAAAATGTGGAGGAAAATTTTCATATTGGAACGTAGGTACCTATTTTTACTTTCAGATAATGTTATTTTCAAAATTGATAGTAACTGACCGTTCTCTAATACATAAAAACTTTTTTCGATATACTTTTTGAGTGGCCTGGTATGTTTGAATGAATGCAGTATTAATGTGAGTATGTAAATACATATTATGTAACATGTTCTGGTTTGTTCGTGGATGCACGTCATTCATCCGTTAGTCCATTAGTGCTTCACAATGGTGAAGCACTAATTAACACAAAGTGGAAACATTAAAAAGAATAGTTTTAAAGTCAAAAAGAATTCATAACAAAAACAAAACATAATGCTCACAACAATTAGGGGAATAAGATTTCTAAGTGGAATAAAAAAAGTTCATTGTTTTAAAATAATTATAACTGCCCACCAAATTTTGAAGTGACATCGTTAACGTAAAAACGAAAAAATAATAGCGTATTTGTTAGCAGATCTTAATATGGTAGCCAAGAGTCTATGTAGGTACCTACACCTAAAATTTTAAAATAAAAAATAAAAACCGACTTCTGCACCCCGAGGCACTAAAAACGCAGAAATAGATCTATAAATTCGAAATTCGTATATATCTAGGTATTGTAGAAGGATATCTTGGAGTCGGTGCCCAAAATGTATGTGATGGTCTAGAACTTGGCACCGACTCCAAGATATACTTCTACAATACCTAGATATATACGAATTTCGAATTAATAAGTAGACCACATTCGTTTAAATTATTTCTGCGTTTTTAGTGCCTCGTACGTAATACAGAGAGTATTGTAAAGAGGTTCGAAATTTCACTGATGTCGGTAGTCGCCTATTAGCTCAGTTGGGAGAGCGCTGGCACGGTTAGCCAGAGGTCGCGGGTTCGAGTCCCGGCATGGGTGGAATTTTTAGTCTCTAGATAGGTTCTTTTAAAAATGTCCTTAGCACGGGTTAGTGCATTAAAAAGAATATAATTAAATACTTTAGTGAAAACGGCATATTTCTAACTAGAAGTGAAGCTTAAAACCTCTTGAGAACGATATTCGAGCTGATGATCTTGGGCATCTGGCTCTTAATATTCCTAGTGTAGCAAGTGATAATGAAACTATACATTCCAACTTTAATTCCGGGTTTCTAGGTGCAACGGTGCCCTAAATCTGGGTGTTCTTGAACTGGTCGTCATCAGACGTCCAAATCTTCGGCTGTAGAAAATGACAGTGAAATTAAATACTTTAGTGAAAACGGCATATTTCTATCTAGAATAGAAGCTTAGAAGTTAGAACCCCTCAAGACCGACATTCAAGCTGATGATCTTCGAAACAATGTCCACCAGACACCAGAGAAAAAGTTACTGAATGATAGTATTTGATGAACTAAGTGTTTGTAACATCAAAACTTAACTTAAAACTTATTTTTTTGCTTTAAAATTTGAAATTCTCAATTTCCATCTTTGAAAGTCTTCATCAGAACCTCACCAATTTTACGCTATTTCTTATGAAACATATGCATATTGCTAATGGATAGGCCTCATTAGGCCTCATTTGCTGCTGACTATTGAAGAGTTCCGTTCTCCAGCTCTGAAAGTCTTTATCAGATCTTCACCAATTTAAAATACCAATGGGACGCTATACCTAATCGAACAAAACAATTTTTATCGAAATCGGTTAAGATTTGACGAAGTTATGCGAAAACATAGTAAAAAGCATCCTCCTTTTTTGAAGTCGGTTAAAAACAAAGTGACGTTATTATTACTAATATAGTCATAATATTTCTTATTTATGGGGTTTTATTCATTAATTACTTTAACAGTATTTACATATATATAGATATATATGTAGGCATATACATGCACCACGTACAGACTATATTCTTCATGCAATCCACTCCATCCAAAGGTTGTCTGGAAGAGATCGCTTTTAGGTTGTCGCTCTTAGCGATAAGACCGCCAATTGTATAACATTACTTTGATTTAAGAATCATGGTTGTAATATTTTTCTGGTTGTGCAATAAAGTGTTCTCTATCTATCTCTATCTCTTATTTATTATAATTTATTCACTTGCATGGGATTATTTACTCTCTATTGTAATTATTTGTTGTATTGCTAATTTGATAAGGCATCTCTTTCAAGCATCTCATCAGACGAATTGCCGAAGTTCACTGGACGAGTTCTCGTGTTGTGTAGGTTATTGCCTAACCACCCCTTTAGCCTTAGCCTTAAATGTATATTAGCTAAAAATTGGATTCTGTATATTATCTGGATTGAAATCGATGAATAGACGGAATATTCATAATGTACACGGAACACTTACATGACCTTTGTATTAATGTAAAAGATAAATAATTATAGTGTCTTGTTGTGTGTGTTTTTGTGCATCCGTTGTTATACGTATTATATGAATGATAAGGTTATATTATTGCATTATACTATTTTTAATGCACTAACCCGTGCTAAGGACAAATTTAAAAACCTATTTAGAGGCTAAAAATTTCACCCATGCCGGGATTCGAACCCGCAACCTCTGGCTATCCGTGCCAGAGGTTGCGGGTTCGAATCCCGGCATGGGTGAAATGTTTAGCCTCTAAATAGGTTTTTATATATTATTGCATTTAAGTGTTTTTTTGTATCTGTCGTGATTTCTCGTGTCGTCATGCGCAGGCCCTGTCAGAAAACCAGTGGTCTCGGGTTCATAACCCGTGACAATATGCTGAGACAGCGGCCTTTTTATAACCATAACACACATTGGCATCAACCTATGTAATATTATAATAGTTATAAACTGTTTGTGTCTACATGTTAGTCTAGTATATTATTACAGTCTATGTTAGTTAAGTGTAAGTATTTAAATCTTCCGTTCTATGTTGCCATTCATATTGTATGGTCTATTTGGTGTTATGGTTTATGAATAAACACTTCTTACTATTACTCTTACTCTTATTCACACCAGTACGCTTAGCAGCACGCCATGTTCGAGAAAGGCCCTTCTCTATGCAAAAATGACTATTTCTATGTTAAGCCCGAAATGTCTCGACGCTAACATGGTGACCGCGACCGAGATGGAGTCGACCGAGACTTGTGGGGTAACATGGCGGGATTGCCGAGATGATTTCGGCCGAATTTTGACATAATTATGTGGCTGACACATGTCTGGTACCCACGGAGGTGAAGACAAGGCCGCAGTCTATTGGCTATCTCGAGTCTCGGCTGCCATGGTCTTACTTTCGACATGACAAGTATTCCTAAGTCTCTCACTCGACGTCGAGAGAGAGTCAAAACGTGCATGCTAAGCGTAGTGGTACGTAGAAATATGGTTTTGTATTATATTCGGTCGCAGTCGGTATCGGTGTTTAATGCAATAATTTTTATTATATCGCGAGGTTTTTAATTTTGTAATTTATAAGTTTTAAAGTTGTTTAGGCTATCCAGTAATCTTACTCATCTAAATGACAGTTCGACGTGTCAGTTCACTAACTTATCACTGGTCATTTAGGTGAAAAAGCTGTCTTTTTTCACTAACATGACAGAAGAACTGAGTGTTTACTGACTAAATTATCGGATAGAATTTATACATTTATAGATTGTTGACGGGCCCGCTCAGCCATGGTTTATCGATAAAAATATGACGTTATAATTAATAACATTTCAAATTACACAAAACTCTGTCTTTATTTGCCATTAGTAGGTATCCTAATTTCCATTTTAACGTACAATAAAGTGTTCTCTATCTATTTATCTATCCTTTTGAGGTAAGGAACCCTAAAAACGAAGAACAATAGACAGAGTCTAGAAAATATTTAGCATACCTTCTGTAAAACAATTGGCAGTTCATTTTAAAAGATATCTGTGATGCACTCTAGATTATGTCTAGATTATCTATTCGATATTTAGAAGAATCCTAAGAAGTTGTTATTATTATCATTGAATTTAAATTCAATGTTATTATTATTTGGAAGGCTAACATAATAGTACATTACTGCAGAGGCCGAGAAGTAAGGGATTGCTGGACGAGTTTGGGATAGACGGCCGAGTCGTAGACGAGGCCGTCTAGAACGAGTCCTGCAATCCCTGTTCCGGCCGAGGATTGTATAATGCTTTTCTAAAAACAATGCGAGGAAATATTAATATTAAAATAATTACTAGGTAATTAAGAAATAATAGTTTATTAGGAAAAAAATAACGTAAAATTGTTTTTTCTTTACTTTTAGCCGGTAACAGATTCTCCATACCTAATTTTGCTTCATTTCTCAAATTAGGCGGAGTACAGTCCATAATTTCCGCATCACTCTCGTCACTAGAACTCATTTTCAATATTTCGATGAAATGATTATCAGAAAAAACAAGCAGAAAAAAGTTGTTTAGTTTGCCGCCTTTTTTATTTTTTAAATACACTAACATATTTTAGCACCATGTTTAACCGCACAAAAACCAATACCATAGATTGTTTTTTTTTAATCTTGCAAGTATGCTTACAGAACTTAGTAGGTGGTTGGCTGTATGTAATTTTTCCTTGGTCAGTTTAATTTTAGTAAGTAAATTTAAAAAGTTAGAGCAGCGGACGGTAATGGATTTTCATACTTACTTTACTGGCTTAGGCCAGTAAAGTGAGGCGGGAGCCATAAAAGAGAAACTTTGTGGCTTTATTTCATGGTAATAACACAAACATTTCCGAGCATGTTTGAGAAAGATATTTTCTAGACTACTTTTAAATATCGCCAGACGTCTCCTAGATGTTAGTTCAAATATTTAAAAGATATTTATTAGATTTTCTGCAGGCATTGTTTGCTGTGTGTGTAGCATTATGGCTGAACCGCCGCTTTGTCCCGTAACTTTTTTTAAAATATTTTTAAAGTGTTTTCTTGATAAACTGTTTTCCAGGTAATCCCTCATTTTTTTATTCAAATCGGGTTATAGACAAAGATTTAGCACGATTTATTTTCGGTAATATCTATCTTTGAGAGAAGGCCTGGGCCCTGCAGTGGGACGTTTAGAGGCTACAAAAAAAACAGACTTTGAATTAATCGCCTGTAAAATTGCAAAATGGCGCTTCAGCAAGGTTATCTTTCCAGCGTCGATGGTATGTAACAACTATTTTAAACTTCTTCTAATACATAAATAGTTTTTGAATATTATAAACAAAAAAAGGCATGTAATAGACATATTATTATTATACGAGATAAGATAAGAATATTCTTTATTGTATACCGGAAAACTGATACAGAAACAGCAGATACAGAAGATAAGATACAATTGGCGGCCTTATTGCTAATAACAATTTCTTACAGGCAACCTAAAATTGGAAAATTTACTGAAGGAAAAATAGATACGGGTAGTCGGTAAAAATACAAATATTAATAAACATACGTAGACGTAATAATAAACTTACATAAATCATACTTGAATACTATAAATAAATAAAGACTCATACTTGCATAAATAGAGACTTATAACAAGTGTGTTTTAAGGACAAAAAAAGGTGATATACCTCATACCAGGCCACTCAGAAAGTTTTTCGAAAAAACGTTTTTATTTATAAGACACTGTTTTGAAAACATCGATTAATTAAAAGTAAAAATACTACTGTTCGATTTTCAAATTTCCCTCCGCATTTTTTTGAGAGCCAAAGCCAATTCATATTTTCTTGTCTCATTAAAAAATGGATCTGCATCGAGAACATTTTCGTGCTATGATTTTTTACGATTTCAAATGTGGCTTAAAACCTAATGAGTCATTTGATCGACTTCGAATTGCTTTTATGGATGAAGGACCTTCAAAAGCAACCATCTACCGCTGGTATAACAAGTTCAAACGCGGTCGTCTTACTTTGGGGGATGAACAAAGGAGTGGTCGTCCTACGACGGTTCTCACCGAAGAAAGTGTGCTGGCAGTAAAAAAAAAATTCAAGAAAACAGACGAATTACGTACGAAGAGATTCAGCATACACTGCAGATTGGTTCAGGACGTGTTGACAAGATTTTGCACGAGCACCTTCGCGTAAGGAGAATAGTTTCCCGCTGGGTGCCGCACAACCTCACCGAAGCTCAGAAGCAGGCCCGTGTGGATTGGTGCCGTGATAATTATGTTACAAAAAATTGATGCTGGCTCGTCACGGCGCGTTTACGACATTTTGACAGGTGACGAATCCTGGATTTATCGATATGATCCAGAAACAAAGCGTCAGTCGACAGTTTGGCTGTTTCAAAATAAACCAACGCCTACGAAAGTGAAGCAATCGAGGAGCGCAGGAAAAATTTTGATTTAGTTGTGAAGAACTAAATCAAAATTTTTCCTGCGCTCCTCGATTGCTGGGTACCTAATCTCAATAAATTCCACTTCGTGACCAAAGCAGCTTCAACGCTGAATTGTATAGCACAAAATTCCTACCAGAAGTTTTTTCTGAATTGAGCAACAAGCGACCGAACACCGGGCTCCGCGGGGCCCTTCTTCACCACGACAACGCGCCCGCGCACTCTGCGATCAAAACGAGGGACTTCCTGAACTCCGCACCGGTCAGAGTCTTGGGACACCCTCCTTACAGTCCTGATTTGGCTCCGTGTGACTTCTTTTTATTCCCTAAAATTAAAAATCAGCTCAAAGGAATAGTTTTAATCGCCGGAAGACGCGCTAGCAGTGTTTGAGAAGGCCGTGGAAGAGGTGTCTGCGGAGGACTGGAAAAAATGTTTTGGAAATTGGTTCAGACGCATGAAACTTTGTATAGAGGCTGGTGGAGAGTTCTTTGAAAAGATTTAATAAAAATATTTTTTTCATAGAAGTTAGTTTTTGTTAGAATTGGCAGTATGTATGATGTCTCATTTGCCTATCCTTTTTATTAAAAAAAGGAAAACATTCATATGTTCGTTCTCTGTGGTTCTCTGTCCGGGCTCGCACCACACGATATTTCCATCAGTCTTTTAAATCAGTAATTTAATAATTAATCCTATATTATTAATTTATAATTACAATATACTAATCTAGTATTGTGTCCAATAAAAGAATTAGTATATATATATATATATTCCGAGTTCTTTGTCGATTGCCCGTCCCACATCTGCTCTGCACTGCTGTTCTGCCTACGTGAGACCATTGCTGCTACAATATACTCTCCAAGAGGTTTTGGGGCCCAGTGTCGCAGTGGAATAGCGTGCTGCTACGATGTCGGGAGGAAGCGACAAGCGCGACATCGTGAATATGCCATGGATCGCCGAAAAACTGGACGGTATGTCAAATTGGGACACGTGGAAATTTAATATGAGAAATCTACTGACCTTAGAGCAGCTATGGGATTGTGTTGACATTCCGGCCGATACCACGCCAGATCCCAAGCTTGATCAGCGCGCTCTCGCGCGAATTTGTCTCTCTGTACATTCAAATTTACATCAGTATGTACGAAATGTCAAGACGGCAAAGGAAGCTTGGATGGCTTTGTCGAATACCTTCGAAAACAAAGGTCTGTACCGTAGAGTCACGCTCCTGCGTCAGCTACATCGTGTCGAATATAAAGAATTCTCCGGAATGTCTGACTACATACGAGGAGTGGCCAGCCTCGTGCAACAGTTGGCAGACATTGGGAAAAACATCGATGATAGTGAAGTCGCGGAGATTTTGCTCTCAGGACTACCGCAGGAATTCGACGTGCTAGTATCCAGCCTAGAAACTGCAACATTGACAACCCAGCTAACTTCAGACATTGTGAAGATGCGCCTGCTCCAAGAGGATTTCCGTAGAAATGGTCACTCGGTTACAGCTGGTAATGCTGCTTACATTACTAAAAAAAGCTACACTGCGACTATTGCGGCAAAGACAATCACACACAGAAGAGATGCTTCAAGAAAAAGCGCGACAACAGAAACAAGAAAAAAGAAGAACATGTTTTGTTAGCTGCGGCACATTCTTCATGTGATTTCGTGATTGATAGCGGTGCCACTGCACATATGTGCAAAGAACTGTATATGGTAAGCAATGTTAAACCTTGTAATAGTGTGATTTCAGTAGCTAATGGTGAACAGATGCAATGCTGTGGTTTCAAGCATTGCATCTGTTAATAGTGTGATTTCAGTAGCTAATGGTGAACAGATGCAATGTCATCTGACCATTTTAGTGTAAGCTTAAATAACGTGCTGGTTGTTCCGAATCTATCCACAAATTTAATCAGTATTTCAAAAATTACTGAACATTGTTATAGAGTTGTTTTTGAGAAAAATAAATGTAATATCTTAGATAATAATAATAAATCCATTCTTACTGCTCATAAGTGTAATAATCTGTATAAAGTTCAGGTAGGTAAATCGTCTGCCCTGCATATGTCGCATTCCGATGCCTTGTATGGGCAAGGACAAGAGAGTGCACACTCTGTCTCTGCAGTGTCAGCCAGTACTTGGCATAGACGTTTAGGGCACATCAGTCGACAAGGTATGGATAGCCTAAGTGGTGGAGGTAAATGTGTTGGTGTCGTTTTTCAGCGGGAAAAGGCCGATGAAGATGAATGCATTCCATGCATGACCGGCAAAATGCCTGCCAAGCCATTTCCGAGTTCCGCAACGCCACGAGCTTCCAAGCCACTGGATTTAATCCACTCCGATGTCTGTGGGCCATTCCAGCAGGACAGCTGGGGCGGAGCCAAATATCAACTTACATTTACGGATGACCATACTAGAAAAACATTTGGATACTTAATGAAGAACAAAACTGAGGTGAGTTCTCATTTTCTTGTGTTTAAAAATGTTGTTGAAAAGCAGTTGGGTTTAAAAATTAAGATGATAAGGACAGACAATGGCACTGAATACTGCAATAAGGTGTTTCGTGATATCCTGAATAGGGAAGGTATAGTCCATCAGACTACTGTGGCATACAATCCACAACAAAATGGGGTCGCTGAACGCTTAAATAGGACCATAGTAGAGAAAGCTAGGTGCATGCTACAACAGGCTGGCCTTGATGCTCGTTACTGGGGAGAGGCTGTCATGACGGCCATCTATCTCAAAAATAGATCTCCGACCAGTGCACTGTCAGGCGGCATTCCAGAATGCGAGTGGACTGGATCCACCATAGATCTGAGTCACTTGCGGGTGTTCGGGTGCATTGCATACTCTTTGGTTCCGAAACAGCAAAGGCAAAGCCCTACATTTTGGTTGGTTTTGGTGAAACTGTTAAGGGCTATCGATTGGTAGACCCTGCTAACCCCCGTAGGATTATTTAGAGTCGTGATGTCCGTTTCCTCGAAAACAAATTTTATAAAAGTGACCAATCTAAAGCTGACGGAGAGAACAGGAATAATTTTATCATTTTGGACATTTTTAATCATGATAATTTTAATAATAATAATTTGAATTTTAATGATAATGTCGATAATAATGATAATTTAAATAATGAAAATAATGATAATAATTTTGAAAATGATGACATGGAAAATATGAATGAATCTAATAATTCTTCCTCATCATCTACAGATGCAGAGCAAGATCGACCACTGTGGTCGCCGCTGTCTGATGACTATTGTACGGGAAATTATGAGAGTGAAGATGACGTACAAGACGTCGTATCTTCTGCACCAGCGTCTGTGGGAGGAGGAGATGCACATGCATCGGCTCCAGCTGTAGACCGCCCTGTACGTAGCACTCGAGGAGTTCCACCTAAAAGGTACGAAGATTATGACTCATTCTTGGCTGGTCATGGTTCCATCGAAGAGCCCTCTACTTATGAAGAAGCTATAGTTTCTGAAAACAAGGAGGAGTGGTTGTCTGCCATGCAGTGTGAGTATGATTCTCTAGTAAAGAATCAAGTTTGGTCGTTAGTTGACAGACCAAAGGGCAAAAATGTTGTCAAATGCAAATGGGTGTTTAAGAGAAAACATGATGCTACAGGCAAGTTTGATAAATATAAAGCCAGGCTTGTAGCTCGCGGATTTACGCAGCAATTTGGTATTGATTATAATGACACTTTTTCGCCTGTCGTTCGTCACTCTACGAATACTTTTTGCTTTAGCTAACGAAATGAATCTTAAAATTGACCACATTGATGTAACCACTGCTTTTCTAAATGGTGAATTAGATGAAGTTATTTATATGGAACAACCGGCAGGTTTTACCAATAATGATATAAATAAAGTATGTCTGTTAAACAAAAGCATATATGGCCTTAAGCAAGCCAGTCGTATGTGGAACATTAAAGTAAATAATGTATTAACTAAATGCGGTTATGTACAGAGTAAATGTGAACCTTGTGTTTTTATTAAAAAGACTGACAAGGTATTTATAATAATTGCTTTGTATGTGGATGATTTTTATGTTTTTCACAATGTTGATATAAATAATATCATGTCCATGTTACAGAGTGAATTTGATGTAAAACACTTGGGCAACTTAAAAAGTTGCTTAGGTATGAATGTCACGAGGAGGGATAATGTTTTAATATTAGACCAATCAGAGTACATAAGGCGTTTGTTATATAAATTTAATATGGTTGATTGTAAACCGGTCACGACTCCTATGCCAGTCAATCTGAAGCTTGAAAAGTCTGAAAAATGTTTAGATGATAAAGTTTATAATAATAGACAGTTGTTAGGATGTCTAATGTATTTATCGGTTTGTACACGTCCAGATATTTCGTATGCGTGTAGTCAACTCAGTCAATTTAACACATGCTTTGATGTCAACCATTGGCGTGCTGCAAAGCGAGTATTACGCTATCTAGCTGGTACTATTAATTATGATTTGCACTTTATAAAAGGCAAAGATTTCAATATAAATGCGTACGCAGATGCGGACTTCGCCAATGATTTGACAGATAGAAAATCTTATACGGGTTATGTCATTAAAATTGGTAATAATGTCATCAATTGGGAAGCCAGAAAGCAACGTTGTACTGCATTGTCGAGTACTGAGGCTGAATATTTGCCTATAAGTGATGTGTGTAAGGACATCTGTTTTGTAAAGAATTTCTTGTCCGAAATTTTGAGCAAAACTTTAAGTGTCACTGTACATAATGATAACCAAAGTGCCCAAAAGTTGTTGCTAATAAAGCAGTATTCCCATAAGAAAACCAAACACATAGACCTACGTTATCATTACGTAAAGGACCTAGTACAGAATATGTATCTAACTGTTAAGTACTTACCTACAGAGTCTATGGTAGCAGATGTGTTAACCAAACCTTTGTGTACTCAGAAGCACAATGTTTTTAGAGATGACTTAAATGTTTTAATGGTTAAATGAAGATTGTGTTTGTTCTCTATATTTCTAATTGTATTGACATAAATTGGTTTGAAATGTAGAGTCTTGTATTTGCAACTGTTTTGTGCATGTTACACATGTAGTTTCTATGTAATGAAATGTTGTGTTATGTAGAGTCACGGTTGCTTAATATGCTATTATGTTTCTCAAATGAGAATCATAAGGAGGAGTGTTAGAATTGGCAGTATGTATGATGTCTCATTTGCCTATCTTTTTTTAAAAAAAAAGGAAAACATTCATATGTTCGTTCTCTGTGGTTCTCTGTCCGGGCTCGCACCACACGATATTTCCATCAGTCTTTTAAATCAGTAATTTAATAATTAATCCTATATTATTAATTTATAATTACAATATACTAATCTAGTATTGTGTCCAATAAAAGAATTAGTATATATAGTCATTCCACAGCCGGGCGGCCCTTACCGTAAATGAGCTACTGAAAAACCTCGTCGTGTGACTTGGTGTCTTCAGCGCTAAACTCTGGTCGGATCGTAGTGCTGAGCTGGGTACTGAGGAAGCTAAAGCGCTCTTTAAGGTAAAGCGGAGTGGCTGAATTGAACAGCACTGAGTACAGCAGCGAAAGGATGTGAGTATTCCTGCCGAGGCGGAGCCACTTGAGCTTAGTGCGATATTCAGAAAAGTGGTCGTATTTGCGTAAGCGAAATATAAACCTTATAGCAAAGTTTTGGAGGCGCACAATTTTATTTAGTTGCTCTTCAGTTAAGTCGAGCATAGTCGACGATAGGTAGCAACAGAGATTGTGCAAGCGCAATCTTGGTGGCAGTTGGCAGAAAATTCCGTATAAACTTTTCAGAGAAGCCGCCGAAGCGAATATTTTCCGGCTCGATTATACGAGGTGCAGCCCTAAAGTGGTTAGTTTCTAACCTTACAAACCGCGTACAGTGTAGAACAGATATAGAACCGTACAACGGCACCACTGGTGAAATTAATACTCAAGGCAGCATGCTCGGCTGTCTAATTTTCTTGATATTATATCAATGATTTGCCTGAAATTAAGCCCTCGTGATGGAGTATAACCTTCCTGCGATGCCGAAAGAGACCCATGCCCCAGGAGTACCATTATTTACGTGTATCTTATTTGCGGATTTCATTACTTTTGCTCTACCAAAACAGTATTCATTTAGTAGAACTTTTAGATTCTAATATAGGTAACAAAAATTCTAAATTGGTTAAATGACCAGAGGCTTTAGTAATATGCTATGCCTACCATAAGTGTCAACTTTATATAAACTACTATTTTAATACAATATCAATAGAATTTTTAAACTCATTTGGTCTCTTAGGAATTGCAATAGACAGCAACCTAAGCTAAAAAAATATATAAAGAAAGTGGCGAGTAGGTAAATTATTCAGCTTTACTCATCATTACTCTAAGAAATTCTTCCCAATTCTTCCCGCGAGTGTCGTAAAAGGCGACTAAGGGACACAAACCGGGGGTGGGCAGCAGCGCCCCCTGCAGTACAATTCCACCGAACTGCGATCCCCAACCCGCAAGCCCAGCGTGGGGATTAAGGGCATTACCCCCTGTGATTGCACCACGTGTCGCTCTTTAGGGGAAGGCTATGTCCAGCAGTGGACTAGTACAGCCTGACGACGACTCTAAGAAAGCATTACAGCATTACTCTAAGAAACACACCTTTTTAAACCTTGAAAAACAGACGGATCTAAAAAGTGCAATGTAGGTACTCTGGCTTCTTCGCTTATGCACAGGTAGGCCTGGGCAATGTACACATTGGCGCCTACTCTGGCAAAATGGTACATACTGTTTATGCAAGATGACGCATGGGCGTCCATGAGTAGGCCAACTTTTCTAATTTGTAACTAGTCTAGCACGTATATTAAGAATTCTTTTATTTTCAGGGATTAGTGGTGAGAAGAATCTAGTAAAATGGGAACTTTACTAATTATTTAAACTACCAACTTAGCTAATTATTTAAACTACCAACATCTAACTGAGTAATCAGGACACGTTTACACCTACCTGTTTGAGCTAACGAATAGGCGCATTGGTCGGCCGAGAGAGTTTTGGAGAAACGCTTTTTTATAGCCGAAAACAAAGTCAATGATTTCATAGTTTACATACAAGAGGACAAGAATTTAAGTACCGAAAGCTGTGACGTTCATAGAGCGCGCAAAATGTACCTAGCCCTGAGTGAATGATTGATACCCTTTCGGGACATGGCTGTTGACGTGACGGAATGTCTAAAGGGTTCAAAAGTGAAGGTGTCGCGATGTACAAAGTTTAATGGTCAAAATGTTGCAGTAACAAAATAACAAAGTTTACATTGTGTTTATGTTACATTATACTCTTGTCAGAATTCAAACATTTAACAATGTGATTTTTTCAAGGTATATCAGAGATTAAATATACAAATGTTACAGTATTTTAGCGACTAATCATGTAGTTGATTGAATAACTGACTCCTGCAGTTGCAAAAATATTACACCTATTCACCGAGGCCCGGTGGCCGTCGGTAATACGGATGATGAGGTGAGGTGCGATGAAACGCTTAGTAGGTACACAACGTGATGGACTTCGTAGCCGTAGGCAGATCTGGACCGTTGGGCCGTCATAGTGAGGATACTGCCTGCTTGACTGCTGTTCCGACCCTAGTATATTCATTTACCTATACTTGTCGAGACACAATTACATTTGAGGGTAAGACTTCCTACTACTATTGGCGCCACTTTCTTTTTGCGATTTCACCATAACATAAAACGAGTAATACGTCTATTGTGAATTTTTACTCCCGTATTATCACAGAGGAAAAAAGAAAGTATTATTTAGCACTTATAGGTAATCGAACAATTTGGACATTCTGGCATTGCCAGAAGCAATGTACCTATGTGCCTGTATGTAAATTTTATGTCGTGTCACGTCATGGCATTCCGTGCAATCCATATTAGCCAAGGTAAATGCATCATTTGTAGGGCATAGCGTACGTTTTTACAATAACAATCCAAAAAACATTTTACCCCTGCCTAAAAATAAATTTAAAATATTCATTAAAAAGGCGCTACATAAAACGGCCTAAAATAAAATAGATGACTTTATTAGTGATGATTGCTTTTGGCAGTAAACTAATTCCACAACGAGTTAATCATTTACATAATTGTTTTATTATTTTTAATATGTAATTTCTCGAATGTACAGACGCTGTGACTGCATATCTAACTATGCTATTATTACTGATAACTGACAAGAACTTGATCTTACGTGTTTGCCAAATGAAAATTCAGGGCATTAGCACGATTCGATTCGATATCAACCCTTGTAGGTCCCCACTGCTGAGGCACGGGTCTCATATTAGCACATATATTATAATGAACTTAAAACGAAAACTATCATGATAGTTTTCGTTATAGTCTTTAACATATGACAGGAAAACTTCGTACAAAATCCATTGAAAATTACTTCGATGAAGTCTTGAAAATAAAGAAAGAATTGAAATGATCTCGACGCTAAACTTGTATGAGATACCGATTTCCGATGTTTTGATTATGTAGGTTGCATGCATGTTTATATGCTCTGATAAAAAATATTCTTATCTTATCTTAAATCAACTTTCTAAAAGGAACCTTAACATTTAGGGTTCCTGGAAGAATTGTTTAGTGTATTATGTTGAATGCTTTTCTGTAAAAAGTGATACCTGGTTACTTAATATCTCCGAAGACCGTTATTACTCTGGTGCGATTTTTTTGAAAAAAAAATTATAGAATAGAACACTTTATTTTATATGGATTATGGAAATTACACGAATATTTCTAAACGTACCTATTAAGAGTACAGACAGCCTTACACGAATACAGAGAATAAGTACACGACGTATCTCGCGGGAAAAATACCTATTAACACGCGATATAAAATTATTATCAAAATGTAATGATAATCTTGACAAATTGAATGAACTGATATTTAATTATCTACGATATTATCTGACTGTAACCTAAATTACCTACTAAATGTAGAAATTACCGAAACATATTAGTACATATGACAACAAAAAGGTTTGGAGATTTTGCCAAAATTATACTTGTAACTGACACCTAATTTAACTTGTAACGTTAATTAAGTCGCTGGTACTAACTTATTTTATATAAATAAAATTTAAAATTATATCGTGCAAAGGACATTTTCACCGAGTTTATTTTTTTTTTTCTTGCGATTCGAACTCTTTCAAAGCTGTTAGTTTCACAACTACCTGATATATGTGAAGAAGAAGGTATCATAATTAAAACTGTTTTTATACGGATTTATGCTCGTTTATTACATTTTTACAATTTTCCAACGTTTCGGCACTTTTTCAGGTGCCGTGGTCCCGGAGGACCTAAAAAAGTGCCGAAACGTTGGAAAATTGTAAAAATGTAATAAACGAGCATAAATCCGTATAAAAACAGTTTTAATTATGTCTACAGCTCGTGTTAACCTTAGAAAATACTATAAGAAGGTATCAAACAAACTAACTATTTATTAGGGAGTTATTCTTCATATTTTCAAAACAGGATTTAACTTAATCAAAAGTTTTCAACTTAAGGTTACACTACACTAGGTTCAATCGCCCCCGTGAACATTGAGTAGGTAATGAAAAATAATGTTATTACATTTTACGTACTTTTATGGGTGAGATAGACAGACGTTGAAGCGCCCGGGGCGTAGTGGAACCGAGTGAATGGAATCAATCACTTGGGTTAAGCAACAAGAGGCGCGGTCAAGTGCTGGATGGGTGACCATCCCACGACTACTAGTGGCATTTTATCTGAGACCTTCCGTTCTTGTGCCGGCTTGTACCGTTGGTGCCGGCTGTCATGTAATGGCAGTCGTGTAACTTCTGACAGTAAGGGCCGCCACTGCCTTATAATCCTCCACTAACACGGATACCGATTTGATACCATATAGACAGACGTCTAAGACAAATTAACAGAGTCTCGTTTGTCATACTTCGGAACGAAAAGAAAAGAAAAGATAAAAAAAGAAAGGAAAAGAAAGCTATTTATTATGACAACAAGACACATCACAGAAACAAAATTAACAGATATAATTGACCTACATGTACAGTTGACAGTACATCAACCTTTACACGTGTGCATTCTACTCAGTTGCCTTAAGAGTGACTATACAACTAAAATGTTAAGGTTGATCTGCTGTCTACTGTACATTTTACGGCCCCGTGAATGTTCAATTTTTTAATGCCCACTTGCGTAGATTAATTTGACAGAGGTATGCGTGGGCGACGCGGCCAGTGCATTACGTTTCACCCGCGATTACGGGAACTACTAGATTAGTCTTGTGAAGTTTTACATAACGCGGTAAATAAACCTTTTGTGCTTAAGTTACTTCTATAAAAGAAAAAACAATGAAAAAAGTTTGGATCGCCGTAACCGTAGTGGCTGGTGCAGCAGTGTTGGCTGGCCTTGGTGTGCTCGTATGGTACTTGGTGCGAACGGAGGACACCTACGTTACTATACGTAAGTATTTATACATTGTCTCAAGAGACTGAGACGGTAATCTCAGACATTTTTTGCACATCTTCACTTAATTTTAGAGGCATGCCCCGCCACTGAAATGGAGTAAATTAATGGATGTAGTTTTTAAGCTAGATGAGAATTGCACAATTTCAGAGAATTCTCATCTTAGATTGCAAAATTTTTCACACTTCTTATTAGGTAAAGATTAAGAATTTAAGTCCAAGAAACATATTCATAAGAAACATTCACAGCACCATTTCGCCAAAATAAGCGAAACAAATTATTCTATAATCGACGACTTCGACTAAGAATTACTGAATCTTTAAAGGAATGTCATCAGCGTTCGATTCGCAAGTAGCTTGTATTTGTCTACAGCAGTGTTTCGAGCTGTAAGTCGTATTGCTTCTTGCTCGTGGGGTCGCGGTCGCCGCAGACAGGTAAAAGCAAAATGAAAGGCATGTAGTTAAGCCAGGTTTTCACGGTCTCAGTACGCTCGGAACGAGTGCGCCATCCGAGTAAACTAATGCTTCTGATTGGACGGTTTTTCGTGACAACACCAAAATACGGATAGCCAGAGGTTGCGGGTTCGAATCCCGGCATGGGTGAAATTTTTAGCCTCTAAATAGGTTTTTAAACACCAAAATAGCCAATCAGAAGCATTAGTTTACTCGGTTGGCGCACTCGGTCCGAGTCCACTAAGACCGTGAAAACGCGGCTTTTGTCGCAAAATTGGCAAAATCGGTGGTAGGTAGGACCAAAACAGTCAGATACCGTCGGGATTCGCGATAGTCATACACTGCATACGTAAAATAACGTAATACTTAGTAAACGTCTAAACTTAATACTTAGTAGGTAAGCGTCTAAAACGTATTATAAACAAGTTATGATTTTTGTCATTGGTCGCGCTAGTTAGCACCCTGAAGAACCTTAAAACGCGCTGAATTTTCTCATTACTACATCAAAATGCCACCCATAGTTTAGTAAATTTTCGGCTGAGTTGCTTTGAACATAGAAGCATTTTATGTTAAAGCCCCGAAAGTGGGATGGTCTCTCTTTATATTACATTTAAGTCCCGATATTTGTTAAAAAGGATATGGCAAGTTCGGTCTCGGCAGGTCGTTAATATATTTTTTTTAATTAGTTATGGCTGTGTCCCACTGCTGAGCAAAAAAGACATCCCCTTCAGATTTCCACTCCTCTTTGTTTACGGCCAATGCTTCCCACCCAGGTAAATATTTGGTCAGGTCGTCACACCATCGTTAAAATTTATTATTTTTAAAAAATTGGGGGTCGCGCCACCGATAAGATTGCGAAAAACTGGTTTACGGAATACCAAAACAAGGTCATTTTAATGTTGGATTGCGAAGTATCTATGCCGTTTAGAATCAATATACCGCTGGCACACGGAAATTTTACAAGATATTCCACCGGCTACGGATTATTAGTACAGACGCCAGAACATGAGCCCTAACCCACGTGAACTCCACTGCAATCAGTTGCATTCAGGGCGGCTTTGCAACAAAAATGTAACGGTTGATGTGCTGTTTACTATATCTAAAGAGTACTTACTAAAATTAAAAGTGTTTTTCATCAGAAAGTTTTGATTTTGTCGCTAGCGTGATGTCTTCCACCTAGGTATTTAATTGTTTAAAAAGTTTTTTAACAGATTTCATGGTACATTTTTAAAAACTACTAATTCCAGAGTTGGAAGGCTCCCTAGGGGCCATAACGCAGCACGCCGGGTTCACGACCATCTCAAATGCTGGGCATATGTTCTGGTGGTTGTATCCCACTCAATCGGCAAACAGCACAAGACCCATAATCCTTTGGCTGTCCGGGGTGACGGATCTACCACCGAGCTTGGCGGCAAATATCGGCATGTTCGGACCGTATGACGCCAACTTGAACAGGAGGAACAATTCGTGGGTTAGTGAAAAGTCATTTTCAATAGAGTAAATGTACTTTAAATTAGAGGCTTCCAACTATAACTTGTAATCTTTAAAATGATTTTCTTTATAATTTTACAGATAATACACCAAGCCGTATTTGCGACTTTTATCTTCTTTTAACTTTTTTTTATTATACTTTATTGCACACGAAAAACACAAAAAAGAAATACAATTTAAGAAAATACATACAAAGGCGAGCTTATCTCTGTGAGAGATTTCTTCCAGCAAACCTTGGGGCGTCGGAGTGGAGATGTGAAACGGGTCTATGCACGTGCACAACAAACACTACAAACTTAATACACTTCTACTTCAAGATGAGTGAGCTAGATAAGGTGTTTACATACATACCTTAGCGCATGAAATTGCCAATGCGCGATGGGCACGCGTGGTGATCAAGCCCATATTCTCTCACTAAGTGAAGGCCAGTGTTCTGCAGCGGTAGCGGGACGTATCAAAGCTATATAATAAAACTTTAAGCTAAGGCTTCGGTCCCTAACTTAAAAAAAAAGTTTTAAGTTAGGGAGCAAAGCCGAATCTTTGATATTAAGTTCTGAGCTATTAAGACATGAGAGTCCTATGAAACAAACACAGGAGTAAATACCGAAAAGAAAAATTGTTCCAAAGTTCATGCAACCAGATAGTGTAGTCCAAAAATTGCCCTTTTTGGCACTCACTGATGGATCATCAAAACTCTAGAGTACTTCTGATCGAGATCTTTGAAATGTAAATGTTAAATACTATTTAGGTACATAAATAGTATTTAACGAGTTTACTCCGAAATTTAATAAATTTAAAATATACACGATGATTCGGTTACACAGGGTCGCAATTTTAATACACCGTATTAAGGAAAAGTACCTAATACATAGAAGCCAAAGTAATTTATTAGTACGAGACCAGTCCTTATTATTAAAGTTATAAAAAAATTAAGTATTTTCTTCCTATTTTATCATAATATTACCTGTCACTTTATAGATTTGAGCCCTATCACACTAGGGATTTGAAAATTTTATTTGAAAGCGATGTTTCTACTGGAAAGTCGTGACTTTAGACATTTAAAACGCACGACTGGCGTCGTCGTACTTACTACCCAGGCTAGTCAATTTAGTTAGTTATATGACATACTATCTGTGCCCCGCGGTGTTACCCCCGGTTTACCGATTTCCCCATGGGAATAAGATATTTTTTCGCAGAAACCGTAGCCTATGTGTTAATCCAGGGTGTCAGCTAACTCCACACCAAATTTTATTAAAATCGCTTCAGCCGTTTAGACGTGAAGAAACAACAAACACACACTCACAAACTTTCGCCTTATTAATATTAGTGTGATGTGATGTGATGTGACGTGATGATAGTGTGATTCCACGCAACATACATATCGCTGTCTCCATTTTCACGTGCGGGGATCGCTCCCTCAGTTATTAATTTTTAATTTACCTTTGAATCAGTGCGAACCTTTCTGCTACACCCACCCCGGACATAGTAGAACATCAGATATCCTATGTACCTATATGTAGTCTCTTATACATATATAATGTGTGTACATGCAATAAACAATATTGTTTCTACCTATGTACTTATTTTACTTTCAACGACAAAGAACTTGATATCGGCAGTGCATGCAAATAAAAAAGAAAATAAATTATAATTCGTGTTCTTATGTTTGTTGCATGCACTCAACAGAATGAAATTATATTGTTACACTTCACCAGCAACTTTTGGAACACGCTTTAATTTTGTGAACATTTGTTACAGGTGGATGATTACAATTTACTGTTCATTGATGCGCCTCTTGGTACTGGGTTTAGTTCAGTAGAAAACGAAGGCCTTATACCGCGAAATGCAGAGGAAAACGGTGAGATTATAGTAAATTTACTGAAGTAACCTACTTATAACGTTTTTGAGAAAGCTATGGGATTACAATTATAATTTTTAACTGTATGGGCCTTTTCGACAAGAACGTTTAATAATAAGGGATCGGCTTCTGCTAGCTAGTAGCTACTTGTGAAACCCATGGGGAAGTTAATCATAAAGAATAACGAGGTAAAATAAAGCTACTCTTTGAAAGGTCATTGTTTCTCGAAACGTGGTCTGATCTATAATACGAATTTTCACCAGTTTGTCACACTACCGTCTGTTACACTGTTACAAACTGGGATTTTTTTTCCCAGTTTGTCACACAGCTGCGATGTTGTTACATAATGGAATTTTTAAAAGAATAGAATCCCTGTTTGTGACACCGTTCATGTCACACTCGTACCAAATGGGCAATTAATTAAAAAAATAATTTCCGGTCAGTAACAGCTTTACCAATCGCTGTTATTTTCTTTCCATTTAGTCATACCTACCTTTGTTGGTAGCTACACGAACTATTGATTTGGAGGAAATAACAGTACAAAATAGACAAAGTATTTATTAATAAATTAGTTACTGATTTATTTACTACACCATCATCATCGACTCATTATGTCCCCACCGAGGGACACGGGTCTCTTCTCTGAGGAAGATATAGGCCATAATCCACCACAGTGGCCAAGTCCGGATTGATGGAGGGTTGCAAGACTAGTGGCTGGTCTTACTGTCAGAAGTTTTCAAGCCGCCCGAGACTTGGATTAACGACTGCCATCTATCGACGACAGCCGGCACCAACTGCTTAAGGTGCCTTGCGATCCACGGAATCGCTCTGAAAAATGCCACTAGCGTTAGTAATAGACGGTTGACCCATCCATGCACTGAACGCGCCCTGTGTTGCTTAACCTTCGTCATCGTTTAAGATCATTCAGGCAGCCGGGACTACGAGCGATTCGAGACGATAGTTATAAAATTGCTGTTCGCGTTTGGTTATCGCGCTTTTATTTGTTACTCTGCTTAACGCTCTCTTTTACTGATTGTTTAATATAAATATTTAGGTATTGATTGTAGCAAATTAATCAGTCACTAATTGATAACAATATTTTATCTGTGTAGTACTGTTATTTCCGCCAAATCAATAGTTCGTGTATCTACCAACAAAGGTAGGTATGAAATGGAAAGAAACTATCAGCGATTGGTAAAGCTGTTACTAAATGGGAATATTGTTTTTAATTAATTGCCCATTTGGTACCAGTGTAACATGAATGGTGTCACAAACATGAATTGTATTATTTTAAAAATTCCATTATGTAACAATATCGCAACTTTAAAAACCTATTTAGAGGCTAAAAATTTCACCCATGCCGGGATTCGAACCCGCAACCTCTGGCTATACGGATAGCCAGAGGTTGCGGGTTCGGTACGGTTCTGGTACGGACCAGCGCTCTACCAATTGAGCCAATGGGCGACTCACGGCATCAGTGAATTTTCGAACCTCTTTACAATATTCTCTGTATTACGTACATGATGTCGCTGCCTGTACGTAATACAGAGAATATTGTAAAGAGGTTCGAAAATTCACTGATGCCGTGAGTCGCCCATTGGCTCAATTGTTAGAGCGCTGGTACGGATAGCCAGAGGTTGCGGGTTCGAATCCCGGCATGGGTGAAATTTTTAGCCTCTAAATAGGTTTTTAAATTTGTTCCTTAGCACGGGTTAGTGCATTAAAAATAAAAATAGTGTAATATCGCAACTGTGTGACAAACTGGGAAAAAAAAACCTAGTTTGTAACAGTGTAACAGAAGGTGGTGTGACAAACTGGGAAAAAAAAACCTAGTTTGTAACAGTGTAACAGAAGGTGGTGTGACAAACTGGGAACAAAAGGGGAAAATGGCACATTTACAGCGGAAAATTTGCTGGAAACCCTGCAGTCGATCTATTGGCTGCACCCGAGCCTCGCTGACAGCCCTCTCTACATCTTCGGACAGGGACACGGGGCGCAGATGGCACTGGCTCTGGCCCTCAGGATCCAACAAGTACGTTGTTAACTTTACTGATCTATAATCTTAAGGCCTGAGACACCAAGAAATAACGTGGGATAAGAGCGCGGGAAATATACGTCGTCTTTCCAATTCGGTTTCATACAAAATGTAGAGACTGAAGTCGAGGGCGTGGACAACTCGTGTACAACTCGTCGCGTCTTTGGCGCACCCTCACCTTACGTGTGACAGGCCTGAGTTTCACGGCAGGGCACAGACCTGCCTTCAAGGCGAAAGCATGGGCTCTACCATGACATACGCTGATAGCCCGATCGGTAGACTGGCCTCACAATTAAGAAATCATCGATTCGAATCTTGTCATATCAACTTTACAACGTTCTTATCTAAGATTCCGGAATTAAGTTAATAATGTGTATTAACACTTACTAGGGCCGGTATTACAGAAGCGTACTCAAGCGCCAATCTCTACTTAAGACTAGTTTTGAGTATGGATTTAATTTTAGAACGTTACTTGAGTCGAGATTCATCAAGCGCGACTCAACTGAGTAATAGCTAATTCGAGAACGATACTTACTTGGGTAGCAATCTCTACTTAAGTAAAGATCAAATCTGTATTTACTCAAGTGTGGTCGGAACCAAGGTAAATGTGCAGGAACATACGTGATGAAACCAAGGAGAGCCTGCATGAGATGTTCACATACGTTTGAAATTACAAATACCTACGCGGTGGGTACGCATTGTGATTGCCCATACTCTCTCTCTCTCGTAGAGAAATCCTTTGCTCTAACTGTAATAAAAACAATTCGCGTTGGTACGTCACAAAGACTTGTTTTACCCTGTTCAGTCTGGTATCATAGCAGTCCGGTTTTATTTTACTTTCAGAATGCGGGAATACCGCAGAACCTCAGAGGTGTCGCTTTGGGCAACGGCATTATAGACCCTGGATTGGTCCTCACAAAACTTGGCTTCTACATGGAGGAACTCGGCTATATCGACGCACCGGGTAGACAGACTATTGAGAACCTAGCGACGAATACACAAGAGTTAATTTCAGTTGGACAGTTAGGGGAGGCCTTCAATGAATTTGCGTCTTTGGGCCAGGCTGTCAACGAGGCTGGGGCGGTCGCCGTCAACCTACATCACATCGTTGAGAAACTTACTTCCGCCAATGGTAAGAGCATCACAACACTACATGTAGTTATTTATTGAATTCTAAACGATTTATATATAGGGTGTAGAGTAATAAAAACGTTTTTTACGTGATAACTCAAATAAACTCTTCATACATGAAAGGCATTAAAAGCATCGTGTAAAGTCATACTTTGAGCTCGATTTGTACCTTACCCAGCCGTCAACAGTCGATTAACAGATTGTTACGAACTGATGGACGGATAGACATGGCAAATCTATAAGGGTTCTTCATTGACTGCAGTCCCCTTAAATATATATGGCGGTGAATTTTCAGCCACGTTCGGTGAAGAAACCCGTTTGAAGAGCGCTCTGAGGACGGAGAGGAGCCTGTCAGAGTTTATGGACGCTGTGGTGGCTCCGTCTCTGGGCATCCAGCAAACAGCATACGACAGCCAAAGAGCAGCAGTCGTGCGCGCTTTTGCAGACTCCTACATGGCGTCGGCAGTTCCCATGGGTAGGTGCATAAGGCCTACTTTCGTACCGCCAGTACAGTCGACAGAAACTTTACTTTTTAGTTGCAAAGTCGCCCGAAATATAACGGAGTAGAGTTGTCGGGTATAGGTTTAGTATAATAGTAATTATACTTTAATGCACACGAAACATTAAATAGGTCATTACATAATAATAACATGTACAAAGGCGAGCTTATATCTGCAAGAGATTTCTTCCAGCAAACCTTGGAGAGTCGGAGCAGCAGTAAAAAACGGGTAAAAACTATATACGTGTACAAAATAAACTACATAGACTGCAAAAACCCTTAACAATAACCTAAGCAGAAATAATAGTATTGACGCCTCTGACCCGGAGTCTACTTGTTTAAACGGAGCGCCCACACAAGCGTCTCCCATTCAAACCGGTCTCCGGGTTACAATTATAATAAATAATCTCAGAGTCTGGAGAAAGATTTATTTATCTGCTGTAACGGTCGATAGGTAAATAAAGGAGGGAGGGAGAATAAAGGGCGGGAGGAAAGGAGGAGACCGTATCTATTTTTCCAGTCTACTGCTGTTTTCGAATACAATAGATATTATTTTTGTATTTTTAGTGTTTGTCCACTAATACCTAAGTACATTCTCATTAACTTTTTCCTTTTTTCCAGTGGAGGAGATTCTTCAAAATACGGAGCTGAAAATCACTATCTACAACGGGAACCTCGACGCAGTATCAAACACACTGGGTATGTATGACATTGGAACTTTTTCATCACCCCTACTGGGCCTAGGTTGTATTAAAACTTTGAAGTACAATGACTACTGAATGAACAAACCGATTTCATTTCATTGGCGCTTCGAATCATAGCGCGCACATATTGCAAACTTTCGGGCGCCAATGGTATGAAAAACGCGTCACAACCAAAACCCAAATCTGTTATTTCATTGCACTATAATGCACTTACAGAATTCATGCCCTGGTGAAAAAACGTGGACTATCTACCCTGAAAAGTCTTATAGAATGGTAAATGTGATGGTCAATAGTCTTATTTGTAAGTGTCTAGCGGGTGCCTGAGATTTTGTCTGCACAGTATAGTCTAGGATGCATAGGAATATCACAGATCTTTGTCTATCTGTACGCCAAGTTTTATGTAACTCTGTTCAGCGGATATTGCGTGATTGAATAACAAACATCCAAACATGCAAACATCTTCACTTTCACATTTACAATAAGTTTTAGTAGGATTCATAAGAAATTGATTCCACTTCTTCTTCTTTCGAGTCGAAAGCGTGCGACTGCGGCGATTGCGCTGGGTGATGCCTCCATGAGATTCCGCAAGCTGCACTGAGAAGCTTCAGGGCAGACACAAAGATGCGATGTTGTTCGTGCACGGCATTCCAACATCTTAAGGCAGGATCCCTCGTCTCTTCAGATTATCCCTGGATCGAGCAACTCTTCCACGAAGATGGTTTAGAAATCTCCATACTCTACACTTCTCAGACCCTCCAGGTGGTGGTGGTAGTACTCCGGCGTTTAATAGACTATATGGATGTATAAGGTGTTAATGTGGATAGGTGTTTCGCCTACTCCCTCCACTCTACGTAGTCGAAGTTCCGCCGTTTCCCTCGAGAGGCTTAAAAGCAGTGAAACGTTTCCAGGACTTTAGCTACTGCTTCGTTGTACCTAATATGGTAATGCATCGGATGGCTGTCATCATTTGCCTGCGGAGTGCTGGTAGCCCTATTCCAGCAAGCAGCATGGCCGCCGGAGTCGGATTCAAAAGCCCCTGATTAGACGGCAGGTCTCGTTTAAAGCCAGATCGACGTGGCCAGTATGCGCAGAGTTACTCCAGACAGCTTCTACCATTTGTAGAGCTTCCAATGATCTTTTTGACACGCCTGAGCTAGAGCGTCGGCAAAGAGAGTGTGACGCATGTTTTGCAGGACGGGTTGGTCGTTTGTGTAGATAGTGACTAGCATTGTAGCCTGCTCACTAAAACACTCTTCAGACGGTCTTAAAGCCGGACTAAAACAAATTCAACTAAACCATCTAATAATTAACATAACATAACATTTACATACAGGCACATACATTGCTTCTGGCCCTACACTAGGATACCCTGTGTCGTGGGAACCAGAAACAACGACATCACAAACATGTAAACATCCAAGACATTAAAAATCTCGTAATACGGTGTTTGCTGTCGAACTCCTCCGAAAAGGCTTCACGATTTTATATACGCACGTAAAAATCACGCTCTTTCTGAAGCGCGTGATTCAGATTGATTGACGCTCTGGCGTTCTGCACCACTTTCTATACGTGCGCCCTGTGGGCTATATATACTCAAAAGTCCTACAACGCCCTCCGCGTCCAGTACAACAATGCTTTTAGAGCGTTGATGGGGCTGTCGCGCTTCTGCAGCACTTCATGTTAAGGAGTGTAACCTCCTTTACTTTACGTTGCCACTTGTCTTTGACAAGCTGATTGCATTCGTCGATTGTTTTACTGTCAATAAATATTATCAAACATGTAAAACTTTATTATGGTAGCAGAGCGTAATATTTTAAGTATTTTGAGCTTACTTTGAGGATGCGAAGTGTATTTATTCTAGGAAAAAATTTGTAGAAAATTCATACAGTGTAATCTGTGCCGGCTGACTACCACTACCGCTATGGATAGAGCAATCGTGGAAGCATCCAGGGTGCAGATAGGACACCTGGATACCAAAAACTTCAAATCATGGAAGTACAGAATATTGGTTGTTATGAAGGCCATCCCTGGCGCCTTAGACATTGTCGAAGGTAAGCGGAGTAAACCTTGTCAACCACCCGCAGAAGCAGATGCGGCTGCCCAAGCAAAATACGAAAAAGATCCACAAGAGTTTGTGAACATTGATAGTGCCGTCTTAGTTCTCATCACGACAAACATGACAGATGAAATTCTAAATCATGTCATGCGGCTGACAAGTTCTAAAGATGTATGGGAAGAACTTAATCGTTTATATGGAGAAAGTAGTGAAGATAAAAGTTACGACCTGTGTCTACGTTTCTTTAGCTACAAAAAGGAAAAAGAACATGGTAAGGCAACTCATATTTCAGCACTGAAGAATATCTGGCATGAATGGAACAGTTTCTTAGATTCAAAATTACCAGACGTGTTACTGATCTGCAAGATTTTGGACACTTTACCGTCGGAATTCTTCGCCTTTAAATCAAGTTGGCTACTAATGACAAAGAAAGATCGAACCGTTGAAAATCTCACTACTCAACTATGTGCCCATAAAAAAACTTTAATGAAAAAGAGCGAAACTGAGGATGCGAGCACGTCAGAGGCACTTTATGTAAGAACAACCGGAGGCAAAAAGAAACAAGAAAAGGAAATTAAATGTAAATATTGTGGAATGACCGGACATAGAGTGAGACAATGTAAGAAATGGATATCTGATGGTAGACCACCTAAAGAGGCAACATCAGTAAACTTAACATTACCTGTCTTGGCCCTCAACAATTTAGTTACAGACAAAGAGAACTGGTTTGTAGATAATGGCGCGACTAGCCATGTAACAAACAGATCAGATTTATTTGAAACTTTTGAATTCTTCAAAGGCCAACATACTGTGACAGCAGCGAATGGTCACACTATAGAAGCAATAGGGAAGAGGACCATCCGTGTAGAAGTTGATGTGAATGGAAGACGAGAGCAAGTAACACTCAAAGATGTCTGGTATGTCCCAAACATTAAGATGAATCTTTTTTCTGTTCTTGCCACACATGACCATGAGTACAACACTGTCTTTGAGTCGATGCCAGATACGTGCACTTTGAAAGTAGCTGGATCCATCAAGTTAGTAGGAAAATGGCAGAGAAATGGAGGACTTTTTAAGCTGAACCTAACTTGCCTAGTACCGAAACGAGAAGTTAATGTGGCACTGACAAATCCACTACAAGTGTACCACGAGAGACTCGCTCACCAGAGTAAGAGACATGTGAAACAATTCATTGAAAGAGAATTGGGTTTGAAAGTCAAGGACAATCAATCAGATCTATGTGAAGAATCTCTATATGGAAAGGCCCATAGGCAGATGTTTGGCACAAGGGTGAGAGCGACTCAATGTGGAGAACTCATCCATGCTGACATATGTGGACCTTTTACATACTCGATACAGAAATTTCGATACTTTCTTTTGTTCAAAGACGACTTTAGTCACTATCGATGCATATATTTTCTAAAGCAGAAATCCGAAGCACATCATAAGCTCAAACAAATGTTAACTGAAGCTCGAGTTGCAGGAAACACTGTTAAAGAAATTTTGACCGATAACGGAGTTCGACAACGAGCAATTTCGAAAGATCTTAAACGAGCATGGCATAAAACAAAGACTGACAATGCCTCACACTCATGAACAAGCTGGATGCGTAGAAAGAGAGAATAGGACTATAGTAGAAGCAGCAAGAGCAATGATGCATGCACATGAGGAGATACCGCAAGGTTTATGGGCAGAACTCGTTAACACAGCGACGTATATCTTAAACCGCACTGGTTCATCGAGCACGCCAGGAATATCTCCTTATGAACTATGGTACGGAAAGAAACCTGGTATTAAGCACCTGAGAATCACTGGTTGCAATTGCTACGCTCATATTCCGAAATCTAACCGCAAGAAGTTAAGCAAGAAAGCTAAGAAAGGAATCTTGATTGGCTATGATGGAGATGAAGGATACCGAATTTGGGATAAAGTTAATCACAAGTTAATTAGATCCAGAGACGTCACGTTTGAAGAAAAACCGTTACTGGGTTACAAAGACCAGAATGACGATCAAACTAAGAACATTTCACAACCTTCACCATCAACTAGCAAACAATTTCGATTTGAACTGCCAGATCTACAAGACAACTTACCCAAAAATTCTATACCGAACGATGCTTATCAAGACAGACTTATATATGCAAACGATCCAACGTATCAACCAACACAGCTTAATGGACATAATGAGCAAGTTGATGACCAAGAAGTCCGTGTACAGCAAGATGAACAGGAAGCACTTGATTTTCACTATGAGCAAAATGAGACCGAAGATGAATCAGATCAACTTGAAACTGCAGAATCTGAATATAAGGAAACAGAACCAGTAGAAGTTGAGCACGAGGAGCTGTCGATTAATGAAATTGAGCAAGAAGGTCAAATGACTCTGAGGAACCGGAATAATCTAAGACCTCCTAGTCGATACAGAGACACTGTTTGTAACATCAGTATGTCGTCTAATGCAGTTGAGCCTAAAAGCTACAAAGAAGCTATGTCAGGAGTAGATCACGATAAATGGAAAGAGGCAGTTGATACTGAAATTAATGCTTTAAAAGAAAACGAAACATGGGAACTAGTAGAATTACCGGAAAAAAGCAAAGCTATTCCCTGTAAGTGGATCTTCAAAATTAAAAATAATCCGGACGGGACACTAGACAAATACAAGGCCCGATTAGTCATTAAGGGATATTCTCAAAAGGAAGGGCTGGATTTCTTTCAAACGTTTAGTCCTGTGGCAAGAAGCAGCACAATACGAGCACTTCTTAGTGCTGCTGCAAAGCAAAATATGTCGTTAGCTCAATTTGATGTCTCCACAGCGTTCTTATACGGAAAATTAGATGAGGAAATTTACATGAAACCTCCACAAGGCTATACCACTAATCCTAGGCTTGTATTCATGCTAAAGAAGAGTCTGTACGGTTTAAAACAGGCACCGCGACGTTGGAACCGATGTATCACTGACTACATAATAGCTCTCGGATTTCAGCAGAGCAAGGCGGATCCCTGCCTATTTATAAGAAAGAAAGGCAAAAATAAAATAGTCTTAGCCCTGTATGTTGACGACGGGTTAATCGCTTCCACAAGTGAAAAAGAAACTCAAAACTTTCTGAAAGAGCTGAAAAAGCGTTTCAAAATAACTGTTAAATCAGCGAATTATTTCCTGGGTATGGAAATTGAGAGGAAGTCGAACGGCTCTATTCTAGTACATCAGAAAGCGTTCACTAAACGCGTGTTAGAAAGATTCGGAATGGTGAATTGTAAAGCCGTAGCCACACCAATTATTAAGACGAATAACATAGAGGATGAAAATACTTCAGACCGCTTCCCCTACCGTCAAGCAGTTGGAGCATTGGCTTATCTTATGACTGGTACAAGACCAGGTATAGCTTATGCTATAAGCGTCGTAACACGTAATTTAGACCATCCTACAAAGGAAGATATCCATACTGTCAAGCGGATATTACGGTATTTGAAAGGCACAATGGATAGAAATTATTTACAAAAGCGGCACAGCCCCTGGTCTAGAATGCTACAGTGATGCTGATAACGGAGATGATCTTAGCACAAGGCGCTCCACTACTGGCATGTTATGCTTGTTTGGTGGTGGACCAATTTCATGGCAGAGTAAACGCCAACCACCGTTGCAATTTCATCCACCGAAGCGGAGGTGATAGCTGCCAGTGAAACTGCTCGCGAGATTATATGGTTGAAGAGAATATTGAAAGATATTACTGGCGAAGATTGCCCGACAAGTCTTTGCATCGACAATGAGTCCGCAATTAGACTAGCCAAGAATCCACCATATGAATATCATCAACGAACAAAGCACATAAGAATCAGATCGTTCTTTATAAGAGAATGTGTCACAAATGGTGTTCTTGATGTATGTAAGGTCCCTGCGGCTCGACAGCTTGCCGATATGTTGACAAAACCGTTGTATGGACCCAGAATTCAAGAGCTCAGCAAAATGTGCAACATAAAAAACGGAGGCGGATGTTAAGAAGTGTAACCTCCTTAATATTACTTTACGTTGCTACTTGACTTTGACAAGCTGATTGCATTTGTCGATTGTTTTACTGTCAATAAATATTATCAAACATGTAAAACTTTATTACTTCAGGGATGTTCACAGATTGTTTTTACACCACGATGCGTAAAAGATGTGCGTCCCTGGTGCGCCGGGTTCGTGGCAGCCCCAACAGCCTTCTTGGCATGATAACGGATAGGTAGACTGTCCCTAGCACCTAGCACCTAGTCCCATAACCCGCTGCTGCTTTATCTCCCATGGGATTGGGCAGCACGCAGCACAGAGAATGATTTATTTTACAAAATGTATACCTAATGTTCGCGCAACGGAACGTATTTGGAGGAGGGATTTTTCTTTGACAGCGACATCTGTCACTTGTCTTTAGCATCGCCACTTATCTGTAGATTGTCTCAACGACAAAACGTAAATTATTAAAAAACTGTAAATTGTAAATTAAAACGCCACTGTATACGTACAATATATCTTTTGTTTCACTAAACAAAATTTGGTGCCGTGACCAGGATAAATTCGAGGCCTATCCGAGTTTGGAGATTTGTAACCGTTTGTTACCGGCACGGCGGCCATTGGAAAAAGGCCGCTCTGTATCGACGCCGGCGCTGCATGGATATTCAAATTACTGGGTACTGTGACTTCGAACACCTTCAGCAAACAAAACATATAAGGACAAGCAGATTCAATGTAATTGGAAATTGATACAAGGCGAAATCGACGACCGCGTGCACGGTGAGGCCGTTCCTTTTTCCCACCATCCTTGTCCCATGTCCCAAAATATCTCTTCGGAAAATCAAAATTGTAAAGTCAAAGTTGTAAATTGTCGTCGGAAAGTAATAAAGTCTCGTATTTGTCCATGTAAATTAATCCTGGGTTATAATTTGTGTGATTTCCGTAAAAACTGCAAATTTCACAACGGTTAGCTAAAAATACATGCGCTTAACGCCATTTTGTATATGTAACTCAAAGGTATAAATCGTTAATGTAAAAAATGTATTTCAAAGCCCTTTCTTCTCCAAATTCCAGGTGAAAAGAACAATACGAATTTGTGTACCTAAATATCAAGTGAAAATTCCATCCAACCTGCCAAGCCGATTTGAAGGTACCTAGATATCTAACAACTTGTTGACGAACCGCAGCTTCAATTCAAAGGTATTTATTCGCATCATTTATTTACCTTAGTTGCTGGCTCCCACAAACATGGATGTATTACTTAAGAAACGTAGTTCACAAAAAGGGCGACTAACAATTTTTTTTAATTATCTTGAACAGCTACCTCCAGTAGAACAGTTAACAGATGTGCAAGTAAACGAATTAAAGTTGAGGTTATCAAGGTTGGATATTTCTTTAGGTGGCTATGATTCAATACAAACGGAAATAGAATCTTTGTCTGATAATTCGCCCGAACAGTTAAAGATTAGAGACGAAATTGAAAATATATTCTTTAATCTTATGTAAAAGGCTCAAACGATACTTGACAATGTAACTAAGCTCTCTGCACGAAGTGAAAGGGATATTAAATCTTCTAGGAACAGTTATGATCGAGAAAATAGTACAAATAAGAATAATGTGAAGCTTCCTACCATAAAATTACCTACCTTCGATGGTAATTATGAAAAGTGGATTGAGTACCGGGACACATTTGATTCCTTGATCAACAATAATGATTCTATTGAGGCGATCAACAAATATCATTATTTAAGGTCATCTTTAGAGGGAGGTGCGGCACTCGTAATAAAATCTATGGAGTTTAGTGCCAGCAGTTACTCCGCCGCATGGGAGCTATTATGCCAAAGATACGATAACAAGAGGTTGTTGATTGCCGCTCATATGAAGCAGTTGTTTGCAATGGATTGTATCTCCAAGGAGTCAGATAGGTCTTTGCGCTGTATGATCGATCATATCTCCAAAAATTTGAGAGCCCTAAAGGGTTTAGGGCAGTCCGTTGAGGATTGGGATACCATTATAATTCACTTAGCATCTACAAAGTTGATGTAACAAACAGAAATTGGGAGGAGCATAAAGGCTCGCTAAAGGATATTCCAACGCTCGAGTATTTTTATACATTTCTGCGTAATAAAGCAGACGTTCTGGAAACCGTAAAACAAAGTAAAAGTGTAGGGAAGCCTAAAAAGGTTTCCAGTTTTGTAGCATCGGCGAGTGCTAACGAAAATTGTCAATCCACCAAATTGACTTGTATTATTTGTAAACAAGGCCATCGCCTAAATAACTGCCCACAGTTTATTTCTATGGATTTGGAAATAAGAAACCAAGTGGTTTCTCGAAATAAACTTTGTGTAAATTGTCTTGGAAAGGGGCATTATGCATATAACTGTAAATCAAGTCCATGTAAAGTATGTAAATACAGGCACAACACACTGTTGCATAGATCGAAACCGCAATATGTAAATAGTGAGGGTAACGCATCTTCAGCGCAAGCACATCTCTCGCCAGCCGCCGCCGCCGCCGCCACCGTACCAGTGCCGGGACCGGTTTCATTATCAGCGACGACGAGTCGGCAGTGTTATTGTCAACTGCACTTGTGAAAATCGTAAATAAGCAATCAAATAAGTGTATCGAAGTGCGTGCTCTCTTAGATAGTGGTAGCCAGATAACAATAATAACTGAATCCTTACGGAAAAGGTTATGATTGCAATGTAAATCAGCCAGTCAACCTGTGACAGTATCTGGTATAAGTAATGCGAAGTTTAGCATTGTGGATAGCTGTGAGTTTCTATTGAAATCCCGTAACAGCGAGTTTTCTGTGGATGTTAATAGTCTGGTTGTGCCGTGTATAACAAATGCGCTGCCAAATGCAAAGGTGAACATTGAGCATTTACAAATACCGTCAGATATCGAATTAGCTGATCCGCGGTTTCATGAACCAGCTGAAATTCATGTTTTGATTGGCGCGGATTTATTTTGGGAGTTAATTGCCCAACAAAGAATCTAACTAGGAGAAGGTAAGCCTATCTTACAAGACTCTAAATTAGGCTGGATTGTTTCGGGGCCCGTTGGTGCTGAAGTAAACTCGAGTAAAAGGGTATCTTGTAAAATTATGGTGGACTTGTCTCAGCAATTAGAAAGGTTTTGGAAGATTGGAGCTGCCGGGGTATGAAAGAAAAGATAAAATATGTTCGAGTGATCTTGTTTGTGAGCAACCTTTTACAGAAAACACTCAAAGATTAAAAAATTGTAGACTCAAAGATTAAAAAATGGTAGAATTGGTGACTCATTTCGTATAGCTACAATTCGTTTGCTAAACTTAGAGAAAAAAATCCGTAAAAAACCGAAAGTTAAACAACCATACGTAAATTTTATTAAAGAATATGAGAAACTTGGCCATCTTTCTCAATCTCCAAGGCCGGAATTTGGATATTGTTTACCCCATCACGCAGTGCTTCGTGAGAAAAGCGAGACTACAAAATTGCGTGTGGTATTTGATGCTTCGGCGAAGACTAGTACTGGCTTGTCATTAAACGATATCCAAATGGTCGGACCGACGATTCAGGACAATTTATTTAGTATCTTAATGAGATTCAGACAACATACTTTTGTACTAACCGCGGACATCGAAAAAATGTATAGACAAATATTAATTCATGAGAGTCAACGGAATTTGCAAATAATTGTGTGGAGAGGTAACGAAGCCGACTCCATGAAATATTTAAAATTAAATACTGTTACCTACGTGACCGCGAGTGCACCCTTCCTAAGTACAAGGTGTTTACTTCAATTATCGGAGGAATGTAATGAAGTTGTAACCAAAGAAATAATCAAACACGATTTTTATATGGATGATTTGATAACAGCAAGCGAGTCTGAGGAGGAATTAAGTCGAATTTGTAGCTCAGTGACCTAGGTACTAGGCTCAGCGTGTTTCAATCTGAGAAAATACCGTACAAACGCAAACCTAACATTTGATAAAGGCTCTGTGAATGATAATAAGTTAATTTCAGATACACGAGCGACATCTAGCACGCTGGGCTTAACTTGGTCGCCTGCCTCCGACACGCTCCAGTTTTCGATACATTTTCAGTCAAATGAAACCGTGACTAAGCGTATGATTATCTCAGAAACAGCAAAAATATTTGATCTACTAGGACTTTTAAGTATTTTTATCGTAAGGTCGAAAATTTTGTACCAAAAATTATGGCCATGTAAACTAGACTGGGATGAACCAGTAGGAAAGGAACTAAAGGACCTGTGGATCAAATTTGTTATTAATTTGAACGCCTTAAGTGACATATACGTACCAAGGCATGTCTTATGTAAAGATTTTGTAGGAGTCCAATTGCATGTATTTTCAGACGCATCTTTGTCTGCGTATGGATCGTGTGTTTACACACGTTCTGTGGATCAAACTGGCGAGGTAAATGTAAACCTACTTTGTTGCAAATCAAGAGCACCCTTGAAGAAATTAACCATCCCTAAGCTCGAGTTATGCGGGGCACATTTGGCTGCCCAGCTGGGTAATAAGGTGAGAGCTGCACTTCGCTGTAAAATTGATAGATGTGTATTTTGGGTAGATAGCACGATTGTCCTCGAATGGATTCATGCTCCAAGTAGTAAAAAGTCCGAGGTTTTTGTTTCGAATCGTGTAACGAAAATTAAAGAATTAAGCAAAGGCTGCGAATAGAGACATGTACCAACCGAGGAAAATCCTGCTGATTTAATTTCGCGGGGGTTAGACACCTTCACGGAAAAAGTTTCTACGTTCTGGTGGAGGACCCCTCCCTACCTACCTACAAAGTAGTGAGGAATGCAGCTGGCCTTGTCTGAAGGAATTTCATATACAAGATATACAAGTAAACTTAATTTCAGAGGAAGGACCCGCATATCACAGTATAATTGATCTCAAAAAATACTCTAAACTGTATAAGTAAAAAAGAATAGTGGCTTGTGTTCTAAGATTTATCAATAACTGTAAAAAGGAGGATAATAAAGATAGATTAAAATCATACTTAAGTATAGGAGAACTAAATAAAAGTGAAGTAACTTTAGTGAAATTATCAAAGAGGGATTCATTTGAGAAGGAACTGAATTTACTAACATGTAAAAAGCAATTGCCAAAAACTTGACATATTTTATCTTTAAATCCGTTTGTAGATTTAGGGATACTAAAAGTTGGCGGCCGCATCGAAAATTCTAGTTTTTCTTATGACAAAAAGCACCCGATGCTTTTGAGTTCAAAACATTATCTTGCAAGGTTAGTATTTGAAGCAGAGCATATCAAGCTTATGCACGGCGGCCCGCAGCTCTTATTATGCTCGGTTCGAGAAAAATATTGGGTTACCAATGCTAGGTACCTAGCACGCAGTGTTCCTAATAATTGTACATATATTATGTAGAAGATTGAGGGGTAAATCTATAATACCCATAATGGGAAACCTGCCAAAGCAACGCCTGACACCAGGCATTCCATTCGAGACTACAGGTGTCGATTTTGCAGGCCCATTTTACATTACCGATAGGAAGGGCCGTGGTTGTAAAATCAGTAAATGTTATCTGAGTCTTTTTGTATGTTTTGCAACCAAGGCTCTTCATTTAGAAGCAGTAAGCGATTTAACTAAGGAAAGTTTCCTACTAGCTTTAAGAAGATTTGTGTCACGTAGATGTAAGCCAAGTAATATTTTTTATGCCACACCTCGCAATAAAGTGGCTTTTTCCGCACGCTGCGCGTACGGAAAAAGCCGCTTTCTGGCCAAGTGTAGACATAAAAAGATGTACACAACACGGGAGGTAATAAAGAAAGCTCTCGATCGCATATATACGTCCCTCGCTTGCAGCTCGGGCCGCAAACTTCTGCGATCTCGGCCTTTCTTTGTATTACCACCCTAGTTATGTAATGTACTATTATAACATATTTGCTCGTAAAGTGGTTGTTATTACACCAATTTCAATATCGTAATGTATCTCATTACGTACTTGTGCGATAATGTAATGTAAAAGGCACGAGTTTTTTTTTTTAATAAAGTTTTAATATACTCCGTCTAAAAATGAACGATACCTTTTAAAAATCTTAGCAAAGAGGTTTTATGTCAAGAAAGTGGTCAATATTTTATGAATAAAATTAACTTTGGGAAATAAAATATTTAAAAACCTATTTAGAGGCTAAAAAATAAAATATAACAAATAAACATTTAATTCTTTAATTTAATTAATTTTGACAATAAATTACAACCATTTATCTGTAACAAAAACACAAAAATATTAATTTACTTTATTAGTAATACTGGCTGTTTTTGTACCTTTGCCTAAAAAAAAAAGTTGATGCGCGCGCATCGCTTATTTGTGGACAAGTAAAAATAAATCCGCGCGCTTTTTCTTTTCGATGTAGGTATTGTTTTTATTTGAAAATGTCGTCAAGTAGTGAAGATTACAAAGTCAGAGTTTTATTAATTTCCTCGTAAATATGTTATAAAACGTCGTATGACATACGTGCGCTTTGAAAATTACAGCCTCTGCTTCCTTATAGCCCTCGCCGATGGCTCGGGCTAGTAATATCGCCTCGGCTGTAATTTTCAACTTACCGCACCTATATCATCATAATGTACCTACTATTGTGACAATGGCACAAATTTTGTGGGAGCCAGCAACGAATTTGCCCAATTTGTAGATGCGAATAAGGAACTATTTAATGAGTTTGGTATTAATGAAAACATAACCTTTACTTTTTCACCCGCATATGCGCCTAACTTCGGCGGGTTATGAGAGGCTGGAGTTAAATCCGCAAAGTTTCACGTTAAACGCATACTGGGGGATAGGCACTTAACATTCGAGGAATTAGCAACATTATTTTCACGGGTAGAAGCAATCTTAAACTCCAGGCCCCTTTGTCCCTTGTCCACTGATCCGAATGACCTTAGTCCCCTCACGCCTGGTCATTTTTTTATCGGAAAGCCGCTGACATCAGTACCAGCTCCGGACCTGATGGACATAAAGCTCAACCGTCTTGATAGATACGAGCTGCTTGAGTCCATGAGGCAGCATTATTGGCGGAGATGGCAGAACGAGTACGTCACAAGTCTGCAGCAGAGAATAAAGTGGAAGCAGAGTTGTCCAGGGCTAGGGGTAAAGAAGAGAACTGTCCACCGCTGAAATGGCGTATTGGACGCGTCCAGAAGCTCTATTCTGGTTGGGACGGAGTCGCGAGAATAGCCGACGTTTTAACCAGGACTGGAGTACTAAGGAGAGCTTTCAGCCGCTTATGTCCACTGCTACCGGAGGAGAAAGAGGAGACGCTATTGAAGGCCTAGCCTGCAAAGGGGGCAGGATGTTCGCGCAACGGAACGTATTTGGAGGAGGGATTTTTCTTTGACAGTGACATCTGTCACTTGTCTTTAGCATCGCCACTTATCCTGTAGATTGTCTCAACGACAAAACGTAAATTATTCAAAAACTGTAAATTGTTAATTAAAACGCCACTGTATACGTAAAATATATCTTTTGTTTCACTAAACACCTACCATTACTAACACTCACAAAGTTCAATGTTAACACTAAAATATAATTTTACTATTATACAATGTACATAATTATATGCTAACACAATATGGACGCCATGTATCTGAAATAAAAATACATAATAATAATAATAAAATGGTGTAGGGGAGATGTAGGTAATGGGAGTCACTTAAGCGGGAATTGAAATAAAACCAAAACTTTGAGTTAAATATTTATTGCTTAAGCCCTATTATAAACTTTAGTTATTTGACTATTAATTGAGATCACCTTGAATCATTTTGGCTTAATACTTTAGGAACTATAATCATATTAAAAAAAAGTAGGTTTGATCACCATTGTCCACTCAGGTTGGCAATGGTGATCATTATGTTGACAATGGTGGTCAACACAAATCGCACACATAATTGCAGGCTGAGTCCCACCCAGTGCAATCTGAATGAGCCCAAAGCCCACAAGAAGTGCACCGAAACCACATTTCATTATCTCGCCCGAACTCGCCGCATACAAGACACTGGTTGCCAGGGTCTTCTGCATCGTCGTCTTCGTCGTCCTGACACAAGTCATCAGTATTCACATCTGACGCCGAAGTATCGTTCGACTCCTGCAGAATTTGCTTCTTTACTTTCTCAGGACCCACCTTCAGTGGCTTACTTTTCTTTCCTATGCCTTTTCCTTTTCCTGTCACAGCTTTAGCCTTCTTTATGTTTTCTTTTTCGACTAGGGCGTCTTTGATCGGTGTTGCTGTTAAAATCGTTGCATGCTGCTTCTGTCTTCCCTGTCGTGTCTTGAGGACAGGTGTTTTTTTAGGCATCTGGATGAAGTCCTGAACTCTTGGCCGGTTCTCATATGATGCTGACGTATTGATTTGAGATGTTAATGCAACCGCTCGTTCAGGAGTTATTGGATACAGTTGTCTGGATGTGCTTGGCATAGGACTTTGACGTTCAATCTCAACAGTAGCTGTTGGTGCTGAGATGGGGTCAACAACTCCAGCAACTCCTACTGAAATAGAGTGTGCAGTATCTTCAATAACGACAGGTTCTGATTGAAGGATTTCAGCAGCTAAGAAGTCTTCTTCTGAAAACACATCGGGATTTAAGGGGAATATTCCAGTTGCCTTGAAACCAGCTTCGCCTTTGCTCACAGAGGCAACACTCGAGTATGCTTTTTTGACCAAGGATGCCACATCATAAGGCGTTATCTTTTCTGCGAGATGACTCTTCATGAAAAGATCGCATTCTCTTCTGTAAGCTGCTTTAAATGGCCCAAAAAAGGTCACATCTAAAGGCTGCATGCGGTGAGATGTGTGGGGCGGTAGGGACAGCATGTGAATGTGGCTTTTCTTGCAATGCTCATGGACGGCCAAAGAAATATGGCTTGCATGATTATCCAGGATCAACAGGACCGGTTCTTCTACAGAAGGTTTGGCATGCTGGGTAAAGTGTTGGAGCCATTCAAAAAAAAGTTCCCCATTGATCCAGCCATTGTCTGAGCATTTATAAATAGCTCCTGTCGGGCCATCCTTTTCAAGAGTCGGGGTCATTCTCTTTCTCGGGAAAATAAACATTGGGGGAATGAATCCACCAGCAGCACTCATAGTGCACAGTAGAGTGATATTCTTTCCTCTCTCCCAGCTGGTTATGGAACCCACTCTCTTCTGTCCTTTTGCAGCCAATATTTTTCCTGGGTCCTGAACGGTAGAAATCCCCGTTTCATCGCAGTTGTAGGTGTTCTTTGGCAGAAATTTGTTTTTTTCCATTAGATCTTCTAGCAGCTTGTAGAATCGCTGAACTTCCGTTTTTTTAAAGGCTGTTACCCTGTTGATACTAGTAGCTTCAGGCTTTCTCACAGAAATATTATTCCTGCTAATAAATCCCTCGAGCCAAACACGTCCAGCCATTCTTGAAAACTTGTTGAAGTTATGTTTCAGCTGCAAGGTTTCAGCATATTCAAATGCCACTTTTCTAATTTGGTTTGCGGTGCACCCGTAGAAAACATTGGCCATTTTTTTTATAGTAACAGCGAATTCTTCTTCTATCTCAGGCGTGAAGACGGCAGTACGTCCAAGACGTGGTTCTTTAACAGTTTTTTTCACGTATCTTTTCTGGAGACTTGAAAATGGGATATTCATAGTTTTCGCGGCTTTTCTTATTGAATAACCTTGTTCGTCGATGAGCTCCACGGCCTTTTTCAGATTGGCTATAGACCAGTTAGCCTTACTTGTCTTTCTAGGACGAACCTTCGGCATCTACAAACAATAAATAAGATTGTTTCATCGAAGTTAGGTAATGTTGGCAATGGGGGCCAATGTAGGCAATGGGAGTCACCTGATTCCGATTGCCTACATCGGCGTAATCGAGGAACAAACAATCCTGACAGAAAAGTGAAAGTTATATTGGCAAACTGAGTTTGAAATCGCGATTTTTAATGCTATGGTCATAACATATCACAAGCATAACATGAAACACAAATTAGTTTGGTCCTTACCTTCGGATTAGTCCACTCGAAAAATTAGATCAGAAGCGCGCGAAAACTTCTTACGTCTGTCACTCTCTAGCGCGTGGCGCGGACTGAGTGCGCTGTCAGCCGTGCGCCTTACCGGCACACAGCTAGCGTGTGTCATCATTGAAACCGCCCTCTCGCGTACGGTTTTTGAATTATTGGCGTGATCACCATTGCCAACTGACTCCAATTGCCTACATCTCCCCTATATATTATAGTAGGTACGTCTGAGAATTAGATCATAGGCTAATTTTATTAATATGGCAAAAGGCGTTTGCGTTGTCAGGTAGCAATGTTTAGAATTTAATCTCCATATAACTGTCCTCAACGTAAAGTAACTTTTAGCTGCCCGATAAGATTGTGTTGCAGCACAGGTTAGACAGTGAAATAAAAACATTGTTATTTACATGTTAAAAGAACTTTGCGGTGGTCGTTAAATTTTCCGAATTTTGTTTCCCATTCTAGTAGGAACTACGCGGAAAATCCGTCTTTCTGCGCTACATATCATAGCTTCTTATTATTGCTTCGCAAAACGTACCTCGCCCATACCAAAATTAGATCATGCCCCGTCACTGCTTATTAAATCATAAATAGCAAAATTGATCAGTAAATTTGCGCAGCGTTTTTCTTAAAACGCTTTCATAGAGCGGGATTACTTATATTTTAGCTTTTATTTTATGAATAATCCAATCATTTATATCCTGGTACCAACACCTTAAGCCCCAATTAGCCTGTGCCGTGGGCCGTGGCATAAAAAACAAAACCGGCCCAGTGCGTGTCGGGTCACCCGCAGTGTAGGATTCCGTAGAGAGGTTTTTTTACCTGCTTTACAGAACTAACATCTTCATCAAAATTCAATGGACTTTGTAGCAAGTTTTCCTTTTATACTCGAAAGTTAGTCGCCTATTACTCGCTTACTTTTGGAGCTTACTTAGCCGTCATAATTTTCCTTTTAAATTCATTGTAATTATATGCTACTCCCTGATTTTTTTTTAAATTGTTTCTACAATCAACCGTTTAGACGGATGAGGGAAAAAATGTGCTTTAAAGTTTTAATATTTCGCAAACGGAACCCTAAATGTAATCCTTACTCACAATATTTTTGGGCGACCAATCTAACGACTCTACACTCTACGGTGTAGTAGGCGAGAAAAAAGTCTGGAGTCCGTCGGAAAGACGGACGGACGGACGCACGAATAGACGGACGAACGGACGCTGGCCGGACGGACGGACGGACGGACGCCGGACGGACTGACGGAAGGCGGACTAACCCTAAAAACGAGATTCAAACGTTGTTGTGGCCGTCGTGGGGAGAACGCCCTAACTCTGACAAAACATGGCACTTAATATTCTGCAAACGGAATACTAAATGAAACATTCTGACTTTGATTTCTTCGCAACTTTCTGTTTCTGACCTAGATTTAAAAACAAACAAATTTTCAAAAAATGTTGCGTCAAAAACAATTTCTTTTATTTAGGTACCTAGGTACCTGAAATTACTTTACGTCAGCATAAACAACAATATCAGGATAAAAGTAATTAAAATCGAAAAAACTATACCTTACTCAAGCGTGTCATTGTTCTTTTACTGGTTTACGCAAAAACGACGAGTCTTATACGAGGGGGGATCGTAATCCCCCGAGTACTGAGAACGACATACTCCTTGGTAAGAAAAAAAATTAATACTGGCAGGCCTAGCTCAGATATTTGTAATATTAATAAAGAAAAAAATCCTCGATTCTCTTTTGTTTTTTTCTGAATGTAGGTAGTCATTTGTTTGCTTTCTGTTTGCTCGAAACGAGTTCTCGAAAATGGAGAAAAACGAAGTGCGGGCCGTTATTAAATACCTCTGTTTAAAAAAAATAACGACGCAAGAGATTCATTGCGATTTGGAGGCAACATTAGGAGAGTCTGCTCCGCCGTATTCCACTGTCGCAAGGTGGGCTTCTCAATGAGGGATTTTCTTTTTATTGTTTTTAAATACTTCCCTAGTCGCTGGATAGATGGCGCTGAACTTGGTAAGTTACTGCGAGGTACGGAAAACCAGTTTATTTTTTTATTATTTCTCTTGGATTTATGAGATCATAAAATGAAAATTACATTATGTAATTCGTCACTTACATCACATGTTGAAATAAAATTACAAGGAAAAGAAAACAAAATAACAATATTTTGTCGATCAATGTTTATCAATCGTCTCAAATCGTAAGACACGGCTAGTAACGTAGTCAGTTCAGCGCCATCTACACACTTCTTGGGAACTACTTTTTTTTAATACTGAAAAAGGAAATCTCCCATTTCAAATAGGGAGAACGAGCACGGAAGACGAAAATCGTTACGGCCATCCATCGACGTCAGTCACCCAAGAAAATGTTGCGAAAGTCGAGAAAATTGTACCTATTGAGCGATAGAAGAGTTAACATCCGATACTTAATTCAAGAAACAGGCGTTTCATTATGGAAGTATTCAATCCATATTGAAACAATCTTTGAATATGAGAAAAGTCTCCGCAAGATGGGTGCCGAGAATGTTAAACGACAGTCAGAAACAAAATCGACTTCACTTTACGAAGATATTGTTGGACAAGTTTCATTAAGATTCTGAAAACTTTTTGTCTCGTTCATAACAATTGACGAAACGTGGGTCCATCATTTTGATCCAGAGACAAAACAGCAATCTTCGCAATGGAAATGGCCATCATCACCGACCCCGAAGAAATTTCGTGCCGTGGCATCGCTGGCAAGGTTATGGCCTCAATATTTTGGGACTCAGAAGTGATATTGTTGATTGATTACCTGGAGCGTAGAACCACTACTACAGGCCAATATTATGCATCTGTAATTCCCAAGTTGAGGAATGCCATCAAAGAGAAAAGGAGTAGGGAAACTTCGAAGGTGCGTGCTGTTTCATTATGACAACGCACCAGCGCACAGGTCGGCAGTTGCGATGGCTGTCATTCAGCAAGCTGGCTTCGAATTGGTCGACCACCTCCCTTATTCACCAGATCTGGCGCCTAGCGATTTTTATCTGTTCCCCAAATTGAAAGAATACTTAAGGGGAAACAGGTACGAAGACGATAACGAGGTAATGGATGCCGTGGAGAGCTTTTTGCTCAAAATAAAAGTTTCGTCTTGGTCCTAGACAAAACTTTTATTTTGAAAGGGATTGAATCTTTGGAAAAGCGCTGGACTTGGTGTGTAGTGAGACTCGGAGACTATGTAGAAAAATAAATTATTAAGTTATCAATAGTCATTATATTATATCTCATTCTCACTACTTTTTGATCCCCCTCGTAGTTTTAATGTATTTTATTTTCTGATGTGTACAACAAAGAGTTCTAATCTAATCCATTGTAACCTATTACCTAATCTAAGTTGTGCATGGTCGGAGAACGGCCGGTTTCACATTGGACAATGACCAAAATCTAACCAAGGTATATCCATGTTACAACGCGTCGCGTCGAGCGGGCGCAATGTTACAAATTAAATAAACGAATTTAATGGTATAATAAGATTAATAAGTTAATAACACAAGTCCGTCACCAAGAGTACGCACAGGTGGAGCCGAGTATTGCGCTAAAAAAAGCTATGTATTGTTGTCACTAACCTTAATTTTTTATAGTTTATTTTAGTTTGTATCGTTTTGCTTGCACGTCGCGGTCCTCGGACTAGTTCATATATTTATAACACAGATTCACTAAGTAATATATTAAACGGATCTACCTAATTGGGATTATTTATTAAGTAAACTTGAATTACCTTAATTCCTGGCGTTTCGGCAAGGTTGCGGTTGCCGTAACGTCACAGGTGTCACCGTGGTCACAGGTAGATCATCTCATACTCGTATAAATATAAATGTGAGCATCGTGGGTCCTAAAAAATACTAGATTCACTAACGCCGGTTGTTGTATAAATACTGGTCCAACGATGGTGTGCGGTAGCAGTAACCGTACGATGTGAAACCGGCCAATCTCAAAGCAAAAGTAAAGGAAAGGCTAATCTTATCCACTGCACCTTAAAGTAAATAAGCCCCAATGAGCATCAGGTGAGAATAAGGTCAAATGCAGGTCAACTGGAGTGGGTGCAGAATCTGGTGTGGGATGGACAAGAGACTTTCCTCTCGCAGCCGCGAGAGTTGTTGGTGCTGGACATGCAGCTGGAAGGCTATTTCCGGCAGTCGGACCGGCTCAGCTTCTATTGGATGAATGCTGCCGGACAATCGGTAATTAAAAACTATTGTTTATTTTTGTCTTATTCGAGAGGTCTTAAACATTCTTGAAGAAGATTAACAGTCTTATTTACAAGAGACGGTTTGACTAAAACACTCTTAAGCCGGAGTTAAAGCCGGATAATAAGAGGAAATGCTGCCATAAAGTGGGCTTAACTCCATCCTAAGACTGTTTTAGTTTTTTTTACGATTAACACGATTTCTTAAAATATTCCTCAAATACAGTTTAAATACCTAGTCTGCGGTATAGAGAAAGACTGACGGTCTAAGTATTTGATAAAAACTCGATTCCATAAAACCGCAGTTTAGTCATTGTTAATGGGACAGACGTAACCACAGGTTATTTAAATATAAGTAGTAACATTTAAAGATTGTCTTACTGTATCTTGTATTATCTTATCTGTCGCTAATTGCACATGAAAGCCTGACTGGGTGTGTTCCAGACCTTACCGTTCGAAATGTATCAATCTGTAGTGGGTCTATATGGAGGTTAAGTCCCTGCGCACTCTTTCTCTATAAGAAGACCTGTATCCTGAGGCTGATACAAACGGTAACAAAACCACTGTATAATATGTGCCCGGAAAGTAAGAATTCTGTTCGTCAGACAAACAACATTTATTTACTGAAGACGACACCGAAGAGAGGGCATTACCATACCATCTGTACTATTAAAAGTGGAAATTCTGCGGAATACGTCATCGTAACAACTAGGTAATTTCAATAGTTTTCTTTGTTCCTTCAAAATGTACTATGAATTGTGTTTGTCGAGCAATAATGCCGAATCTACCACATAATGATAATATTAGTCTTTTCACAAAAGTCTATTTTATTCCACTGGTGAAATTTTAAAATAAATTAATGTTTACTTCTTTTTACCACCTAAATAGACTATTATGATTCGTCATAAGTGCAATAAAACTTACGTTAAATGCCATTTTTAATCTTATACGATGTTTTGCGTCGCTGTGAGCGATCTCTGTTTTTGACTAAGTAGGTATCACTGTTTCAAATATTAGTAGGCATTTAAAACGGTATCACTGTTTCAAATATTAGTAGGCATTTAAAACAATTACTAAGTAAGCTGTAGATTTAATAAGCATGATAATTAATCATACTTACCTAGGTACCTCTTCTGTTTCAGGTGCCATTAGACAGCCCCATCGCCATGCGGCGCGTATTAAATTCAGTATTCAATGAAAACTAATGTCCATATTTTAATGTTTTGTTTTGTCTACTTAAAAGCCCTGGCATTCAAATAATGGAAAATCTACCATGTATCAGACGGTGCCAAAGGGAAATATTGAACTATATTATATCTCTAAATTATATCTTTATTTATGTATATTATATCTTTTAAGTCGATTGCTAACGATTCTTCACCATATTTGCATGTTTTATCGTGTAGTGAAGTTCGATACTAGTGTATGCCATACTCGTCCGTAGAGGACGGAATGCCACTCTGACGCACGAGGGTAGTTAAGTACAAATCATATTTCTGCTGTTACTAAAATTTATTGTTTTATACAACTACCTACATAATAACAATTGGTTGTAATTTTACAGCTTTGTGCAAATGCTTGTGACAATAAAAGCTATTATTAGATACATTATGTTTTTTTACGTTTTTCTAGCGTTTTTCAACCAGAAATAGTCACAAATGTTAAAATTAATGGTCTTCCTTTTATTTCTGATAGTATGTTATTAAGCAAAAAATAATCCTGATAGTGAAGCCTTCCGATCGGTGTGATAAAGCTACAGGGTATTTTTTTTTCTCGTGTAGCGTGTTCGATTCCCGGTTCAACCGTGTAATTATTTAAAAATCTAGTAATGCAGTATAAATTGTTTTTGAAATTAAAATATTGTCTTCATTCAGTAAAATGTTCCATCTTTAATATTAAAGGTACTTTCTCTCCATGTGGCATAGCCGTGGACGCCCAGTTAGGGTGTCGTGATAATGTATAAAAAAAAAAAATCATGAAATAGCAATACAAAGTTGCCTTTTAATGAGTTAATTCAGCATACAAAATATTGTCTACTTGTATTGATGTTAAGAGGTGCCCCAACCCAAATGAAAATTAGAAAAAATACTAAATTTTTAAAAACATGGATCTAATTTTGAATGATAGTATTTTTCTAGATTTCCTGTCCAATATAAAACAAACTATATTGTGATACGTTAAATTAAAGCCTGGTTAGTAGTATTAATGTTTTTAATCAAGAAAAATAAAAAAAATAACACCTCCTTTGAAACCTGTATTCACGACTGTAGGTACCATCGCAACCAATAACAACTATTTCATCCAATTCCACCGATTTTGTTCTCAAATTATTTATTATGGTACTTTCAATACCTTTAGCAGTTCCCAACTCGCACGTAACATGCCCGAAATAATCACTTCCTGGCTCTGATAAAATCACATAATGGTCTTCTGTTACTCTTTTTCTGTAAAACTTGCCTCTCTTCTTAATACTAACAAAAGTCCTGCCATCAAAATAAATTCCGCGTATACTTTTAATACGATCTGCATCATGTACCTAATGCTGATCTGATTAACGTTCTTTCTCGGCGCAGCTTTGAACGATCATTATTATTATTATTATTATTAAATTCTTTATTGTACCTGTAAAGATTGTACAATTGGCGGGCTTGACAGCACTTGGGTACTTTGATGTAATAATACCAACATCTTTTAACACAGAAGATGCTATATTAGCAGCTGCTCTGTCAGAGACTCCAGTACGATCGCAGGCGAGAGCTTATGATGGTAAATTTAATCTCTTTTTCTTTGGTGGCGGAGCAGCTACTAGTTTTGGCGATTGATAAGGACTAGAAGCAGCGTTGCCAGATGTACGATTTAAATCGTATTCGTACGATTTTTTACATTTATTTTACATGTACGATCCAGGGGCAGAAATCGTACGTAAACATACGACTTTTTTAGATTTCGTTCAAACAAAGTACTAATATACCAACGTATCACGTCACTATTTATTCTTTTTCTTCAATTTCAACCCTGTATTATGTCCCCACTGCTGGAGCACGGGTTTCTTCCTTGCGTTGGAGGAAAGTTAGGCCATACTCCACCACGGGGGCCAAGTCCGGGTTGGTGGAGACCTTATTGTCAGAAGTTATCAAGCCGCCCAAAAGGCCTCTGACATGGCTTAACGACTGCTATTACATGACAGCCGGCATCCACGGCTTAGCGTGCCTAGCGAAGCCCGGAAACGCTCGGGAAAAATGCCACTAGCGGTAGTAACGGGACGGTCACCCATCCCGCACCTGACCGCGCCTGTTGTTGCTTAACTCGAGTGATTGATTTCAATCACTCGGTTCGACTAGGCCATGAGCGCGTCGTGGTCATTCTATTACTTACTAAGTACCAACACACCGTCACTAGTTAGTTCCTTTGGCAAAACAACATAATATTAAGCGCTATGGGTGTTGTGTGGATTTTTCTCCAACAGGAGAAATGTTAAATGATATGAACAGTAAAAGATAAATAAAAACGTAAAAATTGTGTGTTTAATTGATTGTAGTAAAACAAAGTAATAAAACAAAGATTTTGAAAACGTTTTATTTTTTTAGCAGCCTTCTTAGGGAATACGACTTTTTATTTACCCATCGTACGATCGTTCATTCAAAACGTCTGGCAACACTGACTAGAAGCTACGCTATTATTGCTTGAACTGGTGCTTTCGGTTGTTAAGTCATCAGGCGAAGAACGAGAACAAGACGGTTGATTAGGATCCAATATCACTTTGTTACGCAGTAATTATTTTTCTTGTCTCTTTATTTTTTTTATATTTTTTACAGTATCAACGAAATCTACACCGCCTATCATCATTTTTCTTGTAGTTCTTTGATCAAGTAAAAAACATACTTTTTACTTGGAAACACGGCTGTCTTTTGAGCAATTACACTCTGAGATGACTTTGAATTTGCAACTGCAAACATCAAATAACCGTTGGGACTCAGTAACAAATTCATTTCATTTTCTCTTGATATTTCTTTTTCGTTTGGCGGCCTTGATAAGGTTTTAGTAAGCATCTATATTTGTCATGGTAAGATCGAATAAGTTGTAGTAGGTACTCTCGCAGACAGTAGGAAGCGACGCTTTTCGCCAGATATCTAAAATTTCCGTAGCTAATCTTTGGAATATATCATGAACTGTTGGCTCTTTTGTTGTTTTGTTAAGCTTTAATTCATATTTAATAAATAAGCAATTTTTCATAACAGCATTATAAGTTGGTAATTGAGACACTGGTAACTTCTCCGGTAAACCAAACACAGGACAACATATCTCTTTTCGCGTTTGGACTTGCGACATTTGACTGTAATAAAGAAAAATAATGGGTAGGTATATAAATTATATCGAAAATGGTGTCCTGCCTTTTCGCAGAAAATTGTTACGCTGATTATCACTTGCCAACCTATTTTTTACGTTGACAACAAACGATTTACAAATATTTGTATCGCAATGTTTCATTTGGTAGGATTATTGTTAAGCTGATTATTATAATGACACAAATCGTTTTGGGAATTTATTATTTGTCAAGTCTTTTAATAGGCAAAATGCACTCTTCACTGTATTGCGCTATTATTTTATGACTAAGTATATGGGATTTTCTGTATCATTTTTATCTAACGTAAGCGCAGATTGGCTACTGTTGTACCGTTAAATTAATGATCTCTCGATATACTAGTTGCATACGTAGCTAGTTTTATTCATAGAAAACATAGTATTTTGAAAGTGTATGCAGTTCATTAAAACTTAAATATACTTCAGTGGTGCTAAAATTAATCACTATGGTACTATAATGTCAAGCAAAACTCCCGATTACCCAAAGCATATTTGTTTAGTTGTAATTTATTCTTGTAAAATAGTACCGCCCCTGTCTTTCATTTTGATCCACCAAAAAAGTAGTTAATGGGATAAAACTGGTCGATAACGTTATAACTCGGATTAAAACTGGTTTATAACTACTGGGTTATACTCGTAATCCACTACCCATCTCTTAGCGGAGCGCGACGGTGCGTGTTAGGTTAGGTTGAACATGTAAGATCGAAGGTTCTCTGCCTTTTTGCAGAAAAAATTTTGGCCGACCGAATGAATATTACGCGTAAAATATACCCTACTTAAATATACGCTACGCTAGTTGGCATTTTAAAAGATTTCATTATAAAAAGCAAACCAAACAAACAGTTGGCAACTATGAGGTTGGGAAATCAAAAAAAAAAAGAATAGTTGGCAAATGATTATTCCGCAAAATAATATTATTTGAAACGTTAGTTGCCAAATGATAATCGGCCGAAAATATTTCTGCAAAAAGGCAGAGAACCATCGAAAATAGTGAGTCATGGACAATCTGTGAACTGGCTGGACATTGAAAATATTACATAGATGAGTCTTATTTTCTTGACGGCAGTCAATGTTTCCCACAAGAAGAATAACAATAATACGCGCACACTTAATGGCGTTCGAACGTTTATATTAGACGTTGGTGTTTTTTGACAAAATTTTGCGAATTTCTCTGAAGTTCATGATGTTGGGGGCACCTCTAAATTTATCATGTGCCAAATAAAATGTTGTATGTATATTTGTGAACAATAACAACAACTTTTTACAGGTATTCCGAAACGATTACGAAAAAAAAATTTTTTCACTCCACCCATAGAGGTACTGGCCAGTCGCGACTTTTGACGTTAAAGTTAAAGGGTGCGACTCGCCTCGTCGTACTCTACCCAGGAAGGTTTTTTTTTTGTTTTACAAATTTCGCCAAACTGCAGTGCAGTCGATGAGACCCGTGCCCCAGCAGTGGGGATATATACCTACACCTACACCTACAATACAAGGGTTGCTATCGAAGTTACTAACGCATTAGGCTTAGCACAAATTGCGATTTTTCCGCAAAAATCGGTGAAATAAGCAAAATAACCCTCCGGAGCAACTGGACAGATTCGCAACTGGACGGATTCTCAGCTGGACAGTTTCTCAGCTGGACAGATGGAGCAACTGGACAGATTCGCAACTGGACAGATTCTCAACTGAACAGTTTCTCAGCAGGACAAATTAGCAGCTGGACAGAGTGTAGTCGAGAAGAAAAGTTTATAAACTATGAAACGGGTATTAAATTTAAAAAGACTTTATTCAAGGAAATTCTATACTACACAAATGCATGACGACACAATAATCTTGCAATCTGCTGTATTCAGAATTTGTTTTGAGGTAGTATATTTAACAACATTTTCAATTTGTGACTTCTGATTACGGAGAGAAAACTAATTTTGAGATAATTTTAACGACCGTATGCGTTCTAAGCATGTCATGACTGAAATTTTATCGTTAACGCAGTCCAATAATATATTTTGTATTTGCTTATCAATCAAAATTTGCTTTGGCCGACGTTTTGTTTCCTCACAGTGATAAGAACTTCTGTTTATTTTGGTATCACTGATTTTCGATTCCTTTTTAATAATTGTAGAAACAAATATAGGGATGGTTTTTTTGATATTTTGGCATTAATTCGCCGGTGGCAGCCTTCTATAGCGTTAGTAGTCCTAAATTTTTCTCCGTAACATGATAACTGTTCAGTCGTAATTTTTGTCATCCAATAATTATTGAAATAATTGATAAAGGCTTTACATTCTTCATTATCTGCAGCCATTTCATTTATCGACAAAAATCCCTCAGGTATTAATGTCTTGGGCAAAAGTGCTAATTGCGTACACAACTGTGTCAGTTTCTGACCATCTTTAGTAGAGGAAAATTTCAATTCTTTTGATTTTTTCCACACCGCATGCTGAAAAAGATAAAAGCATCCTTTGACAATAATATCCGGATAGACACATTTTAATGCTTATGCAATAGCTAATTCATAATCGCACTTGAACTGTTTAATATTAACAGACAATTGCTCGTTCAAAATTCTGAACATCCTTGTGTAAGTTTCCTGAGACTTATTTGGTAAAAGAATAAACAATACTGGTACAAAATTAACACAATCGCCACCCTTCGTTATGTCAACATGTAGCGAGAAAAGCTGGTAAAACGGTTTCGGTGCAATTTTGAATGTACCATCCCCATAGTGTATGTCTGTATTTTTAATTAATTCTCGTGCTACTTGACTGCCAAACACAATTATTTTGACTGCACAGCCATCATCGTATAAAAGTCTTTAACTAGACATTCAGGTATTTTAATATCTTCGATCTTATCGGTTCTGCGTCTATCCACACAAAGGATTTTTTTGCGATGTCTATACAATGTGTCCTTTTTGTTATTAAATGATGGTTGTGAGTAATCTGATGAATCAGAATAATTTTCTTCAAAAAAAGGCTTTTCAAATATATTCTTTGAATAGGCTCCATAATACTGCATACTTCCTTTTTACATTCGTCTGAACGTTTTTTTGTATCTATTCCGCCGAAAGTTTGTAGCGCACGAGTGTTTGCCTTCGTTTATTATATCATTGTTTGTACTTAATGTAATAGACGTAGGTACTACACACGTTTGTTGCTACATCTCCAATTCGTAGAATTCGATTTATTCCGCTTAACAAAATTATACCCCTCCGGAGCAACTGGACAGATTCGCAACTGGACGGATTCTCAGCTGGACAGTTTCTCAGCTGGACAGATGGAGCAACTGGACAGATTCGCATCTGGACAGATTCTCAACTGAACAGTTTCTCAGCTGGACAAATTAGCAGCTGGACAGAACGTGTACAGTCGCTTCATAGGTTTAGACATTGTCAGACTTCAGATTTCCGCACTTAGCCTCATAGTTGGGCCATTATACGTAGCAAGCGCTAAGGTATTTTCCTCAGTCACAAGGGTTTCCTCACGATGTTTTCCTTCACCGTCAGCGAGTGATATTGCTACTAGAAATTCACAAATGTACGTAACTTAGAAAACAAAGTCATTGGTATATGCCGGGGTTTGAACCCACGACCTCTCGAAAGAAAGGGCGGCGTTCTACACCGTTCCGCTATCACTGCTTCTGCGCTTCACCGCTTTATAGGTTGTGTGGGGAAAGAAAATAAATGCAATCTTTATATATCTGCGTAATGCAAACTCTTTGATAACAAAAAAAAATATTAATCAGTTTGACATTAAAATGTCATCAATATCATATTTCATATTGTTTTGTAGCTTTTGAACGTTTCAATAATAATAAATTTCTCAAATCGATAAAATGGATATTGCTGGTCCAAGTCGGACAAAATCAAAGCTAGTCTTTGTAGACGGACAACGAAAAAGAGGGAAAGACCCTCTGCATGGGACTGTTCTATTACATGCTGGACATCGGTAATACAGGAAATTTACACGCAAAGCAAAAAAAAAATCGCGCGAAAATAGTCCACAGTACCTAAGTTTAATTGTTCTGTGACCTACGCAGTCCGTCAAAAAAAAAATCGCGGCGACTTTTTTCGCAATGCGTTACTGTGCGTTCACATGTTTACTGTTACCATGTTAACTAAGAAATCATTCCCATTACTTGGGGAAAATAAAAGGATTGAGGGCTTGTTTTACCATCTTCCGATTAGGTCCAAAAGATAATTCACATGTTATGTCCTTGTTACCAATTCTCTCACGCGTCAAGTTAATGTGAACGCACTGTACACTTAGCTCTGTCAAGTGCTGTCAAGTAACTTGATCGTCTCATCAGAAACATTCAGTTTGTCTATTTTTTATAGTCTGTGGCAAAAAAAACAAAGTCTTAATTTGATTTGATGCAAAACACGGATGTCAATGACATCCGTGTTTAGATACTCTTTGACTAAATTAGAGGCAGAATAAAATACTGCTTCGATTTCTAATTGCCTTCTTTCTAACTAAACAGAAATGGCAGATATACGTGACATTTTAGATATAGAGCAACCAAGCCAAGAGATCACAAGGGATAGCATCATACACGGTGACAAAGTGAAGAAGAAATATGTTACTGCAAAGGCCGTGAAGCGGCCCGAAGGGATGCACAGGGAAGTATTCGCTCTGTTGTGCAATGACAACAAGGAACTGCCGCCTTTACTGCCGACAGACACTGGTAACTTCAAGTTGAATTACTTTTGTCCTTAATTAGGTTAGATTTGTTAAAAACACTACTAAAGTTAACAGAAAGACTGCCTTTCCGCTTGTGACTGAAAAGAATTATTCTTACTTGCAAAATGCCTTCTACTAAGTCTTAGAGAATAGATCTATCTACTTACGAGTCTGCTGTACTTAACTAAACTTCTATATTGGCAGCTCAAAAGTTTTCAATACATATGAGTTACGTACCAAAGATGTATTTTTGACGAGTCAAGAAAATTGGTCCCATACACTAACTGAAACAGACATAGGCTCTGCATTTTGTCAATAAGAATTAAGAAGTTATTTATGTTTCTAGGTAAAGCCTACAAGGAAAAGAAAGCAAAACTGGGTATGCGCAAGGTTCGAAAATGGGTATGGTCACCATTTACTAATCCAGCGCGGAAGGACAATGCTGTATTTCATCACTGGAAGCGTGCCTCAGATGAACAAAAAGAATACCCTTTCGCTCAGTTCAATAAGGTATGAACAAATCTCAACTCCATGCTGAGCAAAATAATGCTGAAATTTGTAGCGGAGCAATGCAGAATGCCGGCTTCTCAATCGAGAGGTTGTGGGTTTGAACCCCGGCACATACCAATGACTTTGTTTTCTAAGTTATTAAATTAGAACTTTTTATTTTACACACCAGAAAACAAAACATGTTAAAATGTACATTTGTGAAGTTATAGTAGCAATACCACTTGCAGATGGTGAAGGGAAACATCGTAAGGAAACCCTAGTGGCTGATGTGTTAACGAACCTCAATGCTTGCTTTATACAATGACCCAACTATAAGGCCGAGTGTGGAAACCTCCGGTCTAGCTGGGTAGTGTGAAAGCCACGTTATATAATAAAAAATTGGATATACTTAGACTATAGCTTTCAAGTATAGATGACATTTTATTTTTATTTTTTTATTTAAAATAATTAAATATTGAAAATAAAATGGTGCGAACAATTAGTACCAGTTACAATAAGTACCATTAGATTAGATTAGAACTCTTTATTGTACACACTAGAAAACAAAATACATAAAAAGGCTTACATATCTAACTATTGCCATATACAATTGGCGGTCTTATCGCTAAAAGCGATCTCTTCCAGACAACCTTGGGATGGATAGAACTGAAAGATGAAGAGAGATGAATGAATAAAATTGAGAAAGATGAATGAATAAAATGCATTGTTTTCATACAAAATGCAATCGTAAGATCGTTACCCAAACGTGTTGAATATTGTATTAAAAAGGCGGCGGTCACTTCGAGCACCTTCTAAAATAAATTAAAGTATGTGAAAACAATGCATTTTATTCATTTTAGACATCATGTTTCATACAGACATTTACTGCTTAAGACCTACTCAATCGATATCTAAATAGAAAGAGTGTAGATTTTTTTTTTTTCAAAACAACCGGGTTTGATTCCCGAAAAGAGTACAGATGTTTTTTAAAATGTATGAATGCAGTTTTTTTTGTTATCAAAATCGATGACATGGTTCCTCAGAACAGATCTTCGTATGTCTTATAGTTTCAGACTTTCCCATACTGACCGATTTGAATGAGACACCCTGTATATGAGACATGACATTTTCCTACTGTGATTACGCAACTTCATTTGGGAAACCTCATGTGAGGGGTGTCCCTCCTCAACCCACCAAGGAAGTAAATGGTGTACATTTTGAAATGACACCCATAATTTGAGAATGAACAATTCTTTGGCTTGGCTTCCCTACAAACCATGCCAGAGTACAGAAAGACTATTAAATTTTAACTATCACTTAGCTAATCTATTGAGGGGCTGCATGCATTAACACTAGCGCCACCAATCAAAAAGAAACATATTTTTTAAAGATTATTTTGCAAAAAGCGTTAGTACAGTTACAATACACCAACCCGGACTTGGCCCCCGTGGTGGAGTATGGCCTAACCTTCCTGCTATTCAGGAAGAGACCCGTGCCCCAGCAGTGGGGATACTAACCCAGAGTGATATTAACATACAAGGGTTAATATCGAGTATCGTTAGTACTATCATTGAATTTAAATTCAATGGTACTATCTCTCAATCATTTTAATACTTGATTTAAGGACCCACAACCGAAAACCAATTTTTTAACTATTTGATTTACCGCGTGGAGGTGGTCAATGGTCAATGGCGGTCAATGGAAACGTCTGATTATGACTTGAGAAACCGATTGCAGGTATAAAACTGACAAAAAACAAAAAAATTGTCATATGTTCAAAACGCAAATATCTATTACTACTGTTCAAATCTAAAATCTTTAAATAATTGTGAAATTTGAATTTAAATTTCCAGCAAGTATCAACCCCAACCTACTCAGAGTCGGAATACAACCAGTACTTGAAGTGTGAAGACTGGAGCCAATCGGAGACAGATCATCTGATGGACTTATGCCAGCGGTTCGACCTGCGCTTTATCATTGTGCATGACCGATGGGACCGAGCTGCATTCCGAGACCGCAGTGTCGAAGACTTGAAAGAAAGATACTACAGTATTAGTGCTATCTTGAGTAAGGTGAATTGGCCACTCTTATCATAAAATTGTATATGTAGTTATGTACGAAAGAAACCAGTAGCATCATATTACTTAGCCTAAAAAGTCGTTCTGTATTCGTCATTTGCAAACAAGTCCATAAAATCCATAAAATGTATTCATAACATCTGATTCACAGATAGTTTCTGTTTCTACAACCCAATAGCATAGGATACGAAATCCCTTGCCAAGCCACAAGCGAATGTCTAGTTAATAAAACCTAAATTCCTTCCATATAAAATTTTACTATAGTTCAAGTACATCAACAACAATCTGATAGTATGAGTAAAGTCCTCCGTAACTGTTTTTCCAGTTGAAAACCAATCCATGGTCAAACACCATCACCACACCCAGTGGGGAGAAGAAGATTTACCAGTATGATGCAGAGCATGAGAAAAAGCGGAAAGACCAGCTGCAACGCCTGTTCGATAGAACTCAGGAACAGGTAACCTACTGCTGATTATCCATTCTTAGATAATAAATAACAACTTAATTACACACAACAAAATCACTTGTCCTGGTACCTACCAAACCAGGATACAAAAATGGAAATACGGGTGTATTTTGACGTAGGCCATTTCACACTGGGGCCAGCCATACATTTGTACAAATAGCCTCATACTGGGTGTATCGCCTAGTTTGTGATGTCCTTGCCTGGATATCTCAGGGCATCCTAGTTTGGGACCTGTACAAGTGGTGCTGTGTGGAATTTATTAATTTATTTTTACCTTTTAATTTAACACAATGATTGAACTATGCTTCCTTGTGATAGCTCCACTTAAAGCTGTTACTCAATGTTATGTCAAAGTGTCCTTTATCTGCGAGAACGACGAGATCTGCGAGGACACTTCTCTAACATCTCATTATTATGTGTCCACGCCAATTCTCGCGAAGCTTGAAAAAAATAATGTAATCCGCAGCTTTTGGGATGGTGAAAAATGGCAAATGTGACAATATGCCTCGCCGAACTAGGCTAAACAACCACTGCACTATACCAGCAGTAGAGTGCAGCAGCAATCTGCCTCAGATCGTCGGTCCAGAGAACTGATTGGCTTCCTTCGTTGCGTTTTCCCGTTCATGGTCTCCAGTCGAGAATAAATTTTAATACTTAGTAAATAAAATATAAACCTTTACGCCCATCGCCAGATCGAAGAAGAGCAGATGCTCCTTGCAGAGCTGAAGAAGATCGAGGCCCGCAAGAGGGAGCGGGAGCGCAAGACGCAGGACCTGCAGAAGCTGATATCGCGCGCGGACAGCGCCCCCGCCGCGGCTGCAGCCACCGGCGAGGCGGCGGCCGCGGCGCCCGCGCAGCCCTCGGCCATCGCGCGCCGCCATGACAAGAAACTGCACAAGAAGAAGATCACGGCGCAGCAGCGGCCCGCCCGCGTCGTTGAGAATGTGGTCAGTGGTCTTTATTTACTTACTTTTAACTTGTTATTTTTGTTGCTTTTAATATAAAATAACAAAACGGCAAAAGACACTGCTCAAGAAAATCTGCCTGCCTGCGGCCGAGGCATAACAATATAATATGTGTTATTGTCTTATATTGTTATGTCAAAATGCTTTCAGCCTGTATATTTTAACCCTACTTTCCAACAACAGGCAGAAAACTTGAAAGCGGATTCTATCATCAACTCGTCAAAAGTACTAAAAAACCATTAAATTCAATAAAAAAATTGAGTAATTTCGAATCCGCTATTTGACACGTATCAAATTTGACGCGATAAATTAATATTTCCTATAGTATTTAACATAAGAAAGATTTTGCTAAGTAAGTATGCAGGATGGCTGCAAAATTTGCAAAGTAAAAAAATTTTTTCCTCGTTTAATTCGTAACGGCGAAAACTCTATCCGCCATCTTGAAAGCATCTAAAGTATGTAAACAAACATCAATTGATTATTACATCTATTGAATATTAGACATTGATTATTATAGGACTTGCATCAAAGTGATCTTCACATAAATACACCCGAGTTTCAATTGATAAAGAGTCGGGGTCTCTTTTGGCGAGTTTAAGCCAAGTTTTTCGAATGTTAATTTCACTGGGTACACGAATCCACAACTTCCCGGGGGTCTTTATTGACGTGTTTTTTCATTCTCGAACAATAATCATAATTGCTATATTTTGGATGTAAATTCTGGTTGCGTTGTTGTTATTTCACTATGCTCAGAGATCACTTACAGAAAATTGAATGTCAAACTTTGTTTACAATTTTTTGGACTTCAAACCTTAGACAAAAATGGCTGATCGCGTTTTTGGCTGTTTAGGAAAATAAAGTTTTAAAATATATTTTTATGTTGCTTTTAGGTCCTCAAAAAATATACTAAAATATTTTTTGGTCTAATGGAAGAGTTATTTACCGTTTAAGACTTACTTGAAAAGAGAGTTAAATAGCGGATTTCGAGACGTTCTTTACTACTATAAAAATGCCAATTTCTAATTGAGATGTTCCAGGAATTGTGCAATTTGAGGTAATCCTGTTTTATAAAAAAGGCACACACGATATTAACATCAAATTCGTGACGCAGGCAGAGCCAGCTAACCATTTCTGTCGACCGGGTGGACTTCCATCCAATCTTGTATTCTCTTTTTGAACCATTAAAGTACGACTTTTCAAATTACTTTCTCAGCGGACGTTTAATTTGCAAACGGCATGCCTCAAGCGGCAGGTTTAGGCTAAACGATACAAACTTTCGTCCTCTATTTTTGAGCCCCTTAGGGGGCGATTTTACAAAGAGGGTTTTAAACTTACAACTTATTTTTCTTTATAAATAGCGCATATAATAATTTAATATTCCTACTGACATTATTAGGTATTTAATTATAAAAAGGTCTATTTTTTTTAGGAAATGCATTTTCGAAGTTCCTTTTGTAAGTAATTCTTTCCTTTCATGGTCCTAAGATGGGCCCACACATTTTTGGCCCTTTATAACCTTTTATAAACTGCAGTTCAAACACAAATATTCATTATACTATTTTTATTTTTAATGCACTAACCCGTGCTAAGGATAATTTTAAAAACCTATTTAGAGGCTAGAAATTCCACCCATGCCGGGATTCGAACCCGCGACCTCTGGCTATCCGTGCCAGCGCTCTATCCAACTGAGCTAATGGGCGATTAATGGGCGAGTCGCCCATTAGCTCAGTTGGATGAATGAATGAAATAAGGGGCATTTTTGATGCAAAGGATATCCCTCGCTGTGCAGCGCGGTAATGCTGCCAGTGTCATGGGTACCTTTGGGTCGGATGTGTCTCGGGGCAGTTTATTTGATTGACATTTCTTTTTATATATAAATTTTGTATTGTTTTTCTATGACTTTGTGGACGAAATTTTTGTAAATGATTTTTTTTATTATTGTCGATGTTATTTTGTATGCTTGTATCTAATAATATTTCTTCGATAAATAAAATATATTATCAGTTACGCTGTTCGTAAAAAAATATATCTGGCCTACTTTGTCATTATTATAATTGTTACTTTGTTGATTGACCGGTGTCATTAGTATGGGTGCGGCGGGCAACTAAATACATATAAAAATCTAAAACGCCACCCGCTCTAATTAGGTCTACCTGGCAGGGGCAATATAATATAACATTTACATACATCATACAGTATATCAATAGTACGTGTAACTAAACAAGGAGACATCAGAAACGTGAATAAACAACAAACTGGCACATACATTGCTTCTGGCCCCACACTAGGATACCCTGTGTCGTGGGTACCAGAAAAAACGTCATCTCAAACAGGTAAACATCCAAGACATGTGGTTTTTTTGTCCCCAGCTGGGGATCGAGTCCCTTTGTGCAGATAACGTACAACATGGGGAGACCGACCTCCGGCAGTGAATATTATTTATACGTTTCAGTCGGTGGAATGGTCGGGCATCCGGTTTCCCGAGGCGCGCAACGCAGGCGTGTGGCTGCGCTCGCAGCGCATGAAGCTGCCGCCGGGGGTCGGCCAACGCAAGACAAAGGCCTTGGAGCAGGAGCTGCGCGCGCTTAATATCGGTACGTGTGCCCGAGGGAAGAAACTGGACGTCATGGCTATGGCAAGTAGGCTCACCTACCAGGTGCTGGCACTCGTGGTAGGGGACTGCAGGGGGGTACTCCGTGAGATAGGGGGTAGATAGTTTAATTAGGTGGCATTTTCATCATTGTTGGCGTTTCTAAAGCAAGATAGACAGCAGATGCCTAAACTTCTCAGTAAACACTTTTTCTTACACATATTTTATAATTTTCTTTTAATGTAAACTTTTATTTATTTATTCTTTTATTGCACTTAAATTTCACTTTCGTAGCAGCACAGTCGGTGCAATCTATAAAATCACGCTATTATTTACAGATTTGGCGCCGACGCCTACAGAAGACATATGCAAGCACTTCAATGAGCTCCGCTCAGACCTGGCCCTAACCATTGACCTCAAGAATGCGCTTTCTACATACGAGTTTGAGCTGCAAGCTCTACGTCATCAGTATGAAGCTTGTAACCCTGGAAAGGTACGTACTTAACTAATGTTAGTTTTATTTAATACAAGTTTTCATTACATATTGTAAGTACCTTTAAATTGTGAGGTCTTAGGCAGCGAAGCGCAGTAGAAATTAGCATGACCCGCGACTGCGCGGAATTTTTAGCTTCTAAATAGGTTTTTTAAAACATTTGATTTATTTCGTAAAATAATGTTATAAACACTTTTATGTTTTGTAGACTTTTAGTCCGGATCTACTTACGGGTGTATCGGAAGAGTCCGACCAGGTTTCGCTCCGATCGCAGAGCTTAATCATGGTGAGCAGAGACGGAGCTCGCGTCGTCGGTTGCTCGTCTTACGAAAGTTTTAGTTCAAAAACTTTTATGTTTATCTTGCGGTGTCACTGGTTTCATAAATATGTACAAAATACAGACAATCTGATGGATATTATTTCCAGTGTTTTTCCTATGCCATCATCACGCTGAAGTCTACTGCACTTCGCTGCCTAAGACCTCACAATTTAAAGATACAATATGTAATGAAAATTTGTATTAAATAAAACTAACAATAGTTAAACTTATGCTTTGTGGTTCTCCGATCCTAAGACTTAGTAGCTGTAGGGCTAAGCATGTTTGTCCTCATTTACCTATATTATTATCTCACATACATACATGTCCACAAGAAATATGCAACCTTAAAATAAGCTCCCGGTTTTCCGATCCCAAGATTTATAATCGTAGGGCTAACAACCAACTTATTTTGCATCATTATAATATTCTAAATACATAATAATAATATTATTTATTTATGTATTTGTATGTAGCATAGGTATTACATATTTTATTTATGGAATGTAATATCATATTAAATATATTTAGATTTATTCTCATTTAATTAGGCACTTTAAAACTGCATTTTCAGACTCATGAATTCCATGTTTATTTTTGTTTCTTTTTTCACATTTCAGCAATCTGTGTTAAGTTAAAGAGTAGAGGAAAACTATTATTGGCTATACTGTATGTAAAAAACTATTGTATAATAATAATATAACAAGCTGTTGTATTCCCTAATATACAAAATAAATGTCTAATTATATGTATCCTGTATAATTTCCTTTTTAAGTTTAGTATTGTCTTTCAGTCTATCAAATTTTATTCTCTTACAGACACTATACATCCCACCATCACTATGCAGCACAAATCCAGAAACAGAGAGCAAGCCTGTTGCTGGTGAAATTATAGATGTTGTGGGATCCCCTAGCATGCCAAACAATTAGTTCTTATTGTGGACTGACAGTTTGACGCAGATTGCTGGCTGGTGGATAAGGAGGCTAAGGAGGACAGAAAGAACTGTCTTGAGGAAGGCCTGTGTGTAACAGCAGAAGAATATCAGCCGAGTGATTGATTTATTGTGTTTAAATATCTAGTAATGAAATTAAAAAATTAAGTAATAATTGCAAATAACATTTATTTAAACCATGATATTATACAGCCCCTTTAGGTGCTCCATATGCATCTGGCATTCTCTCAATTGTGTATTTATGATCTCCTACAAACATAATGGGCACACCAGGTATCTTCCTTATTCTTCTCTTCAAGTCTTTGTCATTTGTTGCAACTATATAGCATTTATGTTGAGTAACTCGCTGAACAATGCAGTCATCTGCATATGTTCCTTTATGCAAACAGGTTATTCTCTCAAATCTGGGGTCCTTTATAATCCGCAATGCAACACGATACTTCCGACCTAGCTTCTCTAACTCTGCTAGGACACAGTCTGTGATATAGGGGATGCACTTAGCATACAAGCAGTCCATCATGTTTTGAATAATATCCAGTTTGTTTTTAATAGAAAAGTTTATGAAATTGGTGTCAATCAAAATGTGATAAGGTGGCCCTAGCTGTGTGTTGTACTGAAAGAATAAGGCTGAACTCATTTGAGGCACTTCCCTTAGTTTCAGCTCATGGGGATCAATTTTCTTCTTCTTCTTAGGTTCCGCTCGCTTGCTGTCCTTGATCCTAGGGTCGCTAGGACTAATGAGTTTCTTCATTTTGGCAAACCTTTTTTCAACAATTTTTCGTGTTTTCCGCTGCTTTCCCTGAAATACAATACAGTTTTTTAGGTTATAATAATATATTGGAATCACGAGGACTCTAAGGTACTTACCATTTTTCAAAACCCAGCTTTAGTGAATACCCGGTAGCGTGCAAAATTGCTAAATCAGAATTAACCACGACTAAAAACTACAAACAGCGTCGGGAGCTTCAATTCAATTCTCACTCACTCAGATGCTTTTTTTTTTTTTTTTAGTTCGTCCCGCAAGGAACCGGCTAAGGTCTTAGACCATGCTGCCACGTCTTTGGTTTTTGTTCTTCATTATGAGTTTTTGGGAGGTTAGTCTTCAGTATAATATATTTTTCATGCTGCCATGTCTTTGGTTTCTATTCTTCATTATGAATTTTTGGGAAGTTAAAGTCTTCAGTAATCGTAGATAGAGTAGAACTATAGATCAAGGCACAGTGTAACCGTTTTCACGTCGGTGAATATTATTTGTTTGTGTGCGTGAATGTTGCCACAGTAAAAGTGAATTGCCATAATGAGGGATAAAATATTTCAGTCGTTCATAGGCCATGAATAAAAATGCAGATTTAGTTTTGAATTTTATTAATCATACATGTCTGACAATTGTTTGCAGAACGTAGCAAACGTTTTATGAACAATTGTCATTTTGTATAATTAAAAATACGTTTTATTTTACGTTTAAATTTTACAAGTTAAGGCGCTTAGGGACGCTATCTAGGACCACCAATGGAATACAATCAAAAACTGTTTTATTAATAAGTTTTTTTCATATAAAAATTCACCATATAAAAAATCTTTCGAAGGGTACCTCAGACCACCAAAATGTACATTTTGTCGAAATGTAGAGAGCATATTCGAGCATTTGATGTAGGTGACCAGTTCTCTCTTCTAAATGCTAGCACCCATTTTTCCAGAACAGAACTATTTTGAAGAAATCTGGAAAAGAAACATTGCTAATATTAATAAATATTGTAATACATTAAAATATAATAAGTAATAACTTTAGTATTATTACTCGCGATACTCATACAAAGCTGTTGTATATTGAACGGGTCGATTATAAAATAAGGTAATTACGTTTTACCTAATAAACGATCGCGGCTAGACGGTATTGTACGAGATTCATTGATACCAATTCAAATTTGAATTCTATACTGAATTCAAGGGCACATTGCTTGCGGCAGAATGCACAAAAACATCGAAAGGGTTCTTGCGATAAATTCGAGTTGACACATTTTCTGCTGAGTGGAATGAATGCTGAAAAATTATATGGGCAACAAGTCACATAGGAAGGCGATGCAGCTATTTAACAAAGCATCAGGATATTATATTTGATAATTCAGTGCTGTAGCCGTAATGTTTCTGTCTCTATTGTTTTTATTATAGATTTCGATATCAACCCTTGTATGTCCATAACTCTGGAGCACGGGCCCTGCATCGCAGAAAGGTTAGGCCATACTCCACCGCAGGGGCCAAGCCCGGTTTATAGTTTTAGGTACATTTGATTTTTAATAACGATACATTAAGTATTAAAGATTCATAATATATTTTGATTACGTTTGTAACTTAATATCTGTACAAGGACAAGCCGTCGAAGTCTGGGACTTCGAGTTAAGTAATGATCACGCAGCGTTGCCAGATATACGATTTAAATCGTATTCATACGATGTTTTACATTTATGTTGCATATACTCGTACGATCAAGGGGCAGAAATCGTACGTAAACATACGACTTTTTTTAGATTTTATTCAACCAAAGTACTAATACCAACATAGCACGTCACTATTTATTCTTTTACTTACTAAGTAGCAACCCTTAAGGTAAATCTAACTAATGTGCGACGTTACCGGTTACTCGTTTTTGTGACACAGATTATGAACGCTGCTTCAGTTCAGTCAATCTTATTAAAACAAAGATCCGAAATAGGCTGAGCAATGAAACTCTAAACGGCACACTTTTGGCAAAACAACATATTAAGCGCTATGGGTGTTGTGTGGATTTTTCTCAAACAAGAGCAATAATATTAACATTACAGTAAAACCCTTTACGGGGATAAATAAAAACCTAAAAATAGTGTGTTTATGTTTAATCGATTGTTTACTTTATATAGTAATAAAACAAAGGTTTTGAAAACGTTCTGTTTTTTTAGCAGCCTTCTTAGGGAATACTACTTTTTATTTTTCCATCGTACGGTCGCTTATAACGTCTGCCAACACGGTCAAGTAATGACGGGATTTTCGACATAAACGGATGGCAACATTTTTTTACTCTTCGTTTTTTTAGGTTAGGAAAGAAAATTCTATTAAATTGCTTTTCTTACGGACTAGTTGCAAAGCTACTAGTTGAAACTTAACTAAAATACTTAACATAAGGCAACATTGGGCTTAACAATAATTGAAACACAATAATTACTTACCTATGAAAGGAAACTTCCCCCAAAGCTCTTTCTTGACGATTTCTGCATACGAGTACACTACAATTCACCATACTTTCTCTATTTAGGTCACTTTTAATATATCATTTCACAAATACACGGTTGCTCTTCGAAACGGCTAGCGTAGCGTTAAATATGATAAAATTTTCAAAATCTTGTCGTTTGTTTGCCCCCAAAAACGTCAACTTGACACTGGGGGCAAACAAAAAAAGCAGTTACACTTTTGCTGTTTACTCTATCTCTTTCTCACCCATGGTCGCTACGAAGTTTGTTTCATTTAAAACTTGTATGTGTGCGCTGTGGCTTGCTCTATAGTTTTACTCCCTCTACGTCAGTAATATATTTTTCATGCTGCCACGTCTTTGGTTTCTGTTCTTCATTATGAATTTTTGGGAGGTTAAAGTCTTCAGTAATATATTATCGTCTTCAGTTTTAATTATATAAAATGTCCAATCCAATTTTAGTAAAATCCGTGTAATTTTACGTCGTGTCCGTCGAATTAGTCAATCCGTGATTTTAAGTCAATTAAGGCAACACATACTCTTTTCTTTTTTGGTCGAAATCGAAACTAGGAGTGGGTCGTTGTCCGATTTTTCGACGACGAAACGCAACCGTTTTTTCTGGAACGAAAACAGGTCCTCGAAACGGTCATCGTTTGCAACTGGTTTCATTGTATGCGAACGAGCAAGGCGCAGAGGACGGTCAAACGAGTGCGAACGAGACGAAATCACGAAACATCGGAGTAAATAAGTTGTTTTACACGATATTCGACTGTATACTCATAGACATAAAGATTACTTTATTGTATCACAGACCAAAACGAACGGAACGAGCAAGGAGCTGACGACGACGTCGCAATGATCTCATTACGTTCTAGGCTCTATTAATATAGCACTAAAGGACATATCCGCGTCAAACAATTTAAGGACTGGTCTCGCGACGAACAAACGCTGGCACTGCTTTAGAGTCGCTGGCACTGCTTTAGAATGAAACCTTAAACGGTCCTATCGTCACGGAACAAAAAACGGTCTTATAAAACGGTTCGTCTTTGCAACGATCACGCCTAATCGAAACGTCAAAACAAACAAACCAAAAATATTACATAACCTTACATATTCTAAATATTATGTACAAGTCCATTTAGAAAATATTTTACACGGCTAAAAGTCGTATTCGAGTATTAAACAAAATCAATATACAAGAAAAACTAAATCTGTCCTACTGTGTTAATTATGAATCTGAACAAAGACAAAAATGTGGAAGTATTTACAAGAAGAGCCTGAATGGAGCGCGGCACTGACTCTGGACTGCTATAGATTTCAATCAGCTCATCCATTAGCACAAGGCGCTGGATGCCAAAGGATGGGCATTCGAAGAATAGATGATGTAAGGATTGCTCAGTTTGGGAGCTGCAATGGTCACAGAACGGACTCTGAACCATTTTTAACCGGAACAGATGATAGTTTAGATTACAATGACCAAAACGAAGCCTTGAAATAGTAGTGTAATATTTCCTATGAATGTAAGTATTGTTTTTACAAAACCAGGGCATGCTACCAATGGGAACATTAAATGTAGCATACCATAAGCCTTTATTTTCAGCTTGAACTGTGTAGTTCCAGTGTCTTTTCCAGATATCTATAGATCTTTTCTTTAGAAGAGAGATTACATCTGTCCAGGGAACAGAAACATTAAGATTATAGCTGGAGTCAGGAATAGTATCTGCATTATTTGTAATTGCTGTAGCCAAAAAATCAGCCCTTTCATTTCCTGCTACACCAACATGTGAAGGAACCCACACAAATGAAACATCTATGTTATGAATAAGAAACAAATCTAACCACTCCTGCTTGATTAAAGAAATTAAATAATTTGTATTAGCTTTGAATCTATTATTTTTGAGATTTTCCAGAACACTCATACTATCACTGACAATTACATATTTATAACATCCATCACTTTTATTATTGATATTTTTTAGGGCTGCTAGTATAGCCACGGCTTCTGCTGTGAATATACTAATGTTTGAATTTATTTTATGACCAGTGCCTAAATTAAAAAAGCCATCAAAGAAAGCAAACGAGACAGCATTATCAGTTTTGGACCCATCAGTATAGAGGAATCTACAATCATCAGTGAACTCTGAAAGTTTGTTGTATACATCTTGTTTGGTGCATAGATTGTGATCAATCCCCTCTCCTTCCTTGTTATCAGGGAAATTTTCTTAGTAAATTTCCTGCAATAAATATTATTATATTTATTGCAAATGAAATTTGAAATTTACTAAGAAAATTTCCCTGATAACAAGGAAGGAGAGGGGATTTATAAATCTGTAATGTTTCCAGAAAATTAATGTACTGAGCAAAGCCCTGAAGGATATAAAGAGAATTTGGAGGAGAATTCATCAAGCTCAGCAATAGGTAATTATTTCTCTTACTATATAATTTTAATAAAAATCTTTCTTTCAGATAAGTAAATCTAATAGCTAATGGAGGGAGTTTGCACTCCACCTGCATTACATTTATAGGAGTACTTTTAAATGCTCCTGTGATGAGTCTCAAGTTTTTATTTTGAATTTTATCCAAGGCATTCACCAATCTACTGTCACCACCAAAACAAAGAAAACCATATTCAAAATGACTACGAACCAATGATTTGTACAGAAGTAACAATATTTTCGGATCTGCTCCCCACGAAATCCTGCACAAAGATTTCAAAATATTATGGGCCTTATTGGCTCTTAAACTTAGCAATTCAACATATTTTTTCCAAGACATATTGTGAGTAAAGATAATACCTAAAAACTTAGCCTCTTGAGAAACAGGAATGGGGACTTTGTTGTAGAATACAGAAGGAATATTATTGCTAGCTTTACCAAATACAACCACTTTAGATTTTAATGCATTTATATCAAGATTCAGATAGGTGAAGTATGTAGACAACCCTTTTAAAGATTTGTTAAGAATTTCACTGATGTTTTTTAATTTTTTTCCAGATGCATAAACAACCAAGTCGTCAGCAAATTGAAGATTTTTGACTTCAGAACCCAAAATGAGATTTAAACGGCGGATATATAAGAGGAAAATTAATGGAGAAAGTATTCCGCCTTGACAAACACCAACAGAAGCGAATCGTGGACCATAAAGATTACCATTATATTTTACATAGACTTCCCTCTCAGTAAGAAAATTATGAATCCAATTAACAATTTTATTTGGGATCCCAATGGAAAGTAACTCAACACAAAGAATGTCGACATTGACACTATTAAATGCTCCAGACACATCAAAAAACACCGACATCAAATAATATTTTTTATTTAAACTATTTTGTATGTCAAGCTGCAGCTGACAGATGCTTTCACGAGCTGATGTTCCTCTTCGAAAGCCAAATTGATTAGAAGGTAAAATACTATTTTGTTCTACATAAAATTCCAACCTTTGTTTTATCAGTTGTTCAAAAACTTTGCCTATGCAAGATGTCAAAGCAATAGGACGGTAGGAATCTGGATTTGATCGAGGCTTATCTGGCTTTAATATGGGCACTAAACAATCGGACTTCCATGAGTGGGGAATCTCGTTGCTCAACCATAGGTTATTTAATATTTCAAGCAAAATCTGTAAGCTATTTTTACTAAGCCTTTTTAACATTATATAAGGAATACCATCCAGACCAAATGCGCCATCTTTTCTCGAGAGAATAGATGATATTAGTTCTTCAATTGAGAAAGATTTTATCATAAAATTATTTACAGGATTTGTTTCACTGTCCGGGGAAAATTTTGGTTTATTATTTACATGGTCGGGTGTATACTTTTGCAAAAAATCTTGTATCCAACTATCATTGTCATTATTAAAAGAGTAAGTTTTGTTGAATTTACGCATACAATTCCAGATTATTGACAGAGGTGTACATCGATTGAAGGAGCTACACAGTTCAATCCAGCTATTAGATCTTTCCATTTTTAACAAAAGTTTTTTATGTGCTTGTAATTTTTTAAATTCAATGTAAGATTGATCTGAAGGATTATTTTTAAAGTTAATATAGGCAAGTTTGGAATTTTCTACAGCTTCTGAACATTTTTTATTCCACCAAGGAAGAGAGAGCTTCTTGCGTATCAGTCTACGACGAGAGTTGATAGCACCAAAAGAAGAAGAAACAGAATTACGATTTGTAAGAGAGTCATTAACTACATTATGCAATATGTTACAAAAACTGTTATATGCTGTCAACGGAGTGTAATTTTCAACCTGAAAATCAGACAGTTGTGTGTCTACATATTGTTCATATAATGTCCAATTGATCATTTTAAAGTTAGGATAGATGGGCAAAGGATTAGCACCATTGCTGTTTACAGGACCATCATCATTAATACTATTATTTACAAAAACCTTAATAATTACAGGAAGATGGTAGCTGCCAAGAGGATCATTATGTACAGACCAATCGCAAGACAGAGCCAGTGATGGGGAAGCCAGTGATAAATCCAAAGCATTGGGACGCCATGTCAAGGAGCCCACAGTAGTAACCTCGCCGGAATTCAAAACAACCAAATTTTTTTCATCAATAATTTCCAAAATATCTCTTCCTCTAGGATTAATAGAATGGCACCCCCACAAAGTATGGTGTGCATTAAAATCACCTGCAAATAACATGGGTTCGGGTATTGACTCTATTATTGACTGAAATTTAAGTTTATCAAAAGATGGTACACAGTTTGTAGGACAGTAAAAACTTACAATACTCATTTCTTTATTATTTACAGATATCCTTACACAAATGTTTTGTAAGGAGTTGTCCGAATATGTATTAATTTTTTTATAATAATAAAAATTTTTTTATAACTATTATGTATTAAAATTGCTACACCATTATGTTTATTACCAATATCGTTTCTTTCTATTCGATATCCTTTTATGTTAAAATCTTTAATAGGAGTTAGCCAAGTCTCTGATATTATTGCTACATGTATATCGTTTTCATAAAGAAATTGTGTTAATAGAAATTTATTGCTAATAATACTCTGGGAGTTCCACTGCATAATATTAAGTTGATCCATTGTTAGAAGAAGTGGTATTTCTTACAGTTTGTGCTAAGATTTCTTTTATTGATGTAGAGTTGATTGGGGTGTTTTTCTGATTTGTAACTATTTTTGTAATTGCTTGAATGAGTATGTTCATGAAAAAATCTGATTTCGTTAAATTTTGAATTTGTGTTTCGATGTTCGATTTTGTTAATTGGGGGAAGGAGTTTTCACTGAATAAATCTGAGTATGTGACGGCCCTTGACTTAATTTTGTTTTCCTCTATTTTCAATTTTTTTTGTGGACATGTGTTAGAGATAGCTATGTGATTGCCTCCGCAGTTGCAGCATTTCGCGTTTTTAGGATCCTCTTTACATGTTTTAAAATGGTGATTTTCTGTGCAGATCGAGCACACAACCGAATTTCGGCAGTATTTGGCAATGTGGCCAAACTTCATGCACTGAAGACATTGCTTTACAGGTGGTATATAAGCGCTTACCTCGTGTCTCCAAGAATCGAGATAGACGTACTGAGGCAATTCAGTGGATGCAAAAGTTACCGCGACTGTCTGAGTGGGAAGATGTGACACGTCGCCGTCGTCACTCCGCACCCGACGCATGAAACGTCTCACTTGAATTACATTTCGAGAGCTGCCAATCAACGAGAAGATTTGTTTGTTGGAAAGGTCAGTAGGGACTGAGGTAAGAACCCCAGTCGCTTCAGTGTCGCTAGCCGGTATAGTGGCCTTCAGGTCTAGTTCGTCGAGTAATTTTTTATTCTGCATAAACACATTTGCATTGTTTGACAAATCGAACGTAATGCCAAGCTTGAATTTATTTACTTACTTCAGATGTAGAATGCCAGTGACGCAGAATTTGCGTATGGCATGGGAGAGAGCTAGCCTGTCTTTGTCGGAAAACGGTTTTTCATTTTCGTGTGACACGAACACTATGTATTCCGATTTTTTACTGTTTTCAGGATACCTCCTAGAGTACCCTGGAACCTTAAAAACATTGTACTTCCTGGAGGAGTCATCATCCGAGTCCGAAGTGTCCATAGCTGGTGATGATCGCTCGTCAGGGGTATCAGTTTTTTTCCGCTTCTTTCCCGCCCCCATCTTCTAATTACAATATGTACAAACTTGTCTACCAACTATATGTACAATTCACTTTGTATTTACAGAGAAATATAAAAGTTATCAATTTATTGAAAATTGTTCAAATTTCGCCGCCTTTACTCATCCAAGGTTCCCGCGCTTTTTTCTCACTCAGATGCTTCTTTCAAACTATTTTTTTTTATAATCAGATCAGTGTTCAGTGTGACCACATTTAAATTGGTCAATCTACTTCTGCAGCTTTAAAAACCTACCAAATTCTACCAGAGTCCTAGTCCAAAACCGTCACAAATCTACCATTCTAATGGCGCGTTTAAACTCGCGTGCGAGTCGCGAGGCGAGCCACGAGACGAGAGCGTAAGCGGACGCTCGTTTACCATCATCGATCAAATCACGCGAAACCGAGAGGTGCGGCGCGAGACACGAGACGAAAGTGTAAATAGGGTAAGACATAACAAAATAGAAATGAAAACTATATTTTATAATTATTTCTCCTCTTTATTGTATTTAATATCTTTATACAAAATTTTATCTTTCATGGATTTCAACATTTTAAAATCGTTTACAAAATCTGTACAGAGCTGTACGCCTTGTCTGGCATGCAGAATGGCGGCTACATTTTTATTATTAAACCTATTTCGGTCTTTAGTCTTGATCCTTTTAATTTCTGAAAATATTCTCTCACATTTAACGTTCGAAACTGAAGAATAAATCGCAACCGTCTTTCGCAAATTTTGATATATTTTTATACTTTGACAATTTACTAATTTCCTATTATATACAATAATAGGAAATTAGTACTAGTTTACTGACTAGAAGTAATAGTAACAATACTAGTTATGGACGGGAAGAACCAGATATATAAAAGGTACTCTGTGGGAAGAACCAACGGAAGCACCGAAGAAAACCCCGAAAATGAGGCGTTTTAAAAAAAAAAACTAGTTCCACAACACTTACTAGATGGCGTGAAAGTCACAAAAATTTATGTGTCAAATCAATCCGGCAGAACATTTTTTGTAAAAAGGATGCCAAGACTCATGATATGATATGATAATAATATGCGTACAGTTTAAAAAGTTATCAGAACTCATGATGAGCCAAGCCCCCAATTCTACAAGGCACGCATTCATACAAGCCCTATACAAACCCTAACTCTATCAATGTTACATAATTTTATTATAATTGTAATACCTTAGCATAATAATATGACTTGGCCCTTACGCGGCCGTCGCACAGACTCTTCTATGGTCTTAATGATAAGGAAAGAAATTGGGTATTGTAAAACGGCCATGTCCTATTTGTTACCATGATTGGTAAAACTAGGGCTTGTCTTGTCATCCTTTACATGAAATGTTTTTTTTTAATTTTTTTTTGTAGGATGGTTTGTTTATTCGGACTTTGTAAAATCCCATACAAAAATGTTCGTCGATTTCTGATTTTTTCTAGTAATCTGACCTAATTTGGCCCCATACACTTTCTATCCCTATCAACAGCAAAATTAGATGGTATGATGTAGGATTGGTAATACGAAACACTTCAAGAAGACGTAGGTCATCTAAACAACTACATGGTCGCAATAAAGTTATGAATTATTAGTTAGTGCCATACTCATCTTCTGCGCGTCTTGGCGAGAGCACTCCCGTGCCCCTAGATGAGTGCACAGACTAAGTAAGAGTAGGAGATACTGTGTTTGTATTAACAAGTTTTTACTTTGGTTTCGATACCTGTAAATTAGGAAGTTTCTTTTTAGGAGTATAAAAATGCGTACCTGTGCCGTTGTGACGTGCAAAAATACAGGAGTTCATACATTCCCTACTACCAATGAAACCCTGAAGCGACAGTGGATCCAAGCAACCAGAGTAGATGTAAATCGTAAAATTGGATGGAACATGCGTAAACATTCATGTGTTTGTTCGGATCATTTCACCCCAAACGATTATAGGACACGTAAGTACGAATTTCTTCGTTTAAGTCGTAGATAGAGTAGAACTATAGATCAAGGCACAGTGTAACCGTTTTCACGTCGGTGAATATTATTTGTTTGTTTGCGTGAATGTTGCCACAGTAAAAGTGAATTGCCATAATGTGGGATAAAATATTTCAGTCGTTCATAGGCCATGAATAAAAATGCAGATTTAGTTTTGAATTTTATTAATCATACATGTCTGACAATTGTTTGCAGAACGTAGCAAACGTTTTATAAACAATTGTCATTTTGTATAATTAAAAATACGTTTTATTTTACACGTTTAAATTTTACAAGTTAAGGCGCTTAGGGACGCTATCTAGGACCACCAATGGAATACAATCATAAACTGTTTTATTAATAAGTTTTTTTCATATAAAAATTCACCATATAAAAAATCTTTCGAAGGGTACATCAGACTACCAAAATGTACATTTTGTCGAAATGTAGAGAGCATATTCGAGCATTCGATGTAGGTGACCAGTTCTCTCTTCTAAATGCTAGCACCCATTTTTCCAGAACAGAACTATTTTGAAGAAATCTGGAATAGAAACATTGCTAATATTAATAAATATTGTAATACATTAAAATATAATAAGTAATAACTTTAGTATTCCTTATTATTCGCGATACTCATACATAGCTGTTGTATATTGAACGGGTCGATTATTTATTAGGGAAATAAGGTAATTACGTTTTACCTAATAATCGATCGCGGCTAGACAGTATTGTACGAGATTCATTGATACAAATTCAAATTTGAATTCTATACTGAATTCAAGGGCACATTGCTTGCGGCAGAATGCACAAAAACACCGAAAGGGTTCTTGCGATAAATTCGAGTTGACACATTTTCTGCTGAGTGGAATGAATGCTGAAAAAATATATGGGCAACAAGTCACATAGGAAGGCGATGCAGCTATTTAACAAAGCATCAGGATATTATATTTGATAATTCAGTGCTGTAGCCGTAATGTTTCTGTCTCTATTGTTTTTATTATAGATTTCGATATCATCCCTTGTATGTCCATAACTCTGGAGCACGGGTCCTGCATCGCAGAAAGGTTAGGCCATACTCCACCGCAGGGGCCAAGCCCGGGTTATAGTTTTAGGTACATTTGATTTTTAATAACGATACATTAAGTATTAAAGATTCATAATATATTTTGATTACGTTTGTAACGAAATATCTGTATAAGGACAAGCCGTCGAAGTCTGGGACTTCGAATTAAGTAATGATCACGCAGCGTTGCCAGATATACGATTTAAACCGTATTCATTCGATGTTTTACATTTATGTTGCATGTACGATCAAGGGGCAGAAATCGTACGTAAACATACGACTTTTTTTAGATTTTATTCAACCAAAGTATTAATACCAACATAGCACGTCACTATTTATTCTTTTACTTACTAAGTACCAACCCTTAAGGTAAATCTAACTAATGTGCGACGTTACCGGTTACTCGTTTTTGTGACACAGATTATGAACGCTGCTTCAGTTCAGTCAATCTTATTAAAACAAAGATCCGAAATAGGCTGAGCAATGAAACTCTAAACGGCACACTTTTGGCAAAACAACATATTAAGCGCTATGGGTGTTGTGTGGATTTTTCTGAAACAAGAGCAATAATATTAACATTACAGGAAAACCCTTTACGGGGATAAATAAAAACCTAAAAATAGTGTGTTTATGTTTAATCGATTGTTTACTTTAAAATAATAAAACAAAGGTTTTGAAAACGTTCTGTTTTTTTTAGCAGCCTTCTTAGGCAATACTACTTTTTATTTTCCCATCGTACGGTGGCTTATAACGTCTGCCAACACGGTCAAGTAATGATCGGGATTTTCGACATAAACGGATGGCAACATTTTTTTACTCTTCGTTTTTTTAGGTTAGGAAAGTAAATTCTATTAAATTGCTTTTCTTACGGACTAGTTGCAAAGCTACTAGTTGAAACTTAACTAAAATACTCAACATAAGGCAACTTTGGGCTTAACAATAATTGAAACACAATAATTACTTACCTATCAAAGGAAACTTCCCCCAAAGCTCTTTCTTAACGATTTCTGCATACGAGTACACTACAATTCACCATACTTTCTCTATTTAGGTCACTTTTAATATATCATTTCATAAATACACGGTTGCTCTTCGAAACGGCTAGCGTAGCGTTAAATATGATTAAATTTTCAAAATCTTGTCGTTTGTTTGCCCCCAAAAACGTCAACTTGACACTGGGGGCAAACAAAAAAAGCAGTTACACTTTTGCTGTTTACTCTATCTCTTTCTCACCCATGGTCGCTACGAAGTTTGTTTCATTTAAAACTTGTATGTGTGCGCTGTGGCTTGCTCTATAGTTTTACTCCCTCTACGGTTTAAGTTCAGTAAAATAAAAGTCACTTTCTCAGTATCAAGAGCAAAGAGGAAATGAAAAATCACAAAATGCAAACAGAACGGTCACAACCACAGATTAAATAAAAAATGTTACGTTGATGACAGAACTATTTTCGCCAACTAAGCGCCATCCACAGAGCATTTATACACTACGTTTTAAGAGACGGGACCTCCCTATATGCTTTTGTAATGAGTAGCCCCGTTAGCAATACCAACCAATAGAGCAAAAATGCAATGTCAAAAGTGCTACCAACATAACAACTTGTCTGTGCATTAGGGACGTCCACTTACATTGGTACTACATTTATCGATATCGATAAATTTTCATCCAGGGGCTCCGCAGTTAGCCTAATAAAATTAATAAAAGTCAAGGTTTTCAATAAAACGACAAATGAAATTAGTATTTTATTATTGATTATCAAATCACAATAATTGTGGTCAAGGTCTATTGAATTTATTTCAGCAGCTATTTGGCTTTTCCTTAGAGGTGTCCAATCTGAGCGAACTTCATCAATCGGTGGTTTGGATTCAGGTGCTGAAATCGTCAAAAAAAGTTAAGTTGAGTCGTTATTGATTATTAAATTGTTGGTAAACTATGCTACTTACCGGGATAGTTCTGATAAATATGCTGAGATTCCAGGCCACAATAATTGTGGTCAAACCCTACTGGACCAATAGCAACAGCTGATATTTTGGCTGCTGTACAAGGTGCTGAAAATACTTTGTAATTTATCAAAGTAAACAAACTCTAGTTACAAAAAACTTCAGCGATACATGAAAAGTCTACGTACCAGAGTTGTTTTGTGAAGCTCGACAACTAATAGGTTTTTGTATAGCTGAATCTGAAAATAAACAATTGCAAGAATAGTCCGAAAAAAAAATAAATAGTTTGTTCCTGTTTACCACATAACTGCATAATTGACTATGTTACTATCAAATACATTTTTATAAAAAATATTTTTAATTTAAAAATTAGTAAAAAAAATATTTTAGTAATTCCAATCACTAACCAGTTTCAAGTGATGCGACGTGGCTACGTGGTAAGGAAACTCAGCTAGTAAGTAATCGTAAGTAATCAGTAAGAGGAGGCGCATTTATAAGTAGAGAAGATACAGCCCTGTAAAAAATGTTTATCAAAGTATGTCATTTATGTATTAAGACGTAATAATAATATTGCGTTCTAAATGACGGAGCAAAATACATTCAAATGTTCGACGTAAAGCAAGGCGTATTTTGTGTTTTATTACACAATTATTCATGAAATGTAGTAAGTGTTACATTATAAGTTTATAACACAACTCACCATTTCTTTAATGGGCTTCCTTTTAAAATCGTTGTAAAAATCTTTCGGCCGGAAATGATCTCTACAAACATATTTATGTTGGTGGAGTTTATCGATGGGGATATACGATATAAGATCTTCCACAATTTTCACCCATTGTCTGCATCTAAAAAAAAACCAACATTCAATGCAGCCACTAATAGTGCATCGTTGAAACATTGTTATGGCTTACAGCAATTCACCCGTCGTACACTGAGTAGTAATTCTGACCAAGGTACTTATCAGATAAGTCAAATATGGATCTTTTTCAACAACAGAGCAAAAGAAACTATGATAAAATACGCGCCTTGCCACGCTCTACCGCGTTATTCCAAAAAAGCGTTTTTGGCATGTCGTCAAAAATATACAATCACCTCCCAGGATCAATTAGAAAAATTGACGAAAATTATTTGTTCAAAACTAAGATTAAACAACTATTAAAAAACAAGGCTTACTACACAATTAATGAATACCTCGCTGACACGGACCTAGGGAACTAGGAGTTATTAGGTATATTGACATTTGATTTACATAAGCTGGAGGACTAAGTTGATAATATTTATAATAAATTGGTTACTTTGTATGACATAAAGTTCATTATGTAGGTTAACATTATTTCTGTAAATAAATTGTAAATAGATGTCATTGTGTGCATGCCTACCTACCCACATAAAAATGTATCCATTTGCATACTGCTGTTAAGTGGTAGAATACACTGACTTATTGCAATTAAGACCTGTGCAAAAACCTTACTGTGTGTATTCGCAAATAAATATTTTGAAGTTTGAAGTTTAAAGTTTGAAGATATTTTTTTATCGATATTGAATATGGGTATGGCACATCACTATGACATTGAAACATCTTAGTATTTTTCTCATAGTATATTAATTACGTTATTTAACATAATTTATGATCTTGCTCTTGTGCAAAATGACAAAAACTGTAGCCAGAAATACTTACCGGTCTTCATCCCTAGGAAATTTACCCATAAACTTTCTTTTGGTACCCTTTGACCGGCTGCATCTTATTTTACAAATGGCACAAGTTCGACACCATCCGATCAATGCCATTATTAAAAGAAAATCACTAAACACTGTACAACAAGATATACACAGCTATATATTGAACAAACTTAAAACACAAAAATTTTAACTAGAAAACTTTCTAATATGTGCCGCGTACCGCCATACACAGAGCATATAAATAAGAGACGGGACCTCCCTATAAGCTTTTGTAATGAGTTTAGCCCCGTTAGCAATACCAACTAAAAGAGCAAAAATGCAATGTCAAAAGTGCTACCAACATAACAACTTGTCTGTGCATTAGGGACGTCCACTTACATTGGTACTACATTTATCGATATCGATAACTTTTCATCCAGGGGCTCCGCAGTTAGCCAAATGAAATTAATAAAAATCAATGTTTTCAATAAAACGACAAATGAAATTAGTATTTTATTATTGATTATCAAATCACAATAATTGTAGTCAAGGTCTATTGAATTTATTTCAGCAGCTATTTGGTTTTTGATTAGAGGTGTCCAATCTGAGCGAACTTCATCAATCGGTGGTTTGAATTCAGGTGCTGAAATCGTCAAAAAAAGTTAAGTTGAGTCGTTATTGATTATTCATTTGTTGGTAAACTATGCTACTTACCGGGATAGTTCTGATAAATATGCTGAGATTCCAGGCCACAATAATTGTGGTCAAACCCTATTGGACCAATAGCAACAGCTGATATTTTGGCCGCTGTACAAGGTGCTGAAAATGATAACACTTTGTAATTTATCAAAGTAAACAAACTCTAGTTACAAAAAACTTCAGCGATACATGAAAAGTCTACGTACCAGAGTTGTTTTGTGAAGCTCGACAACTAATAGGTTTTTGTATAGCTGAATCTGAAAATAAACAATTGCAAGAATAGTCCGAAAAAAAATAGTTTTTTCCTGTTTACCACATAACTGCATAATTGACTATGTAACTATCGAATAAATTTTTATAAAAAAATATTTTAATTATAGTATTTTTATTTTAATGCACTAACCCGTGCTAAGGAACAAATTAAAAAAAAAATTAGCCTCTCAATAGGTTTTTAAAAATATTTTTAAGTTAAAAATTAGTAAAAAAATATTTTAGTAATTCCAATCACTAACCAGTTTCAAGTGATGCGACGTGGCTACGTGGTAAGGAAACTCAGCTAGTAAGTAATCAGGAAGAGGAGGCGCATTTATGAGCAGAGAAGATACAGCCCTGTAAAAAAATGTTTATCAAAGTATGTCATTTATGTATTAAGACTTAATAATAATATTGCGTTCTAAATGACGGAGCAAAATAAATTCAAATGTTCGACGTAAAGCAAGGCGTATTTTGTGTTTTATTACATAATTATTCATGAAATGTAGTAAGTGTTACATTATAAGTTTATAACACAACTCACCATTTCTTTAATCGGCTTCCTTTTAAAATCGTTGTAAAAATCTTTCGGCCGGAAATGATCGCTACAAACATATTTATGTTGGTGGAGTTTTTCGATGGGTATATACGCTATAAGATCTTCCACAATTTTCACCCATTGTCTGCATCTAAAAAAAAAACAACAACATTCAATGCAGCCACTAATAGTGCATCGTTGAAACATTGTTATGGCTTACAGCAATTCACCCGTCGTACACTGAGTAGTAATTCTGACCAAGGTACTTATCAGATATTTTTTTATCGATATTGAATATGTGTATGGCACATCACTATGACATTGAAACATAGTATTTTTCTCATAGTATATTAATTACGTTATTTAACATAATTTATGATCTTGCTCTTGTGCAAGATGACAAAAACTGTAGCCAGAAATACTTACCGGTCTTCATCCCTGGGAAATTTACCCATAAACTTTCTTTTGGTACCCTTTGACCGGCTGCATCTTATTTTACAAATGGCACAAGTTCGACACCATCCGATCAATGCCATTATTAAAAGAAAATCACTAAACACTGTACAACAAGATACACACAGCTAGATATTGAACAAACTTAAAACACAAAAAAATTAACTAGAAAACGTTCTATTATGTGCCGCGTTCCGCCATATTTGTTATGTTTTCAGTTTGACATTGACAACAAAGAAAGAGTAAGTAGTATTAAAGAGTGAGACAAAAATATGTCCGCCATTAAAACGGGGCTAAATGCGAACAAAAATTTCAAAGTTCCTACTTGCGCTAGGCTGCCGCCATATTTGTTATGTTTTCAGTTTGACATTGACAACAAAGAAAGAGTAAGTAGTATTAAAGAGTGAGACAAATATATGTCCGCCATTAAAACGGGGCTAAATGCGAACAAATAATTCAAAGTTCCTACTTGCGCTAGGCTGGCGCCATCTATTGAGTTTTTGTGTTATTAACTTTTTTTCTTCTGAAAACGGCTCATTGATTATTTTGGAATTCCTGACATCAAGTTTCTATGAGCACAGAGCATATAAATAAGAGACGGGACCTCCCTATATGCTTTTGTAATGAGTTTAGCCCCGTTAGCAATACCAACCAATAGAGCAAAAATGCAATGTCAAAAGTGCTACCAACATAACAACTTGTCTGTGCATTAGGGACGTCCACTTACATTGGTACTACATTTATCGATATCGATAAATTTTCATCCAGGGGCTCCGCAGTTAGCCTAATAAAATTAATAAAAATCAATGTTTTCAATAAAACGACAAATGAAATTAGTATTTTATTATTGATTATCAAATCACAATAATTGTGGTCAAGGTCTATTGAATTTATTTCAGCAGCTATTTGGTTTTTCCTTAGAGGTGTCCAATCTGAGCGAACTTCATCAATCGGTGGTTTGGATTCAGGTGCTGAAATCGTCAAAAAAAGTTAAGTTGAGTCGTTATTGATTATTAATTTGTTGGTAAACTATGCTACTTACCGGGATAGTTCTGATAAATATGCTGAGATTCCAGGCCACAATAATTGTGGTCAAACCCTACTGGACCAATAGCAACAGCTGATATTTTGGCTGCTGTACAAGGTGCTGAAAATGATAACACTTTGTAATTTATCAAAGTAAACAAACTCTAGTTACAAAAAACTTCAGCGATACATGAAAAGTCTACGTACCAGAGTTGTTTTGTGAAGCTCGACAACTAATAGGTTTTTGTATAGCTGAATCTGAAAATAAACAATTGCAAGAATAATTAAAACTGTTTTTATACGGATTTATGCTCGTTTATTACATTTTTACAATTTTCCAACGTTTCGGCACTTTTTCAGGTGCCGTGGTCCCGGATGACTGAGGTGACAGGTGTCTTTTAGAAATCATTAACGGTTAGTTTACTACCCTCGGCAAAAATTACAAAAGTTAATTATGAAGTTACGTTCCAAAATAGACAAACCAATTATTTTTTATATAAAGTCAACAATATTGATTATTAGTAATTGAAGTTAAAATTAAATTTATAAACTAATTACTTTATATGAACTTAAAGATACCGATTATTAATTGAATTTAAATTGATTTTTTATTATTTATTCTACAGTCACACTTCTAGCAAGGGGGTCTCATGCACTTAAGCACTGGTTCCCATGCTACCGGTATGTTCCAACCACGATCTCTATTAAAATTTGGATGCCGGCGGATCTCTATTGCCTCACGTATCATTCTAGGGAAGAAACGGTCTTCTCGGGCTAGAACTTTAACTTTATCGAAATGTATAAAGTGGTTGGTACCGCTAAGTGTATGCTCGCTGACTGCAGATCTACCAGAGCGCTTATGTTTCACATCAGCGATATGTTCCTTCACCCGCTCAGCTATGGTACGCTTCGTTTGACCAATGTACGAGGAACCACATTCACAGTCAAGCTTGTATACTCCTGCCTCTTGTAAGGGAATCCTGTGCTTGACACTTCGCATGAATTGGTGTATCTTTCTTGGCGGCTGGTAGATGGTTCTGATTGAGGCGCGTTTCAAAATACTCCCAATTTTGTCAGTCACTCCTCTCACGAAAGGCAGGTAGGCTGGAACTCGCTCGACTGTGTCCGGTTTGACACGTCCTCCGCGACGGACACGCGGAACTTGCAGCTTGTTTGCACGAAGTACTCGTTTGACATGCTGGAGTTCCGCAGGTAGATGGTCCTTGTCGCAGATTCGGTGTGCCCTCTGTAACAGAGATTTTCCAACGGTAGACAACTGACACGGGTGATGGTGAGACTCACCGTTTAGGTACCTATCAGTGTGGGTCTTTTTCCTATAAACTGTATGTCCTAAGGTTCCATTTGGATTCCTGATGACTAAAACATCTAAGAAAGCTAAAGAACAATCTGCTTCTAACTCCATTGTAAACTGGATCTTGTTGTTTATAGAGTTAAGGTGGTCTAAGAAAGCCGTTATTCCACTAGTAGGTAAAATAGCAAAAGTGTCATCGACATATCGCTTATAGAACCTTGGTGGGACGGGAGCAGTTCGCAGGGCTCGCTCCTCGAAGTCTTCCATGAAAATATCGGCTACAACGGGAGAAACAGGGGAACCCATGGCTACCCCGTCTACCTGCATGTAAAACTCACCATTCCATACCAAGTAGCCAGTTGTTAGGCAGTGATCTAACAGCTCTGCATATTCCACAGGCAAATCATGTTCATTGAGCCTTCTCTTAACAATCTCAATGCAATCCTGTATTGGAAGACAAGTAAACAAGGATTTAACATTTAATATGCAGAGCTGTTAGATCACTGCCTAACAACTGGCTACTTGGTATGGAATGGTGAGTTTTACATGCAGGTAGACGGGGTAGCCATGGGTTCCCCTGTTTCTCCCGTTGTAGCCGATATTTTCATGGAAGACTTCGAGGAGCGAGCCCTGCGAACTGCTCCCGTCCCACCAAGGTTCTATAAGCGATATGTCGATGACACTTTTGCTATTTTACCTACTAGTGGAATAACGGCTTTCTTAGACCACCTTAACTCTATAAACAACAAGATCCAGTTTACAATGGAGTTAGAAGCAGATTGTTCTTTAGCTTTCTTAGATGTTTTAGTCATCAGGAATCCAAATGGAACCTTAGGACATACAGTTTATAGGAAAAAGACCCACACTGATAGGTACCTAAACGGTGAGTCTCACCATCACCCGTGTCAGTTGTCTACCGTTGGAAAATCTCTGTTACAGAGGGCACACCGAATCTGCGACAAGGACCATCTACCTGCGGAACTCCAGCATGTCAAACGAGTACTTCGTGCAAACAAGCTGCAAGTTCCGCGTGTCCGTCGCGGAGGACGTGTCAAACCGGACACAGTCGAGCGAGTTCCAGCCTACCTGCCTTTCGTGAGAGGAGTGACTGACAAAATTGGGAGTATTTTGAAACGCGCCTCAATCAGAACCATCTACCAGCCGCCAAGAAAGATACACCAATTCATGCGAAGTGTCAAGCACAGGATTCCCTTACAAGAGGCAGGAGTATACAAGCTTGACTGTGAATGTGGTTCCTCGTACATTGGTCAAACGAAGCGTACCATAGCTGAGCGGGTGAAGGAACATATCGCTGATGTGAAACATAAGCGCTCTGGTAGATCTGCAGTCAGCGAGCATACACTTAGCGGTACCAACCACTTTATACATTTCGATAAAGTTAAAGTTCTAGCCCGAGAAGACCGTTTCTTCCCTAGAATGATACGTGAGGCAATAGAGATCCGCCGGCATCCAAATTTTAATAGAGATCGTGGTTGGAACATACCGGTAGCATGGGAACCAGTGCTTAAGTGCATGAGACCCCCTTGCTAGAAGTGTGACTGTAGAATAAATAATAAAAAATCAATTTAAATTCAATTAATAATCGGTATCTTTAAGTTCATATAAAGTAATTAGTTTATAAATTTAATTTTAACTTCAATTACTAATAATCAATATTGTTGACTTTATATAAAAAATAATTGGTTTGTCTATTTTGGAACGTAACTTCATAATTAACTTTTGTAATTTTTGCCGAGGGTAGTAAACTAACCGTTAATGATTTCTAAAAGACACCTGTCACCTCAGTCATCCGGGACCACGGCACCTGAAAAAGTGCCGAAACGTTGGAAAATTGTAAAAATGTAATAAACGAGCATAAATCCGTATAAAAACAGTTTTAATTATGTCTACAGCTCGTGTTAACCTTAGAAAATTGCAAGAATAGTCCGAAAAAAAAATAGTTTGTTCCTGTTTACCACATAACTGCATAATTGACTATGTAACTATCAAATACATTTTTATAAAAAAATATTTTAAGTTAAAAATTAGTAAAAAAAATATTTTAGTAATTCCAATCACTAACCAGTTTCAAGTGATGCGACGTGGCTACGTGGTAAGGAAACTCAGCTAGTAAGTAATCAGGAAGAGGAGGCGCATTTATAAGTAGAGAAGATACAGCCCTGTAAAAAATTTTTTATCAAAGTATGTCATTTACGTATTAAGACGTAATAATAATATTGCGTTCTAAATGACGGAGCAAAATATATTCAAATGTTCGACGTAAAGCAAGGCGTATTTTGTGTTTTATTACATAATTATTCATGAAATGTAGTAAGTGTTACATTATAAGTTTATAACACAACTCACCATTTCTTTAATCGGCTTCCTTTTAAAATAGTTGTAAAAATCTTTCGGCCGGAAATGATCTCTACAAACATATTTATGTTGGTGGAGTTTTTTGATGGGTATATACGATATAAGATCTTCCACAATTTTCACCCATTGTCTGCATCTAAAAAAAAAAAAAACAACATTCAATGCAGCCACTAATAGTGCATCGTTGAAACATTGTTATGGCTTACAGCAATTCACCCGTCATACACTGAGTAGTAATTCTGACCAAGTAATTGTGACCAAACTGACTGAATCTGACTTATCAGATATTTTTTTATCGATATTGAATATGTGTATGGCACATCACTATGACATTGAAACATCTGAGTATTTTTCTCATAGTATATTAATTACGTTATTTAACATAATTTATGATCTTGCTCTTGTGCAAGATGACAAAAACTGTAGCCAGAAATACTTACCGGTCTTCATCCCTAGGAAATTTACCCATAAACATTCTTTTGGTACCCTTTGACCGGATGCATCTTATTTTACAAATGGCACAAGTTTGACACCATCCGATCAATGCCATTATTAAAAGAAAATCACTAAACACTGTACAACAAGATACACACAGCTAGATATTGAACAAACTTAAAACACAAAAATTTTAACTAGAAAACGTTCTAATATGTGCCGCGTTCCGCCATATTTGTTACGTTTTCAGTTTGACATTGACAGAAAAGAAAGAGTAAGTAGTATTAAAGACTGAGACAAAAATATGTCCGCCATTAAAACGGGGCTAAATGCGAACAAAAATTTCAAAGTTCCTACTTGCGCTAGGCTGTCTATGAGTATGGAGCTCGATTTTCGGACACAAATGTCTGTCTCGCTAGTTCGAAACGTCTTTTCGAACTAGCAAGACAGACATGTGTCAGGTGTTCATTTTATAACGCTCCTTCTATGCTCTATTTCTTATACTACCCAGTGTTGCCAATTTAGCGACTTTGTCGCTAGAAATAACGACTTTTGCGAGAGCCTTAGCGACAAGAAAAAAGTTTTGACGACAAAAATAATTTAGCGACTTAGCTGACGACTTTTTAACCTGAAGATTTCATTAAGTACAAGATAACAAAATATGCCCAACACCATTTTTTACCTACTCAAACGACTACGACTACTTCAACTGAGCCATATGAGAATGGGGACGAAGAAGTGTTTAATTTATCTAGTGATGGCGAAGAATAATTTTTAATTATTAAATATCTTATTTCTTAATAGTACATTCTTATTCACGTGCCCCCCCCCCCCGTTTATTTTTTGCTGCTAATGGTCTCCGGGGCCTATTTCATTTCGGGGTTTACTATGACAAGTCGACATACATTGCAAAGTTGATTACACTACAGATTAACAGTACACTCTGCTACGCAATGTACGTCGAATTGTTACAATAAACTACGAATTGCAGCTTTATGAAACGCGGCCCAGAAGGAAATCCGGGAGCCGACTTTAGTTCAATCAGTTTTAGCGACTTCCTAGCGACTTATGTTATGAAATCTAGGGAGACGAATTTACTGGAGTTGGCAACACTGATACTTCCTTATTTTTGCACAGTAGCAGGGATGTATACGTGTCATAATTATGGTACATGTACCATAATTCAGTTGTTCGTACCATGTACAATGATACATCCACTATGGTACGCGAAAGTACCATAATTTTGCCATTTTTTTGATCACAAGCACTTTTGCATCACATATTTTCCATCTTTCGCTTTTGCTGTTGACGAGTTTTTTTTATATACCGGTATCTAGCAACACTAAAAAAATATTCATTAATTTCGTTCAGTAAGTTGTTAGGAACGTTCATATCTGTGATAGTTTTTGTAGTCTGTGGATTGTAAGGGAAACGTTCATATCTGTGATAGTTTTTGTAGTCTGTGGATTGTAAGTGAACACACTAACGACTAGAGTGCGCGCCAGATAAGTCTGCGCGCGACTGGTGGCGTAGATAATGTTGCCAGTTATGGGAAATTGCTTTCCGATCATAAACATAATATGGGAGGTGAGGAAAAAATCAACCTAGCTAGAAGTGAACTATGACCAAATAAACATTCAAAAGTAATAATAAAGATAGAAATAATATGAAATATGAACCTATTTTAATCTACAGCTATTTTGCTTCTCAATGCCGCGAGACGTGCGCTCGGCTAAGGGGTGTCCACAGACATCAGTAATCACAGCTTTTTATAATCCTTTGGTAGATTACACCATAGCTCAACAACGGCTGGACCGATTGTTTGTACTTTAAATGAAAATAAATACAAACAACATTTAATAGTTTTTGAAATTTATTATCAGGCATCTAGAGGTACTTTTAAATTTTGGATACGTGTGATCCTCCAATGGGTCAATGCCTTCCATTGTATCATTTTCTAGATCTTCGCTCATTTCGTCGTCCGAAGAGTCTGAGCTTCCATCGTCACTTGTAGGATCAATTATATTTTTTTCTAATTCTATATCTAACAACCTGTCGGATTCGAAATATTGGTTTTCGATTTTTTCCACGTGTTGACACACATTAATCCATTCTTCTGTAGTTATAGAACTAAACGCTGCTTCAGTTATTGAGGATATTTCACTTGTGGCTTGACTTACATTGTGCTCTGCAACACGTCTTTTGGCTGTAGCCCATATTTTTTCTATTGGATTCAAATCACAGTGATAAGGAGGTAAGTGCACGACCTCATGTCCATGTTGATTTCATAAATATTCCACTTCATAAACTGGATCTCCTTTGTTTTTTTTATTAATTCGTACAACTGTTGTTTAATCCAGTAATCTTCAAATGGAATACTGTTATTAAAAAGCCATTGCTGCATTTCTGATTTTAAACTGCTCATTGTGGGTACTTTATTTATTTGTTTGCAATGATATGGTGCATTATCCATAACCACGATGCAGTTAGATGGCAAGTTAGGAAAATTTTTTTCAGCCATCCATCGCATGAAATTTTTTGCATTCATGTCATCATGATAGTCGCTCGATTTTGATTGTGATTTGAATAGGAGTCCATTTTCGACAAATCCTGTTTTTCCGCCAGCTTGACCTGTAATCCATCTTGCACCGGTACTATCCGATGTCAAAACACCTGGTTCTTCATTCGATTGCCAACATTTTTTAAAGGTGATATGAGGCATGGATATATGTTTTGTCAAGGTAGATAACAGGGCGCTTTTCTTCCAAACGGTTTTTACGCATCCTTAAAATAAATTTAGCTCTCCAAGCTACAATATCATAACATCATAACTTTTTATATCTCTACTATAATATCATAACTTTTTATATCTCTATAATATCATAACTTTTTATATCTCTACCCCATGCTTCTCAAAATACGCTTTAAAGTTGTTTTGCTGTACTTGAAATCAATATCAGCTTTCAATGCGAGCCAAAGCTTATGAATGGTCGGAATTTCTTTTCTGACGACATAAAATGAGTGTATCATGTGCCTTATAGCGCATTTATCAAAATCGTCTATTTCCAAAAATTTTTCTCGGTTTCTATTTTTTCCTGGAGTTAGAATTTTTGAAGTCGAAGCTTCAGCTTTATTACCCTTTTGAGTTATTTGAGTAACAGTGCGTTCAGAAATACCTGAAACGAAGAAATGTTTGAATATTCAACAATATACCAATAAAACTGTAACACTAACCTCTTGAGGTGCTCTGCCTGAGGGGCTAGGTTTATGCGCGACCCGGTGAAATACTACCCGGGTTGGCGCTTTCAAGGATGCCTATGGGGACTACTCACAAATGACTACGCTTGGATTCCAAAAACCGACACCATTTAATATATACAGACCTAATATTAACACAATTAACCCTACACACTCAAATTGTCTCTCACTTAACCCACCACTAGTTTTAACCATTGTCCCTGTATTATCACTGTCTTTGTTACACACCGACACTCACACAACTTAAATACTGATGGACACTAGGGGCGACTTGCTCACTATTATTAACTGCTGTACTTATTCCCGGTGAGAGGTACCTACGACTCTCAATGATCCTGGAGTGGCCGATATCGGGATCCCCAACATACCGCTCTCAGGATTCCCTATTATCTGGGGTGGCCACCATCGGGAACCCCAACGTGCCAACACCCAGAGGCTAAGGTGGGCACACGAGATGTCCTAGGCCGGCTAATATCGGCAAACCAACATGCCATGCCCTAGGACATCTCGTGAGTGGCATCGGCTAACCTCGGATGGGCCCACAGAGGCGGACCACTGTACCACTTCCGGCGATCAGCCGATGTGCCCTCACTTGTTCCTCAACCCTCTACAGATCGGGATCCCCTCCGACTGTCCTGAAACCCTACCGGGACTGGACCTACGGTGAACGTCTTTACTGGTAGTGGGAGCCGCTCGACTGAGCTAGCGCTGCGCCTTTTATATTCGCGTCGCCGCCGTGCCGCGCCTCCCGCCAGTCCTTGCTGGCGTCACTGCATGCGGCGCCCCGCGCCGCGGGCCGCGCTCCGCTGGCGCCTTGTCACGCCGTGCGTGCGTGGTGCTTGTGGTGTGGCTGGTGACGTGGTTAGCTACGTCACAAAACAAAAAAACACCCCACACGAAGGCAAAATACTAAGAAATGGTCACCCCAAAAATTACCTGTCAAGAACGCAACACGAGCCCGTACTTTAGAAAATGGTACAATTGGGCCCTTATTGTCCCGTTCTGCTTCACAAGAACGTTTCACCTTGAGAACAATCTCTCTGCCAGCACTCTTAATGACTTTCGGCATGATGATTACGAAATTTTATCAACAAATACTAAATAAAACACAAGACGCCCAACACGCTCACTTCACCTGACACAACAACAACATGGCGGCCAGGGATTAGTTCCAATTTAGGCCGCGCGCAGACTTATCTGGCGCGCGCTCTAAGTTCAACTTTTTGAAAATTCACAGGTGAATTTTCAAAAAGTTGAACTGAGTCAGAAGTAGCGAATAGCACAGACTAAAAAGAAAAAAGCGAGTACCTAGAGTGTTTGTTTGAACAATTTATGAATATTCGAAGAAATTTTAAAACTTTAATTAATAGGACCTGCCTAATTTATTAGATCTGTAAGAGTTTTCCTACCCGTACCTTATTTTTTTCAAAAATACCATAATTTTGAGCGTCTGGTGCCATAATTCAAAAGTTGGCATCTAACATCCCTGCACAGTAGTATCAAACGATTAATTTGTGCAAACCAAAGAGCATATATAACCACTTGCCACTAGGTACGTGTGCATGCAAACGATATAGGGATTGCGTAGTGTCTGGTGGTGTCGTACTTGTTTTTATTTAAAAGCTTTAGTTTATTGAGTTTATGTAAAACTTTAATAATAGGGAGTTTATCGACTTCTGCATAAACACTTCTTCAGTACCGAAATAATTAATTAGGTATTATACGCTCTTCATTTGACACGTAAGTAATTTGACTAATTTGGTGTGTTGATAACTTTTTATTTTTTCATTGGTTCCTAGATTGAAAACTTCGAGACATGCTGCTAGGGACGTTGCATTAGAACTATAGGGAACCGCCGCACTTCATATAACCAGCGACGTTGGCACCGTGAACTGTTTTTGTAATTTAATGGTATAAAAGTTCTAGAATTTTTTCAGATACCGTCATGGATTCGTTTAAAAAGAACTGGTTCACGGAATCTTGCGAAATGTGGCCAGGCGGCACGTTTTCTCTGGAAGTCAAGGAGGTTCTACACAAGGAGAAGTCAGAATACCAGGATATTTTGGTTCTGGACACAACAAGTTTTGGGAAGGTCCTTGTCTTGGATGGCATAATACAATGCTCCGAAAAAGATGAATTCTCCTACCAGGTACATATCAATAATTAATACATAACAGTTTAATGTAAAAGAAATGGGATTCTCAAGACAATTTATAAAATATTAAATTACCTACATTTATTTTTAAAAAGTTAACCTCTCCACTAGCAGCTGGAATGGGTTTATTCCATTACTGAAGTGATTTCTCTCGAATTACATTTCGAGAGCTGCCAATCAACGAGAAGATTTGTTTGTTGGAAAGGTCAGTAGGGACTGAGGTAAGAACCCCAGTCGCTTCAGTGTCGCTAGCCGGTATAGTGGCCTTCAGGTCTAGTTCGTCGAGTAATTTTTTATTCTGCATAAACACATTTGCATTGTTTGACAAATCGAACGTAATGCCAATCTTGAATTTATTTACTGACTTCAGATGTAGAATGCCAGTGACGCAGAATTTGCGTATGGCATGGGAGAGAGCTAGCCTGTCTTTGTCGGAAAACGGTTTTTCATTTTCGTGTGACACGAACACTATGTATTCCGATTTTTTACTGTTTTCAGGATACCTCCTAGAGGACCCTGGAACCTTAAAAACATTGTACTTCCTGGAGGAGTCATCATCCGAGTCCGAAGTGTCCATAGCTGGTGATGATCGCTCGTCAGGGGGATCAGTTTTTTTCCGCTTCTTTCCCGCCCCCATCTTCTAATTACAATATGTACAAACTTGTCTACCAACTATATGTACAATTCACTTTGTATTTACAGAGAAATATAAAAGTTATCAATTTATTGAAAATTGTTCAAATTTCGCCGCCTTTACTCATCCAAGGTTCCCGCGCTTTTTTCTCACTCAGATGCTTCTTTCAAACTATTTTTTTTTATAATCAGATCAGTGTTCAGTGTGACCACATTTAAATTGGTCAATCTACTTCTGCAGCTTTAAAAACCTACCAAATTCTACCAGAGTCCTAGTCCAAAACCGTCACAAATCTACCATTCTAATGGCGCGTTTAAACTCGCGTGCGAGTCGCGAGGCGAGCCACGAGACGAGAGCGTAAGCGGACGCTCGTTTACCATCATCGATCAAATCACGCGAAACCGAGAGGTGCGGCGCGAGACACGAGACGAAAGTGTAAATAGGGTAAGACATAACAAAATAGAAATGAAAACTATATTTTATAATTATTTCTCCTCTTTATTGTATTTAATATCTTTATACAAAATTTTATCTTTCATGGATTTCAACATTTTAAAATCGTTTACAAAATCTGTACAGAGCTGTACGCCTTGTCTGGCATGCAGAATGGCGGCTACATTTTTATTATTAAACCTATTTCGGTCTTTAGTCTTGATCCTTTTAATTTCTGAAAATATTCTCTCACATTTAACGTTCGAAACTGAAGAATAAATCGCAACCGTCTTTCGCAAATTTTGATATATTTTTATACTTTGACAATTTACTAATTTCCTATTATATACAATAATAGGAAATTAGTACTAGTTTACTGACTAGAAGTAATAGTAACAATACTAGTTATGGACGGGAAGAACCAGATATATAAAAGGTACTCTGTGGGAAGAACCAACGGAAGCACCGAAGAAAACCCCGAAAATGAGGCGTTTTAAAAAAAAAAACTAGTTCCACAACACTTACTAGATGGCGTGAAAGTCACAAAAATTTATGTGTCAAATCAATCCGGCAGAACATTTTTTGTAAAAAGGATGCCAAGACTCATGATATGATATGATAATAATATGCGTACAGTTTAAAAAGTTATCAGAACTCATGATGAGCCAAGCCCCCAATTCTACAAGGCACGCATTCATACAAGCCCTATACAAACCCTAACTCTATCAATGTTACATAATTTTATTATAATTGTAATACCTTAGCATAATAATATGACTTGGCCCTTACGCGGCCGTCGCACAGACTCTTCTATGGTCTTAATGATAAGGAAAGAAATTGGGTATTGTAAAACGGCCATGTCCTATTTGTTACCATGATTGGTAAAACTAGGGCTTGTCTTGTCATCCTTTACATGAAATGTTTTTTTTTAATTTTTTTTTGTAGGATGGTTTGTTTATTCGGACTTTGTAAAATCCCATACAAAAATGTTCGTCGATTTCTGATTTTTTCTAGTAATCTGACCTAATTTGGCCCCATACACTTTCTATCCCTATCAACAGCAAAATTAGATGGTATGATGTAGGATTGGTAATACGAAACACTTCAAGAAGACGTAGGTCATCTAAACAACTACATGGTCGCAATAAAGTTATGAATTATTAGTTAGTGCCATACTCATCTTCTGCGCGTCTTGGCGAGAGCACTCCCGTGCCCCTAGATGAGTGCACAGACTAAGTAAGAGTAGGAGATACTGTGTTTGTATTAACAAGTTTTTACTTTGGTTTCGATACCTGTAAATTAGGAAGTTTCTTTTTAGGAGTATAAAAATGCGTACCTGTGCCGTTGTGACGTGCAAAAATACAGGAGTTCATACATTCCCTACTACCAATGAAACCCTGAAGCGACAGTGGATCCAAGCAACCAGAGTAGAAGTAAATCGTAAAATTGGATGGAACATGCGTAAACATTCATGTGTTTGTTCGGATCATTTCACCCCAAACGATTATAGGACACGTAAGTACGAATTTCTTCGTTTAAGTCGTAGATAGAGTAGAACTATAGATCAAGGCACAGTGTAACCGTTTTCACGTCGGTGAATATTATTTGTTTGTTTGCGTGAATGTTGCCACAGTAAAAGTGAATTGCCATAATGTGGGATAAAATATTTCAGTCGTTCATAGGCCATGAATAAAAATGCAGATTTAGTTTTGAATTTTATTAATCATACATGTCTGACAATTGTTTGCAGAACGTAGCAAACGTTTTATAAACAATTGTCATTTTGTATAATTAAAAATACGTTTTATTTTACACGTTTAAATTTTACAAGTTAAGGCGCTTAGGGACGCTATCTAGGACCACCAATGGAATACAATCATAAACTGTTTTATTAATAAGTTTTTTTCATATAAAAATTCACCATATAAAAAATCTTTCGAAGGGTACATCAGACTACCAAAATGTACATTTTGTCGAAATGTAGAGAGCATATTCGAGCATTCGATGTAGGTGACCAGTTCTCTCTTCTAAATGCTAGCACCCATTTTTCCAGAACAGAACTATTTTGAAGAAATCTGGAATAGAAACATTGCTAATATTAATAAATATTGTAATACATTAAAATATAATAAGTAATAACTTTAGTATTCCTTATTATTCGCGATACTCATACATAGCTGTTGTATATTGAACGGGTCGATTATTTATTAGGGAAATAAGGTAATTACGTTTTACCTAATAATCGATCGCGGCTAGACAGTATTGTACGAGATTCATTGATACAAATTCAAATTTGAATTCTATACTGAATTCAAGGGCACATTGCTTGCGGCAGAATGCACAAAAACACCGAAAGGGTTCTTGCGATAAATTCGAGTTGACACATTTTCTGCTGAGTGGAATGAATGCTGAAAAAATATATGGGCAACAAGTCACATAGGAAGGCGATGCAGCTATTTAACAAAGCATCAGGATATTATATTTGATAATTCAGTGCTGTAGCCGTAATGTTTCTGTCTCTATTGTTTTTATTATAGATTTCGATATCATCCCTTGTATGTCCATAACTCTGGAGCACGGGTCCTGCATCGCAGAAAGGTTAGGCCATACTCCACCGCAGGGGCCAAGCCCGGGTTATAGTTTTAGGTACATTTGATTTTTAATAACGATACATTAAGTATTAAAGATTCATAATATATTTTGATTACGTTTGTAACGAAATATCTGTATAAGGACAAGCCGTCGAAGTCTGGGACTTCGAATTAAGTAATGATCACGCAGCGTTGCCAGATATACGATTTAAACCGTATTCATTCGATGTTTTACATTTATGTTGCATGTACGATCAAGGGGCAGAAATCGTACGTAAACATACGACTTTTTTTAGATTTTATTCAACCAAAGTATTAATACCAACATAGCACGTCACTATTTATTCTTTTACTTACTAAGTACCAACCCTTAAGGTAAATCTAACTAATGTGCGACGTTACCGGTTACTCGTTTTTGTGACACAGATTATGAACGCTGCTTCAGTTCAGTCAATCTTATTAAAACAAAGATCCGAAATAGGCTGAGCAATGAAACTCTAAACGGCACACTTTTGGCAAAACAACATATTAAGCGCTATGGGTGTTGTGTGGATTTTTCTGAAACAAGAGCAATAATATTAACATTACAGGAAAACCCTTTACGGGGATAAATAAAAACCTAAAAATAGTGTGTTTATGTTTAATCGATTGTTTACTTTAAAATAATAAAACAAAGGTTTTGAAAACGTTCTGTTTTTTTTAGCAGCCTTCTTAGGCAATACTACTTTTTATTTTCCCATCGTACGGTGGCTTATAACGTCTGCCAACACGGTCAAGTAATGATCGGGATTTTCGACATAAACGGATGGCAACATTTTTTTACTCTTCGTTTTTTTAGGTTAGGAAAGTAAATTCTATTAAATTGCTTTTCTTACGGACTAGTTGCAAAGCTACTAGTTGAAACTTAACTAAAATACTCAACATAAGGCAACTTTGGGCTTAACAATAATTGAAACACAATAATTACTTACCTATCAAAGGAAACTTCCCCCAAAGCTCTTTCTTAACGATTTCTGCATACGAGTACACTACAATTCACCATACTTTCTCTATTTAGGTCACTTTTAATATATCATTTCATAAATACACGGTTGCTCTTCGAAACGGCTAGCGTAGCGTTAAATATGATTAAATTTTCAAAATCTTGTCGTTTGTTTGCCCCCAAAAACGTCAACTTGACACTGGGGGCAAACAAAAAAAGCAGTTACACTTTTGCTGTTTACTCTATCTCTTTCTCACCCATGGTCGCTACGAAGTTTGTTTCATTTAAAACTTGTATGTGTGCGCTGTGGCTTGCTCTATAGTTTTACTCCCTCTACGGTTTAAGTTCAGTAAAATAAAAGTCACTTTCTCAGTATCAAGAGCAAAGAGGAAATGAAAAATCACAAAATGCAAACAGAACGGTCACAACCACAGATTAAATAAAAAATGTTACGTTGATGACAGAACTATTTTCGCCAACTAAGCGCCATCCACAGAGCATTTATACACTACGTTTTAAGAGACGGGACCTCCCTATATGCTTTTGTAATGAGTAGCCCCGTTAGCAATACCAACCAATAGAGCAAAAATGCAATGTCAAAAGTGCTACCAACATAACAACTTGTCTGTGCATTAGGGACGTCCACTTACATTGGTACTACATTTATCGATATCGATAAATTTTCATCCAGGGGCTCCGCAGTTAGCCTAATAAAATTAATAAAAGTCAAGGTTTTCAATAAAACGACAAATGAAATTAGTATTTTATTATTGATTATCAAATCACAATAATTGTGGTCAAGGTCTATTGAATTTATTTCAGCAGCTATTTGGCTTTTCCTTAGAGGTGTCCAATCTGAGCGAACTTCATCAATCGGTGGTTTGGATTCAGGTGCTGAAATCGTCAAAAAAAGTTAAGTTGAGTCGTTATTGATTATTAAATTGTTGGTAAACTATGCTACTTACCGGGATAGTTCTGATAAATATGCTGAGATTCCAGGCCACAATAATTGTGGTCAAACCCTACTGGACCAATAGCAACAGCTGATATTTTGGCTGCTGTACAAGGTGCTGAAAATACTTTGTAATTTATCAAAGTAAACAAACTCTAGTTACAAAAAACTTCAGCGATACATGAAAAGTCTACGTACCAGAGTTGTTTTGTGAAGCTCGACAACTAATAGGTTTTTGTATAGCTGAATCTGAAAATAAACAATTGCAAGAATAGTCCGAAAAAAAAATAAATAGTTTGTTCCTGTTTACCACATAACTGCATAATTGACTATGTTACTATCAAATACATTTTTATAAAAAATATTTTTAATTTAAAAATTAGTAAAAAAAATATTTTAGTAATTCCAATCACTAACCAGTTTCAAGTGATGCGACGTGGCTACGTGGTAAGGAAACTCAGCTAGTAAGTAATCGTAAGTAATCAGTAAGAGGAGGCGCATTTATAAGTAGAGAAGATACAGCCCTGTAAAAAATGTTTATCAAAGTATGTCATTTATGTATTAAGACGTAATAATAATATTGCGTTCTAAATGACGGAGCAAAATACATTCAAATGTTCGACGTAAAGCAAGGCGTATTTTGTGTTTTATTACACAATTATTCATGAAATGTAGTAAGTGTTACATTATAAGTTTATAACACAACTCACCATTTCTTTAATGGGCTTCCTTTTAAAATCGTTGTAAAAATCTTTCGGCCGGAAATGATCTCTACAAACATATTTATGTTGGTGGAGTTTATCGATGGGGATATACGATATAAGATCTTCCACAATTTTCACCCATTGTCTGCATCTAAAAAAAAACCAACATTCAATGCAGCCACTAATAGTGCATCGTTGAAACATTGTTATGGCTTACAGCAATTCACCCGTCGTACACTGAGTAGTAATTCTGACCAAGGTACTTATCAGATAAGTCAAATATGGATCTTTTTCAACAACAGAGCAAAAGAAACTATGATAAAATACGCGCCTTGCCACGCTCTACCGCGTTATTCCAAAAAAGCGTTTTTGGCATGTCGTCAAAAATATACAATCACCTCCCAGGATCAATTAGAAAAATTGACGAAAATTATTTGTTCAAAACTAAGATTAAACAACTATTAAAAAACAAGGCTTACTACACAATTAATGAATACCTCGCTGACACGGACCTAGGGAACTAGGAGTTATTAGGTATATTGACATTTGATTTACATAAGCTGGAGGACTAAGTTGATAATATTTATAATAAATTGGTTACTTTGTATGACATAAAGTTCATTATGTAGGTTAACATTATTTCTGTAAATAAATTGTAAATAGATGTCATTGTGTGCATGCCTACCTACCCACATAAAAATGTATCCATTTGCATACTGCTGTTAAGTGGTAGAATACACTGACTTATTGCAATTAAGACCTGTGCAAAAACCTTACTGTGTGTATTCGCAAATAAATATTTTGAAGTTTGAAGTTTAAAGTTTGAAGATATTTTTTTATCGATATTGAATATGGGTATGGCACATCACTATGACATTGAAACATCTTAGTATTTTTCTCATAGTATATTAATTACGTTATTTAACATAATTTATGATCTTGCTCTTGTGCAAAATGACAAAAACTGTAGCCAGAAATACTTACCGGTCTTCATCCCTAGGAAATTTACCCATAAACTTTCTTTTGGTACCCTTTGACCGGCTGCATCTTATTTTACAAATGGCACAAGTTCGACACCATCCGATCAATGCCATTATTAAAAGAAAATCACTAAACACTGTACAACAAGATATACACAGCTATATATTGAACAAACTTAAAACACAAAAATTTTAACTAGAAAACTTTCTAATATGTGCCGCGTACCGCCATACACAGAGCATATAAATAAGAGACGGGACCTCCCTATAAGCTTTTGTAATGAGTTTAGCCCCGTTAGCAATACCAACTAAAAGAGCAAAAATGCAATGTCAAAAGTGCTACCAACATAACAACTTGTCTGTGCATTAGGGACGTCCACTTACATTGGTACTACATTTATCGATATCGATAACTTTTCATCCAGGGGCTCCGCAGTTAGCCAAATGAAATTAATAAAAATCAATGTTTTCAATAAAACGACAAATGAAATTAGTATTTTATTATTGATTATCAAATCACAATAATTGTAGTCAAGGTCTATTGAATTTATTTCAGCAGCTATTTGGTTTTTGATTAGAGGTGTCCAATCTGAGCGAACTTCATCAATCGGTGGTTTGAATTCAGGTGCTGAAATCGTCAAAAAAAGTTAAGTTGAGTCGTTATTGATTATTCATTTGTTGGTAAACTATGCTACTTACCGGGATAGTTCTGATAAATATGCTGAGATTCCAGGCCACAATAATTGTGGTCAAACCCTATTGGACCAATAGCAACAGCTGATATTTTGGCCGCTGTACAAGGTGCTGAAAATGATAACACTTTGTAATTTATCAAAGTAAACAAACTCTAGTTACAAAAAACTTCAGCGATACATGAAAAGTCTACGTACCAGAGTTGTTTTGTGAAGCTCGACAACTAATAGGTTTTTGTATAGCTGAATCTGAAAATAAACAATTGCAAGAATAGTCCGAAAAAAAATAGTTTTTTCCTGTTTACCACATAACTGCATAATTGACTATGTAACTATCGAATAAATTTTTATAAAAAAATATTTTAATTATAGTATTTTTATTTTAATGCACTAACCCGTGCTAAGGAACAAATTAAAAAAAAAATTAGCCTCTCAATAGGTTTTTAAAAATATTTTAAGTTAAAAATTAGTAAAAAAATATTTTAGTAATTCCAATCACTAACCAGTTTCAAGTGATGCGACGTGGCTACGTGGTAAGGAAACTCAGCTAGTAAGTAATCAGGAAGAGGAGGCGCATTTATGAGCAGAGAAGATACAGCCCTGTAAAAAAATGTTTATCAAAGTATGTCATTTATGTATTAAGACTTAATAATAATATTGCGTTCTAAATGACGGAGCAAAATAAATTCAAATGTTCGACGTAAAGCAAGGCGTATTTTGTGTTTTATTACATAATTATTCATGAAATGTAGTAAGTGTTACATTATAAGTTTATAACACAACTCACCATTTCTTTAATCGGCTTCCTTTTAAAATCGTTGTAAAAATCTTTCGGCCGGAAATGATCGCTACAAACATATTTATGTTGGTGGAGTTTTTCGATGGGTATATACGCTATAAGATCTTCCACAATTTTCACCCATTGTCTGCATCTAAAAAAAAAACAACAACATTCAATGCAGCCACTAATAGTGCATCGTTGAAACATTGTTATGGCTTACAGCAATTCACCCGTCGTACACTGAGTAGTAATTCTGACCAAGGTACTTATCAGATATTTTTTTATCGATATTGAATATGTGTATGGCACATCACTATGACATTGAAACATAGTATTTTTCTCATAGTATATTAATTACGTTATTTAACATAATTTATGATCTTGCTCTTGTGCAAGATGACAAAAACTGTAGCCAGAAATACTTACCGGTCTTCATCCCTGGGAAATTTACCCATAAACTTTCTTTTGGTACCCTTTGACCGGCTGCATCTTATTTTACAAATGGCACAAGTTCGACACCATCCGATCAATGCCATTATTAAAAGAAAATCACTAAACACTGTACAACAAGATACACACAGCTAGATATTGAACAAACTTAAAACACAAAAAAATTAACTAGAAAACGTTCTATTATGTGCCGCGTTCCGCCATATTTGTTATGTTTTCAGTTTGACATTGACAACAAAGAAAGAGTAAGTAGTATTAAAGAGTGAGACAAAAATATGTCCGCCATTAAAACGGGGCTAAATGCGAACAAAAATTTCAAAGTTCCTACTTGCGCTAGGCTGCCGCCATATTTGTTATGTTTTCAGTTTGACATTGACAACAAAGAAAGAGTAAGTAGTATTAAAGAGTGAGACAAATATATGTCCGCCATTAAAACGGGGCTAAATGCGAACAAATAATTCAAAGTTCCTACTTGCGCTAGGCTGGCGCCATCTATTGAGTTTTTGTGTTATTAACTTTTTTTCTTCTGAAAACGGCTCATTGATTATTTTGGAATTCCTGACATCAAGTTTCTATGAGCACAGAGCATATAAATAAGAGACGGGACCTCCCTATATGCTTTTGTAATGAGTTTAGCCCCGTTAGCAATACCAACCAATAGAGCAAAAATGCAATGTCAAAAGTGCTACCAACATAACAACTTGTCTGTGCATTAGGGACGTCCACTTACATTGGTACTACATTTATCGATATCGATAAATTTTCATCCAGGGGCTCCGCAGTTAGCCTAATAAAATTAATAAAAATCAATGTTTTCAATAAAACGACAAATGAAATTAGTATTTTATTATTGATTATCAAATCACAATAATTGTGGTCAAGGTCTATTGAATTTATTTCAGCAGCTATTTGGTTTTTCCTTAGAGGTGTCCAATCTGAGCGAACTTCATCAATCGGTGGTTTGGATTCAGGTGCTGAAATCGTCAAAAAAAGTTAAGTTGAGTCGTTATTGATTATTAATTTGTTGGTAAACTATGCTACTTACCGGGATAGTTCTGATAAATATGCTGAGATTCCAGGCCACAATAATTGTGGTCAAACCCTACTGGACCAATAGCAACAGCTGATATTTTGGCTGCTGTACAAGGTGCTGAAAATGATAACACTTTGTAATTTATCAAAGTAAACAAACTCTAGTTACAAAAAACTTCAGCGATACATGAAAAGTCTACGTACCAGAGTTGTTTTGTGAAGCTCGACAACTAATAGGTTTTTGTATAGCTGAATCTGAAAATAAACAATTGCAAGAATAGTCCGAAAAAAAAATAGTTTGTTCCTGTTTACCACATAACTGCATAATTGACTATGTAACTATCAAATACATTTTTATAAAAAAATATTTTAAGTTAAAAATTAGTAAAAAAAATATTTTAGTAATTCCAATCACTAACCAGTTTCAAGTGATGCGACGTGGCTACGTGGTAAGGAAACTCAGCTAGTAAGTAATCAGGAAGAGGAGGCGCATTTATAAGTAGAGAAGATACAGCCCTGTAAAAAATTTTTTATCAAAGTATGTCATTTACGTATTAAGACGTAATAATAATATTGCGTTCTAAATGACGGAGCAAAATATATTCAAATGTTCGACGTAAAGCAAGGCGTATTTTGTGTTTTATTACATAATTATTCATGAAATGTAGTAAGTGTTACATTATAAGTTTATAACACAACTCACCATTTCTTTAATCGGCTTCCTTTTAAAATAGTTGTAAAAATCTTTCGGCCGGAAATGATCTCTACAAACATATTTATGTTGGTGGAGTTTTTTGATGGGTATATACGATATAAGATCTTCCACAATTTTCACCCATTGTCTGCATCTAAAAAAAAAAAAAACAACATTCAATGCAGCCACTAATAGTGCATCGTTGAAACATTGTTATGGCTTACAGCAATTCACCCGTCATACACTGAGTAGTAATTCTGACCAAGTAATTGTGACCAAACTGACTGAATCTGACTTATCAGATATTTTTTTATCGATATTGAATATGTGTATGGCACATCACTATGACATTGAAACATCTGAGTATTTTTCTCATAGTATATTAATTACGTTATTTAACATAATTTATGATCTTGCTCTTGTGCAAGATGACAAAAACTGTAGCCAGAAATACTTACCGGTCTTCATCCCTAGGAAATTTACCCATAAACATTCTTTTGGTACCCTTTGACCGGATGCATCTTATTTTACAAATGGCACAAGTTTGACACCATCCGATCAATGCCATTATTAAAAGAAAATCACTAAACACTGTACAACAAGATACACACAGCTAGATATTGAACAAACTTAAAACACAAAAATTTTAACTAGAAAACGTTCTAATATGTGCCGCGTTCCGCCATATTTGTTACGTTTTCAGTTTGACATTGACAGAAAAGAAAGAGTAAGTAGTATTAAAGACTGAGACAAAAATATGTCCGCCATTAAAACGGGGCTAAATGCGAACAAAAATTTCAAAGTTCCTACTTGCGCTAGGCTGTCTATGAGTATGGAGCTCGATTTTCGGACACAAATGTCTGTCTCGCTAGTTCGAAACGTCTTTTCGAACTAGCAAGACAGACATGTGTCAGGTGTTCATTTTATAACGCTCCTTCTATGCTCTATTTCTTATACTACCCAGTGTTGCCAATTTAGCGACTTTGTCGCTAGAAATAACGACTTTTGCGAGAGCCTTAGCGACAAGAAAAAAGTTTTGACGACAAAAATAATTTAGCGACTTAGCTGACGACTTTTTAACCTGAAGATTTCATTAAGTACAAGATAACAAAATATGCCCAACACCATTTTTTACCTACTCAAACGACTACGACTACTTCAACTGAGCCATATGAGAATGGGGACGAAGAAGTGTTTAATTTATCTAGTGATGGCGAAGAATAATTTTTAATTATTAAATATCTTATTTCTTAATAGTACATTCTTATTCACGTGCCCCCCCCCCCCCCCGTTTATTTTTTGCTGCTAATGGTCTCCGGCGCCTATTTCATTTCGGGGTTTACTATGACAAGTCGACATACATTGCAAAGTTGATTACACTACAGATTAACAGTACACTCTGCTACGCAATGTACGTCGAATTGTTACAATAAACTACGAATTGCAGCTTTATGAAACGCGGCCCAGAAGGAAATCCGGGAGCCGACTTTAGTTCAATCAGTTTTAGCGACTTCCTAGCGACTTATGTTATGAAATCTAGGGAGACGAATTTACTGGAGTTGGCAACACTGATACTTCCTTATTTTTGCACAGTAGCAGGGATGTATACGTGTCATAATTATGGTACATGTACCATAATTCAGTTGTTCGTACCATGTACAATGATACATCCACTATGGTACGCGAAAGAACCATAATTTTGCCATTTTTTTGATCACAAGCACTTTTGCATCACATATTTTCCATCTTTCGCTTTTGCTGTTGACGAGTTTTTTTTATATACCGGTATCTAGCAACACTAAAAAAATATTCATTAATTTCGTTCAGTAAGTTGTTAGGAACGTTCATATCTGTGATAGTTTTTGTAGTCTGTGGATTGTAAGGGAAACGTTCATATCTGTGATAGTTTTTGTAGTCTGTGGATTGTAAGTGAACACACTAACGACTAGAGTGCGCGCCAGATAAGTCTGCGCGCGACTGGTGGCGTAGATAATGTTGCCAGTTATGGGAAATTGCTTTCCGATCATAAACATAATATGGGAGGTGAGGAAAAAATCAACCTAGCTAGAAGTGAACTATGACCAAATAAACATTCAAAAGTAATAATAAAGATAGAAATAATATGAAATATGAACCTATTTTAATCTACAGCTATTTTGCTTCTCAATGCCGCGAGACGTGCGCTCGGCTAAGGGGTGTCCACAGACATCAGTAATCACAGCTTTTTATAATCCTTTGGTAGATTACACCATAGCTCAACAACGGCTGGACCGATTGTTTGTACTTTAAATGAAAATAAATACAAACAACATTTAATAGTTTTTGAAATTTATTATCAGGCATCTAGAGGTACTTTTAAATTTTGGATACGTGTGATCCTCCAATGGGTCAATGCCTTCCATTGTATCATTTTCTAGATCTTCGCTCATTTCGTCGTCCGAAGAGTCTGAGCTTCCATCGTCACTTGTAGGATCAATTATATTTTTTTCTAATTCTATATCTAACAACCTGTCGGATTCGAAATATTGGTTTTCGATTTTTTCCACGTGTTGACACACATTAATCCATTCTTCTGTAGTTATAGAACTAAACGCTGCTTCAGTTATTGAGGATATTTCACTTGTGGCTTGACTTACATTGTGCTCTGCAACACGTCTTTTGGCTGTAGCCCATATTTTTTCTATTGGATTCAAATCACAGTGATAAGGAGGTAAGTGCACGACCTCATGTCCATGTTGATTTCATAAATATTCCACTTCATAAACTGGATCTCCTTTGTTTTTTTTATTAATTCGTACAACTGTTGTTTAATCCAGTAATCTTCAAATGGAATACTGTTATTAAAAAGCCATTGCTGCATTTCTGATTTTAAACTGCTCATTGTGGGTACTTTATTTATTTGTTTGCAATGATATGGTGCATTATCCATAACCACGATGCAGTTAGATGGCAAGTTAGGAAAATTTTTTTCAGCCATCCATCGCATGAAATTTTTTGCATTCATGTCATCATGATAGTCGCTCGATTTTGATTGTGATTTGAATAGGAGTCCATTTTCGACAAATCCTGTTTTTCCGCCAGCTTGACCTGTAATCCATCTTGCACCGGTACTATCCGATGTCAAAACACCTGGTTCTTCATTCGATTGCCAACATTTTTTAAAGGTGATATGAGGCATGGATATATGTTTTGTCAAGGTAGATAACAGGGCGCTTTTCTTCCAAACGGTTTTTACGCATCCTTAAAATAAATTTAGCTCTCCAAGCTACAATATCATAACATCATAACTTTTTATATCTCTACTATAATATCATAACTTTTTATATCTCTATAATATCATAACTTTTTATATCTCTACCCCATGCTTCTCAAAATACGCTTTAAAGTTGTTTTGCTGTACTTGAAATCAATATCAGCTTTCAATGCGAGCCAAAGCTTATGAATGGTCGGAATTTCTTTTCTGACGACATAAAATGAGTGTATCATGTGCCTTATAGCGCATTTATCAAAATCGTCTATTTCCAAAAATTTTTCTCGGTTTCTATTTTTTCCTGGAGTTAGAATTTTTGAAGTCGAAGCTTCAGCTTTATTACCCTTTTGAGTTATTTGAGTAACAGTGCGTTCAGAAATACCTGAAACGAAGAAATGTTTGAATATTCAACAATATACCAATAAAACTGTAACACTAACCTCTTGAGGTGCTCTGCCTGAGGGGCTAGGTTTATGCGCGACCCGGTGAAATACTACCCGGGTTGGCGCTTTCAAGGATGCCTATGGGGACTACTCACAAATGACTACGCTTGGATTCCAAAAACCGACACCATTTAATATATACAGACCTAATATTAACACAATTAACCCTACACACTCAAATTGTCTCTCACTTAACCCACCACTAGTTTTAACCATTGTCCCTGTATTATCACTGTCTTTGTTACACACCGACACTCACACAACTTAAATACTGATGGACACTAGGGGCGACTTGCTCACTATTATTAACTGCTGTACTTATTCCCGGTGAGAGGTACCTACGACTCTCAATGATCCTGGAGTGGCCGATATCGGGATCCCCAACATACCGCTCTCAGGATTCCCTATTATCTGGGGTGGCCACCATCGGGAACCCCAACGTGCCAACACCCAGAGGCTAAGGTGGGCACACGAGATGTCCTAGGCCGGCTAATATCGGCAAACCAACATGCCATGCCCTAGGACATCTCGTGAGTGGCATCGGCTAACCTCGGATGGGCCCACAGAGGCGGACCACTGTACCACTTCCGGCGATCAGCCGATGTGCCCTCACTTGTTCCTCAACCCTCTACAGATCGGGATCCCCTCCGACTGTCCTGAAACCCTACCGGGACTGGACCTACGGTGAACGTCTTTACTGGTAGTGGGAGCCGCTCGACTGAGCTAGCGCTGCGCCTTTTATATTCGCGTCGCCGCCGTGCCGCGCCTCCCGCCAGTCCTTGCTGGCGTCACTGCATGCGGCGCCCCGCGCCGCGGGCCGCGCTCCGCTGGCGCCTTGTCACGCCGTGCGTGCGTGGTGCTTGTGGTGTGGCTGGTGACGTGGTTAGCTACGTCACAAAACAAAAAAACACCCCACACGAAGGCAAAATACTAAGAAATGGTCACCCCAAAAATTACCTGTCAAGAACGCAACACGAGCCCGTACTTTAGAAAATGGTACAATTGGGCCCTTATTGTCCCGTTCTGCTTCACAAGAACGTTTCACCTTGAGAACAATCTCTCTGCCAGCACTCTTAATGACTTTCGGCATGATGATTACGAAATTTTATCAACAAATACTAAATAAAACACAAGACGCCCAACACGCTCACTTCACCTGACACAACAACAACATGGCGGCCAGGGATTAGTTCCAATTTAGGCCGCGCGCAGACTTATCTGGCGCGCGCTCTAAGTTCAACTTTTTGAAAATTCACAGGTGAATTTTCAAAAAGTTGAACTGAGTCAGAAGTAGCGAATAGCACAGACTAAAAAGAAAAAAGCGAGTACCTAGAGTGTTTGTTTGAACAATTTATGAATATTCGAAGAAATTTTAAAACTTTAATTAATAGGACCTGCCTAATTTATTAGATCTGTAAGAGTTTTCCTACCCGTACCTTATTTTTTTCAAAAATACCATAATTTTGAGCGTCTGGTGCCATAATTCAAAAGTTGGCATCTAACATCCCTGCACAGTAGTATCAAACGATTAATTTGTGCAAACCAAAGAGCATATATAACCACTTGCCACTAGGTACGTGTGCATGCAAACGATATAGGGATTGCGTAGTGTCTGGTGGTGTCGTACTTGTTTTTATTTAAAAGCTTTAGTTTATTGAGTTTATGTAAAACTTTAATAATAGGGAGTTTATCGACTTCTGCATAAACACTTCTTCAGTACCGAAATAATTAATTAGGTATTATACGCTCTTCATTTGACACGTAAGTAATTTGACTAATTTGGTGTGTTGATAACTTTTTATTTTTTCATTGGTTCCTAGATTGAAAACTTCGAGACATGCTGCTAGGGACGTTGCATTAGAACTATAGGGAACCGCCGCACTTCATATAACCAGCGACGTTGGCACCGTGAACTGTTTTTGTAATTTAATGGTATAAAAGTTCTAGAATTTTTTCAGATACCGTCATGGATTCGTTTAAAAAGAACTGGTTCACGGAATCTTGCGAAATGTGGCCAGGCGGCACGTTTTCTCTGGAAGTCAAGGAGGTTCTACACAAGGAGAAGTCAGAATACCAGGATATTTTGGTTCTGGACACAACAAGTTTTGGGAAGGTCCTTGTCTTGGATGGCATAATACAATGCTCCGAAAAAGATGAATTCTCCTACCAGGTACATATCAATAATTAATACATAACAGTTTAATGTAAAAGAAATGGGATTCTCAAGACAATTTATAAAATATTAAATTACCTACATTTATTTTTAAAAAGTTAACCTCTCCACTAGCAGCTGGAATGGGTTTATTCCATTACTGAAGTGATTTCAACAGAATCAGCAATCCATTCCACTCATAAGTTAGCTATATATACTTTTAATACTTACCGAAATTAGAAATCTAATCCAGTGCAAGCAAAAAGGTTAAAAATTCATAAACTCTTGAATGCATTTAATTTCAGTATGGTTATTTGCTATTTTACACAAAGTAAATATGTCTGTTTCATTCTTTATATTATTAACAGATGATCTAACTTGGTACGGGCCGGCCAGCGGATTTGCTACGCTCCATACCATATTAGTTCATCTGGAAAGTTGTCTTCAGAACATAATTACTATTTTGTGTTCGCTTGGTCTGATGGTACACCTAATACGCTGTCCGGCCCATACCAAGGTCGATCATCTGTTTATAGTATTATTTCTCTAAAAGTTTCTGGTATGAATAAGAGAAATTACTATTAAAGGTCAGAAATGAGTTTATTGTTTCTCAAAATGTTCTTCCTTTGTGTTAATGTACTTTTTCTACGCCACTCACAGCGAACAATGGAATGCCACATTTTTTTAATATGGAGGGTATATTAAAAAAATGTGGCATTCCATTGTTCGCTTATTAGAAAAAAAAATTGTGTGTTGCGGTGTTTTACTATTCTAAGACCAGGCAATATGCCGACAATACATACCGTGTTTGACAATACATACCCATACATACAGTAGACAAGTTTAGTATGCTACATAGCAATGTAACATCCCATCAATGTACCCACCTCACATTGTAATATCCCAAGACGCTAGCTTCGAGACAAACCCACTATGGTTTAATGGAGCAGTAAACATATAAAATGTGTATTTTTATACCATAATAAATAAATAAATACAATTAAACCAAAACCAGAGGGGTCGTGTCACTGCGCTTGAATTCCAAAAATAGTTGTCTGGCATAGTGCTTCATCGCCAAAAGCAAATTGAAGCCGAGTGGGGCTCAGCTGAACTGTCAAATTACACTTTTCACTTTTTTAAACAAACATTGTGAAACAAGGTAGGTATGATTTTTATTCTGTTGGTGGCGCTAGTTAGCACCCATAAGAGCCTTAAAATATTCTTTTAAAAAAATCCCCAGTAAAATCTATTACATTATATAATATAGAGACATTAAATAACAAATAACATGTAAAAAGGCGAGCTCATCTCTGTAAGAGATCCCTTCCAGCAAACCTTGGATATCAAACCATCTATGTAGACATGCAATTTTTGAAACGGCAGAGTGCAGATGATACAAACTGCACTCTATCGATACTATTTTAATATTGTTTATGTATATTGCTAGTGCCGGAAACTTCTAGTGTGATCTAGAGGCAAATGAACATGCCCGTAAAATAAATTAATCGTTTTCCAGGAAATGATATCGTTCCTACCACTGTGCATCCACAAGAACCCTGAAAAGGTGCTGATTGTGGGCGGAGGGGATGGTGGGGTCGCTCGCGAGGTGGCTAAGCATCCTCTAGTCAAAGAAATTGTACAGGTTAGTCTTTTGCCTAGCTCTGTATTCAACACGAAGCGCTCGTGGCTTAGCCCAGAGTTAAGCAACAACAGGCGCGATCAGGTGCAGTGTGCAATGGGCATTTTTCCGAGCGCTTTCGTGTTTCGCAAGGCACGTTCAGCCCTTGGTGCCGGCTGTTATGTAATCACAGTCGTTAAGCCATGTCAGATAGCGGCTTGATAACTTCTGACAGTAAGGCCCGCCACTGTCTTACCATCCTCCACGAACTCGGACTTGGCCCCCGTGGTGGAGTATAGCCTAACCTTCCTGCGATGCAGGAAGGTTAATAGTTAATAGTTGTTAATAATACAATACTAAAGTAGTTAACACGGGAAGCAATTAGTAATAAATACTACTAATGTATCCAAATATGAGAACATAATTGAAATACAGATTTCATATAAAATACCCTTAATCTTGTCAACTGAAGTAGGGTAATCTGGTAAATTGATAAAGCAACTAATGCTGAACAGGGTCATAGTTCACTATCAATATGTATGTCGCAACGATTGTTAAATCATTTGGGGCTTTTGATAAGAGATGCTATACCATACCTACAATACTTTAATAAAACACGCATTATGATTGGTAATGAGTGAAATCATTGTTCTTAATAAAAAAATATATTCTGTTCGGTTTCCTATTCGGTATACTAATACTTCGCAACTTACATAATTTTTAGGTAGAAATAGACGCGAAAGTGATCGAGATATCGAAAAAGTACCTACCGTTCATGGCCGTCGGCTTCGACAGTCCAAAGCTGGAGCTAAACATCGGAGACGGGTTCAATTTCATGAAGCACCACAGCCAGGAGTACGACGTGATTATAACAGACAGCAGTGACCCGGTAGGCCCTGCCGTAAGCCTGTTCCGTGAAAACTACTTTGCTCTCATGAAGAGCGCTCTGCGTCCCAATGGTATAGTCTGCTCGCAGGCTGGCACTATCTGGAATGATTTCGACATAGTCTCCAGCACACTTCAATATTGCCGGAACCAGTTCGCTGTGGCATCCTACGCGTATGCGTCTGTCCCCACGTATCCCTCCGGCCAAATTGGCTTCGTCATTGGCTCCCTAGACAAAGACACCAAGTTTGACACTCCTACTTTGTCATTCTCCCCAGAAGAGGAGAAGGCCATGAATCTTCGCTACTACAACAGTGATATACATAAAGCAGCATTCGCCTTGCCCACATTCGTCAAATATCAATTGAACTAAAGTCCCTCGCATGCCATGTCAAATTATATTTTTTATATCTTTATATCATTCTTAAGTTATGGTGTACTTAAGAATACATTGGATACTTATAGTTTTTTTATAGCATGAAAGTACATACTTACACATATTTTATAAACTCACTCCATGTATTCCAGAATGTGCCAAACCAAAGTAGGTTCTAAGAATAATTTTTTTTTAATAAACTAAGTGATATACACAACACACATCAGCTATAAGCTGCTTGTGTATTAATTAATAATAATAAGTAGGTGCATATATTTTTTACAAAACATACTCCTAGCATAAGCATAATAATATTGATAACGTAGAATTTAATTAAGATCAAACAAAATCACTCGAAAATTCCAAAGGAAAAAAAGCAATGATGTATCTAAAAAAAATATTTTTGATTGGATGTTATATTTTAAAGTCTAGTTTTTAAGTGTTATAATTTTTTGGTTTGTTGATATGCATTATACCTACATATATCTATTTGAAGTCTCAAGTGCCTTAAGATACATACATTCCATTTTATCGCATTTTATATCGTATACTGCCATTTATATACCTTAAAGCTACGAATATTAATAGTTAAATCTATGTAATGTGAAAGTTTCGACTGAGATATAATTTAGTTAATGCTCGAATAGCTCAACACGACTATGTCATTTACCGGTATCTCAAGTAAAAGTACCTATCTAAAAAAGAAAAATAAGTAATTAAGAAAAATATTCCTCTATTTTGTAACTTTTATATCTTGCTGATTACTTACTTCTTGCTGAATCTTCTGTTATTTTACAATTATAAAACTAAACTTGTAACGTGTATTTTTAATTGACTATGGTACTTATTAACCGCAGAGTGCAAACACGTGTGAAACAACTGGCTGCCTGTTATTACAATGACGTACCAAAATAATGTACTCTGTAGACGTACCTATCAAATAAGTCGGAATGGCAGAAATAAACGAAAATGAACATGAATTGCCTGTTTTTTTCTGTGATGGTTGTCCTCCATACACGGATGTAAATCCGTGCCTCCCTAGTGTTCCAGTTATTTGCTATACAGATTATACGTTGATAATCTGTATAGCAAATAATGGGACCACGATAAAACACCGGTACCTACCCGTATATTAGTCTCCTTGGGAGTAAGCCACGCAGATTATCTTTTTCCTCCATCACTGCAGTGTCAACAGCTCATCAACCCTTACACGTATGCAAAGTATATTAGGCTGGTGTATAGATAACGGTTTTATTTAAACACCACTACTCCAAACACCAAAACTGCACTTCACAGGCAGTTTAATCAATGGTAAAGGAAAATATCTAATATTATTTAAAGGGATTCTGCGAAGTGTAAGGCCTAAACATATAGAACTTTTTATGAATCGTAAAAATGTTAAAATGCTCATAACGCTATTCAGCGAAATTTTAATAAAAGAGCTTAGTTCTACTAAATTTTAAATAAGATTAATCTAAGCAATAATGCTAAGATTAATCAGTTGGTTATTTATTATTGACGTTTTTACTCAATAGGTACCTACTCATCCGTGCGATGATTCACTCACTTCCCTGGGCTTGGGAGGAAAGTCTCTACGCAAAATACATAGGTAGTTGTTCAATAGAGTCATTATAGTCCGGTAATGGCCGTTTCATTCACACTACCGCTAAAGTAGACTAGTAACCAATCCTATTTCAATGGTAGGTATAACCCGTGCTACTTAAATCGGCGCCTCGCGCGATTTGATCTTCTCCGCGAGAGATATTAATTTGCGCGGGCTATAGGTACCCCTGGAATAACATTTGTAGATTACCAAATTGAGGCAAATAACAACCATTGTCGTGGTTATAACATTCCATTGAAAAACTACGTAAGTATTAGACTCTTATAGGGCCTGGGCTTCATTATATACCTACATTGTAATCTATGCTTCATACATCAAGGTGAACGTAGTCGACAGCACATCAACTTATTTTCTTTACACATCATCGAGTAACTTAGCCAAAATGTGTTCGAAAAACAGAAAAATAATTGATGCTTGGGGTAACGGGTAGGCGAATTAAGGAGAAGCACTTCTGACATAAAAAATATTTTTTTTAATAAGTGACCCGTTGGGACCATTGGTAGCGTGCTTATCGCAAGAACCGCTCAAACCGCGCCGCCCCTGTTAGCTGAAGATGTAAATAGACGCTACCACTAGAACAGTGAGCAGCAGGGCGGTAGTTAGTACGTAGTCCAGCAATTTGGCGGCGGCCGCCCACGAGCCGCTGTCGCCGTGCGTCGGCTCTTCCTGCAACCAAACACATCGTCAAACAAACATACATAACCTGACGCCTGTATCCCAGAGGGGTAGGCAGAGACCAGGGACTGCCACTTGCCACATGTCATTTCATCATCTCACATTTTATGTTCATACCTTTCCCTTTAAATGCCTCATCCATTACCGTGACTTGTACGTGTCTGCAGTTCTTCGACCGATGACGCGAACACAACTTGATCATCGGCGTATAACAAGCATTTCACAAGTATCTCATCCATCCTTATCCCACAGTCATTCTCTTTCAGATCAGTCAGGCAACTATCAATGATTATACTATTTTTATTTTTAATGCACTAACCCGTGCTAAGGAACAAATTTAAAAACCTATTGAGAGGCTAAAAATTTCACCCATGCCGGGATTCGAACCCGCAACCTCTGGCTATCCGTGCCAGCGCTCTACCAATTGAGCCAATGGGCGACTCACGGCATCAGTAAAATTTCGAACCTCTTTACACTATTATTAAAACTGTTTTTATACGGATTTATGCTCGTTTATTACATTTTTACAATTTTCCAACGTTTCGGCACTTTTTCAGGTGCCGTGGTCCCGGATGACTGAGGTGACAGGTGTCTTTTAGAAATCATTAACGGTTAGTTTACTACCCTCGGCAAAAATTACAAAAGTTAATTATGAAGTTACGTTCCAAAATAGACAAACCAATTATTTTTTTATATAAAGTCAACAATATTGATTATTAGTAATTGAAGTTAAAATTAAATTTATAAACTAATTACTTTATATGAACTTAAAGATACCGATTATTAATTGAAATTAAATTGATTTTTTATTATTTATTCTACAGTCACACTTCTAGCAAGGGGGTCTCATGCACTTAAGCACTGGTTGGTAGTTTATAAATTTAATTTTAACTTCAATTACTAATAATCAATATTGTTGACTTTATATAAAAAAATAATTGGTTTGTCTATTTTGGAACGTAACTTCATAATTAACTTTTGTAATTTTTGCCGAGGGTAGTAAACTAACCGTTAATGATTTCTAAAAGACACCTGTCACCTCAGTCATCCGGGACCACGGCACCTGAAAAAGTGCCGAAACGTTGGAAAATTGTAAAAATGTAATAAACGAGCATAAATCCGTATAAAAACAGTTTTAATTATGTCTACAGCTCGTGTTAACCTTAGAAAATACTACTCTTTACACTATTCTCTGTATTACGTACAGGCAGCGACATCTGACTTAAGCAAATTTCATTACTTATAGCCCCGACTACCTACTTTGCAGTTAGGTTTAACATCGGAACGATATCACTGTTACATGATTATACTATTTTTATTTTTAATGCACTAACCCGTGCTAAGGAACAAATTTAAAAACCTATTGAGAGGTTGCGGTTTCGAATCCCGGCATGGGTGAAATTTTTAGCCTCTCAATACCGTGAGTCGCCCATTGGCTCAATTGGTAGAGCGCTGGCACGGATAGCCAGAGGTTGCGGGTTCGAATCCCGGCATGGGTGAAATTTTTAGCCTCTCAATAGGTTTTTAAATTTGTTCCTTAGCACGGGTTAGTGCATTAAAAATAAAAATAGTATAATCATGTAACAGTGATATCGTTCCGATGTTAAACCTAACTGCAAAGTAGGTAGTCGGGGCTATAAGTAATGAAATTTGCTTAAGTCAGATGTCGCTGCCTGTACGTAATACAGAGAATAGTGTAAAGAGGTTCGAAATTTTACTGATGCCGTGAGTCGCCCATTGGCTCAATTGGTAGAGCGCTGGCACGGATAGCCAGAGGTTGCGGGTTCGAATCCCGGCATGGGTGAAATTTTTAGCCTCTCAATAGGTTTTTAAATTTGTTCCTTAGCACGGGTTAGTGCATTAAAAATAAAAATAGTATAATCATGTAACAGTGATATCGTTCCGATGTTAAACCTAACTGCAAAGTAGGTAGTCGGGGCTATAAGTAATGAAATTTGCTTAAGTCAGATGTCGCTGCCTGTACGTAATACAGAGAATAGTGTAAAGAGGTTCGAAATTTTACTGATGCCGTGAGTCGCCCATTGGCTCAATTGGTAGAGCGCTGGCACGGATAGCCAGAGGTTGCGGGTTCGAATCCCGGCATGGGTGAAATTTTTAGCCTCTCAATAGGTTTTTAAATTTGTTCCTTAGCACGGGTTAGTGCATTAAAAATAAAAATAGTATAATCATGTAACAGTGATATCGTTCCGATGTTAAACCTAACTGCAAAGTAGGTAGTCGGGGCTATAAGTAATGAAATTTGCTTAAGTCAGATGTCGCTGCCTGTACGTAATACAGAGAATAGTGTAAAGAGGTTCGAAATTTTACTGATGCCGTGAGTCGCCCATTGGCTCAATTGGTAGAGCGCTGGCACGGATAGCCAGAGGTTGCGGGTTCGAATCCCGGCATGGGTGAAATTTTTAGCCTCTCAATAGGTTTTTAAATTTGTTCCTTAGCACGGGTTAGTGCATTAAAAATAAAAATAGTATAATCATGTAACAGTGATATCGTTCCGATGTTAAACCTAACTGCAAAGTAGGTAGTCGGGGCTATAAGTAATGAAATTTGCTTAAGTCAGATGTCGCTGCCTGTACGTAATACAGAGAATAGTGTAAAGAGGTTCGAAATTTTACTGATGCCGTGAGTCGCCCATTGGCTCAATTGGTAGAGCGCTGGCACGGATAGCCAGAGGTTGCGGGTTCGAATCCCGGCATGGGTGAAATTTTTAGCCTCTCAATAGGTTTTTAAACTATCAATGAATAAATTGAACAACCACGGGGATGCGACACAACCCTGTCTCACACCCTTGCGAATGCTATACGCCCCATTTATTCTTACTGGAGTCTTGATAGAGAGACTTCACAGACAGTGCCGACCACAAATCAATTCTCAGAACTCTATCATAAGCCTTTTCCAGGTCTACGAACGCACAGAAAACCCTTTGACTTTTGGCCAAGAGCTTCTCCACCAAACGTCTCAAGGAGAAGATTTGGTCCAAGCATCCCATTCCCTTTCTAAAACCCGCTTGAACATCCCATACTTATATTTTCTTCAATCACATCCAGTACTCTTTCAATCAACACCTTTGCATATAGTTTGCCGATAATGCTGAGAAGGCTGATTTCGCGGTAGTTTTTGCACACCTGCTGAGACCCTTTGCCTTTATAAAGCGGCCCTATGACGGCCGTACCCCAGTCTTTAGGTACTGTGCCACTCCTCCAGCACCTGTTGAAGAGCAGGTATAACTTGCTAGCTACAATGCCTTTACGAGCCCTCAGCATTTCTAACGGCACCCTATCATATACCGCAGCCTTACCTAGTCTCATAGCTTTTCATTGCCTTGACAATCCATCACCTTATGTTCCTCTTTCAGCACGGAGCCATCCTCATCCCTAATATAACACTCAACTTAGATTGCTCTGATCTACCTCGGGCCGCTTTCACCGTTTTCCAAAACAGTTTTATATTGGCTTTGGAAGAATCTTTTATCATACTTTTCTTTCTCTTCATCTTTCTTTCTCACCACCACATCTTTCACCTTCCTTTTCATCACATTATACTTCTCTTTCAATCTCACCACATCTTCATCCTCAATACTAATTCCTTGCATTCTTTTGATGGACTTGACGGCTAACTAGTCAAAACAATGCTTTTTTCTTTGCATCATCCCACCTTGTAGCTTTCTCCTTTCTTCCATTCAGTATCTTTCTGACTCCACATACTTCGGCAGCAGTCTCCACTATATTTGTTTTTAACTGAACCCATAACTCTTCCACTTCGCACTCATTCTCCTCATTTACATGAATGAGCTTGTCCTTGAGTTTCCTCCTATACTCTTCACTCACATCTTCATCTTGCAGCCTGTCCACTTTTATGAGCTCCAGAGCTGGTGTAGCCACCCGCACTAGATGGCGCCAACGCCTGAACAAACCCCTTACCCGGCTTATTACCAGGAAGTGGTCCGTCCCGACATTAGATGCTCGGTACATGTGTCTACAACTTTACTCCTTAGTCTTTCATCCACTACCACAAGATCAATCACCGCCGTCAAAAAAACTTGTCCGACCGCCTGAGGATTTGATCTCTTGGCTTTGAATCTCACAGAAATACTATGGTATCCTAAATGAATCGGGAAAGCCCTAGACCGAAGTGCATTGGAAGAATAGACTTACACTTTGCATTGCTTGGCTATAGTGTTAAGAAGAGAAGAGATGCTCCACAAAACTAGAACCGATGTAGAACCCTAGGATTCAGAGTGGAAACGAGATACTTCCGCATGTGGTTGACTATAGTAGATAATCATGTAATATAAATGGAATAATTTGAATATAAATAACATAAGAATTTGGGCCAAAATATACCGCTAGCTCGGATTTCTTTGCCCACCACGTATTGCTGCTCATCTATTTTAGTCTTCTGACCATTAGTTCCGCTACATACCCTGAGTGGCACTTAATGTCTATGTTACGGGCACTCGAAGGCCGACAGGGACGTTATTTCGTTACCTGGTCAGGCGCAAGACTGCAGTGCCGCCCGACGGCCGCCAGTACGCTCCTGAGGGCGGACGGGCAGTGCGCCCGCACCCGCGCCACGCGCCGCGTGAGCCCCGCCGCGGCCGCAGCCACTGCGCCCGCGCACGCCGCCGCGCCCATCACCCACAGCCCTACGGGCGTGGACGCAGCGCTTGGGAGCCGCGATATGGAAGAGATCATCCTGGTGCGAGACAAAAGTTCACCGAAAACTTATTAAACTCGACGAATACGAGAGTGTTCGATTAGCTTGCCGCGCTCGAGAAACGCCCTACGCAAAAATGACAAGTCGAGCCCGAAATGTCTCGTCGCTAACATGGCGACGGCGACCAAGATGGAGTTGTCTACAACTGGGTTACATGGTGACAATGCCGAAATGATTTCGGCAATGTCGCCATATCAACACTTGTTTATTATGGCAATAACTACTCTTAGGTCGACAAGGGCCCCAGTACACAATGGCCCATGATGACCCACTGCTCACCATTGTCATTGTGTACAGTGGGCAATGGTGTGTAGTGGCGGCGGACAATTGCCTATCGTGGCGCGCAATCGGGCAGTTGTCGGTTTTTTGGGCACACTTCAAAAGAATCGTGGCGTAGCGTGGCCCATCCGTGTTTACATAGTGGTAGTGGCCCATCGTTTAGTTCGTCACCGACCGCTGACCTGGATAGTCATAGAGCACTTTTTTTTGTTGCGATGATTTTTTGTAAAACTACGAGTACTTGAATTTTATATCGCCCAAAATGTCCGTATGGCGGAACACCTATTTATTAATCGAATTTTGACCAAGCTGAATCTTGGTTAATATGCTAAAGGAACTACTAAGGTATATTTTGTGACCTTAATCCATTCAGTTTTTATCTAGTATTATGTTATCTGTGGTTTTTATGATAAAGTGAACCAGTCAAACAATTTGTGAAAAAATATCTCACGAGATTCGTTCTGGACGACGACGTACCGCAGAAAACCTTCACCTTCCTTCACACCCGTGGTATTTTTTAAATCGTTAGGAACTTGATTGAATGTTCTTTCCATTGTGACAAACGATGATTTACATAGGTATATTCCCACCGATTGCTCGATACTATAAATTCAAAATAGTAGTAAGTACTAGATATATAGAGAACACCTTATTGCACAGCCAGAAAAAAACGAATTACAACTATAATAAAATACTCCAACGGCTAAGACGTACCATAAAGTGGTGACAAAGGAGGCGCACGCGCACAGCGGAGGGCGGTCGGCGGGCGGCAGGAAGGCCGCGGCGGCCAGCAGAAGCAGCGCCGCCGCCAGCACGGCGCCCGTGGCCGCGGCCTGCGCCGCCGCGCGCCGCTGCACTGCCACCTGTACAGACACCACGTGCAGGCGGCACGATTTCAATCTAGTTCTGGCCCTTCGTCATGGTTTACTAAGCAAAATTCTAAGGCTAGTTCTAGGACAGCTGTGCTATATTATTGATCTCAAGTTAGGTTATAAAAACCTATATGGAGGCTAAAAATTCCACCCATGCCGGGATTCGAACCCGCGACCTCTGGCTATCAGTGCCAGCGCTCTTTCCAGCTGAGCTAATGGGCGGCTCACCGGCATCAGTGAAATTTCGAACCTCTTTACAATATTCTGTGTATTACGTAGCCTCTATATAGGTTTTTAAAATTGTCCTTAGCACGGGTTAGTGCATTAAAAAATATACCTATAATAAAGTTTGGTTAGTTAATTAGTTTTAAGCCAAACATGTTTTTTGTTATTATGACCCGTGCAAAGATTTATGTACCTACATATTCTAATTTAAGTAACAAGTAGACTTTTTGTTTTTTTTCAGGCAAAAGTAATATTTATGCACCCTGACCCTGATGAATAGAGCATGCGTTTATCGTAATTTTACTTCTATATTATTTGTATTAGCAATTACCATGCTTTAGAAAATAGGTAAAATAGAAAATAAAAAGAATCGCATTTAAACATTCAACCAACCTTGTTGCATCTGTTCAGTAATTAATTCATTCAGCTGAATAGCGGGCGAGTTCTGAATTGAGAATTTCGTTAAGTACTTAACGGTTAACTACTGGTAGTGCTGTCTCTTCGTATTTCTCAGAAAAGAGCTTGACAGAACGTTACGTTTCTACTTGAAATTATCAATTCAGAAACCGGCCCAATGTTATTTTTTTATTTTATGAGTGATCCATAATCTGAGTATTGAAAGATGCGGAATGAAAAAACGAAATGACTGAAAATTTTACAGTTGGTTTCCCAAAGATTTCTGGTGGAATTTGGTAGGTATACCTTAGGAATACCTTAATAATGATCAGAGTGCGTGACTCGTCGCCCTGATGCACCGCCATTACGGAGTTTACCATCGACTTCACCTGCCACGCGCCCGATTCGGTAACCGTAGCGTACTGGAAAATCATAAATCTTATTCTGTATCAATTTTTTTGCATTATTTAGCGATTGAAAAAACTATCGTTTCTCAGCCCATACGACACCTCAAAATGGTTCACGATAAACTTCCTATACTAAGTCAGGAATCCATATGACCTGCCTCACTCACCTTTCTTGCTTGGAGCCTCAGATCCAGCTCGTTCACAGTGAGACGCCTCGACCCGAACTTGTAGTCGCACCTTTGCACGTCGCTGGGCCAGTCTGCTAGTTGCAGAGCCACAGGCGCGAGGACCTCTAGTCTCCGAACCCACGTGACGGTGCCATCGCTCTTGATCTTCGCTGGCAAGTCGCCCTCGCCGTCGCCTGTGTCGGCGCTTTCCGCGGCCCCGTTTACGAGCCACACGTCTGGAAGCCAGAGGCGTTCGGCGGACGTATGCGTGGTACCGCATCCCCACTCGGTGATGTTCCAGGCCAAGCGTGCGTCCTGCCATTCCTTGAAAGAGGCGGTGAAACCATTTTGTATTATTCGTATATCGGTGGATATAAAAAAACCGGCTTAGTGTGTTCTGTAGAAGGAGGGGGTTTCTAGGAAGTTTTCGTCAGCGTCAGAATGACCGGTCACTACTCGTATTATCGTCGGAAATTGTGATGAATATTTAGTGCCCTATTGCTTCTATTTGCTTCCCCTAAGTAGAGAATTTCTTCCATCATATTTTAGAAGAGAAACAACATTTAAGGGTTACCGTACATCCTGACGTCAGGTTGACCGGTCACCTAGGCTGATCATCAAACTTTCGTAGAATCACTGAATAACTCATAGGGCAGCAATTAGTGCCCATTTGTTTCCTTCATATTTTTAAAACTCCGCACCCGTAGCTATTATGGAAACCAAAATATCAATATAGTTTAGATAATGTCTACCAACCTTTAGTACCTGAGTATATTGCCATAGCAATTTTGAGTCTAAGCGTCGTTGTTCTTTGCATTCTTTCAGGCGCTGGATCTAAACTATACCTATTGATATTTTGGTATCCATAATAGCAACGGGTGCGGAGTTTTAAAAATATGATGGAAGCAAATGGGCACTAATAGCTGCCCTATGAGTTATTCAGTGATTCCACGAAAGTCTGGTGATATGCCTAGGTGACCGGTCAACCCAACGTCAGCATGTACGGTCACCCTTAAATGATGTTTCTCTTCTAAAATATGATGGAAGGAATTCTCTACTTAGAGGATGCAAATAGAAGCAATAGGGCACTAAATAATCATCACAATTTCCGACGATAATACAAGTAGTGACCGGTCATTCTGACGCTGACAAGTTTTCCTTTTGTAAGTTGGTCGAGGAAAAACTACGTATCTACAGCCTTACAAACTTAACGAGTAACGTTAAGTTTATATTGTAGAGTTGTAAAACTTTTATAAATAATAAAACTGGAACGACTTCAACTTTTTGCTTTATTTAAGGTGTTTATATTTTATTTATAATATATTAACAGAAAACTGGATAAAACGGAATAAGCAGGTTAAAAAAGTCAGATCTATTCAAGATGTAAAGTAGTAAAGGTGAAAATGAGTGAAATCTCGAAATGGTGGGACATACATACCTAATTTAATTTTTTTGAAAATTATAGATAGAAAAGAAATATAAAAAATTATGTAAAGAGGTTTGCACCGTTACACTACCCGGGGGCATCCGAAAAAAAAATAAGTTTTTAAATATATTAACTGGCCTAAATTATACTATTTTTATTTTTAATGCACTAACCCGTGCTAAGGACAACTTTAAAAACCTATTTAGAGGCTAAAAATTCCACCCATGCCGGGATTCGAACCCGCGACCTCTGGCACGGATAGCCAGAGGTCGCGGGTTCGAATCCCGGCATGGGTGGAATTTTTTGCCTCTAAATAGCTTTTTAAAATTGGCCTAAATTAGTAAAGGCTTTTTTTATATCTTTATTTATTTCGGGACTTTTGTCCTGGTGGGACAATGTCAGCTCAGCCCCATCGTACCCTATACTTATTGTCTAATCAACTAAACAACCATAAAACTAAAAAAATAAATAAAAATATGGCTGCACTAGGCTTATTTATCCAGTTACCACCCGCTGGTATTCGGTAGTGGTAAGGCTTATTAATGAGTCACAATCCGCTCTATGAAGGTTATTTACAGATAAAAAGAGTCCGTCGTAGTTTTGCTCTCAGGAGCTATGGTGGGGTAAAGACCGCAACGCGTTTTAGTAACTTAATTATATTATAACGTGTTGTCGCCGCACCTGATTGGACGTTTGGATGTTGTAATAAAATTGGTTAGCAAATGTTATGGAGGATAGTGGTGTAAGTGTGCATTTAGTACGCACTATGGGGTAAATTAAATGGTGGTCTAACTTTAGATGTTAGAGATATACCCGGTAAGGGTAGTTTAAATATAAGAGTTAATAAATAAATAGACTTGTATGAAGCAAACGTGTCCGAAAAGGTAATGTGGTGTATACGCTGTATAAGAAAATTAAAACTAAAAAGGTTGCGTTGGTAGCCGTTAAGGTAGGTAAATAAAGTAAATAAACAAAGGGGTATAGGTATATTTTCCAAGTATTTACAAATAATATTAATAACGAATTAATATCCGTATTCTTTTTAGAAAAGGAGGTAAGGTAAGATTTGAATTTAGTAATGAGGTGAGGGTGAAGTTTTTATTTTATTGCCAAAGAGTTCCTTTTGAGAGAGGAGAAAGAGTTCCGGTTTAACCTGTGGAGGTTTACATAGAAAATAAATATAAAAAATGGTGTAAAGAGGTTTGCATCGTTACCATATTATGTGATACATGGATACCGCTCTGATTTTTTTATAAAGGTACCTACACCAGTGTACTAAAACTCAAAACAGAGAGACAGACGGACATGGGTATGGCGGAACTGTAAGCGTTTTTTGTTGACTCCGAAACACTACAAATTGCTTTCATTCAGTTTTAGTCGTTGGTTTTTTTTTGTTGCGGCACTTTGGTTTGCTTGAAAATAAATGAACGTTACCTGTCTACCTAGTGATTCAGATTTAGTGATAGAAACTGATTAGTTAAGCACCTGCGGAAAGACATATTTCGATAATAATATTTTGCTTACCACAAACAAGTCAGCTAACATACGCATCTGGGACTCACGCTCGTTGACGGTAGCGTGTCGCATGTCGACGCTGACGTTAGCTACGAGGGGGACCGCGGGCGGCTTCTGTCGGTCGTAGAGCGCCAGCAGCGCGTCCAGCCGGCCCGCGGCCGCCGGCGTGCTGCCGCAACCCACCGAGTCTGGTCCTAGAGAGCTTATCGCCTCAGTGTCACTGCCTGGCAACAAAATTCCCCAAATTAACAATCTTTAGAGTGCCAGCAGCTCATCCAGCCGGCCCAAAGCCGCCGGCGTGCTGCCGCAACCCACCGAGTCTGACCCTAGAGAGCCTATCGCCTCAGTGCCACTGCCTGGCAACAAAATTCCCCAAATCAACAATCTTTAGAGTGCCAGCAGCTCATCCAGCCGGCCCGCAGCCGCCGGCGGGCTGCCGCAACCCACCGAGTCTGGCCCTACAGAGCCTATCGCCTCAGTGCCACTGCTCGGCAACAAAATTCCGCAGTCTTAGAGCGTCAGCATCCAGCCGGCCGGCGGGCCGCCGCAACACAGAACCTGGCCTTACAAAGCCTGTCGCCTAAGTGTTACTGCATGGCAACAAAATCCAGCAAATTCAGTGGATACGTTGTGTGCAACAGTTAATCACTTGAACCTTACTGATACTCACTCACTATCTAAGTTCAATTGCTGGCTGCGGTTATTTCCACAGTGTACATTTTCCAGGAATATAGAAGAGTTCCAGTCTCGCTCACAAAGTTAATAAATTGTAAAGGACCGACAGTTTATGCATAGCACTGCTCTAGTCTTAATCTAATACTTACCTGCTAGACACTGAAAAGGCAAGACACAATAATTTTACCATAATTTAATATAAGGAAGATGAGCAGCGTGGACGCAGGCAGGGACACCATGATGGTTGCTTCGACACTGGACGAAAGCTCGATATGCGTGCCCAACTCAGACATCTTCAACCTTTGGATAGCCGGGAGATGCGGTATTTTCGTAGATTGCGTCGGTGGTTCACACATAAAAACAATGAGAATACGGCTTTGTTTTTTTATTATTATGTTTCATGCCACTGCTGCCAACATCATTTTACGCTGGATGTAAAACACGTAAGAAACTAATGAGGAAAAGGTTGCCTACTCCTGCAATGGCGAGTCAAGTTGCGTAGGCGCACTATCGATGATTTCCGGCGCCACAAGGACGGTCTCTATAATATATGTGTACATGTTAACCGATTTTATACTTTGACAAATTGTTGTACACACATTTTAGCATCAAAACATGTCCTATTTCAAAGAATATAATAATACATACAGGAGAGACGAAATATCGTCCCAAAACTCATGCCTTGATTTTCGGGATTAAAAAAAACAATAACATTAATTTAAGTAATTCACAGGTTTATTACAACGAAAGATTTGTTCATGAACAAAAATAAAAATATATTATATAAACGGGAATAAAAGTGTCTTTTTAAAATTTTCGGCAATAATTAGGTACTTACATACTTAACTGCAACACATTAAGTAGGTAGGTAGTTACATACATCTACGTACCTTTTGTATAAGGGACATACCTAAGTAGATAAACGAAAACAAGAGGTAGGTAGGTTAGGTTTTATTATTTGATCTCACTAGAACATAAAGATATTTTAACTAGGATCTCCTAACAATTCTTTCGACCACCGGGAACAACTTTAACCCAAACTTGGCATAATACAGTACATATTTTCACACGCACATCACTGACTGTCCTTGGATGGCGCGTGCCTTCTATGGCTGAAGCTCGGCTCGCTAGGGCCTCCGCTGGGTCCCTGAGTTGAGCCCGGCGATTGAGGTTTGCTTTGGCCCACTTCATGTCCGCTTTGACCCAATTTTGGCCCACTGTGGCCCAGTTCTGGACCACTTTGACCTGCTGCGGGGGGCAAGTAGGGCCAGTAGGGTGGCGGCTCAGGTGCCTGCGTCTGCCAGGCTGCCGCTAAGCCCACCCAGTCGAAACGGTAGGCATAGCGTTTGCCAGCCACCTGCGGAAACAGATATGCGAGTTGTGAGATACCAAACATAATTTCAATGAATTCTAAATACGTTTGTATATAGGCTGCATGTTTTACCAACAAAGGGCGTCATACTAGCGACTCGATTCGGCATGTTATCCCGTTAAAATGTCAGATTTAGACAATTATCAGATTTGACGGCCTTGATGGCGCAGCGGTTTCGCACGCTGACTGTAAAACCGAAGTTCTCGGTTTCGATCCCCGGCCGGGTCAAACTAGGAAACGAACTTTTCTGGTTCGTCTCGGGTCTTGGATGTTATCTATGTATTTATTGTATTAAATCTATCGTCGAGTTAGCACCTGTAACAGAAGTCATTCAGTTGTACTTAGTGTGGGGCTAACGAGATGTGTGTAGTATGTCCATGAATATTTATTTATTCATTCATTGATTCATTCATTCATTCATTCGTTCGTTCGTTCGTTCGTTCGTTCTTTCGTTCACTTGCCCGCGGGTTCGAATCCCGGCATGGGTGAAATTTTTAGCCTCTAAATAGGTTTTTAAATTTGTCCTTAGCACGGGTTAGTGCATTAAAAATAAAAATAGTATAATCATGTGGGTACAGTGATAGGTATCATTCCGATGTAAAACCTAACTGCAAAGTCTATAATATTTTATGGATATGTAAGAAAGATGAAAATTTCTAAGTCAAATTAGGAAGTCGATTAAATCATCGAAATATTTTATAGACTGTGTCAAGCTCTATCGCTAGAAATAAAAACCCAAAAAGGACTGAGTGAGGTCTGAACAGCCCTCCTATTACGTAGCAATCCACTCTATCGAGTGAAGCATTCGGACGACTCCTCTTGAGTGTCAAAAAATGTATGCATTTGACAACCGGAGTAGCTTAGAAAAAGTAAAAATCAACGTCACGCAGCTCAGTGGATGCTTACGTAATAATGTCCCTGGTCTGAATGAACAATATTGAGATAAATGGGGAATGCGTCAGAATAGGTATATGGTAGTTTTGTCACTTTGGACGTAAGAGGAAAGAGGTGGTGAAACGTGAGCTGTTCGATTAGCTGAAAGATTATTACACCACATAATACAGTGAATGTCAAATTGGTATGAACTGCCTTATAGTAAAGTAAAAAGTAGGAATTTATTAATAGAAAAGAAATTATGGTATTTTCTTAGGTTAACACGAGCACTAGACATAATTAAAACTGTTTTTATACGGATTTATGCTCGTTTATTATATTTTTACAATTTTCCGACGTTTCGGCACTTTTTCAGGTCTCGGATGACTGAGGATTATGAAGAAATTATGAAGATGTTAGGTCGTTGGCTCCCACACTAGGCTTAGCTTGTGTTGTGGATGCCGTTTTTCTTAATAATAGGTAGCTTACACAAAGAATTTCAATACAAAGAAAGTGCAGTCAAATAAGGAACTGTAATGTTAATAAGTATAAGCAAGAAGCATTTTTATTTTGGCGTCTTACATGTTGTTTACGATGCAGTTTTTATTAATTTACCAAAGAAATAGCACACGTACAACTACAAAACCGTAATTACGAGTTGTAAGAAGCATTAATAGTTTTGCTTCGGTTCAAGTTTTACATTTTTCTTCTGATGTTTTCAATCGATTCTCTGATGTCATATTGACAAGACAAAATACGAACTTTGTGATTTATCAAGGTAAGTGGCACGCGGGGAAACTAGGAAAACGTCAACAATGTCGTGCGTGTCCATTGGGTAAAACGTTCTTGAGCAACCTCGAGCTGCCTAAACTGCGAGCTTCCCAAACCTTCTGTTCTGTCACAAATTCGTTTCTCATGTGCGCAATACTGCCCTTTGTACAGTATTTTGTTTGTATACAGTACAGTGAATACATTTACAGAAATAACTCGTGGCTTATGTACATACCTTGCTCATAATATTCTTGTCGTAGTAGTATCTGAGAGCCCTTGATAGTTTGTCATAGTTCATATTGGGCTTCGCCTTCCGCTGTCCCCAGCGTCGAGCCACCTCGTCGGGGTCGGTGAGGCGGAACTCGCCGTTGGTGCCCTCCCAGGCGATGCCGGGCCCCCCCGCCGCTAGCAGCTCCAGCAGGAACTGCCACAGCTGCACCTGTCCTCCAGAAGTGGTCGGGGAGCGGGCCGTGAGGGCCGCGTACGGGTCTGGGAAAGGCAGATAAGAGATATTTATATAAAAAAAAGTTCACTTTTTTATATGAATACCAATGCACAGATATCGCAAACGTGGCCGACCCAAGCGGAGATGGCGGGACGACCTTACAATCTTTCTGCCGGACTGGCAGGAAGTGGCCATGAACAGGGAGGAATGGAAGACAAAAGGGGAGGCCTTTGCCCAGCAGTGGGATACAATCGAGGCTAGATAAAAAAAATGCACAGATATGTTGACATAATTCGCTAAGTTGGCCTGACTATAAAGCAATATTTTAATTATTTTTATACATGTTGACTGTATTTACTGTTTAGTTGAATGCACTTATTATATTGTTTTATTTATTACTTTGTAACAGGCCACGCCGCGCTCTGGAGCACTTAGGGCTTTCGGTACTGATAAAAATCAGCGCTGAGGGTTCACGCCCCCAGCACTATGCTGAGTCAGTTGCTATTTGCAGCAGCAGAGACACACCACGACAAAGTTTGTAATGTGTTTTTTTAGTGTCAATACTTTGTCTTTATATTTTAATTTAATTTGTGTGTTGTTGTTTTTTCTTTCTTTGAGCAAATCATCATTCATTGAATACTATTATAGATTAGTGGTGTTATTTATAAAAACAATTCACACATCGTATTGTCACAGTGAACCTATTGTAGTTCTATGAAAAGAGGGTCTCTTTTCATAGAACTACAACTAGCTAGCTAACTAGCAAGTGCATGCTGTAGGCAGGTACGGACTGGGCTGGTACTAACAAACATAAATACCTACGATTGAAACCTTCAACTACAAAGTAAAATTAAAGTAAATTGTAAAAAAATGTAAAAAGGTTCTAATAAAATTAGAATGAGAATATTTTTTGATATTGCTCAGTTTATTGTTATTGAATCCTTATCAAACTCATAACGTAAATAATAAAACCCTTTGTTTGCTACTTAACACTTAATAACTTGTGTTATATTCGAATCGCGCTGTCTTAAAAACAGTCGCGCCGCTCGCAATTTGCATTTTTGTCTTTTATCACTAAGCCAAATAAAAATTGCTCTATTGCGATTAAGAACAAGATATTTGGACAAAAAGTGCTAAACCCAACCGTTTATTAGGCATACAAATGTTTAACAATAAAATAAAAGTGGGCGTCTGAGCGAGCCACGGCTCAGACAAATAGTGCTCCGTATTATTACAAAGAAAACTATGGATCAACAAACCGTGATACAAATTCGGTATCCTCCTGTGATCCGTCCGGTGAGCACTTAACCACATTTTAGGCACCAACGTCTAATTTCATCCCGAATTTTAAATATATCCTTTTCGCATTAAAAACATTTCTTTTATCAATATTGTTAGTTTTTTCGTAGCACCGGATATGCGAGCGGATGCGGCACCGGAAGGAAGGAAAGTCGCCGGAAGTGGCGAGGCGAGGGCGGGCACAGTGGGCGGGCCGCCCTGCGTAGCGCTACGCCGGCTACGAGCGGAGGTCAGGGCTCATCTCGATAAGCACTCCGAGGGATAACGGCAGATAAGCAAGTGAGACAATTGCCTTTTGACCCCTTTAGGGGAAACTTGCGTCAAACGTAGGATAGCAGTTTCATTGTTTTTATACCATAGAAAAACTGAGAAAAATAAAACCGAAAACTTTCTTCGGGATTTTACAGGACTCCAAAAATTCGATATTCAAAACGTTTTATTATACTATACTTGTCAAAATATTACTTATTTTACGAGATAACACAAATATACGTGTTATCTCGTAATAAACGCTCCATAGGTATAATGTACTCGTATGGTAAGGCGTTACGAGACGCCATAGTTTGAGCCCGAATTTATTGTAAGGCGCGTTTTTATACCACGTGTGTGACTAACAATTAGTTTTTTATATTTAGAAAAAGTATTAGTTTTAGAGAAAGAATCACCAAATTTATTCGTCTTTTAGTACGGCCTCTCCATGAGATCAAAACATTTTTTGTTCTTCTCAAACCATTATAAATACAATGTCACTGTATTATGGGCTCTCTAGTAGGTACTCTAAGTAGTATAATATAAATAGGCAAAGCGATACTTGTGATACAAATGAAAGTGAATCCGGTGTACCGACCATTTGTGTAGTGACACGGAAAACTGGCGAAAGATACAGGGACTTTACGGGCCACTTTATGAGGATGATGTGCTGTCGACTTCATAATAAATAAATAAATATTCATGGACCTACTTATAACACAAATCTTGTTAGCCCTATACTAAGTACAACTAAATGATTTGTTACAGGTGCTAACTCGACGATAGATTTAATACAATAAATACATAGATAACATTCAAGACCCGAGACAAACTTGAAAAGTTCGTTTCCTAGTCTGACCCGGCCGGGGATCGAACCCGAGACCTTCGGTTTTACGCACTGCGTGCCAAACCGCTGCGCCACCGAGGTCGTCTAAAATGTTTCTATCTAGCGAGATAGACAGATAAATGATTTATTTACATCATCGTTTCCAAGCGCCCGCGCCCCTACAATTTAACCTGTGTCATGAATAATTCAAGTGCTCCCGCGGAGGCGCTGCAATATAGAGTCAAGCCCTTGAGCCCTTGGAGCTCCCAGCGAGTTTAATAATGCCCTACGGAAAACCAACGGATTCTATTACTACGTCGATTAAATCTTTGGATTAGACTGCATTGTATTGATTCGCTGCCCGTCTTTGTCCAGATAATAAACATGTCAACCAAATTACATACTCAAGAATAAGCTAGTGTGTAAGGTCGCCAACTTTAGCTTGGTTAATTTTATGTTTGTTTTGTTCTCGTATACAATGAAGTGTAGGTAATCCTAGCTTACCTAGCACTGCATTAATTAAAATAGATTTTAGTACAATTTTTATTTTATTACATTGAGTAATATTGTTGAAATATTTATTGTTCACTATTTTTATTTTTAATTCACTAACCCGTGCTAAAGACAATTTAAAAACCTATTTAGGGGCTAAAAATTCCACCCATGCCGGGATTCGAACCCGCGACCTCTAACTATCCGTGCCAGTGCTCTCTTTCCAACTGAGCTAATGGGCGACTCACCGGCATCAGTGAAATTTCGAACCTGTTTACACTATTCTCCGTATTACGTATTTATTGTTTCTAAGTACCTACCTACAACAACAAATAATACAGGGATCTTTGTTAAATGCGCAATTCCTAAAAAAATGTTAATTAGAGTTTGTCATTCACTTACCTATCTCCAACAGCATTTCTTCTTAAACCTTTGAAAGCAATTTATTAAATTTTACATTACTGCACGCTTCTTACCTAACCTCCAAAATAATAGACTGTTGTTTTTAGCACGTGCTTATATAATAGGTAGGTAAGTGTGTTTTGTAACGGTGAAACGGCTGGGCCGATTTATATAAATGAGTTGTCAAACAAATAACTGATCGTCTCTATGACATCACGGGAGAAAAAACGATACTGTACTCAGCTGCTATCAACATCAAGAACTAAAATTAAAAACTTATGACAACAAAAAACCGACTGCAATCTTTAAACTAGCCTATTAAATGAGTCACTAATTTCAGCCGCGTAGAAATGAAATGAGAAGAAGCTCAAAATTCATCGGACTCATTGGACGAACTTTTAAAAGTCAATTTTTTAATTTTTATAATAAGTTTTGATGTCTGTTTTCTAGTAGCGCGGTTCCAGCGTATCTGGAGATTCCAGAATCAAAGTCAAGAAATAGAAATCCGGGATTGGTATAGTCAATGCAATAAGATCAATGAAGCACCTAGAAACAGAAAATCTGGGAAAATTAATTGAAAATGAAAATGAAATGAAAAATGTTTATTGAGCAGAATAAAACGTAACAATGTATAAAGTAACTCTGAACCCCAAACTAAATTAAATTGTATCTTGGGGCACAGTTCTCCATTCGGGTTGAACTTAAATGTATCACAGCAAAGTATTTGTTCCGTAATTAAAATAAAAATTAACGTTACAGCCAAAAATCGCTTATCATAAGTTAAAATTTTGTTTCTTTATAATAGATTATGTATTGATGTCTTTCTGCTTGTTCTTTAAACGAACAACGTGAGAAAAACCTTGGGGAATTATAAAGTACTTTAGTAATTTTATGTTTGTTTTTTACAGTACCTACCGATACCGTCGCAAAGACTTTTGCAAAAGATTTTTCTCGGCACGTTCTATTCAAAACCGTAAATTTATCATTTAGGTTGAGGACAATTAAAGTTAATTCGTTGCCTAAAAACGTCCTCCGCCGAGTCCGGTCTATAATTGATAGCGGTTGCAAAGTGTTTCCGAGAACACTAGAGTTAAAAGAGGTCGCGAGGTGGAGCCCAGACGGATGGGGGAGGGGCCTCCGTAACCACACCTCTCTAAGAGCTTTAGTTCAAGAGTGGGAAGGGATATTTTTGACAAAAATAATTGTGTTAAATGTGTAGAGCAGCGGTGCGGTGCGACATATTTATGCAAATGGTCTTCCTCTGCTATTGTTCGGACTTTCTGTCGACGGCGGCGTGTGCGATAATAAGAGTACCTACCTACAATACTGTAGTTGCTACCCACCCCGTAGATCTCACGTGTCTAGAGTTTTGGGCCAAAACTATAACGAGATACCCCGTTCTGCGGTAGTCATAGATTACACATGGAAAAAGGCACTGCAAGCCTATAATGAAACTCTAGAAACCTCTACATACAACCATACAATCGTCTTCCTACTTCCTTCCGCTTGGGGGATTGCGCGCGGCCGGGCTGATTAGTGTACATACGTATGTACACTAAACGCGAGAAGGGTTAATCTAGAAACCTCTCTACATACTACATCTAGAGGATATGATTTCAGTTCAGAAGGACAGATTAGATAATAGTTACTAGGTACGTAAGTCACAACATGTTAGAAGTCACAACATAATAACAGATAGGTAACGATACTGAATTTTTTGAATACCTGTAAATTAGTTACCTAAAACTGATTTGTGAGAGGAGTGACTGACAAAATTGGGTATTTTGAAACGCGCCTCAATCAGAACCATCTACCAGCCGCCAAGAAAGATACACCAATTCATGCGAAGTGTCAAGCACAGGATTCCCTTACAAGAGGCAGGAGTAGGTATACAAGCTTGACTGTGAATGTGGTTCCTCGTACATTGGTCAAACCAAGCGTGCCATAGCTGAGCGGGTGAAGGAACATATCGCGGATGTGAAACATAAGCGCTATGGTAGATCTGCAGTCAGCGAGCATACACTTAGCGGTAGGTACCAACCACTTTATACATTTCGATAAAGGTAAAGTTCTAGCCCGAGAAGACCGTTTCTTCCCTAGAATGATACGCGAGGCAATAGAGATCCGCCGGCATCCAAATTTTAATACTTAGAGATCGTGGTTGGAACATACCGGTAGCATGGGAACCAGTGCTTAAGTGCATGAGACCCCCTTGCTATAAGTGTGACTGTAGAGTTAAAAAAAATAATTTCAATGAATAATCAGTATTTTTAAGTTCATGTAAAAGAATTAGTTTATAAATTTAATTTTTACTTCAATTACTAATAATTGATATTGTTGATTTTATATACAAAATAATTGGTTTGTCTATTTTGGAATGTAACTTCATAATTAACTTTTGTAATTTTAGTCGAGGGTAGTAAACTAACCATTAATGCTTTCTAAAAGACGCCTATCACTTCAGTCATCCGGGACCACGACACCTGAAAAAGTGCCGAAACGTCGGTAAATTATAAAAATGTAATAAACGAGCATAAATCCGTATAAAAACAGTTTTAATTATACCTAATACTGACTGACGTATATCGTCTTTATCCGTGAATGGTCAGAAGCATGAATTTTTCGACATCAGAACCTACGGTATAGTTTGCACCTCTAGCAAGTTCCCCCTATAGCGCTACCTATGATAGGAGTTTTCCAAGTCATCTCTTAAGTGGTTTAAAAATGTGTAAAAGAGATAATGCCGACTGAAACTTAAAAGACAGAAAAAGGTAACCTGAAATTACACATAAGTAACTCTACTACTGGAGATAGGCGTGACCAGTTTAGCCCGTCAGAAGTCCGCATTCCTTCTACTATGATTCACGCGACGGACAACCGTGAGAGCAAAGGCGGGAAAGCTCAGATCTGCCGATCACCAAATTGCAATGCCTAGTTACGTATAATAGTCGACAGCACTTGTTTTATTAAAGACGGCCCCATTCATAAAACTATAATTCATAGTTCATTATGACAGTTCGATGTTCATTGCGATTGTTTTTTACTAATTGTTAATCTGACTTTGCAATTGTCACTTGAATCGTTATAGGGGCCAAATCAACCTCACGTAACCGAGTGTGGGCGTCAAGATACCCACACATCACTTTTACCTACTGTAGGTAAATTTGACAATCAATAATTTTGCAGTCGCCTGCGATGTAACCGGACGTAACACAAGAACTTAAATATTGATGTATTACTTGTATCTTCCATTGCATTATTAGTAGAGATCGGCATTAGGTAAATGCTACCTGTTTATTCTTTTGGCGCGCGCCTTGTTAACTTACTATTATCTACAGTTATTGTTCTGAGCTACTCGTATTAACACAGACGAAATTAAATAAAGAACTATTAAAACGAAAATAAAATTGAGATCGTATAACTGACATGCACATCTGTAGTCTTTTTACGCCTGAAAAAGCGAGGAGATAGATAACATCCAGAGGAAGGGAATCGTGTCCAATTTGCAATAAATATCAATATCTAAGGGCAAACGCCCTTTTTGTGTAATGGCTAAATCAGTTACCTACCTATAATGAGCATTGCTGTGAATTTGAAAGGTATAAGCCACTTTAAATCCCACGGGAACGAAGTTTCTGCGGGCGACGGGAGGAATTATCTCTCTAGTGAAAATCGCGCTTCTTGCAGTCATACATACAACTCATCGATATCAACACTTGGATGTCCCCACTGCTGGGGCACGGATAAATATAATTAAAGCAATCTATAAACGGATCTTTCAGATGCACTTTACGGCATTGGACCTGATGAAATATAGTTAGCACAACATCATACAATCTTACTAATATTAGTTAAGATCGCATGCTTTCTTATTTTGTTTAGGTACTTAAGGAACCTTCAGGTGTATTTTTGTATACACATACTTTTTTAGTTTTTTATATTTATTTTTTTATTTTTAATATAAAAAGATATAATATACGGCAATAACGCCGTCAATTGTACTATGTATATTTGTAATTATTTTGTAAGTATTTGTTGTTTTTCCAGTGTACAATAAAGAATAATCTTATCTTATATATTATATTATTAGTTATGTCATGTCAGAGGTCTTCTGGGCGGCTTGATAATTTCTGAGAGTAAGGCCCGCCACTGCCTTACAATCCTCCACCAAACCGGACTTGGCCCCCGTGGTGAAGTATGGCCTAACCTTCCTGCGATGTAGGAAGAGACCCGTGCCCCAGCAGTGGGGACATACAAGGGTGGTCTCGATATATATTATAAAGGCGAAACTTTGGATGAATGGATGGTTGTTACTCAATTACACCAGCACGTCTACACCCTTATGGATGAAATTTGGCACAAAGATAGATTACCTATAGTCCATGATAGCACGTATAGATTACCTGTTACCGGAAAAATACACAATATCAACATATCCACGCGATCGAAGACACAGGGAACAGGGACAGTGGTGTATAATTTTAGTGTCACCTTGACGAAATAAAATACAGGAATGCGTCTAATTTAGGAAGCAGAGTCCCGAATCAAACTGGCATTCCCACTCACCTGACCTTGAAAAGTTGCAGATACCTTAGAATGACGTAGGGTTCGCTATCAGAAAGGCACCATACAACGTCTGCCTGTCTGTCTGGCCTATAGGTAGGTATATACGTACATAGCCCTGTAGTCTCGGGCTTAAAACAGAGCTACGGTATCTCCTGTCGTAAGAGGCGACTTAAAGGAGGCATCGGGGTCGTGGGTGGTGAGAGTGGGGGCTCAAACCACCGTTTCAAGCGACCCCGTGGAGGCGGCGGTGTGTAGTGGCCGCGGGTGGATCTACACGAATTGTCGCTAATTCGTCATTGTTCTCATTAATCTCTCACAGTTCTCAGCACAACAGAAATGTACTAAGAATACAGTTATCGTCGTTTTAGTATGTAAGTTTGTCAGTCAACTCCAACTAATATAGAAATAAAAATATCTCTAACAACTGTTGCACTGACAACATAATAAGTGTGACACTTCCAAGGACAATGACGACGACAATTTGTGTAGATTCACCCCCGCACACCGCCGTTCACTGAGGTTCTCCAGACGCAAGCCTGTAGAGAGGACAGATGCTTCAGTGCACAGTGCGCGGGGGTTCCAGAGTGTTCAGTGAGATCCCGGAGCCCCCCACCAAACGCACGGAGAGGGCCACCGGGGGGGTTTTAGTGGATAAAAATCCCTCATAGGGTTATCACCCGGGTATCTTTGAAAGATTTCCTCTTCGTCAACAAAAAAAAGGTAAATATAACTATACGTATATATTTTATCTCTTGTACCTACGCTGATAGGCATATTGTTGAAATTTGCCACTTGCCACGTCACTTATCGGACCTTCTATACCTATTCGCTCGATATATTTCTTTCGTCAATCTTTCTTCCTTCATCCTCTCCATAAGTTCAAACTAATGCAACAGTTTCGCAATTCTTAATCACTACATACTTTTTCCTGGCCACAACGTTCTCGAATCAAATTATTGCGTACCTATCTTGTCATTAAACTTAACACCACACATACTTCCTAATGTCCTCAGTTCCTCTGTATTAATCCTACTGGGGTGGACTGCATAGGAAAACTGAAGAGAAACTAAGGAAAACGCTATTAGAAGATTTAATGGAAAATGTAGGTGAGAAAACGGTACCTATGAGACAGTGCGGTTGACAAATATGTGACATTTTTAAAAACCATTTTTAAATGGGCCCATTAGCTCAGTTGGAAAGAGCGCTGGCACGGATAGCCAGAGGTCGCGGGTTCGAATCCCGGCATGGGTGGAATTTTAAGCCTCTAAATAGGTTTTTAAAATTGTCCTTAGCACGGGTTAGTGCATTAAAAATAAAAATAGTATAAATATGTGACAGTAAAACATAGAATAATAAAAAGTAGGTAAAACTGTTCATAACACCTACTTTCTCGGTTTTTTTATCTGCAATACCCATGTATGGGATCAGCTTTCTAAGAGTGTATCACCTTCAAACTTTCCATCCCTCGTAAACAGGCTCTCCAAAAATAGACAATTTCTTTCACTTGTTCTCCCCTTTTACCTTACAAATAATACAAAAGTAAAAAATAACGGGAAGGCAAACAAGACATATATTTTGTAGTCAGATATCTATATCGTAAAAACGGTACCAATATACAAGTCTCAAACTTGGTATTACAAACTTGATATTAGAACCGATATTATTACCGACATTAGAACCGTAAGGGTAAGACAGTGGCCCAGGTGGCATTTTAACTTTACGGGCCCGACGCAAGCATACCATCAGGTCAATCAACAAGGTATAGGTAATTAAAAGAGGCATTTCTTGCGGCTCGGTCTAAGGCCAGAATAAGAAGTAAATTATTCATCATCAACTCATTATGTCCTATGTCCCCATCGACGGGTACGGGTCTCTTCCCTGAAGAAGGTATAGGCCACACTCCACCATCGGGGCCAAGGCTTGGCGGAGGCTTGCAAGACTAGTGGCTGGTCTTAGTGTCAGAAGTTTTCAAGCCGCATTAAGGCCTCTGACTTGGCTGAAACGACTGCCATATATCAACGGCAGCTGGCACCAACTGCTTAAAGTGCCTTGCGAAGCACGGAAGCGTTCGGAAAAATGCCGCTGGCGTCAGTCATAGACGGTCACCCATCCATGCACTGGACGCGCCCCACGTTGCTTAACCATCATCATCGTTTAATATCACTCAGGCTGCCGGGGCTACGAGCGCTTCGTAAATTATTTACATTAATGTAATTAAATTTCTTTCGATATTTCCATATGACAAAAAATCGGTTGGGGAAACCCGCACAGTCAGGGGCCCTTGTAGCAAATGCCAACTTGACTATTATGACCAACGCTGGTAGACCACCCCGAGAGGCGCAATATTTGCAAGTCGAGTGAGGGCGGGTCCATATTTCACGTTACGGAGGATCAACACGTCATAATAGGGAAGGGGGCCTGCACGCTCTTTCATGCGCTTGTGTGACTTAAAGGTTTTCTTTATTCATGTTTACATTGCTAGTAATTATGATTCAGTATAAGCAAATCCAGTGTTTGTAATTACTAATGTGTAATTATTTATTCCAAATGTTTGTTATTACTAATTACATTGAAATTTTAACGTAGACGAGAGAAATATAAAATAATTAAAGAATGCAAAAAGGTGTTCTTCAAAGTAGCAAAGAAAATGCGACTTAATGAACGTTACAAGTTAGACTAGGTGTCTATTTCTAAATCTAGATCATTATGGGGGAAAAAATTGACAAATAAAGTCCCAACATAGTCTTTTCAAAGTCATTGATTAACAGAGTTTACATAATTATTATGATTTATAAAACACAGAACTCATGCATTGTTCTGGCTTTAATTCCAAACATCATTTGTGATCTAAATAATCTTTTATGTCATTATATTCATTTATTAAGTACATTTTTTGTCCCTTTGGCACAAAAAATGTACTTTACAGTTTTTTTTAACCGTGTTTCAGGCAAGCTTATTATATCTTAAGGTATCTTATTGTCCAAATATACCAACGTATACGAAATATACGTTGGTATATTTAATTCTATAAGCTTTGTTGTACTTGTAAACGAACTGTAATAGATATCGTTAAAATACGGAAGTAATGTCTATCAAGTTCGTTTGTCCTATGTAATCCCAGCTAGAAATTTCAATCCCCTACTATCAATTTCTTGACTTTGATATAGGCACCAATAATTTTTTTTACGCCCGGACCAGAATGGAGAACTGAATGAAACGAATCTAGAATGGAGAACTGAATGAAACCTTTGGGTAATAGCAATCTATATACGAAAGGGTATGGCATAAAGAAAGCCGTTTCTTCTGTATAATTTGAATTTGTAAGATAATTTTCTCGTTGTTGAATTTTTCGAATGCAGCAAAGCAGAAAATCCGAAAAAAAAATTTATTTAGGGTGCCTTGGCGTGCTAACTAGCGCTACCAATGGTACAAAAAACATAACTTGTTTTACAATACGTTTTTTTTTTCAAAAAGTGAACATTTAAAATCTTTATATCTGTGATAACTATTTTTAGAACATATAGCCTTGAACGTAGTATATTTTAGTATCAATATCCTAGGACGTTAATCGATTTCCGTTCCAACGGCCGTTTTTGACGGAAATCGATTAAAGTCTTCTATTAAAGTTCTTGATTCTAGGTTCTACACTGTAGGTTCTAAAAATAGTTGTCACAGTAGTTAAGATTTATGATGTTTAGGTACTTACCTTTTAAAAAAACGTATTATGAAACAAGTTATGATTTTTATTCCATTATTGGCGCTACTTGGCACCCCAACGCGCCTAAATGGTTATTTAACAAAATTATGTTGAAACGTCGTGAAACAAAAGTTGTTGTAAATTAGGTACGAACTCTAACCGACGAATTTCAGGAATCAAAAGACCTTCAGTTAAAGACTCACTGTAAATAGATTTCAAGAATTGGTAATTAGGTACCTTCTTTACCTTCTTTTGATTTCGCAGACATTAATAGTAGTGCCCATAACTTCCACACAACAAAATTAGGTCGGTACCAACCTGACCCGCATGGATAATACAGTCGACAGAACACACGCATGCGCACTAATCAACGGGGGACGCCATGCGCCTTTTTTCGACTTTTATCGTCCGACATTGTCAGTGTAGTATGTCGCAACCCTAAAGTGTTTTGCGACGGCTGATTGAGGATAGTCTGAAACCTTATCAGCCGAAGATGCGAGCAGGCACCAGCCATCAGTCTTCTCGTGACCACGATGACTGTAACGTCGTCGAAACGTCGAGGTAAAATAGCAAAAAATTACTACGGGATTAAGCTCCGAAAATATTCTAATAATTAATACTTATAAATTGGGTGGAATGGCAGATTAAATTGAACTGAGTCACCCAAAGATATTAACTTCACTTTTTGTTATACAGCCCTTACTAATGTACTCTAGCAAGAAATATCATTTGTCCGGATAATCATAGCATACATTATAGTTTTGCGGAAAAGATAACAAAAATATTCAATATGTTTCAAGCACGGATGTAAATTTACATGCATCCGAAGTCGAAGGCGAAGTCGCGGGTTTATGCTAGCTATTAATTTTATAAAAAGGTTAACACTATTACCAAGACTTGAGTAGGTACATACCTACCTACTGAGTGACATAATGTTTCACACACAACACAGCTTCCACGAATCCTTCAGAACGAATGACAATCATACATGCATCGACTGGCGCCAACATGTTATCAAGACAGATTCTCTGAACCCAGAGCCCCATATCCGATGTATCATATCATTCGGCGTTGTTATGATTAAACCGACAATTGTTTTCCAATTTTATGTGGATGTTCCTTCGAATCTGCTTCCATATTGATCCAAACCCTGAACGATTCTAAGCGTCTAAATGTGAAATTATATTAATCGCAAACGTCAGGATTCCGACAGGATTTGATGAGCATGATGAGGCGTCGACCGTGTTTCGGCGGCGGGAAGTCACTGGATGCGGACGGCACAAGACCGTGAGGCTTGGAAACCCGAGAGGAAGGCTTATGTTCTGCAGTGGGCGTCAAATGGCTGATGATGACGATGATGATGATGTCTCTGGTCATCCCCGACCCCTGACAAATACCGATCGGGTCAAGAGATGTGTTTTTTTTCATATGACTGACAACTAGAAGGTAATATAGATTTGATTGTCAGCTCACCAATCTTTACATAGTATTTGTTCTTGTATTCAGTAATTTTTAGTAAGTAGGTATCTGCTACTTCAACGTAAACATGCGTGACTTCAATTTAAGGTGTTCGAAATCCTAGATGAAGAAAAACATTAAAAATGTGCTCTTTGTGCACTAAAATAGAAAAAAGATATTTTTGACGTAGCTTAATAACAAGTATTTTAGGTACTATTTTCAAAACTACATAAAATGTGCAATTTTTTTAAGTAACTAGGTTAGGTTAGCCAGGTTAGTGTGGTGTATTTTTTGTCCAGTATGGATAGTGAAAGTTAGGTGAAAAAGTTTTTAAAATCACGATTCGGGCCAAGTTTTCTTTTTTTCTACAAAGTTATAACTCTTTTAGCTTTATTTATAACCGTAGTCAATATCAGGGCAGGTCAGGATTCCGTAATACAAATTTGCATCTCACAATACGGAAAATTGTAGTTGTGGCAGTTGAAAAACTGACATGAGGTGTAATTTTTAAGAAATTATTAAAAGAGCCAATAGCTCTAAAACTAAAGATTTTTTACAAAGTTCATGTTACGATATTCTGGTGAGTCATGAGCTGGTCTATCAGCCTTCGAAAGGACGACGTCGACTTCTGGGAAACCTACATATCTTTGAATTTTTTTTATTTATGTTCTATATATGTTTATACTCTCAAATTAAAATTATTTATTTTCATTAAAATTTAATCTCACTCAACACAATGACATACTCAACCGAATGCGAGAAATGAAATTTTTAGTTCATTGTTTACTTATCGATACTGAATAGCCAGTTTTCATCTTTTGCGTTAGGGTAATAAAACTTTGTATTGCTCGACTTAACTTATTTCACAGACAGTAGAAAGTACGTCCGTATTCTTCACTATCAGCGTACCCGCGGGCGGAACTAACATGAATCACCCCGCGGCGAGGCGGCGCTACCTCGTGTGTAGAAAAATGAATCACATCCGCTTGCCGTCTCTGTAATCAGGGCTATCTCGAATTTGGCAATAACATATATACTGGTACCTACCTCATCTGCAATGGACCGAAACAACAATCGTGACTGGCAGGCACAGATGTTTTAACTTGTTTGAATCATCGTTGTTTAGATATACAGGGTTATTAAAAATCCGCCATCCCTGAATTAGAGTGTGATCAGAACAACTTTTGTTCTAGAAGTTTCATAAAAATGATAAAAGTAATTATTTTTTATTTCTTGATTTTTGTAGATATTTTATCTTCGATATCAACCCTTGTATGTACCACTGCTGGGGCACGGCGTCTCTTCCTGCGTCGCAGGCAAGTTAGGTCATACTCCACCGCGGGTGCCAAGTCTTGGTTGGTGGAATATCTTATCTTATATTTCGAAATATTCTTAATAAAACAAAGTCGGGTTTGTTGGGTCCAGCGTTCTCGATTTATAAGTGTATAAATCGAGAACACTGGACCTATGTTCATTGTTTTTGATTTGTTGTATTTGTCTCTGTCCCGATTAGCGAAATAAGTATTAAAATATCTGAAAATTTCACGGAAAAAAATCTCAAGACCACGCAGACAAAGTCGCGGGCAAAAGCTAGTATTAAACAATTTATTGTTTATATAATTTTCTTCGATTCGCGCATTACGGTTTCTACCATCACTACATAGCCCTGTCGCCGTGTATATTTTTGTGAGTTTTGTGACATTCATTCGTTAAACGCTTAACTATGGCACAATTTTTGAAGCTCTAGCTCAATTAGCAGTAGCGATAGTGAGTGAATAAATTATTACCGAAAATTGCAATTTTTTTCAATTCTGTGCTAGTTACAAATTATCCTTTTCGGTATTTGGCCTTAGAGATAGAGGGTGGTCGAAAAGAAAAATGGCCTCCGTAGGAGTTAAAAAAAACCTCTCTAGTAATGGTCAAAAAAAGTTGCGGAACATAAAAAATTTAATGTTTCAACATCCGGTGAGCGAACTAAATGCCAAAGATTCTTGGCATCTGCGCCCCGCTGATCATCATCATTATACAATTTGCTCTGACAAAAGTGTGACCCAAAATTACCCTGATTCATCATCACATAGCTATGTCGAAATTAGCTATACTTAAATAAAAACGCTCTGGTACAATCAGTAAATTATTTTAGATAAAGTCTGCATAGGCACGCGTTTCTTTAATTTTCATACAGAACACAATGTAACAACTTCATAAGACGGTGAAGGAAACCCCATGTCTAAGTGATCACATGATCACCTCAGCTCGCAGCCTCGCTTGATTGCCATTCCGCGGTGGGCAGGCGTGGTAATTAAGTCGTCTTGTCTCTATCAGAGAAGGCTACATAAAAATACAATTTAGGATACTATTTGCTTAATAAAATGCATTATTTATTAGTCCATTATTTTTTTACAGACTCAGATGTTCGATGCTGTCACACTAGATTGGTAAAATTACATTGAAACTACCAAGACTCGACAAGACAAACCCATTTAAAACCCCCATTTAAAGCCTCCTGAGGGAATAGCTGCCCGTCTTTTCTTATCCGCCCCTTGACCATTCAATAGATTGAATCCGATTCATCTGATAACAAAAACTCACTAGCAAACTTAGGAACCCGGTATTATCTACATCAATTTTATTTTACGTAAAAGAAAAATTGATCTATCCATTCCTTATTCTTCTTCGGTTTCACGGCAACCGATCGGGTCTTGAAAAAACGCACCTAATTCCACTGGTTCTCTAACAACTTCGGCAACTATTTACATAGATTTTAACAACGGAATTCTGTTCAACAATCTGAATAAGGAAAACGCATTGCAATTCTTAGACATGGTCAGGCCACAGAGCCAGAAGGCAGGTCACTTTCTTTTTGCTCTCGCCCTTGCATTCTTCATTCTCAGCATACTTATTAGTGCATTGACCTCTCAACATAGCTTGGAATCAACGCCATCCACACTGTGCCAGGAATAAACGACCTCGGAATTATACCTTAGCCAAATCCATTGCTTGCTATGCTATGCGAGTACCTAGATTTTTGGCGGTAATTACACGTTTTTACGCAACTCTTCCAAGAAATTTCTTGAGTCAGTGAGATGAATGGACGCGGCCGCGAGATCGCGGGCGCCACTCTACTATGATAAATCGGTGATTCAACATGGCACGAACGTCACACGTTCATTCATTCACAAATTTTGGCGCGCTTTTACAGAGACCGATGCGTAGTGCATGCTACTACATTGGATTGCACACATTAGAAAGTTGCACACATTGCACAATTAGGGTAAGTACCATAAAAAGGAAGTATACAGGCCCTTAGGTATGTTGACTAAACAACTTCTTTCTTCCAAGATATTGTGTTTCTATTACCTACATAGATATTTCATGTAGGTCACGGATGCACGCACTTGATGAGATTATAGTGCTACCAATAAAATTTATAAAATATTCATATATTTAAGGAGCTCATCATAACAGATCGTTTTGCGAAACGGGTGAGTACAATTTCTCTATCATGTTAATAGTGATTATGATTTTTCCATCGGTGGCGCCAGTATTACTGCTTTAATGGTTGATTTAAATTGTGACTTTCGAGACCCACGACTGAAACCCTAGTAACATAAGAACCTAGGATTAGCATTTATCTCAAAAAAAGCTGTAAGAGTATAATATTGAAACGGTTGTATACATACGGTCCTTAAAATCGCAATTAATATCAGCTAGCTCAAATATTATCAGCTAACATTTTGGTCAACTTACCCCTGTTTCTTTTCTTGCACAATAACGATCTATTAATCTTTTGTTAATAGACGTCAGTTGTGTTGTTTTTTTTGTATGCAATTTTGCCAAATGACTGTTGTTACGTTAACTGCAGATTGATCAGATTGTCAGTAGGTACTTCCTCTGTGTCAGTACAAGCAACCTGTGTTAGTAAGTACACACAAATAGCTGATATAGTTTTCGCTATTTCAAAGTTGTTGTATTGAAGAGTATAGAAAAAAGGGACCTTTTTTTTAGGAAGGTACTCATAGGTAAAATTATTTATTTCTTTTAATTCTTTATTGCACTAATTACATGAGTAAATGTACAGGGGTGTGCTTAATGCAAGAAGCAATCTCTTCCAATTCTCTTCCAGAAAACATTTGGTGTTGAAGAGACTGGCAAAGGGTAGTGCAAGAAAAAAAAAGTGCAATAAAAGGTAATTTCAACAAAAAGCGCGTACATCTGTTAGCTTTTAGAATATACCTCGGGCTCTAGAGTAGGCTTCGGTTTTCGCCGAAAGCACACGAGTGTAATACTACTTCCTGCTCTGTATAAAACCTTTCTTCACTATTTTGAAAAGTTATGTATAGTTATAAATAACAATACAAAATAAACCTTCTATTACACGAATGTATCCGATTCTATTCGATAGTAGCCGAGGTATATTCGAAAAGCTAACAGACTACATAAGCCTTCAAAATTGGTAACGAGGAAATTCACACACAGTGAGCAGCTCGTGTGTGTGGTGTATTTGTTACTCACTGTCAAGAGCTGCGCTCGGTCCGGGCCGGTCCTCGCGCTCGAGTGGCGGCGGTGGAGGCAGGCCGGCGGCTGAAGCCCGGGCGTGCTGCAAGTGGGCGCGCAGCAGTTGCGCCGCTTGGGGAGAGCCCTCGCACACCTAGGGATGCCGGAGCGATGTTTAATTTCGTTGTTAGTGAATACTGAGAACGTACCAACAAAGGTTTGCCGCTGCCAAGAAGTCTTGACCTATGATAACAAAATAGTGATAGGCCTTGAATAATTAGGTACGTTGCCGTAAAAGAAATAAATTTTAGGAAGTTGGAAAAGGGTAACGAGGCCTGATGTGCGTTAAACTGCTTTCGAGGCTTTGACACGGCCCTCCGGATCAACGATCGAGCCCTGGGCGGTCTGCGACTAGGTAAAAAATTACGCGTTTAAAGTAGCGCCGACGACGCGGTGATGTTTACCTGAAGCCAGTTGTCCTCAGAGAGCTGCAGCAGCGCACAGCCGGTGTCCGGCAGCAGGTGCGCCCGCGGTACTCTCACGCAGAAGGTGCGCGCGGCCCACCGCACCCAGCGGTGGACGTCTTGCCGATCCCATTTCTCCGGGTCTGAGGAGAGACAAATGTACTTATTAACTAAACTATGGTATCAACCCTTTGTATGTCCCCAACGCTGGGGCAAGGGTGTCTTCCTGCGATGCAGTAAGAGACCCCAGCATTAGGCATTGCATTGTAATTGTAGCATTATATTCACTGACCTGACCTTTATAATGAAGTATCATTTGTAACCATTGTCAATGCTTAGGATAATAGATATCAACCCTTTGTATGTCCCCACTGCTGGGGCACGGGTCTCTTGCTCCGACGCAGGAAGGTTAGGCCACACTACACCACGGGGGCCAAGTCCGTGTTGGTGATGGAGGATTGTAAAGACAGTGGCGGGCCTTACTGTCAGAAGTTATCAAGCCGCCCACAAGGCCTTTGACATGGCTTGTCGACTGCCGTTACATGATAGCCGGCACCAACGGCTTAACAAATCTTGCTATTAAACTTGCTTCTAAAAAAACTTTAATATTTGATTACTAATATTTACGAATGATTTCTACCAAAAGAAAAATTATCCAACGTCAAAGGATGACCTGTTGAACCGAACTACGAGTATACTACACACTACAAAATCGGTTCAGACACTTTAAAAAAGTGTTCCAGACGAGACCTATATTACCACGAAGAAAGAGTTAATCTGCCTCCACTGTCTGTCTGTCCATGCGTCCGACCTTTAAAGGACTGTCCATGCGTACGATCTTTGGAACCGTAAGATAAGGTAAGAATATTTTTTAATGTGCACCCTGCGCCAAGAACATCCTTTCCCTGGGCACTAGACTTAAGATCAATGCTCTCGACGTTAATGCGTTCCAAGACGACCTCTGTGGCGCAGCGGTCGCAGCGGTAGCGCATCTGCCTACCACGCGATAGGTCCCGGGTTCGATCCCTGGCATGGGACAAAAAAAACCCTAGGTCTAGGATGTTTACATGTTTGTGATGTCGCTGTGTCTGGTTCCCACGACACAAGGTATCCTAGTGTGACAGGACGAAACCCTATATTAGTTACTTTGTTGATTGTTCTGATGATATACGTGCGGCAGACCCCTAAGGCTAAAATGTCACCCGGGCCCCTTAGGCGCAGTCCGACCCTGGTCGTCCCTAGCGCTTCTCAATGACTGGCGATGCTCGTACATAGGTTAAACGGGTCTAGTCGCGATTATGTATTAGGTAAACGTCGGGAATTAAGGTACCTATTTATATTTTACCTAATAATAATCGCGATTAGACCCGTTTAATATACAGGGTGTCTCATTCAAATCGGTCAGTATGGGAAAGTCTGAAACTATAAGACATATCTACGAAGATCTGTTCTGAGGAACCATGTCATCGATTTTAATAACAAGAAAAAGTGCATTCATACATTTTAAAAAACATCTGTACCCCCTGCACCTTTCCTGAAATGAAATTAAAAGTAAAACACAAAAAGGCTTACTGACTCCCAAACCAACAATTCCTATGCTATGGCTATCCAAGCTTCTTCCAAGTTCCAAATAACTTCGATTCTCTTCTCGATTGTGCGCTTTTTGGTTTAATCTGTGTTTCTGTGGCAATGGAAATGTCTTCTTTCTTCAAATTAAAAATTACCTACTTATCTTATCTTAAAATTATCTTATTGATTGAAGTTGAACCCTGTATTTCTTTCCTTTAATCGTAAGTACCCAATTCACAAAAAAAAGTGTATGTACAATCACATCCAGAGAAATCATCTCTGAAATGGAATAAAAGATAACTAACACCGATAATGGTTAAATTCAGATAGGTACCTATAAGAGTTATGTTGGTACCTTTATCCTATTCCAGACATGATCTAGTACTTGAGAAACAACAAGTCTGAATTTCCCGCGCTCCGATCATTTAGGCCTAACGCAAAAATGTAGTACCTATATCGAAATTTTGCTGCGTCTTCGTCCGTTGTAATTCGGATCAAAAGCATTCTAAAATGTGCGAATTTAAACATTTTAAGAATATACAGCCTTGTGTCAATAACCTAGGCCTTTAATAAAATGCTAAGTGTTCACTTTTTGCATAATAGAAAAGTTTAAGAAAAGGAGTTCATAATTATAAGAATTTGTTTACAAAGCTGTTTATTTACAATCCTACTTATCATCATAAAAAAGAACAAAAAATACATAAATGAAAATATAAAAATTAAACTAAAACTAATTTAAATAAAATATTTGATCCAGATCGCCGTCGGTCGGTAGAGTAAATGTAAATAATAAAAAAGAATTGGTTTTCCTTTGTTGAAGTCTTGAAGTCTGAAGAGAAGTCTTGAAGTGTTGTGTTATCTGGGTGCAGTCCATAACCTATAATTTAAAAGTTAAGAGATAATATTTTTAAGTTAAAAGTAGCAATTTTAAATCATATTTGTTTATATTTACCTACTATTTGTAAAATTATTGAGCAAACAATTTACTGTAAAGATCGGAAGTAATAATAAGAGGACTTTATTTTAAGGAAAATAATTTTAAATATCTGTTATAAAGCCCCGGAGAAGCCAACGTCCGGCGGCGGCGGCTGGAGGCCTCCACATATTTTTAAATTCAATTCAAATATATATTTTTTTAATAAAAATATATTATGTAGGTATATATATAATATTAAAAAACAAAATGTTAAATTAATGTTCGTCAAATTCTTAGTTTCACAATAGATAAACTAAGTAAGTATGTCGGATAGATAAAAAAATCTTTGCTTGACAATTATACTCGTAGTACTGACAATTTTGTCGGATTTGTCACTTACATGCGCCAGGTCCTGATAACCAATGATAATGTTGTAATTTTGAGGTATAACTTCCTTTGATTTATACTTTTTTTAACACTTTTCACACTAAGCAACCTCCATACAAACAATATACATTTGTTTTATCGGCAGTAAAATCCTTGTAATTTTCAGTCACTTCACTATTCTTTCAGCACTTTTCACGCTTCGCACGCAATATTTTTCGCGGGAAAAAGTCCATTCTCTTTTAATAAAAACTTTTAATCTTCACTTGTATATATCTATATAGATAGATAGATAGAATATTCTTTATTGCATGTACACCAAGGATTACATAATGCAATTGATTAAGCCAACAGTTAACTGTAATAAATCTAGGAATTCTGTTTGGACATATTTCCAACCTAAATCAGATTAACTAATCACAAATACAGTTTTTTTTTTTCATTTTCTTTTCACTCTGATCATTACGAAACAGGTAAATTATGTTTTAAACAAAGTCAGTTTTTTATTACCGGTAGGCACGAGTACGTTTTCCGTTTCATCCCCCGAGCTGTCAGAGTCGCCGGCGTCGAGGTGCGCGTGGGGCGCGGTGTCCATACCCGCATGGCTGCCGGGCGCGCGGGGTGCCAGGGTTAATCCGCGAATTTTACTTCAGAACCTAGGTACGTCCGCTGGTTGTACCGTCACTGTCGACTCCTCAAACTCTAATGGGGTGCAACCCGCGAAAACTACTCGATGCTCGATGTGGTCCGCGTCATCGAGATTCGTCATCGTACGGAGCTCTCGCGTCGCATCGCGAGCAAACGAGGAAAATGTACGCCTTCGTTCCGAGAACTGTAGGCAGAAAGTCCACTGCCGCTTTTGCCACTTGGAGATTGCAGCTTGAGGTGAAGGTGAGACAGGGTTCAAAGCAGCAATGTAGACAAGAGTTTCGTTTGACTGGTATGATATTGATCAGGTGATTTGATAGCACGATCGAGCCTAGGTACCTACCGTGACCTTTCTGAGACTTCCTGAGTGCGTGGTGAAACACTCATTAGGTACCATGGGTAATTATTAGATAATATCTGTACTAACTCCTACGTATCTGACCGCCGGCTTCTGAAATGACAATACACCCTTTATTTTCTAAAAAAAAAGCTGCTCGACAACAGCTCGAACAAAGCAAATAGACCCTTAACGAAAGAGATGAGAGTGCACATTTTACATCTGTGCATCGTCTCGGTTACATAACAGGCTACTATTTAGGTAAAGTCAGTTTAGTTGGGGCAATTGGGGCTGTTTTGTATTTATGTAGGTACTTGTCTAATAACTGACTTTAATCTTGGACAAAAACTGCCCAATAAACCACAGTACATGAGCCAAGGCGAGCGGCTTCCACAGGAAATCCCATCCAATCACGCACGTCATAGACAGACGGCTTTAATTCTGCCGCACACACGTCTAACCGCGGGATTCGCATTGCTGCGCATATAAAGTAAGATGATATAATAATAATGGAAAACACTCCCATTTAAAGGATATAAATCACTAGAAAAATAATGACTCTAGCCTAAATAATGCTACTACAATGCTACTTATTAGCTGCTGCTATGAAAAAATTATAATAAGTTTTTTTTAAAACACACGCCTTCTGTGAGAGAGTTTGCACCGCGGATTGGATCCTGTTGCGAAGGATCCGTGTTCGGTTCCCATTGACCAGCTATTCATTTTAAAATTAATACGTAGATGTTTCGTGAGGAAACCTGAGTGTCTTAGATGTTCACGTACCTCAGCGCTTCGTAATCCGCGGCGGGCACTCTTAAAAATTAATCCCACCCTCTCCCAGAGAGAAGCCCTGTGGGTTTGCTTCTCGGTAGGAATCGAGTCTCGTAGTTTTTCTGACCTTTTCAAGCTTTCACGAACTTCAAAGAGGAATCTGAAAAATTAATATACTTTTGTAATAGGGCTTTTGTTATTTCTTTAGTACCTTTAGTTAAAGGTAATAAATATACAATTTAAGGTTAAAATAAATGTTAAATAGAAGACTTAAAGTAACAAGTAAATTACAAACTTATTAATTAGTTTAAAGTTTAATAAACTAATGCAAATAAATATGAACTTACCTATAATTTATAATTAAATCATAAAAAATTGCGTTCAAGTTTGGGAAAAGCATGAATAAAACTCGGGGACAAATTTGTACGGAATCTTCTGTGGGGGAGTCCAACTTGTACGGTTTTTTTTTTTACTTATAATTTGTAAATTTTATTATTTGTTAGGTAATCCGCCGTAAATAACACATAATCTGTAAATAATTCACTATACTCATTACGGTTACAAAGATAGGTCGGACCTGGTCGGACGGACGGACAGAGAGATGGACAAACTGACTGGCAGACAGCGGAGGCAGATAAATATTCGGGGGTATAATTCGAGTACGGAACCCTAAAACACCCTTTGAAACTGTCTCGTCAGTAATTATTATTATAATAGTAGTGCACCCGTCGGGTGTGGTAACCTTTGTCTCTTTAATATGTCATCACATCACTCACCATCAACCCATTATAGTTAAGTACACCTAGTGATACGATAGGTACGAGTACCTACCCACAAATTCGAGTAACATCTAGTGATATGATAGGTACGAGTACCTACCCCGTAGATAGAGTACCTACCCACAAATTCGAGTACCTCTCGGAACAAGTTATTGTTCTTAGGAGTTAAGTATGAAAAAAGTTTTAGAAAGTTCTAGTTTTGAACAAGGGGTAGCAGTAACCACAAATTAGACACAGTAACTTAGCAGAAACGTTCGACAGTAATGCTGTCGAAAAGAAAAAAAGAGATGAGATAGCACTACGTATATCAATGCATCGATTTCAAGGTGCGTACATGCCCTACTGTCAAACGCTACCGACTAGGGATGGGCCTAACTCTCCATCGATATCGATAGAAACTTAAAAAAAGTTAAGACTCTTGAATTAATTGTTCTGTATCTTTGTAATTATGTTTTGTTTGTTTTTTTCTTGGTGTACAATAAATTATGTTCTTATCTTAAATAATGTAATAAATTAAAATAAATTGTATTGTATTCAAGTTTTCAATCATGTTTTATCAAAATAAGTAACAATAATTTAAAAAGCGACACTTTGTCACACCAAATTGCTTATTTATAATTATATTCGTCAACTTGAACATAATACTCTGTCTCGTATTCCTTGCCGAAGGCCTATGCTTCAGAAAAAAATCCGTGACGACGTATTATATTGACGTTACGTTTCTTCCTCACATTTAGTAAAAATACAGATCGAGCTAGGACCTTGTATTATAAGTTAATTGAAAAAGTTATCAAAACTTAATACTCATGTTTATTTTGCAATAAAATTCGAAAAGTAAAATACTATTGCTAATATTGATTAGGTAAATCCATCTTCGGCCGCAATCTGCAAAAGTTGCCAGCAAACCTCAATTAATAATCACAATATTATATTGCAAGTAATAATTCAGTAATTCGATGCACGCAGTTAATGTGTCAAGTGACGAATTCGGATATTTAAACAAGTTTCGTTGACAGATTTTTTTTAGACAATAGATAGGGCTGGTCATCAACGAAGGAATTTTCGAACGGATGACTATACTACGTCAGTCTTCAGTAAATTTGATCAAGAAGAATATGACCGTGGCATTGGCAGATAACAGACATTTTTGCTCATTTCCCATGTTCAGTACTGACCTGAAAACAAAAAGAAACTTTTAATAAAGGCGTACCTACAAAAGAGAGCTACTTAAATAATAAAATATTTCACTTTTAAACACTTTCATTTTAGATCTCTTTATAAAAGCTATTTGGGTTACAAGCTACATCTATTATTGACTGATCCTGATAAGTAATTACATACTTTGAAGTAAGGTACACGTAAGGTAAGGTTGCATCTATATAGTCAGATATTTTTTGCAATAAGGTGATCACCACACAATTTATTAATTGTGAAACTAACAGCTTTGATGTTCATTCATTTAACATTTTATTTTTACCTTTCAACCTTTCTTAATCCATCTATCTATGATTTACACTGTTGGAGAGATGTTTTTTTTGTGGGAAAGTCTATGGTAGTTCGTATTGTTGTTGGGTACGATTTAAATTCAGGACAAACATAAAACAGCTGATGGGGTTTGGAAAACCAATTGTTTACTCGTAGAAGTCTTAATATAAGCAACATCGTGATGTGGGAATTTAGGGCCTGTTTTTTTGTTATTATCAATTCTGACATCACACTGTTTATTTATTATGATTTAGAAATACTGAAATAAAGATAAATTATAAATGGATGAAGGCACCACTCGGATGCTGTGGTGCCTGGTACACTGTCTGGATGTAGAAGGCTACTAAGGAAGTATGGTAAACAAAATATTTTGTAAACTTCCGTAGTTATTCTCGTTATGCTCGAATACAAAATAAACTCCTGGGAGCATCCTATTTTGTAAAAACATGTCATAAGTGTATTATGAAAAGGTAGTGATAAATATTCTGTAACAAATGTTTAACTTTCTTACCATTACTTCAATTTTTACTGGTCTAAGGTGGGCACCACATCTTCCTTCAGGCGTGTTCACAATAAGTTTCTTCGTCCAAATCACTCGGGTCTAAAGTGAATTGTGCGCAGTTTACAGTCGTTTCTGTTCTGCTTCTTATTTCTGCGTTTTAGCATGCTATTGCGTCCATATATCAATTTGGGAAAACTTGAAGAAGAATAAACAATGGATTAAGTACTAAGAAGGTGTAATGAACAAGTATCGACTATAATACTACTAAGGCGAATTTTCATCGACCATGCTTTTGTCATCACTAGTACAATCTACAAATGGATTGGTTTATTTATTTTCCTAATTTAAGGGCGTAGAAGTGTTCTAGAAGCTACAATTATAGTAATTTTGGTTACCGAGTCGTAAGGAAGTTTATTTTCAAAGTGACATTTCTTCCCTCGGTCCTTTTACGCGGGAAAACATAGGTTTTAGGTACTCACCTTTGGAAGTTCATATTATTATAACCTGCGTTTTCTTTGTTTCTTATATGACCTGCAGCCACCACACACTTTTCACCTCATTGTGCATTTATCGTACAATATCCCAGGGTAAGTTGTTAGCACCAAAATGTTTTAGTTATTTAAATTTTCTACAATAATCCGACGACGTCTTCACAGATTTTACACTTGCGATAACCCGACTAAATTTGAAAACATTCAGAGTGTTGCCACTATTGTAAGTTACAATACCATCTTAATTTGGACTTTTACTCAGGGCACCATTTTGGGTACCGATCGTTTTTATTAGGCGTGAACGTGTACGCTGTCACGTGACCATCGTTACTTCTATTGATTTAGTTGTTCTGTGTTTTGAATTGAAGTCCACAGACTATATAAAGATACGTCACGTTATGGGATCAAGTCATAGAAGTTATTAAAAAAAATGGCGCACAAGGCGCTAAATTACCTACCGGCTCAGATTGATTTAAATCTAATGCGGCCAGTACACATTGGGGCCTAACTTACAAGTATTTTTTTGTTGCGATCATTTTTTGTAAAAGAACTTGAATTTTATCGCCCAAAATGTCCGTATGGCGGAACAAGCAAGATAAATCAATATACCTTCAAGTTTATTAATTTATATTAATCTGAGCCCTTAATTTTGCATCATTTATTTTTAATAACTGTTGTTGTACATACCACAGAGCATATAAACACTACGTTTTACTTCTGTAATACTTTTAAATAAATAAAATAAATGAATAAATAAATAGTAAATAAATAAATAGCTGCGGCTGCAATTACTTCCACTTCTATCGCAAGTGGTTTGCCGGACAGCAATGAGCCATGCGCCATTGTGTAAACACCAAGTGATCGTGGCCTACAGTTGTGATTTTTTTTTTTGAGTAAATGGCACTGCACGGTTTGTGCCTACGCCAGTGTCAAGTTATCATAGACTACTGGGACTAGGGTTAAGGTAAGGAAACGGAACAAATACGAAATGTTACACGGAATTTGGAAAATGGAATTTTAAAATCAGGTAATAATAACATAAGGATCACAAATAAAGATATATGTACAATAAATCTTAAACTAAATTTTTATATCGTTTTTACTTAAATACTTAAAGGAATATTAAAATCAGGAAATAATAACATTAGAAATACAAATAAAGATATATGCACAATAAATCTTACACTAAATTTTTATATCATTTTTACTTAAATACTTAGCAATAAAATTATAAATATTTACATCAAAATTATATAAAAGGCAGGATTCACAAGTAGGAAAGGAGACACCAAAGGAAGTCAGGGAAGAAAGAAAGGAAGAATGATCCAAATCAGGACAGGAAAATAGGTAGTGATTTATGTCTCCCACCTCAGCCCCACAAGCACAGGCAGGACTCTGCACAATGCCAAGCTTAGCAAGGTGGGCCGGAGTTGAAGTATGGCCCAAACGCAAGCGGATCATTATTGAAGTTATCTTCTTACTGAACCTGGCACTGACGCGACAAAACCAGGGCTTTGTCAAAATAAGGGGTTGTATTGTCCGGTAATGCATGCCTTATGTACATTTCTCTTCCCAGATTTTATCCCAGGCCTCCCAGAGATAAACCCTGGGAAGAGAGGTGAGATCGCTAGAATAATTTTGAAACGGAAATAGATCCCCACACTCCACAGCCTCATTAGCAAGTTTATCAGCTTTTTCATTGCCAACTATACCGGAATGGGAAGGGGCCCATCCGAAACTAACAATGAAACCTCTCTGAGAGCATTGAAGTAATAATTTACGTAAATAAAAAAATATTGGCGAATTAAAACTGAAAAATTGAAATTTTACTAGGGCCTGGAGAGAGCTTAAGGAATCTGACAGTACCAGTGTACTTCACAGACCCATCAAAAGTATATAGTCCACTGCCTTTAAAAGTCCAAAGCATTCTCCAGTGAACACCGAAGATTCAAGGGGAAGTCTAATTTTTCGGACACTATCAAATTGAGAATGAAACACACCTACACCTACGCAACTATTAGTGTGTTTTGAAGCGTCTGTAAAGATGGTGTGGTACCCCTGGAATCTGTCATACAAAAGGTTATTGAAATCACTATTTTGACATACGTCATATTTTGAAATACCGAAATCAAGACAGACGTTAGGAACTTGAACTAATGAATTATATGGACAATTTAAAATAGGAAGCAAGTTAGAATTATGGCACGGAGCTTCAATGGCGTTAAACTTCAAGAAACTTTGAACTAGACAAGGGATTCCTCTGTGAGACCAATACTTGGATGACACAACCAACTCTGAAAGACGCTGTAATTTGCCATGTAAAGGGTGATCAGAGAGCTGCAAACACTGACCCAAGAATCTATCAGAAAGGTATTGACGTCTTAACTTAAGAGGTGGCTCTCCACACTCTGCTTGTAAACAATTAATAGGACTAGATTTCATGGCCCCTAAGATGATTCTCAAGGCTTTGGACTGCACTGCATCCAATTTCTTTAAACCAGCAGCACTGCCAGGTTCCAACAAAAAGGTTCCATAATCAAGAACAGTTCTGATTAAAGCATTGTAGAGCAACCTCAATGATAAAGGATGAGCATCCCACCAAACCCCTGAGGGGCATCTGATAATATTTATCAAGCGGTCTGCACTTGGCTGCAATGTATTCACAGTGAGGAAGTCCTGAAAGATGACTGTCTAAAATAACCCCTAAGAATTTTACTTGTGTTTTTACAGGGATAGGAGTGGAATTATACTGAACACAAAAGTCCGGTCGCTTTCTCAGTCTTGAAAACAAGACCACAGCACTTTTTTCAACAGAAAGGTCAAGACTATTAGTGGATAGCCAGTCCTGAAGTAATGAAAGGGAAGAAGTCAAAGATGAAGACATTGAGTCTATTGAGTGACCTGTAGTATAAATAAGAAAGTCATCTGCATATTGCAACACATCTACATAACTACCAAGGGAAGAGTCTAAATCGTAAGTGTATATATTGTACAATAAGGGAGAGAGAACCGAGCCTTGCGGTAAACCTCTCCAAACTAATCTAGATATTTTAGTATCATCTATTTACACATTAATGATCCTTTCTGAAAGGATATTTACAATAAAATTTACAAGGATGTAGGGAACATTTAATAAATGTAGTTTTTGTTCTAGTACAGACACAAGAACACTGTCATAGGCAGCACGGATATCAAGAAATGCTGCAAGAACGGAATTGTTATGTGAGAAAGCTAGACGGATATCAGTGGTAAAGACACTTAGACTGTCAATAGTACCTCTCCCCTTTCTAAACCCATACTGGGAAGGAGATAAAAGATTATTGCTCTCAATGAACCACTCAAGACGAATTTTGACAAGGTATTCAGCAATTTTTATTAGAACAGAGGATAGAGCAATGGGTCTGTAAGAAGATGGGTCAGCAGAAGGCTTATTGGATTTTAAAATTGGAATAATTGTTTGGGATTCCCAGGAGAGAGGAATAACATCTGAAACTACAATGGAATTAATTAATTCTAGGTAAGTTAGTAGAGTAGAATCACTAAGATTAACAATGAAAGAATAAGGAATACGATCTTCTCCTGGGGCAGAATCCCTAACATGAGAGACAATCCCTTTTAATTCCTCTAAGGTGAAAGGTGAGTTTAAATCAGACCGACTATGTGCAATATGGCAAGCGGGAGAAATAGATGTTTGTTCTGGAACAGAGGGAGGGGCTAGGTGGTCCATAAACTCATCAGCTAGGGAGAGGGACATTTTGGGAGTGTGAGAATTATTGAAGGCTGACCTAAACCGTTTAATGTTTTTCCAAACAGTAGATGAAGGAGTATTAGGTGAAACAGAAAATTTTTGCCACCCTTCATATTTTTTCTGTTTCAGAAGTTTTTTAGTACTTGGAGATACTCCTAGATAAGTGTCAAAATTCTCCGGTGTCATTTCATCACTATACATTTTTTCAGCTTCCTTTCTCTTTTTTACAGCCTCTGAACACTCCGTATCCCACCAAGGAGGAGAAGGGATTCTACCAGAAGCACCATTTTTAAGAGGAAATGTTTGATCTGCAGCCTCCATCAAATCTTAGCAAACATCTCAGCATCTGAGGTGCATAGAGATTCACAATATTTCACTTTAAGCTCCACACATTCCCTAAAATAACTCCAATCTGCATTACTTAACCTATGCTTAATACGGGGCTTAAATGTTGAAACAGAAGGATTACTATTTGGAAATGAAATAACTAAAGGAAAGTGATCACTGCCATATGATGAGGAAAGAGGATACCAATTTAAAGACAAAGCAAGATTCGGAGTGCAAAAAGTCAAATCAGGAGCACTAATTCCTTCATCAAGCTTAGTGTGACGGGTGGGTAAACAATTATTTAAAATACAAAGATTATTGGACTGAATAATGTCTAGTAATTGTTCCCCATAGCAAGAAGTAAAAGAACTACCCCATGCTTGGTGTTGACAGTTAAAGTCTCCCATCACCAAAAATGGTTTTGGGAGAATACTAATTATATTACTAATTTCTCTTAAAATATTTACAGACGGTCTAGAAAAATATACAAAAACTATTCAAATATTATTTACAATAGCAGCAACAATAGAAATGTCATTGCTGTGAGAAGGGAGTGGAAAAGATGAAAATGAGAATGAATTATTGATGAGAATGGCCACTCCACCATACCCACCCATCATCTCTATCTTCTCAAAGACAGGCATAACCAGTGGCTTTAAAAGAAAACCCTGGCTTCAACCATGTCTCTGAAAGAGTAAATATCGAGGTTTTGTACTTGTTAAGTAAATTAATAAGGTCAGATTTCTTACTTACTATGCTTCGGCAATTCCACTGCAGGATCTTGCCTAAATTGGCCATTGTGGGCTAAAGAATGTACAATTTTGATAATAGAGGCAGCGTTGGACGGTATTGAGTTATTACTGTTAGTAAAAGATTTTGAGATTACTTGAATTAAAGTTGAGATCAATTCTAATATGTTTGTATTGCTTTCCCCTGAGTTCTTGACTTTATCCTGTAGGGCACAGCCATTTGAAGGAGATGGAGGATCATATTCATATGTAAGTGATCTATGGACAGCGCGATCATATTCTGTTGATGTGGTTATTGGGGTAGAGGGTTTACAAAACACCGTTTTTTTATAAGAATTTGAATTGTTTTTTTGATGAGGGGGTGATGGGAGGGGACGAGCAGAGAAATTGGGTGTTGGTGCAGAAGATAATACATCACTGTACGACTTATTTACTGGAGGATGTAACTTAATAGCTTCTGAGTATGAGACACAATTTTGTGCCATATAAAGTTTTACCCGGGTCTGCCTTTCATACTCTGGACATAACGTGTTTGTGTCGAAATGTCTTCCATTACAGGATAAACACACTGCATCATCATTCTCAATGTGACAAGAGTCACCTGAGTGATTTTGACCATATTTGTAACACCTTGGTGTGGAATTACATTTTACCTTAGTGTGGCCGAAGCGACAACAATTGAAACATTGTATAGTAGGGTACGAATAGAGCTCCACAGGCAGAGCATTATAGCAGAGAAAAACTCTTTTGGGCAACACCTGACCATCAAATGTTAATACAACAGTCTGTGAGGGTTTCTAGGTAGGGGTTGGGCCGTGTATTTTATAATTAAACCTTCTAATTTTCAGAACTTTACCTCATCCAATTGGCACAGAAATATTATCAAGTACCTCTTCAGGGGTCCACTCTGCTGGGACTCCTCTGACAACTCCCATCTTTGTTATATTAAAAGATGGGATCAAAGCCTTGAAATTGTTTTTAGTCAAATCTGGGTCCAGCAGGAACATATTAGCATCGTTAAAATCCGAAAATGAAATACTGAGTTTACTTCGGCTTAGTCGTTTGACACTACCATTAATAATATTTTTAAATCCACGTCTTTTCATGCAGTGGCCAAATGATACTGGGTGGAGAGTGGGGAAGGTAAAACCTCGGTTGAATGTTTTTGAAGATGTATTACGTATGGTGAGGCATCAGTCGATTCATGCTGAGTCCTGCCAACCTGAGGGGACTGAAGGGGCAGAGTCACGGGTACTGAAGAAAGACGCGACACAGAAGATGCGTCCACATGGGACGTAGCTTCTTGTGGATTTGGTATTTCAGTCACAGTCGTTTTTTTACTGTCGTCGCTATCACATCCACATACATTAACTTTATCTGAACCTGAACCATGTTTCTTTCTTTTATTGCAATGTCTGCAGACCTTGCGATGCGCCCTTGTCCTTTTTTCAGATCTAATGGAACCGTCAGTGTCCATTCCAGTAGATTCATTAGTTATACTTGGGATAATAATGTTAACACCGACCGAGGGGACTGTGCCCCCCGGATCGGGCGGCTCCTCCATGAGCCCAGACGAAAAGAACAATGAAAACTTACCAGATATGAAGAAAGTATATACAAAAACTATAAAATAAACTCTAATCTACAATATATAACAATAAATATACAGAACTGATCTTAAAATCCTATTATAAAACAATTTTAAAATCTGAAAACCTATTTAGAGGCTAAAAATTTCACCCATGCCGGGATTCGAACCCGCAACCTATGGCTATCCGTGCCAGCGCTCTACCAATTGAGCGCTGGTTTTATATATAGGTTTTTAAATTTGTCCTTAGCACGGGTTAGTGCATTGAAAATAAAAATAGTATAATTTTAAAATCCTCTAACAAAAAAATACGCCCGCCCAATTTAAACGTTTCCCGCGCTTTTTTTTTCACTGTAAAGTTGTGATTGTGAATGGAAAGCATGGCCCTTGCAGGCCAATGTGTACTGGGGCCTTTAGTATCTTTATCTAGTCTGTGGTTACAAATTAGACAGGTTATTCTGGTTTAAGTGGATAATTTGTGTCACAAATTATTTGTGTTTTTGTAGTGGATACCTCAGAATTCCTTAGTCTGAGTTATAGTACTCTTTGGTGCCGTTTGGTGCCTAACGTGCCTATGGTATCTTTGTTTTTGTGGTTGGACGCGACAGTTTGCGTATTTTGATAATTAAACCACTCTCATTGCCTGCCCGCTAGAATGGTTGTTTTCGGTGTATATATTGTAAGTAAATCTGGCGGGCTTATCTACAACTATGACCACAATGTTCCAAAAGTAGAAACTGAAAAGACTTTCGGCTATCCCTTGGACATAAAACTACAATACGAAAACAAGAAAGTGGTCGTCGCTTTTGGCCAAAGAGACGGTATAAATGGTAAGGGGCTCATAACATTAATACACGCACCATAAAAAAAATTTACGACGCATCCTCCAGCATAACTATTCACCTACAATTGCTTTAGAATCAACCGAATAGATGGTTTACATCAAGGCACACTATATAAAAAGTTTATATTATCGTTCTACACTACACTATAAAAAACCACAGTATCTATATCATGTTTTTAAATTACACTTAACTTGTGTTTTTAAATGTTATTGTTAACCTGACCTTATATTTAGTAACTATCTTGATTTTCGTTATATTTTATAACTTAATATTGGTCAATAACATGGGTCGGTATTGTTGTTTGTTGCTAACAGTAACATAAAGTTTAGAAGATTTATATTTTTATAAGAATTTTTTGTCATTAACAATGTTTGGTTTGGTTTTATGCTGTATTTATTGTAAGATAATATTTCATATTGTTGTAAATATTGATCATTCGATTTTGTAGCAATTCTCAAATAAGTTATAAATGATAAAAACTTTGAGACTACAAATTATTTAATGATTTTTATTTGTATAACTCATTTTTTACTGCTTTCATCTCTGTTATAAATTCAACAATATAAAAGGTATTATATTATTTTTAATGCACTAACCCATGCTAAATAGGTTTTTAAAATATAAAGTCATGTAACTTAGTGTAAAATACACACATTTAGTAACATTTCTTCTAATTTTGCAATAATGTGTTATGTTACTTAAAACATTTTTCAGCTTATATATATTGGCCTTTTTGCATCTACTTAATGAGATGATTGTGGAGGTTTTTACACCCCACTCTTTATCTATAGTGGAAAGGCTCAGCTGACACACAATAATACATGTAGATATAGTGCACAAATGTATATTAAACCACAATAACAATCAAGAACAATTTACAGCCTCTGCTGACATTAAATTTTCTCCGACAAGTAACCACAGCAAGTAACGCGCCGTCATTCCATTCAAACGTACATCAACAATCATACCTGCCAGTCTGTCCACAATTGTCCAACCTCTTTCTCTAACAATGATTTATACAGCGTCCATGGTATCTTCACTCACACACTAGATGGGTGAAGGGACCACTCCGACGCTGTAGTGCCCTTGGTTTTATAGATAGTTTTTAGGCTTGCCCAGCACCTATACCAACCTGACAGCTTAGTCGGCCTAGCCCACAGGAAAGACTAGTCAATACGTGCGGAGCCAACCAAGCCGCGGGTTTCCTCACTATGTTTTCCTTCACAGTTAGCGTGTGGTATTGCGACTACAAATTCGCAAATGTTTGAAATTAAACAAAGTCATTGGTACATGCCTGCACTCGGGATCGAACCTGGGGCTTTCGCTTGCCAGTCCATGGTTCTACCCACTGAGCTACCACCGCTTCAAGCTTCGAGCTTTTTCAGCTTAAACTAGCGGATACAGGATTTTGCTATATGAATTTTAGTTTTGCAAAAAATATGTCGTCTTTGGATATTTTTCTTAATTAAATAATATGTTCTAGTTTATTGAAACCTTCAGAGGCCAAATTTTCTAACCTTTTTGAATATTCTTTTAACAGTGTTTCTCTCTTTGTTCAAAACATGAAATGCGTTTTACTCAAAATGGCAATCATGTGGGTGTCAACAAAAACACCTTTTTAAAACAACTAAGCAGTACTTCGCGCCGGGCACAAAGACCGATTTTAGCAACGCCTTATCTCAAAACAAGAGCTTTTGAGGGTAGTTTTCGCTATCAGGCAAATAAATGTTGAAATAATCTCCAGCCGCCGCTTCAAAAACCCATTTCAAAGGCAACCTTAAAGATCAATTATAAAATGTTACTGTTGGACAAACAGTCCTCACTATAGTTGCCTAGCTACTTGATGTGTTACCTGTAAGTAAGTACCAGTCTTATGTCCCCACATGCACGCACGCTCGCACGCACCCATATACACACACGCACGCACACACACACACACGCCGAAATGTATTAAATTTGCTTTATTTTTATTTCTGGCATTTGGGCCATTACATACTATATTCGATTTTATGCTTATTTCTATAAAAAATTTTTTTAAACAAATTATTGTATGTATCCGTCTATTTTTTCCTATTTATAGTCAAATTTTGTTCATAGTTCAGTGAATTAGGTGCAGCAGAAAACCAGCGCTAGTCACCTCTGACTAGCATTTTGCTGAGCTGCAGCCTTTTTCTGTTGTAGCACTTTTCATTCAGCATAATTGTATGAAACAATTGTATGTAACAAAAACATAAAAATAGAGGTACCTATTTTTATGTTTTTGTTTTACTACAAATATTGTTTATCATTTGTGTTATGGTGTTACAATAGAAATAAATGCTTTTCACTTTCACTTCAGTCAATAAAATATTAGAGTAGGTTTTGAAATCCTATTTATAAAAATTTGATCCCATTAAACCACTCTTAAGACGGAGATAAAGCTAGCTTATGAAAGAATTCTTGTAGTTGAACGGTTTTAACTTTGGCTTAGCAGTGTTTTCTAGTGAAATTGACTTTTATAAATAAGTATTACTTATATTTTCCAAAATTATTTTATTTTAAAGGCACGAAAATATTTGTTTTCTTACATAGATACCGAAGTGTTTAGATAAGTATTTATTTAGAAACTGCGACAACAGTAAAAATATTCACTGTGGTAACTATGCAGTTGACACGGGAAGACCGGGGGAAATAACCCAAGAATGCATCAGCCTTTATGAACATGTTTAAACTATATAGCTACTGTTACACATGCTGATTACTAGCACGAAAGCATGCTACGATGAGCAATTGCTGCTTATTAGAATAGAAACAATGCTAATAATGAGCATCACTTCGAGTTAGCAAAAAATTTACGCCCGTGCGGTTTTGGGCATGCTACTTGCAGCGCGGGTGAAGGGAGGCGTGCTTTTAGCGCATGTCAACAGGCTTGCTTATTGAGCATGCTAGTATCGATCAGACGTTCGCAACAGGTGCACGTGCACAATTTCACGGAAAATGTCTCGCTGGGGCGACGAAAAAACGCTCAAATTTGTAAATTTATATCGAAATGACGAGTGCTTGTAGAATCCCCGCATACCGCGGTTTAAAAATAATGCTACCAAAACTTATTAATTAACATGAAGAATCCACCCTTGCCTGTGATATCCAATCACGCAAATCTTTCTCTTTTCTTTTTTTGCCGAGCTTGTATAATCTTCGGGATGCAATGCATTGCCAGCAAAAGGATGATTCAGCTCTATACGGATAGTTGTCTGATTGTCCATGACTATGAAATGACAGACAGCACGCTATTAAATGGCAGGTGTATTGGAGTGGTTTGCTTTGAGCATGCTCGCTCTTTAGCATGCTATTTTAGAGCATGTGTAACTGTACCATATGATGTATAAATTCCTAACACATGCAGAGCTCTTCTGACTCAAGAAACTGTCAAGATTCCTTTTTGTTTAAAAATAAAGTAATTACGCAATTTCAATTGTTTCTAACTTTTTATTCAAGCAACAAAAAGATCTGATAAATAAAATAGATAAGTTGGACTTCATAAAAGATGTGTTCTGACTCTTCAGTACTAACAACAACAACGGTAGGTCCAGTAGAAGTTTTTGGTCAGTGTTAGAAACACAGAATCAACAGACTTCAAACATTTTACTTTTATAGTACTTCAACTTCTATCACCAACTACCGGTCCGACAGAAGTTTTTGATCAGTACCAAAAACAGGAATGATTGGCATAAAAAATTGTAAAAACCTATTTAGAGGCTAAAAATTTCACCCATGCCGGGATTCGAACCCGCAACCTCTGGCTATCCGTGCCAGCGCTCTACCAATTGAGCCAATGGGCGACTCACGGCATCAGTGAAATTTCGAACCTCTTTACACTATTCTCTGTATTACGTACAGGCAGCGACATCTGACTTAAGCAAATTGCATTACTGACAGCCCCGACTACCTACTTTGCAGTTAGGTTTTAACATCGGAACGATATCACTGTACCCACATGATTATACTATTTTTATTTTTAATGCACTAACCCGTGCTAAGAACCAAATTTAAAAACCTATTTAGCGGCTAAAAATTTCACCCATGCCGGGATTCGAACCCGCAACCTCTGGCTATCCGTGCCAGCGCTCTACCAATTGAGCCAATGCCAATGGGCGACTCACGGCATCAGTGAAATTTCGAACCTCTTTACACTATTCTCTGTATTACGTACAGGCAGCGACATCTGACTTAAGCAAATTGCATTACTGACAGCCCCGACTACCTACTTTGCAGTTAGGTTTTAACATCGGAACGATATCACTGTACCCACATGATTATACTATTTTTATTTTTAATGCAGTAACCCGTGCTAAGGAACAAATTTAAAAACCTATTTAGCGGCTAAAAATTTCACCCATGCCGGGATTCGAACCCGCAACCTCTGGCTATCCGTGCCAGCGCTCTACCAATTGAGCCAATGCCAATGGGCGACTCACGGCATCAGTGAAATTTCGAACCTCTTTACACTATTCTCTGTATTACGTACAGGCAGCGACATCTGACTTAAGCAAATTGCATTACTTACAGCCCCGACTACCTACTTTGCAGTTAGGTTTTAACATCGGAACGATATCACTGTACCCACATGATTATACTATTTTTATTTTTAATGCACTAACCCGTGCTAAGGAACAAATTTAAAAACCTATTTAGAGGCTAAAAACCCATGCCGGGATTCGAACCCGCAACCTCTGGCTATCCGTGCCAGCGCTCTACCAATTGAGCCAATGGGCGACTCACGGCATCAGTGAAATTTCGAACCTCTTTACACTATTCTCTGTATTACGTACAGGCAGCGACATCTGACTTAAGCAAATTGCATTACTGACAGCCCCGACTACCTACTTTACTATAACTGCCTTACTGAAAGTTTCCACTTCATATAGTCTCAAGAAAGGGTTCTATTTCTTTCAGTTGGGCATGTCCTTCTTTCCGTGAATGGGGCCCCTGTAACCGGTAGAACTCTGGAGGATGGGAGAGATGTTTTTGAAGTTATTGAAACTAAGGTGAATCTAAGTTATAGTTTCTGACTCTCTACTTCCTGATGATCTAGATTATGTAGTAAGTATCCACTGGGTTGAGCGACGTCGAATATTTTTTTAAGCTATTCTAGCTGTCAACTGCACACATATTTTGACATTTCAAAAATGTTAAGATGGACACCCAACACAGTGGACCCTTACATAATAGGAGGGCAAAACCAATTTTGAGTAAAATATCCTTTCAGCCGTATTCATAAAAACATAATACCTCAAAACACCCCATAAACACCGTATAAATTGCCTGTGATAGAGACTTTAATTACGAGCCGAATTACGGGATTTGCTTTGCTACACACTATTTATAGATAGATAGAATATTCTTTATTGCATGTACACCAAGGATTACATAAGAGACTTATACCGCATTTATGGAGTGTTCTAAAGGAATCATATTTTTCTGTTTTACTATTATGGAGAATTTCGGTTGTTACATCTGAGGTAGTTTGTCTGCGAGAGACAGCTACTATAAGTAAAGCTTCGGGTGAGACTGGCATGGAGCCATACATGTGGCGCACAATCGGAGCTATGGAGAAGAGCGTTGGTGGTGGACCTTGCCCCATACACACGTCCCTCAGTCATAAGGACACGATGAAAAAGAGGAGACCTAAGGTGGGCCATTGTATGTAGCAAGCACTAAGTTATGTGAACACACCAAGGAAAACATTGTGGCAAGTCTTCAGTATCTAAACAGTCGAGATTTCTCACGATGTTTTCCTCGGCCATTAGCGAGTGGTATTACTACCATACTTCTACTAATTCACAAACGTTTGCAACTCAGAAACAGCCTTTCGTAATATCAGTTCAAGATGTGACTCCTAGATGCACGCGATCATTAATCTGATCCACCAAATTAAAGAGACAATACACACAAAAGATATTTTGTGCATCTAAAATAAATAAAATCCCTTTTTATATTATTAAGATTAAGCAAAGACTAGCTAAGAAGTTTCTAAGGTACACACGACCTCATACATGCGAGGCACGGCTTCCACTGCCAGCGCTCTTTCCTATTTGTTCTATTGAAATATTTAATCTGTTTCTGACAAACTAGCTGCTTCAGGAACGCCAACAATTAATTTACAACGAGTAAACTTGTTCACAAGGTTGACAGACCCAGGTACTAGCTGTTGGAGGTACTTTTAGATGTATATTTTTTTTTTCAGGAAAACTTTCCCCTGAGTGTAAAGTTTGGGCGTGTGCGAGCAACAACTAACGAGAAGATAGTCCTAGCGAGTATGTTCTACCCACTGTTTGCTCTCGCCAGCCAGCTCAGTCCTGTACCCAAGTGCTCCGGAATTGAGTCTCTCACAGCAGATACATTTAAGCTCTCTTGCTTTCAAACTCTTACAGGTAACCAATCTTATCCAGGGTGCTAATTTGAAATGGGGCAGCACTGCTTGAAACTTTGTAGGTCCTGGGATACTTCTTAGGAGCAATTAATTACACTAAAAGGGCATTTAAATCACTACATTTTTATATAATTTCTGTTAATGTAACTTCTGTGTACAATAAAGAATATTCTATTTATCCACATTTACGATTTTGGAAAAAATTTACAATTAGCAAGAAAAGTCCCAATTCTTACTGTTCATGTTGCCAATCGAAACTTCTGATGTACCTAAGTAGGTACATATTATCCAGAATATGTATTAAACTATATTAAACAAGCGGTAGATCATATCTAATCAATTAATGTAGTTGGTTAAGTATACAAACATTGCCAATTTTAAAATATCAGATTGGAAAATGCAACAAAAATCCAACCTATGTTGTTGGCTTTCAATATGCTAAGAACTTCTTACTGTCACAGCTAGCTATGAAATTATCTAAAACCAACCCTAACGTTACAAACATTTGTTGCAGGTGTAAAGTTCATAATGCTCAGTGATCCAGCCATGCAGGGAGCAGATGTGGTGTTGAGGCGAATATATGAGCTGTACTCGGATTATGCACTTAAGAACCCCTTCTATTCATTAGAGATGCCTATAAGGTGTGAACTGTTTGATACTTCACTGCACACATTATTAGAGTTAGTAGAGAAAAGTGGCACTGCCAATCTCTAGTCAGTAAATAGGTAGTGTAATAGCCCCTTTTTAAACTCACCTCTCAAATGTTAAAGTCGATGACGTTGTCAGGCTTTTAGATTGCCTACAGATTAATTAACTAGACTAGCCCTTAAGTGGGCAAGGGGAAAATAGTTCCTACGTTAAATTGAACTTTATCACCTTGAAATAGAGTCCAAAACCAATAAAACAATCATACTATCCATCCCTTATTAAGGGCTAGAGTATATGTATGTTATACCTCCATGGTAATAATGACATCCGTGTAAATACGTCACACGTAAGGAAAGCGGTCAAACTGTGACTTTATGTCACAAGTTGTCCTAAGTGTCCTAAGTTGTCCTAACTGCGCTGTGAAGGAAAACATGAGTGAGGAAACCCTGGTGTCAGAAATGTTAACGTAGGGGTAAGTGCTCTACCTGTGGACATTTGCCGGATTTTTGAATATTTTTATTTTTGAAATAAAAACAGATCAATATTATCACAAAAATATTTATTATATGGCTTACGTAATAGTAAGCACATATTAATTAACAGTCTCTTGAGTAGTAACCACAAAGGTACATGAGAAAATTAGGTAAATTCAATTTACCATCCAGTGTCCATAGGTACAGCATGCTAATGTACCTTGGGACAGCATGAATGTACCTATAGACAGATTTTAATAAATGCTAATCATAAAATAAACATCATACAGCACAATAAATTTTCATAAAAGAAACTTTTTCTAGAATGTAATCAGTCTTTACATAGGTATTATATTACTCTTGTTTTCGAGCCTCAATAATTCTGTGGTAGAATCCACGCTATCATCAGAATCATTCAATTTGTAACATCTGAAGCAAATGAAGTCATCGTCTTCATCGTCAGAGTCGAAATGATTTTTATGAGATATTGGGACACATTTCCGATGATACCGTCCTTCGCACATAGAACAAGTCAGGCATTTTTTCTTGATCACGTATTTTCTACATCCAACACACATTACAAGTTCGTCATCGTTGAGAATCGTGATTTTTTTGCCATCGGGTATCGTTCTTGAGCTAGGGCCAGGTTTAGAAATGTCGGTGGTTGCAGCTTTCTTTTTCTTTGTCACAGTCTTATTTTCTTACTTCTCTTCTATTTTTCTTTTCTTCTCAGCCTTTACTAAAGCTTCATTTCTGATTGCTGTTTTCTCTGGCGTATCAGTTAATATTCTACTTTTGCCTCGTTTTCGTCCACGTTGAGCAGTCGTCTTTCTAGGTCCTGCTTTGAAGAATGGACGTACAGATTCAGGTGTGGCAGATTCAGGTGTAACAGCACCAGGAAGCAGCACTGACCCATCAGCATAAACATGTTCCTTTTCTATACAGGTGGTAGAGACTTTACGCTGTGGCTGTTCTGTTACAGCACGAGAGCAATTTTGTTCAATAGAGATGCCAGGATCCTGCGAAAGTTGTTCTTGATCTGAACTATTGACCACATTTTGAGCTTCAGGTCGATCAGTAACATATGAGCTCAAGAAATCTTCATCTGTGAATACATCCCTATTAAAGGGACATATTCCTGTCGCTTCAAAGCTTTTTATGATATTCTTCGATTTGAATGCCTCTAAATATGCTTCTCCCATAATTTCAGCGACATCATAAATTGTTATGGGTTTTCCACCATTGTTCAACATCCATTTGTCAGCAGCCTTATTATATTGCGACTTAAATGGTCCAAACACACATTTATCTAGGGGTTGTATTTTGTGGGATGTGTGAGGAGGTAGGGTCAGAAGAATGATGCCATTATCTGAAGCTTTATCTATGATTTCAATAGATATGTGTGTTTCGTGGTTGTCCATTATTAACAGGACTGGTTGGTCTTTTGAAGGTTTCACAAATGATATAAAATGATCCAAGTAGCGTCCAAAAATTTGTTCTGTAGACCATCCTGATTGGTTTGCCTCTCCAATTGTTCCAGGTGGAGCACCTTTAATCATGTTGTCTTTAAAAAATACCCTGGGAAAGATCATCATTGGGGGAATAGAGTTTCCAACGGCATTGATACATGCAATCATTGTGGTGTTTATACCCCTCTCACCTGAAGTTAGTTTTCCCAACTGTTTAATTTTTTTTGGTGCCAGTACTTTAAGAGGCTTGTGTACCGTAGATACGCCAGTCTCGTCCACATTATAGATGCAAGCAGGTGGAAAATTGTATTTTTTGAGAACCTTTTCAAGGTTATCGTAGAAGTTTGAAACATTCGCCCTATTAAAGCTTGTTGCTCTTGCCAAACTTGTAGCTTCAGGTTTTCTTAAGGAAATTTCAGAATATCGCTCTCGAAAGCACCTTAACCATCCTATTCCAGCCATTTGGTGGTCATGCCAAGAGGATGGAATTTTGGGTTTGTTCTTGGCAACTGCAAACTGATAAGCCAGTTCTCGGGCTTGTTTAGAATCTAATCCCATATGCAAGTATGCTGCTTTCTCCAAGTATTGACATAGCTCAATCTCTTCATGCACTTCAAACACCTTCTTCACATCGTTTTTTAAAAGTTCTACTGGCTTTTGGTGGAGATCTTGGTATTTATTGAGTTGGAAATATTTGAAAATGGTGGATTTTGGTAACTTGTATTTTTCTGCGACTTTACGGAATGACTCTCCACTTCTTACTTCTTTGATTGCTTCAGAGAGAGCGTGTTCACAAATTTTATCTCTCATTTTACCTGTTTTACTTCGAGGCACTGGAAAAAAAAAAAAACCATTATTTCTCGTAACTAACATAATGTCCACAGGTAAAACCTAGCATATGTACCTATGGACAGTCCACAGGTACATTGATTCCCTCGTCCATAGGTACAAATATTGAGAAATAACCTACAAACTGATGACGTTCTACAACCGGTCCAAACAGAACTGTGGAATCATGATCAAATGAAGCACAAGAACCCTATTAGTTGAATAAAAAAGCAACTCTACTGAAAAATTATAAATACGCAGTGAAATATACATTGAAAATTCACACAAATACTTACTTTTTGCATTGAAAATTTTCGCCGGCTCACTGAATCAAAGGTTTGACAGATAGCGTAATGGTTGCTATACGTTCAGATTATGAATTAAGAGCGCTTGGTTTTTGCAATATGTTTTGTGTCCATAGGTAAAGCCGTCCACAGGTAGAGCACTTACCCCTACCTACCTCAGCGCTTCCTACGTATAATGGCCGAACTATGAGGCTAAGTGCAGATATTTCAGGTCTAACTAACTACGTCTCACTGTTGGGCACAGGCCTTCTCATACAGATATATTCACAAATATAATTAATATAATCTATTGTTGCGCCTGAGGTGTTTAAATATTCAGCACTTAAAATTGCGAATTCGCGGTGGGCATGCGTGGTAATTAAGCCCGTAGTCTCAGTTTGACAGAAGACCTGTGCCCTACAGTGGGACCAGTGGGACGAATATAGGCTGCATTATATTATAGATTGTTATTATGTAACTTTATGTATATGACGTTGATAATATTAAAAAAAATTGAATGGCAATGAAACTAAAATCGGATCGTCTCACAAATGTTACCAACTGTAACAAAGACGGGGAGGTTAATGGATGGAGGTTAATGAACTTAATGGATGACCCCTAATCAGGTTTTGCGAACTTCTAATCTGTTTTATTTACTGGCCTAGCGGCATCACGTGATCACCATGCCGGAGGTCGTGAGTTTGATTCCCACTGGTGCCGCCGTACATTTGTACAAATACCCTCATCCTGGGTGTATTTCCATGTTTTTGGTATCCTTGGTTACCACAGCACAGGGTATCTTAGTTTGCGACCACAATAAGTAGGTAGTTGTGTCGCGTGGAAGTTATTTGTTTCTTTCTTTGACTTTCTTGGTTTATAAAATTTATTTTAAAGAGCTTAAAAACGATCCATCCTATTTTATTCGTACGTAATAAATCATATGTGTTAAAAATGTCAAGTATAATTATTATTGTGATTTATTATAGCCTTTATTATAGCCTTTATTGTAGGTGTCATAGGCCCTATAATACCCAATGGTAACACTCAAACCACGCTGTCTAATTAAATGGATATTTAAACAAAAAATCTGTTTTCTGTGAGATAGAGAAAAATAAACAACACACCACCAGCTCTACATCACAGATTTTAAACATATGAGTACATACAATGTATTGTCAGCTCATGGTGTAGGAACATCTATCATTAATGTAGACATTTGTTTTGAACAAAACCGGATTAGTTACACCATACACCAAAAACAATTTAAGCCTCAAAAACGGACAGAACTACTTTTATGGTTTTTCGAAATAAAAAGCCTGTTTAGATATAAAATTTATTGATATAATATTATTTTTAACAAGTCAAACAGTGAACGTTATTGCCCTCTAGACATCCACCGCATAATCCTACTATCCTAGATCTGATATCATTTGCACCCCCGTTTCATTGGGATAGACATCGCCACAGATTGTTCTTTTCGTCAGTACATTTTGTAAACCAACGGAATAAAAGTTTTATTAGAACTATCCTAATGTAAAGGGGGCATTTCTGACAACAAACCGCACTTATTTGTACTTGCGCGATCCTCAAACACTCGACAGGCGCACTCTGTTATGTTTTGTAAAACTATTTGGTACATGGAACCGAACTCCAGAACTTGTGCAAACTTTAAACATAGCTCTACTCCTAAAAATAAGTACATATATAAACAATTTGAAAGCAATAAGTAAAACGTTTTGCAAAGAACCAATTCAGTGATTAGAAACAGCGGCTGGATTGACGTCGCAGAGTTCGGTTTGCTTTTCATTTACTTTTGTAGTCAAAACCAACTACTAAAAATATAAATTACTTGTTCCGTATCTCCGAAAGTTACGTCGACAGCATTATCATTATCACACATGAACTGCCGAGTCCTCCAGCAGGAGTGAGGTAAATTTATTGCATTAGTAAGAATTCAGTGCGGTCAGTACAAAAATAGCAGCCGCGTAAAAGCGGACTTCACTATGAAATATTCCTCTGCACGGTATAATTAAGACTTATTTAAATCGAAATAAAGGCCTTATAAATACGGTCTAAATTAATGCGCAATAATGGTACAGCCGCTTTGGAGAATAGAAGCTTCCGCTATCGTAAATATTAATTCGTTATCTATGTAGAGATTAATATAGGTATTTCAGTATGAGATCTTTGAAACTACTTTGCATTTTTGTTTATTAATACAAAGTGAATTTTAAAGAAGAGAATACCCGTCACAAGAGCGTATCTCAATGCAAGTGACAATGATACCGAATAGAATAGATAATTTAGACCATTTCATAGCAATTCCAAACCTTAACACATAACTCCATAACAGTTATTCTAAAATGCACCTGTAAACATACATACAGCATCATGGATAAACATAAAACATTTTCTCTGGTGCACTTTACAAGAACATTGTCATTTGTACAATGGACCTCGCCGCCAGCTACCAGCTGCTCTTATATCGAACAAAGAGGTGTAGCCCTGCGGTGGGTCACTGTACCAACCTTCTACTTACGCTAGCTTAGTTTAACACGCGCCTAAGATACGTTTTAATCAAAAATCCATTGTTCTACTCTCCAAGCGCCGCGCTGAGTATCTAAGACAACCGATATCCGAACACAATGTTTTGAGATAATTTTTTGGCCAGCCAATTAGCGTCACAGCAAAGCGTATCATAATCCGCCCTCTATTCTAAATATTGTAAGCGACGATAGCGATAAATAACTACCAAATATCTGAAAGTTTTCAAGTACATAATAAAGATGACGACCTTTTACGTAAGCAAGCTGGTTAAGATCCAATCAAGCCATCTTGAAAGGCACCACTCAATTACACAGTCCTTTATTTAATAAAAAAAAGAACGCTAGGTGCAAAGGCCAATGTTGTGTGATTGTCGCGTATTATTAGAGGTTACTTATTAGTACCAAGTTTTTTTTGTATATAGCCTTATACGTTCCACTGTAGGGCACTACTCTCAGAGAAAGTTTATGGGCCACTGCTAATTGCTAATTACAAACTCTGAGCGTATGCGAAAACTTCAGACTCAGGTTTACTCACGATGTTTTTCCTTGTGGTATTGGTATTGCTACTACTACAAGAAGTTGTAGAAGTAACATGAAGCTATGCTGGGCGAAATTTACTGACACTCATATAAAAAAGTTTAATGTAGTACAAATAGAAGAGATCTTACCGTGTTACTTAGAATAGAGGACCGATTGGAGGTGTTGGCTGATAGAATAAACATAATTCATGTTCTTGTTCAAGGCAATAATTTGTAATTACGAATAAAGGCTAATCTATCTAAATCTATTGCACATCCTTTGACATAATCCTGTAATCTAGGACACACAAGTTATAGACGGGGTCTCGCTCCGAAACTAGCAATAAAAGACATTTCACAAGTTATTTTTACGAGTTAGTTACATACAAAAGATGACCTTAATCAGTCGTCGATAAGTAAATTAGAATTCGCATAGTAAAAGTACTCGACAAACTGCGATCTTCCGACATTTACCAAGTCTTGAGCTCAATCCTATTGGTGGTTTACAAATTGAGCAAGACTAGGATTAGCTTATCGAAAGCCACCAAATTGGCATGTTATTGTTCCTTAACCGACATTGAGTTGATAACATTAAGTTAGAGGAATTAGGAGGCCTAATACATCAGACTCCTCTAAATTTCTTGTTGATATTGGAATTAAACGAATCTCGACTGTCGCCACCAAGGCGATCAACACATTATCTGATTACTCTACTTAAGAATCGGATTTTAAGTGCTCTCATTCGAAAAATCCATTGGCCAATGATGCTAAGTTCTATCAAGAATAACGGCGTAACAGATTATCCATCGCAAACAAAGCGGATGAATATTATTTAGGCAGTATATAGCAAACGGCTTCATTACCAAGGTCAAGAGAAGCGAAATTATTTTGTTACATTATTTTCTAGAGTTATTCCACTTATGTTACGTATCATTTGGTCGACATGTGAAAACGTAAGCATATTCACTCGTCAACATCTACGTCAGCTTTGGCGTGAACATCATCATCAGCCGTTTGACGCCCACTACAGGGCATAGGCCTACCTCATGATTTTGTTTTTTTTTTTTGGCGCGGACGGATGTTGATAATATTTTTTTAAATACTGTCAAAGACAAGAATTTGACAATATTTATCTTTTGAGATATTCTTTATTTGTACATATCTAATAATAATGTCTAGTTAGAATAGTAAAGTAAACATATTTCAATCGTTTAAATTCGTTTTCTTAACTTTTACACGAATCCCACTCAATGTTCACTGGAAAAACTTGAAGAAAATCGGACACCTCCAGATATTTTCGTTATTTACATTTTTTTCAGATGTATGACCTAGGACTAGCAAACCAATATTGCTTCCCGTATTTTAACGATTTCTATGAATTATTTGTTTACACGTCGACCAAAGTTTAAGCTGAATGAAACTAGATATAATGTAAGCACACAAGCAAATTAAGTAATAAAATACTATAGCTTCGCCTGCGTTGGATGTGGGTTTTGGAAAAGTTCGCTGCCGAGCTCGACAGCGACCATATTGAAACTATTCAAAGTGCAAAACACCGCGAGTATCATTGGAAATAAGAGCTCATCAGGTTTCAAAGCACGATCGATTCCGGCGGCGTTAAACGGCATTAGAGTAAATATCCGTATAAATACGAACGACATTGACCAAAATAGTAGAGGTTTGGTCGGATGTAATGAACGTAAATCGCACACTATGGGTTCCACAAAATCAACAAATTGTGCACCTAACTGTTCCATTGAATATATCATTGATACGAAATAGTTTGAGGGGCTGCCCACTGTCAAACATATGCTGCACGGACCACTTGTGAGCCTGCTGTTCTGTCTTCTTCAATTACTTAGGTATTTTTTTTAGTTCTGAAACATGAGCCGTATTGGTTGGAGAATGTATTGACCGCCGGAGAGTGCAGATGCGCTCCAAGAGTTTCAAGAATCAGCTAAATACCGCCTAGGTGGTTGGTTGTCAATCGTACTATGACAGATATCGAGGTTTGAATTACTAATAATAACTTTATTGTGTAAAAAAAATTGTATCTTTATTGTGTTACGAATGTCTGTACGACATAAAATAAAATTGATGATAATTTTTGTTTTCACGTCACAAATCAGTAATTTGCGAAAGCTCGCGTAGTTATTTTCCATAAAGAATAACACAAACCTCGATACGCTTCTTTGTAATATATTTACAATGTGATTGCCGGATTCGCAATCCGCCTCTTATTTTGGAAATAAAAACGGTACAGCGCGTTCGTAAATTGAAATCGTTAGCGCACATGACTCGACAGACATTAACGAGCAGTACCTACGTGGTAAGAGATCCGTGCATCTTGTTGCGACGCGAGGTTCTTACTGATGGGCCACCTGGTAGGGATGCTAATAGGGGGACGGAGGAGCCAAGGCCCACCCCAGTATGTTAACTACTGCATACGATCATCGGGACTCAGTGTGGCAGACCTCCACCGGGAGAATGAACCTAGATGTGTCAGTGACACCCGTTGACCGTCCCGTCGCGCCCTAGGACTGGTGCGACTTGGGGCCCCACAGTCGCAGCGAGTAGTCGTCGGAAGCAGATACAAGCACGTCGTGGTACACGGGGTTCCAGGCCACCGCGTTCACGCAGCGCGTGTGCCCCGCGACCACCGCCACCGGCTCCTCGCCCTCGATGTGCCAGATGTATACCTGGAAAGTAAGTAAATATAGTCTGTTAGCTTTTAGAATATACCTCAACTACTATCGGATAGAATCGCATATATGCGTATAATAGAAATATCGGAACTAATTATGACACTTAATTTCGAAATCGGAACTGATATGACACTTAATTTTGAAATCAGAACTCGATCATCAGTACGAAAACCGAAGCCTACTCTAGAGCCCGAGGTATATTCTAAAAGCTAACAGACTATACATACGTTATATTACCTAAACTCACGCCTGTAGCCCGGAGGGGTACGCAGAGACCGCGCTTGCCGCGATGGACAGATTACTTTCGCTTTATCAACATGAGTCGTTACATGACGCACGACGGTTTTGGGTAGTTTTTATCTTGACCTTTGCTAATATAGTAATGTCTGTATGAAACGTCCAAAATTAAATAACGTGCTTACTTCCTTCTCACAAACGTATCAGGATATTATAGTAGTTTCAATTCGAGTAATTAAAACTTGTTCCTGGAGTTCATACTAGGAAAGATCCTCTATGACAGATCTTGAAGCCCTAATCTAACGTTATGCATTGTTACTCAAATGTATGTACTTGTCTGAAAGTTCTCGAGTCTAGCAGGAAATTATAACTGGCAATGTGAAAAAATAAAGTAGGGAATGTGCGTGAGAACATAACCGCTTACGAAAACAGTTAAATACCAAGTTTATAATAAAGTCACCTTGTTATCCTCGCTGCCGGACGCTATGAAGTCCTTTTGCGCGCCGCCGAAGCACGCGTGAATGGTAAAGTGGCCCTGGCTAAGCCCGCGGAAGCGACGGACCAGCGCGCGCGCACCTGCAACCATTGCAACATTCATTGAGATGGCAATCGCTTGGAATGACATAGTGGACAATAGTAACTAACATGTTTGAATAACAAAAGCCCGACTGTGCAAAAACATTTTTTACAAGATAGATATTCAGAGTAAAAAAGAACAATTTGACTATATTTCAGTAACACATTATAATATGGTGGTATTATTTATTGGAGTGGACACCAGATATTCTAGGCCTTCACCATTCCCCTATTACTATACTATATTACGTCAACCACTATCATCATATCTACCACCACATATCTAAAACTGACCCTAACAGTTAAAACTCACTTATGTCCCACAGATGAACGCCCTGGTTGGCAACATTCAGCAGAACGAGGTTTTCTGGATCGTTGAGCGTCATCGCCATTACGGCATGCTCCTCTTGGATGCTGGAAAACATGGCAAAAAATATCACACTAACTTTCATGTAGTAACTCATGATTTTAAAAAAAATATTACTCTTTCGAGAGGTCGTAGGTCCGAATCCGGGCATTTGTGAAGTTACGGTAGCAATACCACTCGCTAACGGTGAAGACAAAAATCGTTATGATACCAGAGAGTCAAAGGTGTTCAACTACCTCAACCTTTGAAATCCGCTATTTGACACGTATCAAATTGGACGCGATAAATAAATATTTCCTATAATATTTAACGTAAGAAACCGAAATATATTGATTTTGCTAAGTAAGTATGCAGGATGGCTGCAAAATTTGCAAAGTAAAAAAAATTTTTCCTCGTTTATTCGTAACGGCGAAAACGCTATCCGCCATCTTATACCATCTAAAGAATGTAAACAAATATGTTTCAGCCAGAGCCAGTGGACATTGATTATTATAGGACTTACATCAAAGTGATGTTCACATAAATACACCCGAGTTTCAATTAATAAAGAGTCGGGGTCTCTTTTGGCAAGATTGAGCCAAGTTTTTCAAATGTTAATTTCACTGGGTACACAAATCCACAACTTCTCCCGGAAAGATCCCCTCTATGAACATCCGACTCTTCCGACCTCTTCAAAACATCCGACTGTCTTTATAAACAGAGTTCGTGATTTTTATTTATTGGTATAGTCATTAAAATTTTGTCCTCTTGTGTATAGGTGTTATTAGTTACTTTCCTTGTCTTGTGTAAACTTTATTATAAGATATATATGTATGTTTATAATAAATTATAAGTTTATATAAGTAAAGGTATGTAAGTGTATTATTATTAAGTATAAGTATGTATCAATATTCAAATTTGCACTGGTTACCCGTCTTTCTAATTTCCTTCAGCAACTTTCCATCGTAAGGTTGTCTGGAAGAAATTGCTTTTAGCAATAAGGCCGCAGATTGTACTATGTATATTTGCAATTGTTTTGTATTTGTTGTTTATCCAGTGTACAATAAAGAATATTCTTATCTTATCTTAGTTCCTCAAAAAATATACTAAAATATTTTTTGGTCTAATGGAAGAATTATTTACCGTCATATTTACTAACAATCTATGGATATTTATCCGAAATAAAGAATTACATTACATTAAGACTTATTTGAAAAGAGAGTCAAATAGCGGATTGCCAATCCGCGGTGGGCACGCGTTTTTTTAATAGTAAAAGAAAACCTTCTATTTTCATAGAATTATTATGTCCTATTCAACATTCATAATTAAAATAGGGGATGGCTTAATTTTTGAAATTAAATTAATAAAGTTTTCGTCAAAGAACTATTAGTGTTAAAATATTTTTGAACTAAAACTTTCGTAAGCATTATTAAAGACGGAAACACGTTATTAAAACGCCACGCGACCCGACGAAACGCGACGCGTGTTGAGTCGAATCAAATTGTACTATTTTCTATGACTAGAATCACACTATGAACATCCGACGCGACTCCATGCGCACACACGCCACCCCATCAGACATTCCAGATCGATGTGTTGTCGACGGTGGGGGTAACACGCTACCCGACTTGACCCGACGCGTCGCGCGCTGTGTGTTTCTAGACAACACCCGACGCAACGCGTAAATCGTTCGAAAACTTTCGCACGTTTTTGGATTTATTTGGCGAAATGAACGACGACAAATTAATTGAGTTGGTGAAACGATATCCTGGTCTGTATGACATGAGTTTAGCTCAATACAGGGACCATGTTGTGAGAAATAATGCATTACCAATAATCCTTTTTAATATTTTCGTGTATTTCCTAAAATTTAAAAACCTATTTAGAGGCTAAAAATTGGTAGAGCGCTGGCACGGATAACCAGAGGTTGCGGGTTCGAATCCCGGCATGGGTGTAATTTTTAGCCTCTAAATAGGTTTTTAAATTTGTCCTTAGCACGGGTTAGTGCATTAAAAATAGTATAATTTCCTCAAATTGTTCTATAGTAACTCGAAAGTACATTTGAAATCTTGAAGTAAGTCTGAATATAGAGAATGATATTCACCACATGTCCTTCTCTTTTGATTTATTTCATGTAAAGCCCAGTAACGCCTAGTCATTCTTTTTTTCATGAGTCGCTTAAGTATCAGATATGTACCCAAAATTTGCATCAAATCTTCTTCAAAATCTTCATCTGACATAGCACACGACTATACACCTTCACTATTGTCGGCTAAATAAATTCTGAAATTGCTTACGTGTCATGTTGTCGCGTGTTGGTAATATGCACGATGTAGGTACATCGGGTGTCGTTGCGTCAGGTCACGATTTAACTATATGTTTCCGCCTTTTTATAACCGGATCAACTTACTTGACTTACTGTCGGAAGCCGCTCCGCGAATCAGAGCGAAACCAGTTCCGACCGAAAGTCAAGCAAGTTACAAAATCAATAGTGTTATAGTAGTTGTTTGTTGACTGTATCAAAGATCTGCGTTCTGGCCGTGTGCGTCGGTCCGCCGAGCCGGCAGTTTGTCGCAGCCGGGGGTGAGCCGGTGGTAAGCGGGCGCACTCACAGGTTGGAGTGCGCGTGCCGCTCTGCGGGCTCGTAGGCGCGCACGCGGCGGTGCGTGTCCGCCGCCAGCACGCCGCCCGCCGCCCGCACGCTCAGCGCGTTCACGCGCACGCCCTCCCAGCTGGTGAGCAGCGTGCCCTGCCGGGTGCACCGGCGTTATATGTCATGCACACAGTGTTTCCGAGGACTCACGAACGGAGAACTTATTGACGCACCGACAGTGCATAGGTTAAAAATAATCAATTAACACAACAAATAGTGGTCCAACGAAGGCCTGATCTGTGCACTACTAACAGATGGGCGACAGAATTTTTTCAGGTAGGACATAAACTAGGAAATCCTACAATGTAGCATTATAAATGTGAAAGTTTGCGGACATGATAAGGGGAAAAAGAGTTAGACGAAACTTGGCATACAAAGTCAAAGATCTGAATTGAGTGAGACATAGGAAACTTGATATTCCGGTATTGTGTTCCCGTGGGATACTATTTTATTGTTACCATAACCTTTTTTAATAACCAAGCCAAACTCCCAAGAAATTTATTGCGTTGCCATGGTAACAAGAATCGTATAAGCGGATTCTGTGGCGGTACGATATTCGCCCGAACATCGGACAGCGCGTATAAAATATATCTTTAAGATACAAAATACTAGAATATTAATAGCAAAAGCGTAACAACTTCAAATTTGATCAGGCAGTACGTGGCGGCAGAAACCCATGTCTCTTACTTGTTATAATGAGTCTAAAAACGATACAAGGGAGAAGATCGGCTGAGGTTTGTATAATGTCGTTCAAAACGAAAAGTTGAACTACGGAACTGAGAATTAAAGCCCAGGGAGCTAATCTCTTAAAGGTCAATGACATCGAGAGAGAATTTTAGTATGGTACTGGTTGTTCCATTGACACTATCTACTAACCACTGCATTAGCCCGAAAAACCCATGCAACTGAACTCAGCGCCTCGCGCGAGATTCTTCGCGAGAGATGCCTATTTCATTTACGCTGGTTATACTATTGTAATTACATAGTACTACTACTGCCCAGTAGACTACGAACAGATGTATATAACATCAATTGTCGTACTAACATAACTATATTAAGCAAGTGTATGTGTCATAGGCCGTATGGGCAGCTTGATAACATCTGACAGTAAGGCCCGCCACTGTCTTACAATCCTCCACCTACATTGCCATGGCCCCCATGGTGGAGTACGGCCTAACCTTCCTACGATGCAGAAAGAGACCCGGTGCCCCAGCAGTGAGGACATACAAGGGTTGATATCGAAGTGTGTGTGTGCATTAAGACTGTAGGCTCTGGGATTATAAAGCGTTTGTGCCAAAAATGGACACATGCAGCGAGACAAGTCGGCCGCACTCACATCGAGACTGCACAGGTAGAACTGTCCGCGGGCGCCGCCCGCCACAAACTTGTCCCCGCTGGGATGCCAGGCCACGGCCGTCAGCGAGTCCTCCGCATTCATCGTCAGCTTGTGGTGAAGCGTTTCCGACTGTGGGGTGCAAAGTTACAACTGAACGTTAGTTTCTTCGCCACACTCTTTTACTACTGGATTGGCAATTTCAAGCGCTGAAGAGCACCTCAGACACTCAGGTTTTCTCCCGATGTTTTCCATTACAAGATATACAAGATGATGAAGATGTCATATACAAGACGTTTTAGGACTTTATGTTATCAATTTATCAAATTTCTGCCATGTAAAGGATCACCCAGTTGGTTTATTGGTAATGTACGGTATCTAAATGTAAATAAAGGACTCTCTAAGGTTTTGCTGGAAGAAATGTCTTTCAGAGATAAGCTCGCCTTTGTACATGTTATTTCCTATGTAATGTTAAATGTTCCGTGTGCAATAAAGTTTAATAATAATAAAGGATTTAGTGATCTATCTCTAAATATAACACGCGTAATTTTACGACTAACACTCAACTATTATTTTACAAAAAATGGTTTCGCGTACCACTTGGAATCCCTCCAGGGACCACCAGTGGTCCGCGGACCACCGGTTAAGAGCCACTGACCTTAAAGGACTAAACTACAAACTAGGACTAAAGGACATATCAAAACCGAAACTATGGGGAGATGTTAGCAGAAAACGTCGTTAGAATTCACCTCCATGTTCCATATCCAGAGGTCGGGGCAGTCCTCAGGGCCGGCGGCGACGAGGTACCGGCCGTCGGGGCTCCACGCGAGGAAGGAGACGCCGTACGTGTGACCGTCCAGGGACTTGCGGAAGGCCAGCCGCTTGGTGGCCGGCTCGAACTGCCACACCATCACGGTGTTGTCCTTCGAGCCCGACGCCAGCTTCTTACCGTCCGGCGACCACGCGCAGTACCACACCTCGTCGCAGTGCTCGTTCAACACCTGCGGGGTAAGGGGGCTTTTCAAGCGGCTGTGTCCGCCATATCGACAATGGTGACAAATGATAGGGCATTTTTAAGGGGTAAGGTCAGTAAATATTGTCGCGGTCCTATCGCGAATCATCTAGAATAGAGCCTTCTGGAAGCCTATCGAATAGTCGCCGCATGCTGCGTTTTAGTAACGCTGCAAGCACTGATGACACGTATATCTACTATCATAAGGCTTAAAACTCTGACATGAAACTGGTCTAGAGTCGTTGCCACGTGCACCGAGGGTAGGTACCTACGGGAATGTTCGAGAACCCTTGCCGGCGGATATAAATAGCGGCCGCCGCGGCGCTCAGTCAGTTCAGTTTGGACTTGCGAAGAGTAAATTTCGAGCGAACCTACCTGCGAAACGAGTGTTAACCTACGATATCAGCGATACTACTGGACTTCGATTGGACCTGCGATTGGAATCTTCGTGTGGACTTCGTGTGGTGGACCTTCAGACCAGACCCTGCGTAAAAAAATCCTAAGAAGTTTTCATTGGCGTTCTACCTCCAAATCTAGATCCCTAGCCCGTAACAATATGATGCTACAATGACAAATTAGTTAAATTAATATTTATTTTAATTAAGACATCACTTCGAGGCGATCTCCTAACGTTCATTTCGCAAATGATTGTTTAATATTTCTGGATAATTGACACCTTGGTATTTTGTAAAGTGAAACCAAACATAAAATCTTTTACGTTTGTAAATATTAAATTTAGGTTTGTTTTTTTTTATTTGAAGAGTTCACTAGACACTGATAGCATCCCATCGAGCTAGGCTTTTTTTTGTAGGACCTCTATTGGTAACGTACTTTCGCTTTCGTATAAGTACAGTTTTTATACCCTTCAAAATTTAATTGTAGCTGCCTAAATCGAACTATTCAGCCCAGACTCATAAAATTTTCAAATTATGAGAACCTATATTCCAAAAAAAAAAATTAAAACACCATACGTCAATAAGCCCACCCAATTGACCCTTTACCTAAAAATTTAAGTTTATTATAGTATTCTGGTGTATAAAAAAAAGAATATTCTTAACTTATATATTTTTCTATAAACAATTCTTTTTTAATACAGTTGCTCAAAAAGTGGCGTATTGCAGGGACGTATAGCGTGCGGGATGTGGGCTATTACACACTAGTGCTTTTTCTTTACCTTTCCCGAACTCGTGCATTCTCTTTCCCAACTGTCAAAATAATGTATATTAAAAAGAAAAACCAACCATAAAGTTTTCACTATAAAAAATCATAAAAGTTTTTATGATTCATGCAAATACGTATATTTCTAAAAAGAAGCTACTAATTTGTTTCAATATCAGATTTAATGATTTGATTGAATGAGTTAGGTTAGGTTTCATTTCATTGCATCTCATTAAATTTCATTTCATATCAATAAAATAATCCTACTGAAGACTAGCTGTATGGGCATAGTTCCCTTTGCCTACCAGAATGGGTGAAGAAGAAAAAATCTCTGCTTATATTCTTTTACGGTTGGCGCCATCTTCCAAATAAATTTCTTTATTAAATTGCTTATTTTTTTCGCAGCTGTATTAAAAATAGTCGTTCAGTACACGTGCGGAACCGTCATTGCACCTTGTTCCGACTGTCAACCCTCGCCTTCGGCTCGGGTAGACATTTGTCGGAACTCTTTGCAATGACAGCCTTTCCGCACTTGTAATGATATATACTAATTTAAAAACCTATTTAGAGGCTAAAAATTTCACCCATGCCGGGATTCGAACCCGCAACCTCTGGCTATCCGTACCAGCGCTCTACCAATTGAGCCAATGGGCGACTCACGGCATCAGTGAAATTTCGAACCTCTTTACAATATTCTCTGTATTACGTACAGGCAGCGACATCTGACTTAAGCAAATTGCATTACTTACAGCCCCGACTACCTACTTTGCAGTTAGGTTTAACATCGGAACGATATCACTGTACCCACATGATTACACTATTTTTATTTTTAATGCACTAACCCGTGCTAAGGAACAAATTTAAAAACCTATTTAGAGGCTAAATATTTCACCCATGACCAGCGCTCTACCTGGTACGGATAGCCAGAGGTTGATGCCGTGAGTCGCCCATTGGCTCAATTGGTAGAGCGCTGGTACGGATAGCCAGAGGTTGCGGGTTCGAATCCCGGCATGGGTGAAATTTTTAGCCTCTAAATAGGTTTTTAAATTTGTTCCTTAGCACGGGTTAGTGCATTAAAAATAAAAATAGTGTAATGATATATACTATTTTATGGATGGCGCCGAACGAAGGCAACGTACCTGCAGCGCGTGTATGGGAAAGTTGTTGGGCGAGCACTGGTGGTCGACGAGCAGGGAGAAGGGCACGTCAAGGGCGGTGGCGGCGGGGGCGGTGGGGGCGGCGGCGGGGGCGGCGTGCAGGCGGCAGCGCGCCGCCTGGTGCGCCGCCGCCTGCGCCAGAAGCGCGCGCAGCCGCCCCGGAGACATCATCAGCGACGACGGCAGCACGGCCTGCACGCGCCGCACCACGTCCGACCGCGACTCCACGCCTGTAATAGTACAATGATAACTTTCACGCAACACAATCACTTGCAGCGTCTAATACATACAGCACAAAAGAAGGATATTAGCACGACAATGGCTGTAATTTTTCTCAGTCTACCAGAAACAGCAGCACAATCTCATTCCAATGGTATAACCCGAGCACGGGTGCCGCCCGAATCACTTTCAGGGAGGTGCATGTACTACACATTATACTAATATAAAATGTACAATTAATTAATTATTCCAACAACAATATGTAATACTGTGCCCCGCGTTGTTGCCCGCGGTTTCTTGATTTTCCCATGGAAATAAGATATTTTCCCGCAGTAAAACCTATGTGTCGATAATGTAGCCTATGTGTTAATCCAGGGTTTCAGCTAACTCCATACCAAATTTTATTAAAATCGCTCCAGCCGAAACATACACACTCACAAACTTTCGCCTTTGTAATATTAGTGTGAAATATAGTGTGAAGTGTGATTGTACGTACGTTTAGCTCGTTACGACGTGGAACTTCTCAACGATAGGAGACGCGACTCAGAGTGCACAGCAAAAGAGTTGAGGAAAAAATTTAATTTATTGACAAGGTGATGAATTAATTTGGACAGAACTACGGGAGCTGTTTTAAGTATTCAAACAGTACATAGCTTACATAAAAAACAAATGTTGTATTTTCTTTCCTGTCAGGGGAGTGCAAATGCATTTCTTACACCCTGCTGCCCATGAACCCGCGATAATTAAATAAACATCTATCGTAAAGATCGAATCACGCGAGTCACTGAATTAAGTTGCTCAGGTTTAAATGTTGGAATGCGATTGGTTGTTGACAACCAAACCCATAAGAATATTACTCTACTAAAAACTATAGATTTATAAGACTCGCCCCCAAGACCCTAAACCAAAAATACCCTGTGGTGACAATGGCATGAACATATTACCTATAGGTACCATTGGGTTACCTATGGTAACCAGGCAAGAACATCACAAACATGGAACAATAAACACTCAATGTGGGTGTTTACACTGAGGCCATCCGTGTTTATACACTAACACTTTACTAATTTCATTGCCTACGACATATATTATAGATAGTTATTCATTATCAGTTAAAAATGCGGAATGAAGACAGAAATTAACATAAAGTGAGCGGAATAAAGTCTGTTTTGGTGTCAACCATAAATTACGTCACATGATTAAGGGAGGCTGGTGATCAATTGTGTAACAAAGGGGCAGAGCCTATATTCTGTGTATTCTAAGTAATGCATTGTAGTATAATGACAGTTGCATGAATGCACTCATTACATTTCATTGCAGCTTTAAGTCTACACGCGCACACATATCAAACCTTCTAGGCGTCAATGATAGAAAATAACACGTCACATAACATGACCCGACGCACGTATATGATATAAACGGTCGTTGTGTTATATAATGTACTGATCAAGGCCCCGGACGAGTCATACGTGACGGCACATTATTAATCTAAGGATTAATTAACCCACAACTTTGACTCAAACGAAAAACTTAAAATACCAATTTTACAAAAGGCTTACAGCCTATTTTATAAAAACACAATTCCACTAAAGCACTCCTGTTCAATTAGCATGCCACGCTCGAAAAAGGCCCTTCTCTATGCAAAAAACATTTCTCTCGACGACGTAGCGACCGAGATGGAGTCGACCGAGACTTGTCTACAACTGGGTAACATGGCGGGATTGTCGAGATGATTTCGGTCGAAATAGACGCCAATTTTGGCATGTGAGACCGAGACATGTAACCACGGAGGTGGTTAAATGTCTCGGTCTCATATGCCACGGCAGTAGACTGGTAACCACGGAGGTGAACACAAGGCCTTGAGAGATTTGACAGGAAAAATACAAATTATGTTAATCTATTTTGTGTTCTTGCTGTATTATAATTTCTTTTTATTTCAGTTTCCTAATCTTACAATGCTCAGAGCATAGAACTATTTATCAGTAACAATTATTACAGTAGTATTTCTTAATCTTTCGCGATACAAAACATAGTTATATATTAAACAGGTCTAATCGCTATTTTATAATTATATAATTTATTATTTTTATAATTTTTACAGTGTTGTCAGATAAAAATACACTTTTATTCAATAGGGCAATAACTACTTTTAGGTAAAGAAGACCGCAGTCTATTGGCTATCTCGACTCTAGGCTGCCATTGACGTACTTCCGACATGGCAAGTACTCCTAAGTCTCTCATTCGATGTCGAGAGATTCAAAACGTGCATGCTAAGCGTCGTAATACGACGCTACTAGTGGCGTTTTATTTTATCTGTCGTATTTTCCTGCAAGGAAATCTCTACCACAGGCTATTTTATTGAGAATTTTTGGAGTGTTTTAAGGAATTGTGTTTTTATAAAAAAGGTCATTACAGTATTATATATGAAAAAACGATTTCTTAAAACAATCCTCAGTGGCAGTTTGTAGTAGCAGTGATAAAAGGGAAAGACGAAACCACAGATTATTTAAACTAGCCCTGAGTAGAGTTTTAAAGGAATCGTGTTTTAATAAGTAACGCTGTTATAGATAATTATTTATATTTCTGCATAAATTATTTATGAAAAAAAATTTTATGCACAAATATAAATAATTTTGGAAGTGCTGTTTAATTTTCCAAAATATGTGATGTTACAGGTTACACAAATGTGGCAAAGGAGGTGGGGTTCGTGTGACGTAATTAACGACAGGCGGCCTCACCCGCGCCCGGCCAGCCGGCCCGGCTGTGCAGCTCCTCCGGCTCAGCGCACATCATGAGCGCGGAGAGCCGGTGCACGCGCGCCGTGTCGTGCCCGAGCGGCGTCAGCTCGTTCCGGAGCACGTGCAGCGCGTCCAGAGCGCGCCCAGCCTCCAGGTGCTCCAAGTACTTCTGCTCCAGCAGCACGAACTTCATCTCCTGCGGACAGAAGCGTTTGGAGACAGGGGGGATATAAGCTCGAGATTTTGAGGGCACACTAGGAATAGTAGATTGTTAAACGAGGGTGGAAAGAATCAATTCCCGAGGTATTTAGACCAGCTATAGTCCGAGTAGGAATTGATTCTTTTACCCGTGTTAAACACTACTTTTCATTTCGAATATGAAGAAAATAAAATCTCATTTTTAAAATTTAAATCTTAGCATAAATATTATTACCAATTTTTGTGAATTCTGTCACAGATACATATAACAGATTAGTATCCCGCCAATTCATGTCCGCAGCATTTTTTTTGATAAGTTTATTACATAAAAATCTTCACAGCTGAAAGTAGTTCTATTTTTAAAGTTCATTCCGGCCCTTAGGTGGGAAGTAATTTGAATGAGTTTTTCCCTCTCTAGGGAGGGAAGCAGCATTTTCCACCCAATAATCAGATCAAAACAACTCTACTTTCAGAGTACAAGAAATGAAAACTATTTATATCAAGATATGTATTAATTTCAAATGAAGGAGATGATTTGATACTGAGGCGCCCTGGTATAGTGTGAGGACTATTTCTATGCATTTACTATTAATGTATAGGAAAAGGAATGAAAGATAGAAATATAGATGATTGATTCAACAATCTGAGGCAGATTGCTGATTACAACTGGATAAGGATATGCAATATCTAAGAGGCAAGGACAGAAAGAAGTTGCAATGATTTAGTGAGGCCTATTATACAGGAGTGGACGATTGTAAGCTGATTTGATTAGAATCATTATAATATTTTTTGTATTTAGTCCCTCTCCCTTCTAATTCCGATAGGTCTGTATTTGTGGTTTTGTATGTTTCTGTGGCAAGAATGTCTTCATCTGTGGCGACTAGATGAGTTTACTCAAGTCTACTTGTTTTGACTGGGATGTCACAGACCTCCCAGAGTATCTGGTGGTAAATGAGGTCTGCAATGAACAGTCACACGTGTTTGGTAGCTTACCACGAGGCTGTGGTGGTCAAATTCTGCGTCACCGCGCAGCAGGTCGTGCAGCATCCGCAAATCGTGGTCGGCTTTAGCCCAGTCGCCAGCCAGCACGTGCTGCCGGAAGGTCGCCGCCGCCGGGTGCTCCAGCGACAGCCCCGACTCCTCCATCACCAGTGCGGCGCTGCGTCTGTCGGCAATAAAGGGCGAGTATAAGATAAGATAAAGTTTATTCGTCCAAAGCACAAGTATAAATCACTTACATTGTATGCTACATTGATTTATTCATACGTGAAGTAATAGTTGCTTGGTATTCATAGTAGGCTAAAAACCTGTGTTCTGAAATACTAGCTCCTTTTGAAAATAAATGTGGATAGGTGGTCGCACTTACAAACGATAAACTTGAGGCAAGAATCTTTTAGCCAAGTCAATCTTGACTTGAAGACAATAAAATAACTGAACTACTTAAACTAAGAACCTAAGTAAACATTTTTGAGAGCAATGAGTCTTTTTTACATTATGCCTTTTATTATGTGGTATAAGACCAGTCTGATCAGTACGGCCTAGGTACATCAGCTATGTAACAGATTGATGGTCTGAGGCTCAGAATGTAACGTCTGTTATACTTGGCGGCGCCAAAACATTATCTTCCTTCATGATGTTTTAAACATACTTGCTGTCCTATATAAATCCTGAAAGTTGAAACAGGAAGCTCATCTAAAGGAAGGGGTGCTAGCGGAGCGGTAGAACGCTGGATTCCCAATCGGGACGTCGTGGGTTCGAATCCCGGTATGTACCAATGACTTTGTTTTCTAAATTATGTATATCTCATAAAATATTACTAGTTAGTGAAATCTTATGAAGATCAAAAGTATAATAAAATTAAAGCACACTCTCTGTCACACTCATATTTGAATTCACTCACTTCATTTACACACACATATCCACCCTCTCACACACACACACACACACTTTTAAATAATGTTTTGGTGATAAATATGATTACAATACAAACAGTATGTCATCTTTATGAATTGTCTATTCTCCTTAATTTAAAAAAACTTACTATTGTTGCAATGGCTATGTATGTAAATTTTACAATATTTTTAGACACGAAAAAGGGAAACTTAATGCTGAAATAGACTATTTGTCTAGTTCAGCAGCAGTCGCTCACAAATTGTTAAAACAATAAATACAAGCCAGGATAAGCCTCCTAACATGTAGATCTTTTTTGAAAATAAAGGTTTTATTATTATTCCACATATTTTTTTTAGATGATGCAGTTCAGCTCAGAATGAATTTGCTGCGCAGTGTAGAACATTGAAACAAATAATCTTACTTAAGTTTTACATTAAAAGTGCGCAAATTTATGCTAATATTACTAGCTAGGGAAGGTTCCCTGGGTTTTAAAATTGAAGCTCCTCTACAATGCCTAAAAGCGCAAAACTTCCTCTCAATATTGTATCTTAAGCAGCATAAAAAGCAATGTAAGGAACTAGGACATCAAATTAGTAAAGAGGAGTTTTACCTCTAAACTAGAGATAATAAATTATGCTTCTTTGCATCACTTGAGTTAATTTAGACAAATTGTAGTAGTTAAATGTGGTATAGATTATTGCTAGACAGCATCAGCTCTCAACCACCTTGAAACTACTTTGCAATTGCATGCAATAAAGGTGGTTGCTTACTATTGTTCTTGAGGATAGATTGATACCAGTCTCATTTGAAGAGGTTTGATGAGCATGGCATACATGGCATACATTGGAGTTTTTTTGTCCATTTTTTCTCCAAAATGATCTAGATTTAGAAATAGACACCTAGTTTGAATTGTAACGTTCATTAAGACGCAGCTTCTGCGCTACTTTGAATAAAACCTTTTCATTTCATTTCATTTCATGAGAACAAGAATAAGAGATACTAAAATTTTGATATGTACAAGAAATACAAATTCGGTCAGTATTGTGGGATATATCAAAGTTTACTTAATTTTCGTTTCATCAGTAATATCAACAGCAGTGTGTTTCGTCGGAATCCATTTTCACACTGACCATATGCGACAAGCGCCAGTGACGTGACGCTAGCGCTGCGAAAGTCTGGCCGTCAAGCGCTGGCGTCATGTTGCGGCACCGTGGACGTCGCGTCAACGCTGCGCGGACTCTGACATGACGACGACGCTCAAACGACGCTAGTGTGGGAGGTCTCTAAATGTTTGTTATGGAGATGTTACTTCTTACCATTTCCACCCCAACATTGCCTTCAAAACAACAGGGCTAAATTGTTTTGCATGTTAATATCCTATATCGGCCACCAAGGACCTGTCACCTAGTTGAATAGAACGACCCCACAGACCTTTCATTGTCACAATTTAAACAATTGGTCATTATTTATTATTGGTTATTGTACACATGGATTTACTCTGAAAAACAATTGTACTAGCCATAAATGAACATAGATAGTTATACTATTTTAATTTTTAATGCACTAACCCATGCTAAGGACAATTTTTAATAGGTAGTTATCCATAATATTTATCCACACATCACACCCACTATCTTAGAGATGTTGGTCTTACACTCAACAGGACTTTGCCTAATTTGACAAGTTCAAGCAAATACAAATACAAATAATTTTATTTCAACGTAAAGAATTTACATTCAGTTTGCTGAATGTCAATGTACAATGTAAAATGTAAGCCGCCGCCTTTGGGCCGTATTGTAGTGGAGAAAAAGGCAGCGGAAAAAAAAACTCCACTCTGACCATCTTTTATCAAATCTTCTTAAAACTAAATAAGTCAAGCTACTCACGTAAAATCAAAATCAAGCTACTCACGTAAGACCGACAGAGAGGAGGTGCTGGCCGATGAGCCGCACAATTTCCTGGTCGGTCTCCGACATGCGTGGCCCAGGCGGCACGTCACCATTGCGTGCCACGGCATCTCCGTTGACGTGCGGGACTGCAGGCGCGGGCGCCGTGCCGTTGGTGGCCGGCTGCTGCATGGCGGCGGGCGCTGCGGGCGTGGGCGGTGATACCCGACGAGACCGCTTGCGGGGCGGCCGATGGCCTGCGCCCTCGTCGCCCGAGTCACTGGAGGCCAGGCTGGGGGCCGACTGCGCTCGCGGAGGCCGTCGCCGCACCCTAGCCCTCCTCGGCGCCGAGATCACCGCCGCATCGGCGCCGCTGGTGCCGCCTCGTGACGTCACGGCCGCTCGTAACACGCCACCCGCACTCAATTGACCATCTCCCTTTGTTCGCCAGGGGGAGCCTTGCCCTGAAAACTTGCGACGCAGTCACGTTTTGATTGTAGCTGAATTTGATTACGTTAATACAAACTTGAATGCCTCTTTCCTTCAGATGTTATGTTGAGGGTCGATCGTTTTTGCTAGATTCACAGCGTACACAAAAATCAGCTGAAAATGAAACAACAGCTGTCTTCCTTGAACGAACTGCCTGTAATACTTCACAGACTATCTAGAGAATTTCAATTCTCCAGCCATGGCAGGGCTGCCAGAGGAAAAAATGTCACAATCGTACATATAACTATCCCGGTAAGTGGCATAGTCTATCCCGGTAGTTATCCCATCATAACTATCCCGGTAAGTGGCATAGTTTACCAACAAATTAATAATCAATAACGACTCAACTTAACTTTTTTTGACGATTTCAGCACCTGAATCCAAACCACCGATTGATGAAGTTCGCTCAGATTGGACACCTCTAAAGAAAAACCAAATAGCTGCTGAAATAAATTCAATAGACCTTGACCACAATTATTGTGATTTGATAATAAATAATAAAATACTAATTTCATTTGTCGTTTTATTGAAAACATTGATTTTTATTAATTTTATTAGGATAACTGCGGAGCCCCTGGATGATAATTTATCGATATCGATAAATGTAGTAATGTAAGTGGACGTCCCTAATGCACAGACAAGTTGTTATGTTGGTAGCATTTACTTTTGTCATTGCATTTTTGCTCTATTGGTTGGCATTGCTAACGGGGCTAAACTCAATACAAAAGCTTATAAGGAGGTCCCGTCTCTTAAAACGTAGTGTTTATATACTCTGTGTGTAATATAATAAACCTGCGCTGTATTGTATAGTGTGTGATACACGAATACATTATTTTATTTGTGCTAGTATTAACGAGTAAATTTTTGTCTTGATTACTTGCAGATGATGTGTGCACCTGCCATAAACAAAAGCACTTATACTGCGGTAGGACGATTTGAAGCTCATTCAGTCGTGAGTTTCATTAAGAGTAGGTACTGTACTGTAACATCTCACTATCATAATCATTTAATTTTCATTTCAACCCGTAAAAATGAGTAAATACGAAAGTAACCCATCTATCAAGATCTTCCAAGAATACTTGAAGATACCGAGTGTGCAGCCTAATGTTAACTATGGTAAGATTCAATTTTAAATTGTCCACTTTCCCAGTTACAGACTTGAACATTTTGTGTTTCTTTGTAAGATTTTAGTACCACAGTTATCTTATGTCTTGCTCTAATTTACATAGGTAATTATTCCGCCGCCCCCAACTTTACCCACCAACCGAAAATTGTACAAATGAAAATGCACTCCGATTCTGTGCCAGGCTCATGGCTGGTACATGTGCTTCATTTGTTTTTTCCGTGATTTCTTTCTTTTTTTTTGGCTTTTTCTTATTATTCATCATTGATTGTGTAGTAAATTACTGCCTTTAGTTAGATTCAGCAGTTTAAGGTGAGCAAAAAGATCCCGCATAAGCCCCCGGACCCAGTCACTTTTGAACATGAGTCAGTTTGTATGATCTCCTTACCTCAACAATCGCGAAAGTGCCAGCAGATGAATACAGCACCTGTAGAAAGCAAGCAGCAGTGTCCGGACCAGAACGGCACCTGAATGTCTAAACTTCCTCGTGCTACTCCTGATCTTAGGCATAAATACTTGGCATTTGACAAAGTTCCATTTATTATTCCATTTATCAAAAGTTCAGGCAGAGGAACCTTCTGGTTCAAGCTTGCACCATGTTAAGTTGGATTTACACTTTTTAAACATAACATTGGAATGTCTTGAACAATGGCATAAAATGGTTAAGGTGCAACAAAGTTTGCCCGATTTAGAATAAATTCCAGGCAGTAGTCCCCCCAATATAATGTCACTTGAATGGGCCTTGTAAGAGAGGTTCCAACTGAATGGTCAGAAGACCAGATAAGATTTTTCTTCATTTGGTTTTTAAAGTTCTTTATTTAATACTTACAAATACGCGAGATGTAGACACAGGAAACATACATAAAATAATAACATTAAGCCTCTAGCCTGAAACAACAACTGAAGACCATATAGAATACAATCAATCAATCAGACAATTATTAAATGAATCAGCCTGTACTCCTCCACTGCAGGATAGTGTCCTCGTGTATTAAAATTTGGAGTTTTCTGGCACAGGTAATTCATACTTAAAAGGAAATTCCGCAAAAATTGTAACCAGTAAGTTTGAAACTGAAAATAAACATATTTTATTTAGTACTTATTCATGTAAATAAATTATGAAGATTTCAAAACATTCTAAAAAAAGGATCAATTTTAGAATCCATCCATTGTTTATTATAAATACCAATGTTGCACAGTAACGATTTTTACTGGGAGGGCCCCGCATGAATTTGCAATAGACCTCAGATGGTGAGACGGACTGTTGCCTAGGACCTATTGATAGGGAAAGTGATGTTTTGAGTAATTGTCTGTATTTGGGATAATCTAAATTACATTTATGAAAGGGATCACTTTCCAAACCTCTTTTGTTTACCCCGTAAGTTTATCCCAGAAAAGTCAGTTAGTCCTTTAGGTACTCAAATTTCGATTTAATCGTACTTAAAGCGGTTGCAAACGAATTAGCATTAGTTTTGTCCCACGTAAAGAATTCTGCTCCAGAAGAGGATGGTTTCCCACAATAGTTCTCATCAAAATCAGGACCTAAGACTTTAATTTGCAATTTTGTGTTTCCAAACAGATTTCGTTCCCGAATCTTAGAAAAAACAATTAGTCATGCCCATCCTCAAGTCTCAGAAAAGCTCCGATGACCCAAATGGTATCCGTCCTATAGGTCTTTTATCTGCATTATGAAAGAACTATAACATCTCATTAAAATCGCTTGAGTGGCTTGTAGAAAATAGGGACATTTTACTTCGAACGCAGTACGGTTTCAGAAAGGGAGTGGGAACTGTAGATAGTACCGCAGTACTTGTGACTGATATCAGGATAGCTCTAGTAAAATTTTGTCTACTGTGACTTATTTCTTAAAAGCTTTCTTAGATTATTTCCTCAGCTTACGATAGTGTCATCCTTAGAATTCTTAGAAATAAATTGCTTCAGCTAAAGATCCCTCCAAAGATTGTTCGGTACATTCACGTAATGGCGCGGTCTGTTACTCTCCGGTTGCCAGAGATAATTGTTATGGATAGGCCTTCCTCCACGTTCGGTGTTAAGCACAAAACTTTTTAATCGGTATACCCACTACATGAATTCTAACCTTATTATAACTGTGAAATCCTACAGTATGCTGATGATGTGGCTCTGCATGTCTGTGACAGTTCGATTGAGGACGCAGCAGGTTATTTGAGTTTCCCTTAGTCACTGGCTCTCTGTCAGCTCAAAAGAGTACCTATATTGGTATTTTCTAGAAAACATCGTATACCCGACATCGAGGTAAGCATTAAAAATATTCCAATCCCTCTGAAGTCGCAGGTGAAATTTCTAGGTCTATCTTGATCCTAAGTTAACTGGCGTCCATCATATTGAACAGCTAGTTAAAAATGTGAACGCGTTTACACCATCCTGCGCGGTCTTGCTGGGGTTTATTGGGGGTGCTCATCCCCTTAGTCTTAAATTAGTATATAATACTCTGATTAGAGGCGTTATTGATTACGGTTGTTTCACCCTGGAGCCAATGAATAAAACCTCCCTAGTTAAGTTAGATCGCATGCAATACAAATGTTTGCGACTTGTTTTGCCATTCAAGTTGAAGCCGTTGAAGCCGTTGATCCGCCTTTTCATCTTCGAAGCCAGTTTCTTTCGGACCGCCTCATAACCTAAGTTTGATTCAGTACGTCTCATATCCTACCTCCAATTACAAGAGCTTGATTCCCTTACCTATAAAAGTTCCTACAATCACAAAGAACTTCCTTAAATTGTGAAGAGTTTCTGATGGTCTGAAAATTTCAGGGGTTTATATTATTTTTTATTACAGCTATGATGTATTACAGTATAAGCCTACCTATAACTATTCTGAGCATCGGTATAGGTAAAGACGATCCTTCAGCTTATTCCAACTTAAATGCTGCTGTAAGTGAACGATGCGATGATTCGTCGAAATGACGAACCAGTGAAAAACGAAGGTCTGGATACCTGGTCACTCAGGTATTTTGGATAATGAGAATGCAGAAGCTATCGCTAAACATGCCTGTACTCACGAAGTGAACTTAAATCCCTCGTCTCACTATCCCTATGACTTACTAGCGTTGTAAAAGCACGATTTCATGTCCACTGGTCGATGCTGTGGGAAGAGAGTTGTCGCTTCAAGGGTTCTCTCTGTGACAGCGGTTCGTCTGTGGACCGCTTTACCTCTGAATATTCGCCAGTCTCCTTCTGTAGACGTGTTTAGAGAGAAGGTGCATGACCATTACTTTGGACTTCAATAGAGTTATCCAGTATCTATGTAGTATTTTATATTTATATTATATTAAGTATATAATATAAAAATTGTATGTAAGTAATATTGATTATTAGTATGTATGTAGATTGCAGTAAATATGTATTTGAGTATCATTTTATTTCTCATGCTATTTTATGTGTATTTAAATTATATTTTTAATATTTACTTAACCTAGGTTATGTAATAAATCACTTTTATATTATATTGTTTACTGGCACTACCCCTTCCACTGTCCGCCCTATCGTGGGTTAGCTGGAAGAAAATACTAGCTAGTATTAAGCTCGCCTTTGTACAAATTTGTTTTTAGTGCAATTAAGAATTTTCATTCATTCAATCGGTCACTGTTGTTTATTTAAATAAAATCAGAGTGCGTCATAACTCGCTTTGTGATTGTGGTCTTGAGGGTGATCTGGACCACATAGTCTTGAACAATCCAAAAAATATAAATCAATTAACCTGTATTTATTCCATCTTATCTGCATTCTATCTGTAGATATTCCACTCCCATCAATTTCATGATTATTAACGCATTTATCATCGTCCATGATCCTCTACGTTTCAGCTTAGTTTACTGTTGTATAATGTTTCAGAGTTGCTATAGTTTGCTATTCATTTAGTTCATACTACATAGTTTAAAGTGTTCACAAAGAAATCAAAGGTATTTCTGACTTGACGTAAAACGTAAAAGACTTTGGCAGCATTTGTCGACGTCGCGTCTGCTGGTTGCCAAATCTACAACCAATAATAATAAAATACACTCCAAACTTTACTCATCTCATAAATTTACTGTGAATTACCGGTACCAGCTTGAATGGTCTTCTTATTCAAGTGCTATTCGGCACTTCTATTTAGGAATAGCCTTGCAAGTTGTGAATGAAATGAATTTTACCACAGGCATTTTTCTGCTTGAGTAATGTGTAATTTTAACTATTGATTAATGTCCGATATCTCTGGTATTGATTGACAATTTCAAATCTTCTATTATCATTCTTCTATTATAAGTCCCACTCTTTAAATTCATAACATGCAATAAAGTTACTATCATATTTTATGTTATACTAGCTGACCCAGCGATCATCGTACCGCCTAACAGTCGATTCTTTAAGTTTTTTTAATTTTTCTATCCGTAAGAACCATCCTCGTACTTCAAGGAATATTCTAAAATTAGTAGATTGTTAACCGAGGGTGGAAAGAATCAATTCCCGAGGTATTTAGACAATATTTCGAGTAGGAATTGAGTCTTTTACCGTGTTAAACACTCTATTTTCCACTCATTTTTAATATTCAAATCTTAGTTTAAAAGATAATCACCTATTTTTTTGAATTCCGTCACAGATACTTATAACAGATTGGTATCCCGCCAATTTAGGTCGACTTTTTAAATTTTAAATATCGAACTCACCGCGTAATCGTTGCGGCTTATTCCGCTCAAAGAAGTTTGCGCTAAGTTCACACTGGCTGTTCAGAAACCCACATGGCCGCAACATTTTTTTTTATTACTTTTTTTACATCAATCTCTTCACAACTGACAGAAGTTCTATTTTTAAAGTTCATTCCGGCCTTTAGGTGGGAAGTAATTTGTATGAGTTTTTCCCTCACTAGGGCGGGAAGCAGCATTTTCCACCCAATAATCAGATCAAAACAACACTACTTTCAGAGTATAAGAAATGAAAATCGGTTCAGCTGAACTCGAGATTTGCGCTTACCAACACATTCTTCCAACACATTCATTCGATTCATTTTTATATTATAGATTAATATCTTAATGTATAAAATCTTAAGGTATCTTAAGGTGTCACAAATGGGTACCAAGACCAAGTAACATTAATTTATAGAATACTTTCAGTCTCTTAGGTCTTGTGTTCAAATATCCTATAATAAAATAAATATAGTTTAGTATCATAAAGTATCCTCGCTGTATGAGATGGGTGGTGCATTGGATTGTATGGAGAGTAATATTTAATCTTAAGATAAATTATTGTAGCATCTTTACCATGTGAGACATGCTCAGCAGACCGTTATTAGCTCAGCTGGCAGGTAGACCATAACTTTAATGATATTTAAAACAGTACTTATCACTTACATGTGTGTAATACACATATCTTATCATTACTTACCTACTTAGACAATTTATTATTTCGTGTTCTTTGGATAATTTGCTTATCACCTAAAGACAATATTTAGTTGAGTAAGAAAGAATCCTGTCATAAAACTCAGATAAAACAAAACTAGACAGTAAAATAATGCTGGTTTCTTACTACTTTAGATCGTTTTCTATTGATCGAAATAGTCTCACAAGTTGACTAGCTAACAGAGCTAGTAGCTGTTCATGTAAGCACAAGTAAACAAGTCTTATTTTTTAATGTTAGAGTGAAGGAGGGAGAAGGAAATGGTAAATTTTGGGCAATGCAACTCCTCAAACTACTCTTTTTAGATTGCGACACTTGTTTGGTGATCGTTTCCACCCCATTTCAAATTTCCACCCTGAATATCTCTAGAATAATATAACAATATCTCTTGAACCCATAAATACATATCTAAAGATGTGTCTATACACTCTGAAAGTTCCTCCCGACAAATAAGTGTACGAGTATATCAACGTTGCTAGTTTATTCACTCAGGATATAGCTCATTATGCGAGTACTAGGGTGGGATGTAATAAAATGTCGCAGGCAATTCAGACGCCTAGCTCAATTTGCTTGTTGCCACAAATGGTGTGATCCTATCTAAGCATGTGCGAGTAATGTACACTGCACTCGATCTAAATCTCGCGTTGTAATCTCAATGAATATTGTTGTTACCATATTAAAGGTCTTTAAAAATCTTGGATATCACGTAAAGGGGTAAAAAAGTGGATAACTTTCTTAATTCACACCCAATGATTTAAGTAGGAAGACCGAAAAACTTAATGTTCCAGGTCCAATATTTTTAACATCACTTTTTGGACAACAAGAAGAAAAAGTTCTTCAAAATCTACGTAGATTTAGAAGACTTAAAGTAACGGTTACCTCCAGGGCTTAGGAGGATATAGACAATGCTACTACCCACTATAAAAAATAAAAACTGACTTCCGTACACTAAGATACGTGCCCATAGTGGACACAATAACGTACGGCTTACAATAAAATTGTGTACTTTGACTTAAATTCCGGATAGGTGCAACGGGACTTTAGATCTAGGTGTTATTGACCTAGTCATCATCTGACTCTATTTGTCTAGTGTAGCAACTGATAATGAGACTATTATATAATACATTTCAACTTAAATTCCGGGTTTCTAGGTGCAACGGTGGCTAAGGCGTAAATGCCATGTCGAAAGTACGACCATGGCAGCCGAGACTTGAGATAGCCATAAGGCAGAGGTCTTGTCTTTCTAAAAGTAGTCAACCACCACAGAACATGTTCTGTGTAGTCAACACTGTAAAAATGTTACTGATTATTACCGATAGCGGAACAGCTCTAGAAAGTTAAGAATTGTGTTTCGTTCCCACGACCAATGAAAGCCATAATTTTTACTAGATATATTTTTATTGCGGAAGCGTTACAATAGCAGTAACAAAACCCATTTATGTTATTTTCTTCTATGGTTTTCTTTTCGCTTCGACGAAAACCACGCTTATTATAAAAACCCATTTTTATACTCTGTAACCTGTAACTTATAATTTACACTAATTTACACTACTGGACGACCGGAGACCAAAGTTGATAATGAAGAATTGAAGGCTATTGTGGAAGATCTCAAAACACGTCCGAGATAGTTCCAGGCTGTGGTGATAATGATAAAACTGTGTTAATCCACGTGAAGCAAATTGGGAAGGTGAAAGCTTGAAAGATGGGTGTACGAATTGAGTGAAGCAAATCAACAAATGCGTCGACTGCTGCGCGTTACGATACTTAACCAGCAGAATAACGAAGGGATTTTAAATTCATTACCTGTGATGAAAAGTGGATCCTGCACGATAATCGAAAGCGCTCATCGCAATGGCTGAACTTACCACCCAATCGTGCCCCAAGCAAAAATTGACTGAATAGTAGATTGTTAACTGATGGTGGAAAGAATCAATTCCCGAGGTATTTAGACGCACGAGCGCAGCGAGGGCGGCTATAGTCCGAGTAGGAATTGATTCTTTTACCCGTGTTAAACACTCTACTTTTCATTTCGAATATTATGAAGAAAATAAAAACTCAATTTTAATATTCAAATCTTAGCATAAAAGATAATCACTTATTTTTTTAATTCCGTCACAGTTACATAATAACAGATTAGTATTCCGCTAATTTAAAGTTCATTCCGGCCCTTAGGTGGGAAGTAATTTGTATGGGTTTTTCCCTCACTAGGGAAAGAGCAGCATTTTTCACCCAATAATCAGATCAAAACAATACTAACTAACACAACAACACTACTTTCCGTGTAATAAGAAATGAAAAAAAAGTTACTTGTGAGCGTTGTCAGCAACTGCAAACCATGATGGATGAGCAAGCTGCTAAACAACTGTAGCTAGTCAATCGCTCTAGGCCACCGCTGCTTCAGGACAACGCTAGACGACACACTGCATAATAGACGGCTGCCAAATTAGAGGAGCTTGAATTGGAATATCTAAGACAGCCCTACCCTACTTTTCGGACCTTAAAACTTCTTGCAAGAGAAAAAATTCAACTCCGATGGGGCAGTCGTCGTCGTCGTCAGGCTATACTAGTCCACTGCTGGACATAGCCCTCCCCTAAAGAGCGCCACGTTGTGCTATCATAGATGGGGCAGTCAAAATGTCATTGATTCCCGGCCAAATGGTTTTTTTAGTAAAGAGATCATTGAGGACAAAAAACCTAAGAAATGGCAAAAGTACATAGATGGTACCTACATACTTTGATAAAAAAAATTATTATAATAATAAAAATATATGATCAAAACGAACTTCTCCAGCGAAGTTCGATCATTATTGTATGAATAGCTCCATTCGAAGATATTGGTAAGATAGATTTAGATTACCAAGTAGTTTACTTTATTGTACTAGGTAGATTCGCACGCTTTTAGATTAAAATCGATTGAAAATCGAATAACAACAAAATCGATGTACCGGTTACCTACCCTTCCGCACTTCCCGAATCGAGTCATTACTTTAGAGTTCAGTAAAAACTTATGTCTTATTCATGGGTTGTGGAGGGTGGGTACCTACCTATGTGTTCGAATGGAGCTATTCATATAATAATAATCGAACTTCGCTTGAGAAGTTCGTTTTGATCATATATTATATTTCATAGCTCCATACTTCAGATATAGGTAAGATAGGTTTAGATTACCAGGTAGATGTTCAGAGAACTAATATAGCTTCAAAAGTTTTTGTTCTGAACATAGGCCTATAACAGGAACGTTAAACATGCGAAGTGAAATGTCAGTTAAACTTAGTTTTAATTAAGTATTTAGTTTTAATAATGGTTACGGAATCAGTTTAAACAAAATACACTTAACTCTTTGATTTCATTATTATATATGTAAGTTTTTCATACAATAATTAATCCTTATCTCTAGGTGTAAACAATGCTTTTGCAAAGTTTTCAGCAAGAATAGGGCCATTATAAAACTTAGCAAAAGCTTGCAAGTTAGGTGTCCAGCTAGCAGTCTTCCGTATGGTATCGACGGAGACGCCGGCTGCACGCGCGCTCGATGTGGCGGCGTGCCGCGTGCTGTGCGCGCTGAACGTCGCCACATCGATACCACTCGCGTTTAACACGTTCTTAATCCATCGACTGATGGTTTGTGATGTAGCACACCTGTGTGGACGTGTGTGTGTTATAAACAATCTGTATAATTCATTAGACTGTCTTATGTTTTTAGTTACAGCTAAATAATCTTCTAAGCATTTTGCGGGACAATTAGGTTTGTCACGAAAGTAGGGTAATATCAAGGTCGTCTGTTCACGCCCTGGGGCTGATGTTTTGACGAGATCTGATATAGTTATTATTATTTGATTTTGGGAAATCACAATATCGTTCGCCTTTATAATTGAAAGTGTTTGTACACGATGTGCAGTGCACAAAGCAATGAGAATAGCCAACTTTTTTGTCAGTTTATCAAGAGGTAAACTTATGTTTGGGTACCATACTGTAATAAAATCAAGCACCGTTTGCGGATCCCATATGTGATTATATTTTGGTACGCTTTGTCTTGTTTTAAAGGCCCCTTTTAACAATCGCGATACTTGTTCATTAGAACCTATATTGTTACCTAAAAGTAACGAAAGGGCAGACCTGTGACTATTGACTGAACCGTATGATGCACCTCTCTTGTATTGTTCTGTTAAAAAAAGAATGACTGATGTAATTTGAGCTTCCAGAAATTGGCAGCTATTGTACAGTAATTCCACCATAACCTGTAAGTTGTATTATACTGCTTCACTGTCCCAGTTGAGAGAGAAGCTATCATAAGGTCTATCGCTTCGCAGGGAACACCCCGTTGTGTGAAAGCCTGCCTGAGACTATTGAGGCACCCAGGGTAATCTCCTGAGGTAGATGAACCCTGTAACGAGACCGTAAAGCGTCGTTTAAAAGACTATATCAGATATTCGTAAACTGTTCAAAAAGGGAAACCATGCCTGAGAGGGCCAATGTGGAAATATAAAGATTCCTGTTGATTTTTCACTAAAATTTTTTTGTAAACATTTAAGGATTACTGTAAATGGAGGAAAGCAGTAGAAATAATAGGGATGCCATGAAAACGTAAACGCATCAACAATAAAATCGTCCGGGTCGGGCCTCCACGAGACATATGTCTCACATTTGGCGTTGGAACGAGAAGCAAAAAGGTCTATGTGAGGTTGGCCAAATTGTTCAACAATTGTCTGGAAAGAATGCAAACTAAGTTCTAATTCAGTATCTGGATTAATAACCCTTCTTGACTCTTCATCGGCTTCTACATTGTCCTTTGTATTTATGTACGACGCAAATACCCAAAGCTTACGTTCTTCGCACCACTGCCAAATGGACCTTGCTAATTCATTCAAGTGAGGGAACTGTATTCCAACCACTGTTGATGTAACTTATGGCGGTTGGGTTGTCTATCCGCAGCAATATGGCGCAATTGGATGTATTTTTTGCAAAATATCTTAGTTCAAGGAAAGCGGCTTGGAGTTCCAAGTAATTAATGTGGAACTTTAATTCACTTTCTTTCCAATGTCCATTTGCACGCATATTGTTACAGACAGCGCCCCAACCAGTTAGTGACGCATCCGTGAATATTTCTACTTCATAGGTAGCTGGAATTACAGAATTCTTAGCAGTTAAAATATTTTTCTCCCACCAATTTAAATCAGGTAATATGTGGGTAGATAGTTTTATCTTTATATCATAATTTATGTGGTTTTGTATGGCAAGAAATTTTTCCCTCTCCAATTTCTTCGTATAAACACAACCGTATTTCACAGCTGGGCAGGCTGCTGCTAGTGTTCCAATAAACTGAGAAAATTCTCGGATAGTGCATTGGGGCAACTGAAGAAATTTTTGTGTAAATTGTAATATAGTACGCTTTTTTTCGGGTAATGTTAAAGTAACATATCGACAGTGTCAAAGATAAAGCCTAAAAATTTACATTGTTGTCTGGGCACAAGCACACTTTTTCGTAATTAATTACGAAACCCAGGCATTCGAGAATTTTCACCGTTTCTTGAACGTTAAGGAGACATTCATGGTATGTATGTACTAGACAAAGCGTATCGTCCAAATAAGAAACTGAACTAAACCCACGACCTCTTAAATAACCGACGACCTCTTTCATTATTTTGGTGAAAGTCCTTGGTGCTGTTGAAAGACCATAAGGCAGTGCATTAAATTTGTACGTTATGTAACGCCCACTATTATCCTCAAAATTAAACTTAAGATATTTTTTGTCATCAGGATGTACGGGAACTAAAAACTATGATTCTTTTAGGTCAATTGTAGCCAGGTAACCGTTAATACGTAGTAAACTGGCGGCTGTTCTATGATCTTCCATTTTAAAATGATCTTTTTGTACGAATTTATTAAAAGACTTTAAATTTAAATTGAATCTAAATGTACCGTTTGGCTTCGGGGCTAAAAATATCGGCGATAAATATTGCGTTTCTTCATTATCACTGCACACTGACACTGCACCTAAGTCAATTAAATAAGCAATTGCAATTTTCATATTATTTTTCTCAATCGGAGAAAAAGTTTGGCGTAATTTAGATGGCATATTGGTTTGTCTCACTGTGATAGTAATAGGTATACGATAGCCGTTAAGTATACAGTCTAAAACAAACTTATTTTTAGTTACATTTAGCCAGCAATCGTAGTAATGATGTAATTTGCCCGCGTGTACCTGTACTAATGTCGCGTTGGAGCACGTCCTCTCGCTGACTGCTGCCTGATCTGCGACTCCGCTTGCGGTGGCGGGGCGGCGGCGGCGGCGGTGCCGCGTATGTCGTTGGAGTTTGAATTCTCCTGTAGTTCGTGTTCGGTGTCGATCTGCTCGGAGTGTTGGTCCCCCCTCGCCCCTCCCCCCCCCCCCCCCTTGTTGGTCGACGAGGGATATCGAGGAGGGTTTGTCCAGTTTCCCGACTGTCGAACTTTGTTAGGTGGTTGCGACACAAATTTGTTTGTCGTCGGGGCATTTCTTTTTATTTGTAGACCTTGTTTTTCTATGGACTTAGCTGCTTTTTTCTGTTAGTTTGTTTCCAAATAAGGTTTCATCACGTTCTTCCTCATGTATTATGTTTGTAAATGGGTGAATATATGAAAAAGGTATTTTTAGTGTCCCCTGAGAAAAAGTTATGTATTTTAATTGGTATTAAATATCTAGCATCTTCGTAATGTGTGTGTATGTATAATGTTATGGGCCAGAAGATAAATTGTTTTTTTAAAATTTTATGGGCCCCAGGGGAAAATGTGTAGTCAGGGGAGTGACACCATGGACAGAGTAATGACAAATTAAGACAGGGAAGTGACATCCTATAAGTTTTTTATATGTTAAATAAAATATATCAATAAAAGTTGCTATTTAATCATTTTTATTATATTATTAATTAAATTCTATCAGTCTCAAGTGTTACATGTTCTTTTTTTAATTATATTTATGACGAGATCCTAATACAAAGTTAATTTGAATATAAAGACAAAAAATTAAATAAAAAATCAAACCTCTTTTTAAAAATAAAATAACAGAATTAAAGTGTAGGTTGAACCTATCAGTTTCCATTTAAGATATCAGGCTTTAACATTTATCATTGAGAGCAATGAACAATTAATTAATTAAATTCTATCAGTGTCAAGTGTTACATGTTCTTTTTTTTATTTATATTTTATCACGAGATCCTAATACAAAGTTAATTTGAATATAAAGACAAAAGAATTAAATAAAAAATCAACCCTCTTTTTAAAAATAAAATAACAGAATTAAAGTGTAGGTTGATTCTATCAGTCTCCATTTAAGATATCAGGCTTTAACATTTATCATTGCTCTAAATTCTTTGTACTTATTACTTCTTTAAGAAAAAAATAACGTAAGCTATAATTTTCATTATAAAATCAACATTTTGAAATTAGTACTATATTTTTAAAGAAAAAAAATACTTTCTTAAACACTAACAACTACTTTTTTTCATATACTTCCACTGTCTTTTGCAATTTGTAAAATAACCTATTACCCTGCATATTGGGTAGCTGACTATATTGGGCACTGGTAATTTTTTAATGTTTTGTTCCCATCTTACATTTGCGACATCATTATCATCTAGTTTAAAAAGAGTTCCATTGTTAGAACTTATCTTCAGAAAGGTCACTAAGATCTCTCCTTCCTCTTCGTCAAAATCAGATGAACACACGCCAGCATATCTATACTCTTTATTTTTATTCTGGTATTGTATAAATACAAAATCACCGTTTTTATATTTGCAGCTTGTATCATCGATAGACTTTGATCATGAAGGCATATTGGCGCTATCATTGCTATCAACTGCAACATGCGAATTTGTAATATTTTGTGGGAGACATTTTTTGTGTGTATCGTCATCAGACTCTGAGTATATTTCAGCAGCATCTAATTTGGCAGGATTTTTGTATGCATAAGTGATTTCACCCAAGTTGAAGTGACTACAAAAGTTACAACAAAAGCAACTTAGGCTTTTCATATTCAACTTTGGACCTGTAAAGACATTACCTCGCACTTGGTGTACCTTCAGCGTTCAAACAAAAGGCTTGATAAGCGATCTATTTTCTTCAATAACATTCTTTTGTAATTGAATTTCCACTTCGGGTATGATGAAATTTTTTATGCTTTTTAGTTTTTTCTCTCCATATTTTTCTAACATTTTTTTTTTCTCTTTCACTCATATCTTTTATACTCTTTATTTGACCATTTTCCTTCTTTCTTTGATATTTCAGTTTCTCTTTCTCTTTTAACTGTTCATTCTTAACTGGATCATTTTTTATTCTCTGGTAACGTAATCTTTCAGCTTCACGTTTCTTTTTTAGCCTTTCTTCCCTCGTTTGCTTCTTTTTGATCTTTGCCATGATTCCAGCTTATGTATGAAAATCGAGAACTAGAATAAATAAACGTAAATTATAAGAAAGAATATTAATAAGTAGCATTTTAAGTCATTTCCCTGGCTGTAATGTATTTCCCCTGGCATACAAAATGCCAGGGGAGTGGCGCCAGAGAAGTGACAAAATCGCTAATAACCTCAAAATACAGCTAAACACTTATGTGCTTCTACATTTCTTTGTTATTATCTCTTCTGGCTCACAATTATTATATTTTTTTATAAATTCAAACGTACGTAACAATAAAATGACAAAATATACACTTACCAGGGTAAATACTGCAACGACTGGCACCAACACGCTTTATGACACCGCAATGGCTACTGACGCGACGCCGATTTGAAAATCCTCGCTGCGATTGACTTGTTGCTATGTTCACTTAATTCAATACGCGCCTATCAAGGTCAAACGTTGGCGTTTACGATTTGTTTCTGGATAATTGTAACTAAATTTCGCCAGGTGTAGGTGACACTACTTAGCGGGACTCGAAACTTTGTTATTATTTGTTACGTTCCGAATATTTTATATACTTTTATTTCATGAAATTGTGTTTTATACTATATTTAGTTACATCATTGTTCAGGAGATATCATTATATGATTTAAATAAAAAAATGTATGCTTACAAGTTCATTAAGATTAGGCAATGGGGCATGCCAGGGTAGTATACATTTTTCAACTTTTTGATTGTTACTAGTTTTTACTAGTCTAAAGTTATATAGTCAGCGTAATTTAAATACAAGGATTAAATAAAACACGATATTAGCAGTTACTTTCAAGATATGGGACAATAAATAAATTAATTTTGTTAAAGATATCTGATGGGGCCATTACAATCCCAATACTGTATATTGACCCAAATGACTTGTCCAAGCAGGGTGTTATTAGTTTTGTGCGTGTCTGTGTTTCCGTGTAGTGGAGATCACATAAAAGTCTGCATCCTTCTGACAGAAGTTTTATAACGTCGACTTTCTTTCCGTCATTTATTAACGTTGACATAGCTTTGGAAATAGCGGTTATTCCCAAGCCCAGCTGGCTTTGTTTCAACTCGATCTTCTTGACTCTCGCTCGAACTACGTCGGCGACGGCCGCAGTGATTTCGGGGTTTAGACTTGGGGCTTTTAAAAGCCGACAATTATCAGGCACTTTGTGATCTTTTGACAATTTCTCTTTTACTCCTTTTGTGAGGCCTTTACGAAGTATAGGTGGCCAACGTTGGGCTAAATCTGAGTGAATATGTTCACCATAGATTGGGGTATCTTCAGCTGGATCGCCAAGGGCTAACCGTATTTCGGGGTCTAGCTCCAAATTTGTATCAGTGGTTGTTTGAGGAATCGCTGTCTCATCTGTGCAAGTAGGTGTGTCCTGGGGTAATCCACAGGAATTCCCATATTCTCGGTGGCCGCGAGATTGTCATCAACTATAATAGTTGAGTCTAAGTTAGCAGACATTTCGATTTCTGAAAATAAAATGATGTTGTTTTTAATTTCTTTATATTTTAGTAGAAAACCTTGTGTTTTCAACGAGTTTGCACTTGTTAACTGCCACGAGAAAAAATATGTTTTAACCTTCGTGTGTGACCCACGGTCAACCCCCAGGTTTTTCGTCGCATCATGTCTCGCCATCGTGTGTAACCCGCAGTTAACCTCCCGGCAGACTTACATATGCTTTACGTAGTTGAAGTGATTAATTTATAAAAGACACTTTATACAGCATGGACAGAACTTACCTTCATTTTCCGAATCCGAATAAATAATTGCTCGACGACGACGGCGAGCCGTTTGTTCCTTTTGTTGTTCTAGTTTCTTAATTTTTTTGTGGTAACGACTAATAAGAATGTCTTCACTTCTTCGTTTCGACATGATAAACTTGTTGAAAAAGAAAATACTTATTTAAGTAGCGATGTGTGCGTCCTCTACCGCGCACGAAAAAGTAATGACTCGATTCGGGAAGTGCGGGAGGGTAGGTAACCGGTATATCGATTTTGTTGTTATTCGATTTTCAATCGATTTGAATCTAAAAGCGTGCGAATCTACCTAGTACAATAAAGTAAACTACCTGGTAATCTAAACCTATCTTACCTATATCTAAAGAATGGAGCTATGAAATATAATCGACTTTATGTTCGCTCTATCGATCTAACACTTGAGTTAAAAAGCATATTTCTATCTAAAATAGAAGCTAAGAACCTCGCAAGAATGACATTCGAGCATGGATGTTTTTTTTGCATTCGAGCTTACAATCTATAAAACTATGTCCACCAGACACCAGAGAATGGGTTACTGAATGAAAGTATTTTTGGAACAAAGTATTTTTAACATGAAAACTTAAGTTTATTCTTTGTCTCAATTTTCGTCTCTGAAAATCTTCACCAAAACATCACCAAATTGCTCTGTGACAAATTTTACGCCATATTTTTGAAACATAATTAAGCACATTACTAAACGATGGGCCCTGGTACGCCATTGAAGAGTTCCGTTCTCTCTGAAAGTCTTCATTAGATCTTCACCAACTAAAATAGGACCAATCAATCAAATCAATTTATTTCAACGAAAAAGGAGTGTTGTGTATGCATATACCTAGTTATATCGATGAGTGTGTTAGACAATTGTATAAGGGTGCAGTCAGTATTAAACGATCTACCTATCGTATCGCTTGGCTTTCATTTCGTACCCGCAGATAGTTCAGTATTATTTGATACAAGTGTTCCATCCTTAAGGAGTTCACCGACGCTGTTGTTTACGTGCACGAGTGTATTCGTACAATTGTTTTTCATAGTGTGCGAACCAATTAGAAGATTAGAACGCTAGTAGATGACTGGACAGACGTGTACGTGAACCTAATATTTATAGTATTGTGCATGTAATGAAAACGCACACATCTTCAAAAGTGGCGACAGCGGTACCGGACTTATTTCGCGGTTAGGGCATATCTCCTTCTTTCTATGATCTGAGGGTCTAATATACCATACAATGCTATAGAGTCCGCGCCAGCGCTGAATTCCTTCGAGTTAGGTCATTCTCGTCCTTATTTCAATTACTAAAAGCAGATTCCAGCTGCAAAATTACTTTTCGGCGTTTTAGTTCCTACGTTTAGAATTTTTCTGTGTGAAGTTGGTTGTTACTGGTGTTTTCTGAAATCGGTCCTTAATAGTAGATTATTAAACGAGGGTAGAAAGAATGAATTCCCGAGGTATTTAGACTCCCGAGGCTATAGTCCGAGTAGGAATTAATTCTTTTACCCGTTTTAAACGTTCTACTTTTCATTTCGAATATGAGGACAATAAAGACTCATTTTTAATATTCAAATCTTAGCATAAAAGATTACCAATTTTTTTGACTTCCGTCACAGATACTATAACAGATTAGTACCCGTAATACAGAGAATAGTGTAAAGAGGTTCGAAATTTCACTGATGCCGCGGTGAGTCGCCCATTAGCTCAGTTGGATAGAGCGCTGGCACGGATACCCAGAGGTCGCGGGTTCGAATCACGGCATGGGTGGAATTTTTAGCCTCTAAATAGGTTTTTAAGATTAGTACCCGCCAATTTATTTCGACTTTTTAAATTTTAAATATGGAACTCACCGCGTAATTGTTGCGGCTTATTCCGCTTAAGGAAGTTTCCGCTAAGTCCACACTGGCTGTTTAGGAACTCACATGGCCGCAGAATTTTTTTTATAAATTTTTTTAAAAAGCCTATCTATTGTGCGTTCACGTTAACTTGATGCGTGAGAGAATTGGTAACACTGAGATGTTTACTGTTACCATGTTAAATAAGAAATCATTCCCATTACTTGGGGAAAATAAAAGGATTGAGGGCTTGTTTAACCATCTTCCGATTAGGTCCAAAAGCTAATTCACATGTTATGTCCTTGTTACCAATTCTCTCACGCGTCAAGTTAATGTGAACGCACTGTAGTACGTATACAACTTTTCACAGCTGACAGTATTCTATTTTTAATAGTAGATTATGCATTAAGGGAATAAAACCATGTATTACGTCATGGGCGGTATATTGAACCCTGAGCGGAGCGAAGGACTCCGAGTTAACTCCCGAGCGCAGCGAGGGAGTTAAATTTTAACTCCTGAGCGAAGCGAGGGAGTTATGTAGAGTCCTGAGTGAAGCCAGGGGTTCATACCGCCCGAGACTAAGACATGTTTTATTCCAGAGGTGAATACTCTACTTTTCACACCATCTGGGAGACAATAAAATTTTTCTTTTTTTTATTGGTGTTTCGCGCGGTCACACGACACAGTAGTTCAGAAAAAAAAGAAAAAAGAGGTGAGTTTCGAACAACTTTTCGAATTGCAATGCGGGGCTTCTTCATAGTTTTCATGCGAATTTTGACATTCTAAATTCAAATCACTTTATTCCCTAGGGAAATTCTTCATTATTATTGCCCTCGAGAGACAAGGCTATGCTTTATGATGATATTTGACGGTACGTAATAAGGCATTGTCGAGCAGGAGGTGTGAAAAAAGCTTTTTTATTTCTTAATGCTGTTTCCCTCCATAGGGAGGGAAAAACTCACACAAATTACTTCCCACTTATAGGCCGGAATGAACTTTTCACACCTCCTGCTCGACAAAAAAGAAAAATTTTATTGTCTCCCAGATGGTGTGAAAAGTAGAGTATTCACCTCTGGAATAAAACATGTCTTAGTCTCGGGCGGTATGAACCCCTGGCTTCACTCAGGACTCTACATAACTCCCTCGCTTCGCTCAGGAGTTAAAATTTAACTCCCTCGCTGCGCTCGGGAGTTAACTCGGAGTCCTTCGCTCCGCTCAGGGTTCAATATACCGCCCATGACGTAATACATGGTTTTATTCCCTTAATGCATAATCTACTATTTCACACCTCCTGCTCGACAATGCCTTATTACGTACCGTCAAATATCATCATAAAGCATAGCCTTGTCTCTCGAGGGCAATAATAATGAAGAATTTCCCTAGGGAATAAAGTGATTTGAATTTAGAATGTCAAAATTCGCATGAAAACTATGAAGAAGCCCCGCATTGCAATTCGAAATTCGAATAGTTGTTCGAAACTCACCCCTTTTTTCTTTTTTTTCTGAACTACTGTGTCGTGTGACCGCGCGAAACACCAATAAAAAAAAGAAAAATTTTATTGTCTCCCAGATGGTGTGAAAAGTAGAGTATTCACCTCTGGAATAAAACATGTCTTAGTCTCGGGCGGTATGAACCCCTGGCTTCACTCAGGACTCTACATAACTCCCTCGCTTCGCTCAGGAGTTAAAATTTAACTCCCTCGCTGCGCTCGGGAGTTAACTCGGAGTCCTTCGCTCCGCTCAGGGTTCAATATACCGCCCATGACGTAATACATGATTTTATTCCCTTAATGCATAATCTACTATTACTAAACTAGGTATCTAAAACTAAACACAACCTCTTAAGGTAGACCTAGAGCTTTATTGTATACTGAAGGCCACGTTGATCTCGTCTAATTAACTACCATGCCGTCGGTCGGTCGGTCATGTCGGTTAGATTTCCGCTGGACTTTTTCGATCGGGCTTCCACCGAAACTCTGCATCAGCTCCTCTGTCCCTAGTACATTTTTAAAGGCGGGCTGGTTTGGACGGCGCAGACCAACATACAGTGGTCGGCGCCGGCCGCACCAATGGTCGAGCGAATCGAGCCTCGGACACGTCAATATAAACTTGCAATATTTTAACGTTAATAAAAATTTTATAACAGATGAATGCCTAGCATTTCTAAAGAAGCAAGCTTCTGATCTTGGGCTGGCCTACAAAGTTTACGAAGTGGTGGCCAAGAAGCCGATCGCTGTGCTGACATGGGAAGGCAGTCAGCCAGCGCTCCCGTCGGTGCTGCTCAATTCTCACATGGACGTCGTGCCGGTTTTTGAAGTAAGTCGACAGATTTTTTTATTTTATGTCTAAACCATGGACATGGATGTCGTGCCGGTTTTCGGAGTACTTAAGTCGACAAACATCTTTCTTCCATTGCTACGCCAGTTGGAAATAACAGACGGGCTATACGAGCGGTTTTGAAAACTCTTCCTCCTCAGGACCTAGGCACAAAACAGACTGCGTCACTACAGAGAGAAATATGAAGATTCATCATCACATAATATCGTCGTGATAAACTGTTTTTCTACTTTCAGAACAGTTGGAAGCACCCGCCCTTCAGTGCGCACATAGATGGAGACGGAAAGATATTCGCAAGAGGATCGCAGGATATGAAATGCGTCGGAATACAGTATCTCGAGGCAATACGGAAGTTCAAAGCTGCCGGGGTCCAGTTGAAGCGGTCTCTGCACGTGTCGTTCGTTCCGGGTACGTACGGATCACAGAGGATTAATAGGTACGAAGGCTTTTATGTCCAGCTTCACCTCCTGAAGTTGCATTCATATCAGCTTATATTGTACCTTTTACTAAGTACATTATAGTAATGTTGTCTGGAAGAGATCACTTTTAGTGATAAGGCCGCCGTCTGTACTCTTAGGTTAAGAAATATCTGTGTAATTTCCTTTTTTATGTACAATAAAGTGTTCTCTCTATCTATCTATCTATCTATCTATCTATCTATCTATCTATCTACATCCTAGCTATTATTTAGGAAGATTTATTGGAGTGACCATCGCAGCGTCAGGACTATTTTCCTTGACAAACGGAGGAGATGGTGATCGTACTATGTGGAGAGGCGCCGAAATATATTTGTTTATCTACCATCGAGTAGATGAACAAATGTATAAGAACTTGATAGAGGGGATATTAATTCTAATTGTTTCACCCAGGGTTCTTAAAAGTTTTTTTCTGATTCTTACTACTATCACTTCTAACACTTGTACAATTTTTCTAGTTACCTATATTCTTTTTGTTGCACTAACTCGTGCTAAGGACAATTTTTAAAAACCGATTTAGAGGCTAAAAATTCCACCCATGCCGGGACTCGAACCGGCGTCCTCTGGCTTACCAAAAAGGATTGAATTAAATGTAGTTTTTAATTGCTCTAAGAACGTTCTAGGAACGCTCTAAGACTTCTATGAACGTTTTCCAGAACAGATCAGGTAAATAGATCTACTTATTGCTTCACCTTAATTTCCAGATGAGGAAATCGGCGGCCATGACGGTATGGCCAAGTTTGTCCACACCGAGGATTTCAAGGCCCTAAACGTTGGATTCGCGCTGGACGAAGGCATGGCTAATCCGAGCGAAGAGTTCATTCTTTTCTACGGCGAAAGGAGTATATGGCGTAAGGAAACACTGAGCTGGTATTATGTATTAATGAATGTCATTTAAATAATTCAACAAAAATATGGTTTAAACATTATTTGGTCAGCACAAAATAAAATAGTCGAATTGATCAGTTGGAAATTCAAAACTTAGGTTATTACATCGTTTGTAATAACCTCATCATCGCATTAAATGATTAAAGTTAAACCAAATTGGTTTAATTGAATTAATTTATTTCCTGACCGCATGTTGCAGTTCATTCCACTGACCTAAATAATTGTTGGCTGATCTACTTTGCGGCTGGACTGCCTTATTATTACTTTATAGTTAACATAATCTTTGAATGAATGTTGATGAAGCGTAAGAGGTTGGTAGCAATTGGCAAACCTGGTATCTGCCTAGCCCTCCGGGGTACAGGCATAATGTTTATGAAATGAATGAACGATGCTCCTCATGACCGAAAAAAAAATAGACGTAATTTAGTTCTAATTAACAAACATGGGATGTACGGAAAGGTCACCCATCCAGTACCTGCCCGCGCCTGTTGTTGCTTAAGCCGAGTGATTGATTCCAATCACTCGGTCCCACTAAACCACGAGCGCTTCTCATTCATTAAATGTTTATTTATCAAATATATAGTAGATTGTTAAACGAGGGTGGAAAGAATCAATTCTCGAGGTATTTAGACTATAGTCCGAGTAGGAATTGATTCTTGTACCCGTGTTAAGCACTCTACTTTCATTTCGAATATGAGGAAAATAAAAACTCATTTTTAATCTTAGCATATAAGATTATTACCTATATTTTTGAATTCCGTCACAGATACTATTACAGATTAGTACCCGCCAATATATGCCGACTTTTTAAATTTTAAATACAGAACTCACCGCGTAATTGTTGCGGCTTATTCCGCTCAAAGAAGTTTGCGCTAAGTTCACACTGGCTGTTTAGAAATTTTTTAATTATTTTTTTTTAAAAAGTCTAATTTTACATAAAACTCTTCACAGCTGACAGTAGTTCTATTTTTAAAATTTATTCCGGCCCTTAGGTGGGTAGTAATTTTTATGAGTCTTTACCTCCCTATGGAAGGAAGCAGCATTTTCCACCCAATAATCAGATCAAAACAACACTACTTTACGAGTAAGTATAAGAAATTAAAAAGATATTTATCTACTAAAGAGATATTTTCATGGTCACAATACTATAAAAAATACTAGTCTTTATTACCTGCATCTAAATTTTACATATCATAATATTATTATTTATTTATATATCTATGTATGTGTATTTACTCAAAATTATACATAATATATTATGTTCATATGTATATTATTATCATGTGTATCGTACGTACTCGTATCATATCTATAAGTATTAGTAGGGTAATATAAATAAAAGTTAAGGCTTAGTGGTTTTAATGGTTCCGCAACTTATATCGCGGAATCTTATTTTTATCTCGTGTTTTTCTTAGCTCTTATTCTTTATTTTCTAGTCCTCAGAATCCTAAAGTCGGTTTCACTGGTTTCCTCCACACAGGGTATCCTAGCGAGGGGACCATCACCTACTGACGTTACGGGTTGAACTTAGTAGGCCACTAATTCTAATATTAAGGAATCTCCTCTTTGTTATTCCAGTTATTTTTAGGCTTAGTCTGTAACCCTGTATGAACTAAGAAGCAAATAAATGAATAAAGTATTTTGTGGGAGTGGTTTGGAAACTGTTTTCTAGTTATGACATCTACTTCATACCCTATACGTATGTTCATTTTAAAGTTGTAGTTAACATTGTTTTGCAGAGTTGCACATTCACTGCACGGGTCAGCCCGGTCACGGCTCCTTGCTTTTGCACAACACAGCTGGCGAAAAGGTGCTTTTTTTATTTTAGTTCAGTCCTACACACACGAATAATATGCCTAAGTACCACATAGGGTCCAGCTCAAATATGTGCAGGGTGCATTTTAAAGGTTTTATAGCCTAAAATATTTGGAAAAAGTACTTCATAACTTTTACAGTGAGTGTCCCACACATTTATATGGATGTAGGGGCACTTATACAGATTACGTAAAAAAAAAAAACAAAATGGGGTTTCACTTTACAACAAGAACAACCTGAATAAAAACCTTCAAAATCGCGGAAAGAATATTAGCTGTTCCATTTCATATTTACGGGAAAGGCTTGGGAACAGGTCTGAATTATTATTTTGAAGTTGCCCGTAAAAGTTGTTCACATAGACGAGGTGGTCCTGAACAATATTATAATACCCTATTGATACTGCATTATAATTTGTTTCCTTTGGACTATTTATTGCTGACTTGCCTATATTTTAGGTGGGTACTTGGATAATGGGTACAAATTCTGTAAGTTGTGTCAGGTTTCAAAATAATCATAGAATATAAATATTATAAATAATGTTATTGTTTCCAGCTGAGATATGTCATCGATAAATTCATGGACTTGAGACAGCTACAGAAGCGCATTCTGGAAAGTGATAGCACACTGACTGTGGGCGATGTCACCACGATCAATCTTACACAGATTTATGTTAGTATAACAAGTTTTTTTCTCAACAAACTTCGAAGAAATTACTACAATCAATGACTTAATAGGTTTAATTTTTTGACGAAGTTTTAAATAGTAGGTTTTATTCAGTGAAATTATTAAAGATATAGGGAAACAGGCAGCAATTTGCGTAATAGGTTGACATGCATGAATGTTGGTACAGTAGACAGCAGATAAAGATGAGAATATTCTCTTTATTTTTCACCAAAACAGAAAAACCATAAACATACGTTTATACTTTTGTTGCAAAGACGCCCGTAGCTGAGTAGAGAGCATGCGTGTAAAGAAAGACGTGCTGTCGATTGTATCCACTTCGATAAGTACTAAGTACTATAGAAACAAAACCAAAACAGACTGAAAGGTGATCCACGAGGCGTGAATTAAAAAAATATCCATTTTTAAAGATCATTTACAAAAACGGCTTATTTTGGCGTTAATGCAAACTAGTCCTACGTTTTTTCCTTAGGTGCTAGGCCATGGGTCCTAAAAATATGGTTTCACTGTAATCATGATTGAGAGTCTGAGTAGTCCAGACACTTTTCTGACTATTTAGTCAGAAAAGTCAATCATGATTATTGAAAAAGGGTCTTTAAAAAAGATTTTTTCCCATTGGTGGCGCTAGCGCACCTCATGGATCCCCTTAACCGCCGGTTTATGTATTGAGAATTTCACCAAGTAGTTCTGTCTCTTCATATTGCCTAAAGAAGAAAGGAACCAAAATATTTGGATTAGTGAAAACCTCACTTCAGAAACCCGCGTTAAAACTTGTTTAAAATTCTTTTACACTAAGAGGAATTCTAAACAAGTTTTACTGCGGTTTGATTAAAAATTACTGTTATTTTCTAGCTGACCGTTAACAGTTATCCCATTTGGTAAGTGAAGACACTACACAATAATTTTTAAATAAACCTTGAGTAGTAGACTTGGAGTTTATTTAACTAGCTGGTGCCCGCGACGTCGTCTGCGCAGGATTAATATTTCGTGTAGCTTAGCGCGGCGTAGAAAAGAACTAACATTTAACATTAAAATTGTTACAGAAATAATTTTTGAGTCTCATTTGAAAAATATAGCAGGAAATACGGTAGCTAAGCACTGCGCAGCCCTAATTATTGGTCTATAGGTTGATACTGCGGTATGCTCCTATAAACTATGTTTAACAATTGTTTTTAAACATTTCCATCATATCGTTATAGCTGTTTTGGCAGCGCACGCCAGAATAGCACGCAGGTGGTAGATTTTTTCATACTTGACACTTCTAGTCATATTTAGACAATTCATACAATATCTTTATAAATTATAGCCTAAGCATTTGTTAATCTGACGTGTAAGCTACATTATTGTAAAGTTTCATTAAAATCAATTCAGTAGTTTTTACGTGAAAGAGAAACAAACAAACATCCATCCATCCATTCTTACAAACTTTCGCGTTTATAATATTAGTAGGATGTAATATTACCCGTATAGCTTTTCCCATTAAACAGGCAATTATTCGTCTGCAGGGTGGCGTGCAATCCAATGTGATTCCTGAGAAGCTGACCGTCGTATTCGATATTCGAATCGCAGTGACGGTCGATCATGTGGAGTTTGAGAACACGGTAAGTATCCCCCAAGGCTACAATAGTACATTATGATATAAGTGCGGTAAGTTGAAAATTACAGCCGAGGCGATATTACTAGCCCGAGCCATCCGGCGAGGGCTATAAGGAAGCAGAGGCTGTAATTTTCAAAGTGAACGTATGTCATACGACGTTTTATAACATATTTACGAGGAAATTAATAAAACTCTGACTTTGTTATCATCACTACTTGACGACATTTTCAAATAAAAACAATACATTGAAAAGAAAAAGCGCGCGGATTTATTTTTACTTGTCCACAAATAAGCGATGCGTGCGCGCGCATCAACTTTTTTTTTTAGGCAAAGGTACAAAAACAGCCAGTATTAATAATGAAGTAAATTAATATTTTTGTGTTTTTGTTACAGATAAATGGTTGTAATTTATTGTCAAAATTAATTAAATTAAAGAATTAAATGTTTATTTGTTATATTTTATTTCCCAAAGTTAATTTTATTCATAAAATATTGACCACTTTCTTGACATAAAACCTCTTTGCTAAGATTTTTAAAAGTATCGTTCATTTTTAGACGGAGCATCTTAAAACTTTATTAAAAAAAACACGTGCCTTTTACATTACATTATCGCACAAGTACGTAATGAATGAGATACATTACGATATTGAAATTGGTATAATTAAACCACTTTACTAGCAAATATGTTATAAACAATTACTATTACTTCTGTACGAAATTGAATAATACAATTCATCATCATCATCATCAGCCCACCGCTGCCCACTGCTGGGTATAGGCCTTTTCCCCATTATGCCAAGCCTCACGGTCTCTCGCCATCCTCATCCAAGGACCCTCCACTGACTCTGCCACATCGTCTGACCATCGGGCCGCTGGTCTGCCCACCGACCGCTTTCCCGTTCTCGGCCGCCACTCTGTGACTGCTCTGGTCCACCTGCCGTCTTCCCGCCTTGCCAAGTGCCCCGCCCACCTCCACTTTAGTCTCGAGATCCGGTCCCCTACATCGTCAACCTTCGTTTTACGTCGAATAACGATATTTGGAACCCGATCTACGAGTCTAAGGCCCAACATGGAACGCTCCATAGCTCTCTGTGCTACTTTAACTCGGTGCATGTTCTGTTTTGTGAGCGTCCATGTTTCGGCCCCGTAAGTGAGGATGGGCAAGACACATTGGTTGAATGTCTTGGTCTTTAGACATTGCGGGATTTTTGACTTAAAAGACATCGGCAAGTTTTCCAAAAGCAGCCCATCCCAACTGAATCCGCCGTGTGATCTCCTTGACCTGAGATTCTCGGTCAAAAGATAAACATTGTCCAAGATAGACGTACTCGTCTACGACCTCTATCAGGCAGTTGCCGACAATTATGTTCGGAAAGTTCTGCCTCTGGTTGGTCATGATCTTTGTCTTGGACATGTTCATCTCAAGACCGATCCTCAGGGACGCTTCGTGCAATTCTGCGAGCATACCTTGGAGATCTGCGGCGTTATCAGCTAGGATGACGATGTCGTCGGCAAAACGCAGGTGCGATAAATAGGCACCATTTATGTTTACACCCTTCTCGGTCCAGTCAACGGTCTTCACCACATCCTCAAGGACATTGGTGAAGAGCTTGGGCGAGATGGTGTCTCCCTGGCGTACTCCTCTGTTGATGTTCACAGTGTCGGTCAGTTCGTGTAATCGCACCTGCAGAGTGGCGGACCTGTAAAGCTCCCGGAGGATGTCCACATATCTCTTGTCAATGTTGGAGCGATGGAGAGCATGGAACACTGCCCAGTGCTCGACACTGTCGAAAGCATTCTCATAATCGATGAAGGCTAAGCACAGAGGCAGGTTATACTCGCGACATCTCTCCATCTAATAATACAATTCAATAATACAATTAATCAGCTATTATACAAACTTTCAGGAAGATTATTATTACACTTTTTTTATTTTTAATGCACTAACCCGTGCTAAGGAACAAATTTAAAAACCTATGGTGAAATTTTTAGCCTCTAAATAGGTTTTTAAATTTGTTCCTTAGCACGGGTTAGTGCATTAAAAATAAAAATAGTGTAATCATGTGGGTACAGTGATATCGTTCCGATGTTAAAACCTAACTGCAAAGTAGGTAGTCGGGGCTGTAAGTAATGCAATTTGCTTAAGTCAGATGTCGCTGCCTGTACGTAATACAGAGAATATTGTAAAGAGGTTCGAAGTTTCACTGATGCCGTGAGTCGCCCATTGGCTCAATTGGTAGAGCGCTGGTACGGATAGCCAGAGGTTGCGGGTTCGAATCCCGGCATGGGTGAAATTTTTAGCCTCTAAATAGGTTTTTAAAGATTATTATTATTAATAAAATGTTTCTTCCAGAATGTAAAAAATCCTTAGATTAGATACGAGTTAATAAGTTGCCATTTTACTTGCAACAGCAAGTAAAATGGCAACTGATAAAAAAAAATTTCAATTTGTACTTACCGTACCTACTTAATTTTACTTATCGTAATACTTTTCGTCTAATACTGAATAATGCATACTTAATTCGTATACTTATATCATTTAGATCAAGCAATGGTTGAAAGAAGCTGGAGAAGGCGTCACTTACGAGTTCGAGCAGCGGAATCCTTGCGTGAAGAGTACCAATTTGGATGACAGCAACCCCTTCTGGGGCGCCTTCAAGGCAGCAGCTGACGAAATGTAAGTTTGAACAATTTTTAACACGCGTTGTCCAACGTAGCGGTGTCAATTTTTAATGAAAATGTACGCTATGTAACCTTATAAAGAGGTTTTTATACTTTTACACTTGACATAAGTACCTACAATAAATTAGTGTTTAATATTATGAGATGAGACGCACAATGGTTGTTATTTTGCCTCAATTTGGCAGCAATGCAATAGCAGTACAATGTCATTCTAGCAAACAAAGCACTAGCAGTACAATGTCATTCCACAGGGGTGTAACCCGCGCAATAAATAGGCATCTCACGCGAAGAACATCAAATTGCGCGAGGCGCCGAGTTAAGTAGCACGGGTTATACCATTGCAATGCGATTGGTTACCAGATTACCGATAGTGCGAATGATACGACTAATTATTATTATAATTGTATTGAACAACTACGCATTTTAGAGACTCGTCCCCGTCTGGACATTCCCAAGTAGAGTTGTGATTCTACCCGGGTATTTACCCGAAATGGGTAGATTCGCGGGAATATTCCCATTGAATCTACCCGACGGGTATTTATGAGGGTAAATACGTTTATTGGTGTTTTCGTTCGCTAAAATAGATTGCATTACCGTTAAATCCATTTTTACTCACGAGCCTCAGGACTATATTCAATATCTTTCATTATTTTTTGACGAAAGAACGAAATAAGTATATCTCAAGAAAATAACTTTTTTGTGATGGACTTATTTCATGAATTATTGAGAGATTGTTAAAGATTCTTACTTAGTAATTATCCGCCCGAGAGTAAATAACCATAAATACTAGTTTCTACTGAGTATTTAACGAAAACTGACAGTAAATATTTTTAATTGGTTTTTTACAGTATAATCTTTTAGTTAGGGTCTTATTTGATCGGTATTGATGAGATCTTTGTTTAAACTTGGGGAGCATGATCTGATGATAGCGCTGGAAGGTGTGTATGGGATCTCCTCAACGGATAGCAGTAGACCATTTGAGTTTGTACTTATTCGATTAGTATTTGTGAGATCTTTGTTGAAACTTGGTGACAAGTTCTTAGATGGCACAGCAAAGTACCCAAATTCTAGTGCCATCATCAGACCCTTCAGACACTAGATCTTCACAACGGATACTAAGAAACTATTCGAGTTTCGCCTTATTTAATCTGTATTATTGAGATCTTTAGCAGAACTTTCTGATAAGATCTGATTACGGCAAAGTAAGGTGATTAGTTAGTTAGATCTGGGAAAAAGAACGTGGTTACAGGATCTCCTCCACGGAGAACATAGAATGATTCATATTCATTTATTTTATGATATTCATTTATTTGATTTCAATAAAATCAAATTAACAAAAAACATAACATACCGTAACATATTCATACACCCGTATCGCGTACGTAGAGATCAGCGTTTGCCACTTGCCATGATCCTGACAGATCGCTTTATAAACATTGGTTACTCAAAATCAAATTATTGAAATATTTTTGCAGTATTTCAAAAGTTAGTCTCAAATAATGGAGTCCTAGTAAAGAATAAATATTTGATTATATTTCAATTGGGTCAGAAAAAAATGTTACATTATTGTATTATCATTTGATTTCACTATAAACATGGCAACATTGACAAAGGATAAATAACAAAATTTATGTTTGCTCAAATAAGTCATTAAGTTATGAACCTATTTAGAGTCTAAAAATTCTACCCATGCCGGGATTCGAACCCGCGACTTCTGGCTATCCATGCCAGCGCTCTTTCCAACTGAGCTAATGGGCGACTCACCGGCATCAGTGAAATTTCGAACCTCTTTACACTATTCTCTGTATTACGTACAGGCAGCGCCATCTGGCTGAAGTAATTTGCATCACTTGCAGCCCCGAGTACCTATCTACTTTGCAGTTAGGTTTTAACATCGGAACGATATGATATCATGATATCACTGTACCCACATGATTACACTATTTTTATTTTTAATGCACTAACCCGTGCTAAGGAACAAATTTAAAAACCTATTTAGAGGCTAAAAATTTCACCATAGGTTTTTAAATTTGTTCCTTAGCACGGGTTAGTGCATTAAAAATAAAAATAGTGTAATAATAATCTTCCTGAAAGTTTGTATAATAGCTGATTAATTGTATTATTCAATTTCGTACTCGTTGTGAAGATCTAGTGTCTGAAGGGTCTGATGATGGCACTAGAATTTGGGTACTTTGCTGTGCCATCTAAGAACTTGTCACCAAGTTTCAACAAAGATCTCATAAATACTAATCGAATAAGTACAAACTCAAATGGTCTACTGCTATCCGTTGAGGAGATCCCATACATACCTTCCAGCGCTATCATCAGACCATGCTCCCCAAGTTTAAACAAAGAACTCATCAATACCGATCAAATAAGACCCTAACTAAAAGATTTTACTGTAAAAAACCAATTAAAAATATTTACTGTCAGTTTTCGTTAAATACTCAGTAGAAACTGGTATTTATGGTTATTTACTCTCGGGCGGATAATTACTAAGTAAGAATCTTTAACAATCTCTCAATAATTCATGAAATAAGTCCATCACAAAAAAGTTATTTTCTTGAGATATACTTATTTCGTTCTTTCGTCAAAAAAGAATGAAAGATATTGAATATAGTCCTGAGGCTCGTGAGTAACAATGGATTTAACGGTAATGCAATCTATTTTAGCGAACGAAAACACCAATAAACGTATTTACCCACATAAATACCCGTTTCGGGTATTTACCCGAATATTTACCCGGGAATATACCTTTCGGGTATATTCCCGCGACCCAACTCTATTCCCAAGAGTCTACGCCGCCGTGTGCCTTTGTACATACCGGTGGCACCGCCTTATTTACGGCTCTGGGGACTATTTAGCCTTCATACCATAATAAGAGACAGTTTTTAGCGTAAATGCATGCAACGATTACCGGTGGCACCGCCTTATTTACGGCTCTGGGGACTATTTAGCCTTCATACCATAATAAGAGACAGTTTTTAGCGTAAATGCACTGGGCTCTGCCTGACGCCCCGGGATCTAGGCCTGCCTTTATGTTCGTAGGTATGTATGCATGCTATGTAGTGCTGGGTTTTTGGTCTCAGGTTCTCTGTTATTTATGAATCTTAATTTTTATGATTGTGGGATTTGTAACACACTTTTTGCAAAAGCGAACATTTTTTTTCATATGAGTCGCCAGTGAACCGCATGGAACCACTTAACAATAACCATAATACACTGATAGTTAAGAAACTTTCCTTGGATAACTATTAGCCTCTCGCTCGTGTATACAATATTGCCGTCTATGTTGTGAGAGAGAGAGGCAAATAGTTTTACAGTCTTTAATTACTTTCTTTAATTACATAACCGTGCTACATCATTTCAATTTACAGGCTAGGTACGAATAAAAAAAGCGATCACTGTTTACAGGAACATAAAGCTGGACTGCCGGATCTTCCCAGCCGCGACCGACAGTAGGTACATTCGGAGAGTGGGCATTCCGGCCTTCGGGTTTTCCCCTATGAACAAAACGCCGGTACTGTTGCACGATCATAACGAGTATCTGGATGCTGAAGTTTTCTTGAAAGGGATCGATATTTACGTTAAACTTTTAACGGCTGTTGCCAACGTTTAGGGTAGGCGAAAGATTTATTTTGCATTGTTGTGTTTTAATGATGGAATACCTTCTTTAATCGTTTGGTATGTACATGCATGAATATTAATTTACTTATGTTTAAAATATGTAATTAGTTTAAAATAACGTTGATGTCATTGACCCATCGCTATTAGGTCAGCATTGTTAACTATTGGTACCAACCTAAGAACCTAAATTAATATGTAAAATTATAGATTACGTATCAATAAAACATATTTTGTTAATGAAAACGAAGCTTAATTAATAAATACCCCTACGTACTGAAAATTTTAGTGATTACGTCACTTGCCCTTGAACAAAAAGGTCATTGCTATCCAAACTAGAAAGACTTGGAATCAGACATAGTACTCAACACAAACTATTTGCGGATTATCTTTCAGATCGATTTCAGAGGGTTAAAATTGCAAATTATAGTGGTGAAGATTTACCCATTTCCCATGGAGTGCCGCAGGGCAGTATTTTAGGGCCAACACTCTTCTTGACATATTTGAATGACCTCTGCGAGCTTGACGTGGGAGATGGGAGAATCATTGCCTTTGCAGACGATACGGCTTTTCTTTTTAAGGGCGAGCGAGGTATTTGCATAAGCGCAAGATTCCTTTAATAAGGTTTGCGACTGGTTAAGACACAACAAGTTGACTCTTAATGTAGATAAGACAAAATTTATGACATTTACTAAAACAAACCGCCAAAATCCTGAACTTGACAAATCAACTAAATATCATCGCACACACCTGTCCCTATCCACTCGTTGCTTATGCCTGCGCATGCACTCCCGTCTCGAAAACAAATCAAATAAAATACTTAGGTGTCGTAATAGACAACACACTAAGTTTTAAGCCCCACATAGATTTATTGACCAAGAGGATACGTAAACTGATTTTTATCTTTAAGAACTTGCGCCATGTTGCTGATCGCAATATTATCAAAATGGTATACTTATTTAGCACTCTATCAGTCACACAGCTGCTAAGCTATTGCATCACTACATGGGGTGGGGCTCCCAAAACTACTTTACTACCGTTGGAGAGAGCGTTGAGGGCGGTTTTGAAGATTAGTAATTTTCTCCCACGTCTGTATCCAACGGTGAAATTGTATAAGCAATGCTCGGTTCTATCCGTAAGACAGCTATTTATTCTCCATACAATTTAGTACAGACACTCCCAACTTAACTACGATCCCCAGCTTGAAAGTAAACGAAGAAAACACGCAGTCTGTACAACGGTATCCCTAAAAACCAAATTTTCTGACAATTTTTTCTGCTTTTTGGGTAGCTACTTGTATACTTAACAAAGCAAATTCTGTTTTATCAATATAGGTACTCACTAAATGCAGTTGCAAGAAAAAAGTAACAGACTGGCTGCTAACACTTAATTATGATTCTACTGAAGATCTCCTAAAAATAATATGCTGACTGAATCACAACAAAAAAAAAATAACAATAATAATAAATATAAATATTACACGGTGCTTCTACACACACACCCTCACACACACACATACATACAGTACGCGTGCATCTTATTTTACTACATTGCCATTTTATAATTTCCCTTAGATTATAGTTATAATTTCCTGTCCAACTCAACTAAAGAGAAAAAATACAATTGACAACATTTAATTTTTTTAGCATACGTATTTTATTGTCTTAAAGCACAGACTGTGTCTTAAAGGAAACTAGATACAAAATAAAACTACGGCTTACGTGGCCGCGCGACCTGTCTAAAGAGAAAAAATACAATTGACAACATTTAATTTTTTTAGCATACGTATTTTATTGTCTTAAAGCACAGACTGTGTCTTAAAGGAAACTAGATACAAAATAAAACTACGGCTTACGTGGCCGCGCGACCTGTGAGTGGTTAAAGTTAAAATATAAGACGAAACAACGAGGCTCACAATATGTTTTCTTTTGCCTAATATTCTAAAAAAACATAGTTACAAACAAATGTCATTTTAGTATTGCCAGGGCCATGTTAAAAAACAGTTTCTGTATTTTTTTAACATCTGCAAATATGTTTTTCTTTTAGACAATTAAACCACCTTAGTTCAATTCATCGTCCCTTATGTATGTAGTTGTTCCTTTTTTTAAATGCACTTTGTGTTTTTGCGTTTGTTACTTTTGTAGCTACTTTTTCAAGGTTATTTATAATGGTAAGTATAAAGTATGGTAACCCTGATACTTATGTTGTGTGGCTTGCCTTGCGTAACGTAAACACACTTTGTGTAGTGTTGAATTTATTTCTCTCTACTCAATTTTGTTCAATCTGTTCACGAAGCAATACTGCAGTTTCATTCGTTTCCAAGTTGTCACATCATCGCCCATCATTTCGTATCGAAAAATTAAATACACACAAAGTAATTTTTTAGGTTAGATTAGATTAGAACTCTTTATTGTACACACCAGAAAACAAAATACATAAAAAGGCTTACACATCTAAGCTATTGCCGCATACAATCTTAGATCTTGAGTTATTGTGCGTTCACATTAACTTGACGCGTGAGAGAATTGGTAGCACTGATTGCTCAGTCGCCATCTTGCTTTCGGTACGATCGGTTACTAACTAGAGGATTATTCGTTTGTGAGAGTTTTAAAGATACCCAAAGTGGCCAAAAGTGCAAAAAGACAAACAATCCTTCAGGTTTATGCATTTTGTGAGAGGGAAAAGTCTGAAAAAAAGCTGATTGTTCCTTTGGAGCAAGTTTGGACTCGAGTTCCCGCCATGACAGGCAAGTTTTTAGGGTGTCCAGTTACATGAAATTACTAAAGCCACATTTTCACGGTCTTAGTAGACTCGGACCGAGCGCATCTTCTTAGTCAACTAAAAGTATAAGCCACTCGGATAGTAGTTTACACACATTTTAGTGGATATGGACTTTTATTCATTTTTGAAAGCGCTTTGTTGTCTTATCGTCGAGCTGCAACAGCAGCAGGAAAAAAAGAAGACAAATTTGGACGCGTAAATGGATTTTTAGGCGTGACAAACTAGGTGCTTTGAATAATTTTATTCGAGAAGTAAAAACGGAAGATGCAGCCACGCTTAAAACCATTTTGCGGTTAACAAGCGAACAATTTGACAGTAAATACTAATACGATTCTTTCGTTTTTTTCTTCCCCTTGATAGTTTTCCTCATTATTTAATGTACATAGTCATAACATATATTGTGTAGACTAAACCATAAGTTTTGCCCCCCTTTAACTTTATGTCAAGTAACAAGGACATAACATGTGAATAATCTTTTGGACACTAATCGGAAGATGGTAAAACAAGCCCTCAATCCTTTTATTTTCCCCAAGTAATGGGAATGATTTCACATTTAACATGGTAACACTAAACATATCAGTGCTACCAATTCTCTCACGCGTCAAGTTAACGTGAACGCACAATAGTTATGCTTTTTAAAAAAAATAATTAAAAAAATTCTGCGGCCATGTGAGTTCCTAAACAGCCAGTGAACGCACCTATCTACGGAACGCACTGTACAGTGCGTTCACATTAACTTGACGCGTGAGAGAATTGGTAGCACTGAGATATTACTGTTCGCATGTTAAATAAGAAATCATTCACATTACCTACTTGGGGAAAATAAAAGGATTGAGGGCTTGTTTTATCATCTTTCGATTAGGTCCAAAAGCTAATTCTCATGTTATGTCCTTGTTACCAATTCTCTCACGTGTCAAGTTAATGTGAACGCACTGTAGAAGATAGATCTTGAAATTGACTTTTTTTTTATCGTGGCACAGGCATGTTCACTGCGAGCCATGGTGTGACGTCATCAGCGTATTTTTGTGTTTTTACCATTTTCTCGGAAATGCAACCACAGAAAAAACTGAAATAAATGTTTACGTGCTTTACAAAGCCAAATCTCGAAATGGTTTTCGAATTAGAGCTCCATACAATTTTGAAATGTTGTCAATGCACTGTAAGTTTAGTGAGGGCCTGGAGATCTGTCACACAGGATCTTTCCTAGTATGGACTCCAGACTCTCACATAGGAATAAGTCCTGATTGTTCAAATTGTATTATATTTTGTATGACAACTCTGTGAGAAGGAAATAAATTAATTACTTACTTACTTACTTACTTGCTTGCTTGCTTGCTTGCTTGCTTGCTTGCTTGCTTGCTTGCTTGCTTGCTTGCTTGCTTGCTTGCTTGCTTGCTTGCTTGCTTGCTTACTTACTTAATTACTTACTTACTTACTTACTTACTTATTGAATGTTAAAAAAATACAAATATTTAAATCCGATTAAGTACTGCGACAGTCTATTTGAAGACGAAACAGGAATAAGAAATATTTAAGGCGCTACGCGTAGCTAACTGGCGCGCCACCAATAGAAAAGAATCAGGTTATCATGTTCGTGTTTTTGCATTAGCGATATCTTTACCAATGTCACTAACTTCAATTTTGATTTCATGTTCAATACTTATTAACGATAAACTTGTCAGTCTACTTTGCGACAATGTTGATTTAAGATAGTTTTTAAATATTTTTAGTTTAGAAAATGACCTTTCGCTATGTGCGACCGTGACTGGAAGTGTCAGGTATATCCTTAGTGCTGTGGACAGATTTGGGAACACTGAAATTATTTTTTTAATACAGTTGCTCAAAAAGTGGCGTATTGCAGGGACGTATAGCGTGCGGGATGTGGGCTATTAATTACACACTCGTCCTTTTTTCCGAATTTGACACTTATTGCTACAGTATTGAGGAAAAACGCCCTATAGCAATAAGTGTCAAAATCGGTCTATTATCTGTGGGTTCCTTATAAACCATAGAGCAGTGCACGGAGTTTGACAGTGGTTCCAACTACAGTGCGTTCACATTAACTTGACGCGTGAGAGAATTGGTAACAAGGACATAACATGTGAATTAGCTTTTGGAACAAATCGGAAGATGGTTAAACAAGCCCTCAATCCTTTTATTTTCCCCAAGTAATGGGAATGATTTCTTATTTAACATGGTAACAGTAAACATCTCAGTGTTACCAATTCTCTCACGCGTCAAGTTAACGTGTACGCACAATATATTTGACGGAAAAATACCCATTCTATGATTTTTTTTAGTAAACTTCATGGTTGGTTTTTTTAATAGACATTATTTTGACAGTTGGGAAAGAGAACGCACTAGTGCGGGAAAGGTAAAAAAAAAGGACGAGTGTGTAATCAGTGTAATACCATACAGACAGAATTGAATTGAATCTTTTCTTTATCTGTGTGACTGTGTCTGTGTTGTGTTTGTTTGTTTTTGTTGTTGTTGGGGATATCCCGCCTAGCGCAAGTAGGAACTTTGAAATTTTTGTTCGCATTTAGCCCCGTTTTAATGGCGGACATATTTTTGTCTCACTTTTTAATACTACTTACTCTTTCTTTGCTGTCAATGTCAAACTTAAAACATAACAAATATGGAACGCGGCACATTTTAGAACGTTTTCTAGTTAAAATTTTTGTGTTTTAAGTTTGTTCAATATCTAGCTGTGTGCATCTTGTTGTACAGTGTTTAGTGATTTTCTTTTAATATTGGCATTGATCGGATGGTGTCGAACTTGTGCCATTTGTAAAATAAGATGCAGCCGGTCAAAGGGTACCAAAAGAAAGTTTATGGGTAAATTTCCTAGGGATGAAGACCGGTAAGTATTTCTGGCTACAGTTTTTGTCATCTTGCACAAGAGCAAGATCATAAATTATGTTAAATAACGTAATTAATATACTATGAGAAAAATACTCAGATGTTTCAATGTTATAGTGATGTGCCATACACATATTCAATATCGATAAAAAAATATCTGATAAGTACCTTGGTCAGAATTACTACTCAGTGTATGACGGGTGAATTGCTGTAAGCCATAACAATGTTTCAACGATGCACTATTAGTGGCTGCATTGAATGTTGTTTTTTTTTTAGATGCAGACAATGGGTGAAAATTGTGGAAGATCTTATATCGTATATCCCCATCGAAAAACTCCACCAACATAAATATGTTTGTAGATCATTTCCGGCCGAAAGATTTTTACAACTATTTTAAAAGGAAGCCGATTAAAGAAATGGTGAGTTGTGTTATAAACTTATAATGTAACACTTACTACATTTCATGAATAATTATGTAATAAAACACAAAATACGCCTTGCTTTACGTCGAACATTTGAATATATTTTGCTCCGTCATTTAGAACGCAATATTATTATTACGTCTTAATACGTAAATGACATACTTTGATAAACATTTTTTTACAGGGCTGTATCTTCTCTACTTATAAATGCGCCTCCTCTTCCTGATTACTTACTAGCTGAGTTTCCTTACCACGTAGCCACGTCGCATCACTTGAAACTGGTTAGTGATTGGAATTACTAAAATATTTTTTTTACTAATTTTTAACTTAAAATATTTTTTTATAAAAATGTATTTGATAGTTACATAGTCAATTATGCAGTTATGTGGTAAACAGGAACAAACTATTTTTTTTTCGGACTAGTCTTGCAATTGTTTATTTTCAGATTCAGCTATACAAAAACCTATTAGTTGTCGAACTTCACAAAACAACTCTGGTACGTAGACTTTTCATGTATCGCTGAAGTTTTTTGTAACTAGAGTTTGTTTACTTTGATAAATTACAAAGTGTTATCATTTTCAGCACCTTGTACAGCAGCCAAAATATCAGCTGTTGCTATTGGTCCAGTAGGGTTTGACCACAATTATTGTGGCCTGGAATCTCAGCATATTTATCAGAACTATCGCGGTAAGTAGCATAGTTTACCAACAAATTAATAATCAATAACGACTCAACTTAACTTTTTTTGACGATAATTAAAACTGTTTTTATACGGATTTATGCTCGTTTATTACATTTTTACAATTTTCCAACGTTTCGGCACTTTTTCAGGTGCCGTGGTCCCGGATTTTTTTGACGATTTCAGCACCTGAATCCAAACCACCGATTGATGAAGTTCGCTCAGATTGGACACCTCTAAGGAAAAACCAAATAGCTGCTGAAATAAATTCAATAGACCTTGACCACAATTATTGTGATTTGATAATCAATAATAAAATACTAATTTCATTTGTCGTATTATTGAAAACATTGATTTTTATTAATTTTATTAGGCTAACTGCGGAGCCCCTGGATGAAAATTTATCGATATCGATAAATGTAGTACCAATGTAAGTGGACGTCCCTAATGCACAGACAAGTTGTTATGTTGGTAGCACTTTTGACATTGCATTTTTGCTCTATTGGTTGGTATTGCTAACGGGGCTAAACCACGGCTAAACTCATTACAAAAGCATATAGGGAGGTCCCGTCTCTTATTTATATGCTCTGTGGGGATATCGCACATCGTCAATATCGTTGTAAAACCCGTTTTTGGAAATTCCTCTAGGATACCTACAATGAATAAAATTTGTAGGATATGTTTGGAAGAAGGCGTTCTTTCTTCCATATTTGATAGAAACTATAATTTGACACTGTGCGACATGATTGAATATTGCTGCAATGTTAAGGTAGGTACTTATTACATGATTTTGGAATTTATACAGTAAAACCTACTCATAATATCGACTTACTGAATCGAACTTTTCTCTCACAGATAAGTAAAAACGATGGCTTGCCAGAGCAACTATGCAGCAATTGTGCTTATAAACTTGGCATCGCTTATCATTTCAAGCAAACATGTGAAAGTGCGGATATTCGGTTGAGGCAGTATTTAGGCCTACCGCTACCCAACAAGTATGTAAAACTACTCTAAACGTTCGTTTAAATATAACTTGATATGATCAATGACATAATTATGACAATATGGCAAGCATATATGACAATAGTCTTACATGTATTTTACTGAAGGTAGGTACTTAGTATGGTAGGTCTTATCAAACTATGCTCAAATGTCTCTCGAACGTCTGTCCCACGTAAGAGCGGTGGTATCCAGTGGAAAATCACAAGTGTGTGGTCTTGGGGGACTTTAACTTCATATATTTGTGTAACACTCCCACTTGCTAATGGCTACTGTTGCCTTAAAGAAAGATGATATCAAAACTTTGTGCCCCCACTACTGGGGCACAGTTCTTTTCCTGCACAGCAGGAAGGTTAGGCCATACTCCACCACGGGGGCCAAGTCCGGGTTGGTGGAGGATTGTAAGACAGTGGCGGGCCTTACTGTCAGAAGTTATCAAGCCACCCATAAGGCCTCTGACATGGCTTAATGACTGCCATTACATGACAGCCAGCACCAATGGCTTAATGAGCCTTGCGAACCATGGAAGTGCTGGGAAGAAATGCCACTAGCGGTAGTCACTCATCCGCACCAAACCGTCTGTGTTGCTTAACTCAAGTGATTGATTCTAACCATTGGGTTCCTCAAAGCCAAGCGCTGCAAAGAAAGAATTGTAGTTTTATTTATAAATAGTCAAATCCAGTAAAACACTTTTAAGATGCAGTTAAAGCTGGTTTATGAGAGGAATTCCTGTGATAACCGGCTTTAATTCTGTCTTAACAGGTAAAGGTACTGTTGTGTATTGCACTTGGGGTAGTTTGTGATGAGTAAATGTGACAGTGGTGGGTAGTTGAAAGTGCAGTCTTGTAATGTCAAGTTCAGAGACACTTTTGCTTTAGGCAAGGCAAGTTTACGGAAGATGCAGTCACACTACTGGTAAATACTGTCTCATGACATCTGGATAAGGGTGAATTCTGCGTCGGAGGTTTTCTTGACCTGGCGAAAGAATTTGACACCCTTTCAATCAGATCCTCCTCCAAAAAACTCGAGAATTCAGGTGTCAGAGGCATTGCTCTTGAATGGTTCTGTAGCTACCTCACAGATTGTAACCTTCTCGCAAAGATTCATAACATAGCTGGAGATACTATGCCAATAAAATATGGAGTCCCACAAGAAGCATACTGGGCCCAACAGTCATGCTTGTTGACAGAAGTGACATTGGATCTATGTTACCATCTACTGACAAAATAATAAGTTACGCAGACGATACTCTAATATTGTTCAATGCCCCATTCTGGGATAGAATTTTCTCGCAAACAAGCCATGGTCTATCTGTAATATCTAAATGGCTAGCAAACAATCTGCTTACATTAAATATAGCAAAAACTAAATATCTCTGTTTCCATAAAACTTCCACATCTAAACCGGATTACTCCTCGAATCAAAATAAATACTTGCTTCTGCGACACTATTGAAAGCACCGATACAATAAAATATGGGTCCCCTACGTAGTTTCGATAGCCGTTATTGCGAAAAACGTTGTATCGAATTTTTTTCCCGCTGCCTCGTAAGTTCGAAAGCTTATGGACTCGAATGCTGTAGTGGCGAAAGACGCTGTTTCGAAAAACATTTTCACTGCCTCATACGCTCGAATGCTTATTTGTTTTATAACTTTGTTTTTTACACTTTATTACGCAATAAAACTTAAATAACGTACAACGTGATAACAATTACGTACGCCTTCGCTCCATCAACGTTCAATAGTCATATAGTGTTACGAAGGCTTGGTCTCTGTTAGACCGATGAGCAGAGGTCGGAACAGCGGCGAAAATAAAATGGTGATGCAGCGTGGCAATATTTTACTGATCTTGATGGTGCAGATACAGGCAGATTAAAGAGACTTAAAAAGAAGTTACAATCCTATTTAAAGAAATAATTGAATAAAAAAAGACAAGAACTGCCAACTTTACAGAATGAAATCAAAGTAGGTGGCGCTGATATCGCGACGGATATGTACTAAACAATACTTATTAAATTAAAGAACAGCTCTTAAGTAACTAAAATATTACTATAGTATATTTTAACGTAATTAAACAAATCAAATTATCCTTTATTAATAAAATTAATTAGACTGTAATTCAGGAACGATTGCTGATAATAAATATTCATTAAGTCCTAGTATTTATGGAACTACCAACTTCAGCATCAAAGTAAAAGTAGACGGCGCTGATGGCGCGACGGATATTGATTGACAATACTAATTAATGAGAATACAATTCAATTCAATTAATTCTTGTTCATAATTCAATTAAAATTAAAATAAACCAACAAGGAAAATATAATTATATTTGTAACCGACAGAAATACTGTATCTTGAGATTTGAGAACTTTAATGAACCAAATATTAATCAGATAAATTAAGAGTGATTAGAATCTAAAAATTAAATGAACATTACTACTATTCAATTATATAATTGGGCCGACCTAACCTTAATAATCTAACACTCGGCCATCCTGATCAAAGCCGTGGCCCACGGCGTTCTTGATTTTGTGTGCCCGTGGATGATGTGCTGTAACCCGCTGACAGAGCGGCACCGTCTCCGCTGCCATAGGGTTTCTTTTGCAGTCCTGGAGTCTGTTGTTTCTCCGCCTGGAAATGGAGAATTTTCGGAAAGTCAAACGTAAACGACAATATTATCCTATGTGTAAACTTTTAGATATAGAAAGTACAGCATGCAACTTTCCAAAATGCACATAGCTTTAGAGACGCACACAGCATGATTGTAATTTGTTCATAAAGTTTTGACGCACACAGCAATATGTAACTAGGTACATTTAATAATTTAATTGAAGTTGCCCACAGCATATTTAAGTACATTTGTAGTTTTATTTAGAAGCGCACACAGCATGATGTAGTACAACTGCACTCAACGTAGGACGCACACAGCATGACATTATATTATTTGCACACAGCTTTAGAAGCACACAGCATTTCAGTTTTCTAGTTTGCTTAAAGTTTGTAATATTATCTTTGTAGTCTATCTCTCAGAACAATATTATTCGGAAGTTCTGAGATAAATCACAATTGCAATTATAGTTTCTTCTTTTTTTTTTTGTAAGTACACAGTACATATGTATTTTAGGATTGCAGTTTTTTTTGCAGGTAGTAGGTAAAATCAAAGGAAAAGAAACATCTACTTTTATTTAATTATGATGTAACTGACAATATCAAAGAACAATTATACGGTTTACTATTTACATGTTACATAACATTTAAGGAGCAAAATTATTTACAATACTTGACAGCAAAATTCATGTAACTTAATATCATTCTATAACTGCGAAAAATTGTGATATTGAATTGTGACCTTAACTCTCTAGCAAATCAATTAGATCATCTCTGTCAATTTCGTTTCCCTCACTGTCAGTGGAATCACTATCTGAAACTACGGCTTTATAAGGCCTCAAAGAATCACCAGCTACCACTGCCCTGAAGTTTTTGTAACCACGCATGCCTTTAATTGAACTTATTGTGTAACGATCAAATGTGTGATTAGCCTGTACAATTTTATAAGGTCCAGAGTATCTGTTACCTAACTTTTTGCTTATTCCTACGGAGTGTTCTGTTACTCCGCCCTTCCATAAAACCAATTGATTTACAGTGTATTTAGTACATTTCTTATGCTTTCTATCGTACTGTTTTTTCATTCGAATTCTATTTTTGTCAATGTTAGATTTTGCCAGATTACGTCTATCCATCAACTTGTGTCTTTGCATTTGATTGTCTGAAGGCTCGAGCGACGCTGGGGGAACGGGCAAGATATTATTATGATGCGCGAACATTAAATTGAAAGGAGCTACTTTTGTGGTAGAATGTTCTGTATTATTTATGCCTAATATAATATCCGGCAATTTCACATCCCAACTGCACTCCTCTATAACGGAAGTATTCAAACCATCTAAGACAGTTCGATTGACTCGCTCTATCTGTCCATTGGCACGTGGAACAGCTATAGCGTTGAGTATGTGTTTAATTTGGTATTCCTTAACAAAGGCTTTAAAATAACGACTTGTGAATGACTTTCCCCTGTCGGTAATGATTCTGGAAGGTTTTCCAAAAACTGAAATAATATTTCTAAGCTCTTTCACAGTTTCAGTAGAACGAACACTTTTGACTGGTTGAGCGAACACAAATTTAGTAAAGGAATCAATTATCATTAGAATATAATTGTTTCCTCTGCGGCTTTTCGGAAAAGGTCCCAGATGGTCTATATGGAGAGTGTGGACTGGTTCATCAATTTTTTTCAATGGGATGCAATTCGCCCTCCTGTCTACCGTAACTTGATTTTCCATATGCACATTGTAAACAACTTTTTACATATTTACGGATAAATTTTGTCATATGTGGAAACCAATAAGAGGACTTTACTAGTTTTTCTACCCTCTCAAAACCTGGGTGCCCAATATGATCGTGGAATTTCTGTAATATGCTAAATTTGGCTAGTTTCGGTATGACGAAACGATTGCCATGAAAAGTCTTTCTGTACAGACATCCGTCTACAACCACATAGTTATTTAATAGATCTGGGTTATCGGTACCACCATCAATTTGACGAATAATGTTCTGGATATTATCGTCCTGTAATTGAACGGTAAGCGCCCAATCAGCTTCGTTGATCAAAAAGCAGGTAGGGCTATTTAGCAAGTTTTCATCAAGGGGGTTACGACTTAATGCGTCTGCGTGACGCATCCTATCCCCTGATCTGTACTCAATTTCTAAATCGAAGTCTTGGATGGATAGCCACCATCGCGCAATACGGGGTACAAGATCTTTTTTTGTTAGTGTTGCACGGATGGCAGCACAATCAGTAACTACTTTGACGGGTACACCGACAATATAGATGCGAAATCTTTTTAAAGATTCTACCACAGCAAGAGTTTCCAACTCATAGCTGTGATAGAACTGTTCTTCTCGACTCGTGACTCTACTGAAGTAGGCTACAGGCTTTAGGTTACCGTCAGCTTGATACTGTAAAAGAATTCCACTTAATCCTACTTTGCTCGCGTCTGTATGTAGCTCAGTCCTAGCGCTACGATCATAGATAGCAAGCACCGGTCTCTCAGTTAAGCGCATTTTTAGGGTGTTAAAAGCATGCTCTTGCTCAGAGTCCCAGCGCCACTCATGGTCTTTTTTTGTAAGTTCAGTTAATGGGCGCGCAATTGTTGCAAAATTTTGTATGTATTTGCGAAAATATGACGTCAACCCTATAAACTGTCTGACTTCATGAACATTGGATGGTGTTTTAAATTTTGTTACAGAATTGATTTTATGTTGCCCTGGTCTAATGGTTCCCGCTGCGACCTCATGGCCAAGGTAATCAGCAGTGGTCTTAAGAAAAGTGCATTTATCAATATTTAAATGCAAGTTAGCCTCTTTAAGGCGTAGTAGTACTCGCTCTAATAGAGCTAAACCCTGTTCCACAGTTACTGTGGCTAAGATAATATCATCTAAGTACACAGCAACAACGCTGTCTTTAGTGACGTCACCATTTACTTGTTTATGCTCCGAGTACTTATGAGAAACATAACTATTGCTTAACTTCCCCAGAGTTAGCTTTAGAGCTCTAGAAAAGACGGCGGGAGCATTAGCTAACCCAAAAGGCATTTTCATAAATTCGTATTGCCCGGATTGAGTCACAAAAGCAGTTTTTGGGATTGAATCAGGGGCCATTCGAATCTGGTAATAACCTTGCGCTAAATCAAGTGTGCTGAAGTAGAATTTTCCTGATAACAAATTAATGAGATCATCTATGTGAGGCAGAGGAAATCTATCCTTTATAGTAATAGAATTTAGTGCACGATAATCTATACAAAGGCGATATTCTCCGTTTTTCCGGACTAAGGACTACCGGACTGGCATAAGCAGAGCTTGATTCTCTCGCAACACCATCTTCGATAAGTTCCTGTACCTTTTGATCAACAATCTCTCTCTCTTTGTATGATAATCTATATGGCTTGCGATGGACCGGTTTGTCTGTAGTAGTTTCTATAGACATCTCTATCAAATGAGTACATCCCAAGTTTCGTGTATCTGAAGTTACAGAGCTCATATATTCTCGTAACAATTGTATCAACCTACGACGCTCGTTCTCACTTAAGGTTTCCGAATCTACAGCAGCATTGAAGTCGGCGTTATCTTTGGTCATACCACCTAACTCAACACTCATTACCTTACTTTCTTTACAGATTTTAGCCCTGGTAATTACTTTGCCCGCTCGCCACACGATATCTTCATTACTCAAATTAATAACTCGAATCGTATCGGTCGTAGAAGCCAGTATAGAACCCGGGACGAAAGTCAAGCATTCGGGTACAAAAACTGGCGAGGTGATAAGGCTGACATTAGGTACTTTGCAACCAGTATCTACTTGAACATAACATTCGCTTCGTGGTGGAATTACAGTTTCTGTAACTAATCTAAGCGCATACTTTTGTCTAAAGTCGCTACTATCTAATGCATTTTGAAGTATAAATTCATCACAAACATCATTTTTTATTAGAGTAGCACTGTTCGAAGTTGTCACAAGGCTAATTCCCTGGTGGTTAATAACAGGCTGACCTATTAGGAGTTCAATGTCGTCTGCTAAGTTACGTACTATTTCTGCACAGCTAGTTATTGAAATACCATCGATAAGGACAGTTAAATTAACTTTGCCGAGGGAATAACTGTGATTCCCATCAAAACCCCTCATGATAATAGCCGATGATTCTTCTTTTAAATCAAGTTCCCTCGAAACATATTTCGTTATAATATTAATTTTACTGCCAGTGTCAATATATGCGAGCACTTCACGGTTATTAATGTGTACCACTTTCCTATAGCAATCTAAACGAATTTCTATAGTTTTAAATAAAGAATACAGCACCTTTTTAGGGATCCAGCAGGTCACAGCTTCGTGGCCGCGTTTATTGCAGTTCGTGCAGAGAAGTTGGCTCCGACAGTCCTTGCTCTCGTGGCCGGGCTTCCGGCAGATGTAGCAGAGCTGGTACGATGGCAGGAGAGCACTGTTGCCGCGGCGCCACGAAGATCCCCGCGAGCCGACGCCCCTCGGGGTTGCCGCTTCCACTCTCTTGTAGTTTTCGAGCGAGGATAGGTACCCATAGTACAGGTCTTCGGCTGTGTTGCACCTGAAAGCTTTAGAGTTGGCTCTCAACTCGTTCGGAAGACCGCGAATCAAGCAAGATATGGTAGCTTCTTCATCTAATTTACATCGCTTGATAAGGGACAGCTTTTCATGAAAGTATGCAGTCATCGTCTCATCGTCCTTTTTCTTACGAGAAAGCATTAGTTCAAGTAAGTCGACAAAATCTATTGCCATAGGAAATGCTCGCTCCAATGAAGTTTTCCATTCTACCCAACTTAAATTGTAATCATCTAGATTTTCATACCATTCCCGAGCTGACCCACGTAACCTCATATGCATGATAAAAATTTTGTCTGCTTCACTCCAACTATAGATCTGTCCCAATTGATCTATCTTATTAAGCCACAATTTAGCAGTAACAGATTTGGGCCCTGGGGTAAATTTGGAAATTAATTCTGCATCTAAATGAGTAGTCTTTCTTCTTTTCATTTGGTCGGTAGAAGGTAAAAAAAAATTTTCTGTTACCTCGGTGTCTGGGATGCCGTTCTCAGCTCTCCTCTTACCCAATCCTGCGATGTAAGGTCCCAGCGGGGACCCGGTGGGCGTCTCAGCCATCCCACTTCTGACGTGTTACGAAGGCTTGGTCTCTGTTAGACCGATGAGCAGAGGTCGGAACAGCGGCGAAAATAAAATGGTGATGCAGCGTGGCAATATTTTACTGATCTTGATGGTGCAGATACAGGCAGATTAAAGAGACTTAAAAAGAAGTTACAATCCTATTTAAAGAAATAATTGAATAAAAAAAGACAACAACTGCCAACTTTACAGAATGAAATCAAAGTAGGTGGCGCTGATATCGCGACGGATATGTACTAAACAATACTTATTAAATTAATGAACAGCTCTTAAGTAACTAAAATATTACTATAGTATATTTTAACGTAATTAAACAAATCAAATTATCCTTTATTAATAAAATTAATTAGACTGTAATTCAGGAACGATTGCTGATAATAAATATTCATTAAGTCCTAGTATTTATGGAACTACCAACTTCAGCATCAAAGTAAAAGTAGACGGCGCTGATGGCGCGACGGATATTGATTGACAATACTAATTAATGAGAATACAATTCAATTCAATTAATTCTTGTTCATAATTCAATTAAAATTAAAATAAACCAACAAGGAAAATATAATTATATTTGTAACCGACAGAAATACTGTATCTTGAGATTTGAGAACTTTAATGAACCAAATATTAATCAGATAAATTAAGAGTGATTAGAATCTAAAAATTAAATGAACATTACTACTATTCAATTATATAATTGGGCCGACCTAACCTTAATAATCTAACACTAGTTCTGTTATTGTTGTCAATTAATAGCCTTATAAACCTTTTTTGTGCATAGATACTCGCATAAGTACTCGTTTGTACTAATACTTATAATACTTGTGCAATTGATTAATTTCGAAACTTGATACCACTTCAGTAGTAATTGTTATAGATCAGTAATAGATTTTTTTTACACGTAGAAAATTTGTCAAATAATAATATTTAGTTTAATTTAGTTTAAATGTAGATTTAAACTAAATTTGTTTTGTCTTATTCACTACTTGATTTTTTTATACGCATTAAGACTGAATGAATCGAAATGACAAGCATTCGAGCGTATGAGGCAGTGAAAATGTTTTTCGAAACAGTGTCTTTCGCCACTACAGCATTCGAGTCCATAAGCTTTCGAACTTATGAGGCAGCGGAAAAAAAATTCGATACAACGTTTTTCGCAACAACGGCTATCGAAACTACGTAGGGGACCCATAAAATATGTAGGCGTTACGATTTATGATAAACTTACATTTAATCAATATTTATTTGTCGATACTCTCCAGTCGAGCCAGAAAACTCATACATTTATGAAACTGCTACGAAACAGCGCAAACAAAGATACTTTAAGACTAGTCTCTACATAGCTCTATGCCAATCCTTATTCACCTGTTGTTTAAGCTGTTGGGGTGGTACAAATAAAACGTTTTTGTTAACTGTAGAAAGGGCCCAACGTTTTATATTAAAAGTAATGCATAAAAAACCAAGACAATACCCAACATCAGCCTTGCTATTATGAATGTATTTATACTGAAAGTGGTACTTACAAAACACCAAAAAGTTATCTATTTACCCCAACCACAAGGTTATAAGGCTGGGCGCATGCTGAGACGCAGGCGACGCAGCACAGCTCAGTACAGGGCAGGGCAGATGAGGCAGACATAGACCCCCACCGCATGCTGCGACGCAACTATTCGCTCGTGCGAATACTAGCTCGTGCAAGGAATAGACGTTTGACGAAAACATGAGTTCAGAGTCTGATTATGAAATGTACGAGTTGCTGCTTTACAGTTTGTCAAAGCGTAGAAAAAGTATTTGGCAAAGTGACTACCTAAAAATCGTTGTACTCATGGGGAATTTGTCCTCTCGAGAGAGTTATCGGATAAACAATGTAAAAACTACTTTCGGTTAGTTAGAACCCAATTTTATTATGTCTCCGTAGAAAGTTTATTTATCTGTTTTGTTTTCATTATATTAATGGCAGAGAAAATTGCTTAGACCACTGCGCTTGAATGAGGCAAGCACATCAGTTCAGAAACGAATCTTCTTAATGTTGGGTACATGATATTTTCGTCTGCTGTCATAATTTAACATAAAACAAGTACAAGTTCGTTTATTGCTTCATATGGTACAGAATAGGTCTTAACATATAGGTATAATAGTGCGCAACATGAGCCCTGTAAGGGCACTGCAATTTTCTACATAAGAAGCTTACGTATTAGAAAAATAAGTACTTATAATTATTTTTATGCAATGAAATAGAATAAGAGAGTCATGTATTTTTAATACAATTAGTTTAGACACTTATATCTATTTAATACTAAAAGGCTAACTTAAAACTATATAACACCAATAGAATCATTAACATTACTTACACCAGCTTCATCTACTAAGTAATTATTATGTATTATTAATACATATGGCTTTCTTCCATAAATTCTTTTATTGTATAATAGCACTTTTTAATAAGATATTCTTCTAGTTTATTTACAAAACAATACTGTGTTGTCGAATATTGACAAGAGTCATTCATTCGTTCTGTAAATATCATGCTATCCCTGTCAGTAGCACCTACACAAAAGGTGATTCCCCGTCCCGTGACCGTCAGGTCCGCTGGACAAAATGAGATATAGAAATCAAACCATGCGTATTATTTACTACCCATTTGCTACTATTTACTACCTATCATAAAGTATTTGCTACCTTTAAGGTATCGAATTTATCAAAAGAATAAAGTGGCCAGCCATTCTGACGTCTGGTTGGCTGGCTACTTGGATTTTCATGTCATGTTAGTCAAGTGTTAACGATGTCATTGATATCAGTATTTACTACCTTTTTGCTACCTAGAGAAAACATTATTTTTACGATGATAAAAAGCTCGCATAAACCTTATTTAGATAACAACATTAAAACGCCTGTACTCTAATTCTCACACCACCTATGTGCTCCATGAAGGTAATGGCTTAAATATTTTCGCAGGCGCTTAGTAGATTCTAGACCAAGTATTATAACTAATTATGCTTCATGCTTATTTATATTTCTAAATTCTTCATTCAGTCTTCTAACGATTTTCATATAACTCTATTTATTATGGTATCACAAATTCAACTAAAACCCAAGACAGTTAATTTAAAATCTACTTCTATTAAACGCCTGCAGAAATATTTTAGCCATGAATAACACCGGTGGTATGAGCATTTGCACAGGCGTTTTATTTTTTCCTAAATAAGGTTTATGCGAGCTTTTTATCATCGTAAAAATAATGTTTTCTCTAGGTAGCAAAAAGGTAGTAAATACTGATATCAATGACATCGTTAACACTTAACTAACATGACATCAAAATCCAAGTAGCCAGCCAACCAGACGTTAGAATGGCTGGCCACTTTATTCTTTTGATAAATTCGATACCGTAAAGGTAGCAAATACTTTATGATAGGTAGTAAATAGTAGCAAATGGGTAGTAAATAATACGCATGGTTGGATTTCTATATCTCATTTTGTCCAGCGGACCTGACGGTCACCCCGTCCCGGTGAGGCTAGCACAAAGTTAAATGACTTACACGAGCCAATGTTGCCAGCTTTTGAACAAAATTACAGAAAATTATAAATCACGTAAAATTCGAACACATTTCCGTACGCAATACCTATCCGGTCGGAAAGATGAAATTCCGTACGAGTACGGACAAATCCGTACACCACACAATCTGTGCCGGCACTACAACGAGACGCAGAGCAGGGCAGACACATGTCTGCGTCTCACGTGCCTGCGCCGCAGCGTACTCAATGACGTTCCATGCTTTACAAAATCTGCGCTGCGCTGTGCTGCGTCGCCGGCGTCTCAGCATGCGCCCAGCCTTAGTAACAGAGCTTACCGAATTTCCCAACAACAAACAAAAACAGCATTTGTCCAAAGGACACACAGAATGAAACACTACACATCAACATGGTGGCGGTGGTCCATACAAATAATATTGGAAATTAATCCATACAAATTATAAATTAAATTTTATAATTGTATAGACCGCTACCGCAATGGTGTGCACCTTTTACTACCCTGATGCCATTGAATTTAATGTAAAAAATTATACGCTGATGCTTTAGAATGAAGAAGACAATAAAAAAAATCTGGAAAGAGTTTTTTCAGATTTGACTGTATTATAAACAGCACATCCGATGAGCAAAATTTAAACCAGTCAATTAATAATAAAGTCTATGTAGTTTATTTTGTACACGTATATAGACCCGTTTTTTACTGCTGCTCCGACTCATCAAGGTTTGCTGGAAGAAATCTCTTACAGAGATAAGCTCGCCTTTGTACATGTTATTTCTTATGTAATGTCCTTTTTAATGTTTCGTGTGCTATAAAGTATAGTAATTAATTAAATAATTAATAAAAACACTCCCAGGTGAAAATGTTGATAAAACCATTTCCAGGATATATAACTCTTAACTCTAAAGGAAAACGTCGTGAGGTAACCTTGAGGCGTCCACATACCTCAGCACTTAAATTGCCACTCCGTGCAGCTATAGACATTGTGTAGGCAACATAAAAAACATATATTCTTTACGCCACACGGCCACACTCACCCTGTATACTCTTTATAAGTATTAATTTTATTTACAAACTACAATTTACGAATTATGGTTTGTTTGATTTTTTACAGATCCAGTGACGTAGCTATTATGACTGACCCTGCAGTGGTATGACAACATTATTTTTAATAAAATGGCCTTGCATGTGTCGTTTTAGAAACCTGCAACCTTATTTTTTTATGCAGTCAAAGATATTCGGTCTTCCTCTAAGTCTAAAACACTCCCCAGAGACAGTTTAAATAACCTGTGGTTCTACCTTTCCCTTTGCCACAGAATACGTAGGTCATACGTAGATGTCATTTGACATCCGTGGTCACACTATAAGTTTTGCGTAACTTAAAAAAACAACATGTTATAACCAAAATACTATGTTTATTGCTTTTCAAAATACTCTCCATTACATTTTAAACATTTTTTCATGCGATCGAACCATTTTTTAAAACAGGAGGACCACAGATCTGAATGCATGTTTTCTACGTGCTGATTGAACGCTATCACTGCCTCTTCGGAGCTGGTGAAAGTGAAACCTCTCATTAAAACTTTCATTTTGGGGAAAATACAGAAATCACTGGGTCGGCTAGGTCGGGGCAAAGCGCAAGATGGGTGAGAACGCGGCTTTTTGGTCATCTTTCGCGAACTTTTTCTAACACCCTGGGTAAACAAATGGTAGATTACCACTCGGCATTAACACTCTTTTGATCTTCAAGTGGAATTGTACAGATGGGACCCGTAGCTGAGAAAAACAAGCGATCATTTTTTTTTCTCGCCTACCTCACTTTTGTTGGCCTGTTCTCATTTTCAAACACCCATTGCTGTTTTTTTCTGGTTCAAAACAATAAATGCACGTTTGGTCTCCTGTGACAATGTCAAAACAGCATTAGAATGTCCGTGGTCGTACTTTAGTAGCAACTGTGAGCACCATTCCACGCGAGCCCGCTTCTGCTCCGTTGTCAGTTCATGAGGGATCCAACGACAACAAAGTTTCCGAACTTTCAATTCTTCGTGTATAATTTTTTGAATTTGGCTCATACCAATCCCCAATAGTCCTCGAATTGTCTCGTAGGTAATCCGCGGGTTTTCTTCAATTACCCGCTTACCAGTAGCCACATTATTTTCGTTGACGGCAGTTGAAGGCCGCCCTTCACGAAATTCGTCATGTAAAGAAACTCGACCTCTCTGAAGTTCGGCAAACCATCGCCTCACGGTGCTCAAACAAGGTGCTTCTCTCCCAAAAGCATTTTGAAGACGAGCGGTCCAGTTTTACGGAGAGAGAGAACTTTTAAAATCATAAAAAATCATCGCTCTAAAATCTTTTCGACTTAATTCCATTTTCGTTGGTACTTACTTACGTAGAACTTTGATGTGTGATGATAAAAAACAATTGAAAAATGATTTCCCGCCAATTGTTTTTTTTTATTACTAAGAAGGTTCCAACGTTTAAAATATTTCCTTTTTAGTCGAGCCCAAAGGTTGTTTGAGCGGAGTAGCTCTGGGGGTGCATGAAAGCAGCCTACCCGAACAACGTACTCACTGAGCCCGTACGTCTGACGCACCCTGGGCAACAATCAGCGAGTTCCTTGCGCTGATTGGTAAATCTTTCACCGCGATGGCTTGCCATCGACACTCTAAGAAGAAGCTCTTGCACCAAGTGGTTTTTATGGCTTTGCTCGTGACGCTCGGTTCACTGCGAGTAAACCACGGTGCCACTCAGATGGTGCGGAGTACTTTGTTGTGAAACCTCTGTAGTATTTCAACAGTAGATGTGCTGGCAGATCTCCAAAGTTCAATGGCATAAGAATTAAGAAAATGTAACAGATCTTTTAGTAAGAAATGGGTTAAAAATTACGAAATACTGAATTATTGTTGGTGTGGAAATAAAAAAAAATTAATAATAATATAGAAGGCTAGCATGCTAAAATTATATATTTTAGTTTATTTAATTTTGTAGGCAAGCAACATAAGTACTTTGTTTTATTTGTTTCTGGTTGTTGACTTTTTATGTTTTTCTTAAGTAAATTGACATTGCGATTTTTCTTTTTAATAGCAATTTTGTTTTTTAAATATCTTGGCCAATATAGTAGCTAATTAAGAAACGCTTTTCTTCCATCGCAACTATGTAAATTTGAGAAGTTCTTATTCTTTGTTCTCAATGAAGTTGCGGTAAAGGAAACAGTTCCCATGAGTCCCAATCCCAACTACAAACAATAAAAATTCTTAATTTGCCACTAGTTACGAACCTCATTTGCGAAAACGGCCGGAGGGGTTGGGAAGAGTAGGTAGTCTTTTTTTTGAGAGCAATCCTTCATGCCAAACGCGATTGTCGAATGTCTAAGAAGGTAGCTGATCAATATTGCTTGCTTTATCCGCTAGCTGGCATCGCTCCGCCCGAAGTTAGAAGGGATTTGGCTTTCAGCATCGATAAAAAAAAGTAACAACAACCGACTCCGGACCCAAGTGGGTCACTGCACACAAAACTTAAGCAGATGGGGTTATATTGCACCAACGGAGGAGCAATGTGATTGTGGAGTCTTCTCGCAATCCAAGGTGCACCTGCTCCAATACCCATTGTGCCCTCTCACCTGTACCCTGGAGGACCTAACAGAGGCTAACGCTGCTGTAATTGCTAGCCTAGTCTAATCGCTGACACGAAAAGAAGAAGAAGTATTGCTTCAGTTCTAAAGATTGTCTTATCTTATGAGCCACTCGGTGTAGGAGGTACCTGCTTTATAGTTGAGTGACCAGATCGAAATCCAAACTGACAATCTGGAATTACTTTCTGTCTTACATAGGTTTCAAACTATGGTGTAAGAGCTTTTCAAATAGCTTCGACATCACTGGTATGATAACAGGCTGATAGGTTTACCATTTTATGTATAAGAATGATCTGTGATACCTTGCACAAGCACGGAAAAACATTTAATCTTAGCATGGCATTGAAGAGGACTGTTATAAGAATTATTCCCTTTTTTGGAAGCTTATTCAGTACTTCAGCAGTGATCAAATCAAAACCTGCCATTAATACTAACACCACAAACCTTATATCAAAGCAGTATCTTGCAAAGTCTTGAGACTGTCAGAGCAGTGTGTGAGGGCGAGATAAATAGTCGCTTCTAAGAACGAGTCTTAGCGAAAGCACTTGCTTAAGAATCGATTTGTCTATCATAGACAGTACTTTAGCACTCTTTTAGTCGCGAAACCCGGACTAATTCTTAGCATTGGCCTAAGAACATGCTTAGCTAAGCAAACGTCTACTTTGATACTTAGCTAAGTTAGCCTGAAGTAATGCTTAGGGAAGCTTGAGCACAGACTTGGGCTAAGCAACGACTATTTATCTCGCCCTAAGTGTATTTTGTCGTAGCCGTGTGTCCTATCGGAACTAGGTTTTAAATTCCTCTGAAGAGTGTTTAAGGAATTGTCGTTTTGATAAATAACACCGATTATCTCTCTACAATATAATGAACCTAGGTTTAATTTTGTTGCAGGTACCTACAACTTTAATAAAAGTTGAACATGATAAACAGTAAGTAATTTTGTACTTATTTCCAGATTATTTTTTAAAAATCCTTATGAGATACCAAGTGTTATTTACAAGTAATACTGACTATAAATTATTGTTACAGTAAATGCCCACCTGCTTCTAGCGTAAGCATCAAGTACAAGACAAACAACAGTAACTACAGAAGGAAGCCACAGTCCGAGTTGAAGAAACGAGGCCCTAAACCGAAGCCAAAACGTGTGCATGCCTGCTACGAGTGCAATAAAGATTTCCGATGTCAAACACAGCTAGAAATGCACTTGAGGTGAGATATTCGTGATGTGATGGCCACAAGGATGTTTTGTAGTGATAGCATGAACGTATTCAAACAGCCTTTCTCTAGACAGTAATCGCCTTTTACTGCGCTCACATACTGGATGACAGTGGGATGGCGCGAGTCAATGACCATTCTCGCTATCTCGAGCGATGTTATGAATGATGTTTTGATAAATAAGACTGCTAGAATTTGAAGTCATTCAGGCAAAAAAAAAATACTTACCACTTTCCGGTCACTGCAACGTGAAAACTGTACGTACGTACGTGATGTTACGTTTTTAGGCTTCCTTACCTCAAAAGGAAAAAGGGAAGCCTTATAGGATCACTTTATTGTCCGTCCGTCCGTCCGTCAGTCTGTCAAGACCCTTTATCTCGGAAACGCGTGGTGGAGGTATTGTACACTCAGGTCAACAGACCCTTGAAGTCGTGAAAAAATCAACAAAAAACGCAACGGCCTATGGCATAAACCACAAAACGCGTATATTTCACTCAAGCGAATCAAAATTCATAGGGTACTTCTAGTTGACCTACAAGTATGAAATTTAAAAAGGCAAATAATATTGTTTTGTCCTACATACGTAATACATGTAAAAACATTATTTGGTAGAAGAATCGTTCATTAGAAATACCTTTGTTAGCACTAAGTATAGTTTTGTAGAACAACGGTGCGGTGCGAACAACATCGTTCGAACAGAAGTCTCGGACCCAGTTCCAAGGCTGATGAAATAAGCCAAAATATATAAGCCGCAAAAATCGTGATCACCTGACAGTCTTTATAGATTACGTTTTTTTTTGAGACGAACTTATTTAAATATTATGTAATTTTATTCATTAAAAAAAAATTAAAACTAAGACAAAAGAGATCCGCCAAATCCCATACAAAATAACCCCAGGCCCGGCGCCAAAATATTGTAACTCAATTTCTAGAGTAAAAATAGCAAAAATATTATATAGTTTCGGTATTGCTAAATTCCCATGCTAACATAGTTTTTTTGCCTGTTGAATTTTCATAGGCGCTTTATGAAAAATTCTATTTTTTAGAGAAGCGTCATTCTTTTTAGTTCATTAATCTTGTAATTAGTGATTATGGCATATAAGCATGTATGTACTGTACTATAAACTATAAAAAAATAAACTAGATGTTCGAAACTATATGTAAAATAAAACAGTATGGTTATAAATAATATATATTTTCATTTTCTCGACAGAACATATGTTTGATGGACTTAGTTTTCTAAATCAACTAATACAAAATGTAAGCCTAGAGCTGGGTGGTCTAAATCACGTTCGTTGTGTCTCGCCCAACCCAAATAGTACATGACGCTTATTACATGGGCGCAACTTCCCAGCGTTCTGTTCCCGTGATAACAGGAACAGTAATGTTCTTTCACTGCCTCGATTCCAGAAACCGCAGTATTATATAACAAATAGGTATAATAAGTTTTTGATCTGACATGACGTGAATTAATTCTGCTGCGAATCAGTACGTTGTTTGTATGGGACTGTGACCTTATAACTCGATCATTTATTATATCTATTTGTTCTGAGTGTCTGTAAACCTCGATTTCATATACGCCAGTTCTCTTCGTGTGCTCGCTGCAGTACGAACGTGCTATTTTGAGGTGATATGTGCCTATAGCGAATTTTATCAGATCTTCGTACGTCAGCTCCGGAAAATCTGATACTTCTGGATTATTTGCGTCCAGTCTAGTAAATGATGCTCTTTGCCTGTTGAAGTTGTTTTCTAAAACATACGCGGCCAACAGATTTGTTTTATGTATGTTGCGGTTTATTGATGCAATAAAATCATCAGTAAATCTACTGTCTTCGTAAGGCTCCTGAAAGCAGTTTATCAAAGCCGCTGCTATTTTGAAATCTGTAAATGTTTTCGTCAAGGTATTGTTGAACATTCTGTTGCGGAAGATTTTAAAGCTATTTTTGAACTTGCCATTCACAGTTTCTACAACCCAACGACACAAGGTTATTAGTCGTGATTTGTTGGCCTCTTCTGTAGTGAGTTGAGTTTCATTTCGTTGCTTAGATGGTGGCATGTAAGCCACATAGCCATGTTCTTCCAATGATACTATTGCATCACGAAACCCCCTGTCTAAAATTAAAACGTCTCCCTCTTCAAAGAAGTAATGAAAGGGGTTGTCTCCTATAGGCTGATCATGATTATGCAGTATTTGGTTCATAATTGCCGCATCAGTGGTTGTAGCAGCATATGGCCCTATTACATCTAATATGTGGCCATCAGCACATACTATTAAGAATGGCTTAATCAAGTTACGATATTTATGTAAGCTGTAACTTACGCGTTGAAATAAAAAGTTGGAACTTTTTTCAACAAATAAATACGTGCCATCGCATATAATTATTGCTTTCGGCGATGCATTGCTTCCAAATATATAATTAAGTAAAATCCTGTTTCTACTAATCACTTCAGTGCGTGTTATGTGGTCTAGCCCTATATGCACAGGAACGAAGTCTGCGAGCAGACACTCCCTCGCCAATTGCAGCTTTCTTCTTCGATCTCGAGTCGAATCGAGATCTCGATTCTAGAGCCCGTGTATACATATTGACCATGTCAACGAAGCTATCAGCATTAAAATCTGTATGTTGATGATCCGTGATTTCTGGAAATTCCTCCAAAGAAGTGTTTTGCAAATGTAGTTGACAAATGCGGGCCCGGTCAGGAATATATAATCTAAAATAACTGAGAAGATATACTTTGATAGAGTTTGGAACACGGCGTAGTTGCAAATTGTTGCATCTGGTCATCATACAGCGCCGGGAGGTATTAGCCACTCGGGTAAACTGAGGGACATTCACCGATGTTCCAACAGCAGGTAGAATAGCAGGTGAAGGTGATCGATGTTGATTTCTGATATCCGAGTCAATTCGATGCCAACAGGCATGACAGATTGATCGGGTACCGTCGAATGGAACCTGTTAACAATTAAACATACTTTTAAATAAAAACGATATTTCTACGTACAACCCGTGCGAATTAACTGTGCACCACGCGCTGTGACGTCATTTGGACGGTACCATTTGAAAAACCTTTATATAATGTTAAAAAATATTGATTATATTTTTTTTATGTTGGTAAAAGATCGGTTTGATAACTATAGTCATAAATAATACTATGTGACAAAGATAATTCAAATTATTTTGCTCATGAAAAAATGCAATTGCGGGGCACCGCGCGGGGTAGCGGGGAGAGAGGTCGCATTCCAGCAGAGTGCACAGTAGTTCATAGTGTGTTTAAAACATAGTAGACACCTAAGCCGGTCCATTTATCACCCCAGTATGAAAAAAAAAACATTTTGTTTAAACAAAATCAATTTAAATCTTACCTCTTGAGGTGGTTGGATTGCGTGTACAACATGAACCACAAACTCTTGACGTGTTTGTGCAAAATGTTCTGACAAAACATGTCTACGACGTTGCCGTAATGATCGTGTACACAAAATACAAACGTCTGCCATTTCACAAGAAAATCAAAAGTCCGGGAGGGTTAAATAAAGTAAAATAAAGATCAAGGTAAGGTATCGCACAGTTCACAGTACACAACACAACAAACGTTAGCGAAGGACTGCGCGTGAGCAGAGCACGCCAAAGCAAAGCGGGCGTCTGCATGTTTCTCCCTCTAAACCATTATTTGTGAGCGAGACAATAAGATGTTGTGCCCTCACGTCACAGGTGCGTTCATCCGTGAGTCATGAGTGTTTATCCTTTCTTTGCCGATTGCTTGAAGGTCATGCGGCCATTAAGTAAAGTGGCGTAAAGCGATAATATAACAATACAAATATATATGAAATATGTTTATATAATATGATTGATATACAATGCTTATATGCCATAATTATTTACTACAATGTTAATGAACTAAGAAGGATGAAGCTTCTCTAAAAAATAGAATTTTTCATAAAGCGCCTATGAAAATTCAACAGGCAAAAAAACTATGTTAGCATGTGAATTTAGCAATACCGAAACTATATAATATTTTTGCTATTTTTACTCTAAAAATTGAGTTACATTATTTTTGCGCCGGGCCTGGGGTCATTTTGGCGGATCTCTTTTTAATAAAAAATAAAACAGACTTCATTCATTACAATAAGGCATTAGAAACGCAGAAATTAAACGAATATCACCTCTCATATTCTCCGGTGGCCAAAATGTATGTCGATATCAACACTTGAATGTCCACACTGCTGTGGCAAGAGTCTCTTCCTGTATCGCAGGAGGGTATACTCCACCACGGGGGCCAAGTCCGGGTTAGTGGAGGATTGTAAGACAGTGGCGGGCCCTCAGATCATAGAAAGAAGGAGATATGCCCTAACCGCGAAATAAGTCCGGTACCGCTGTCGCCACTTTTGAAGATGTGTGCGTTTTCACACATGCACAATATTGTAAATATTAGGTTCACGCACACGTCTGTTCAGTCATCTACTAGCGTTCTAATCTTCTAATTGGTTCGCATACTATCAAAAACAATTGTACGAATACACTCGTACACGTAAACAACAGCGTCGGTAAACTCCTTAGGGATGGAACACTTGTATCAAATAATACATTTATCGATAAAATTATGCGATGAGAGGTTATTCATTTACAAACAATACCCTTCGTGTAGGGGTGATACAAAAAACAGAACATGTTAAATTTACAAAAACAATATTATTAAAATAAATAATCCTATTATTGTTCCGTGAAATGTAAATATTTATTAAGTACGTGTCTTTTTGACAGTATTTGTGGCTTCAGTATATGATAAAGACGCAAACTTGGCTTTCTATTGATGTCGAATTTGATTATTTTGATAATGATGATGACCTTGCACTGTCTACTAATACGTTAAGTTAAAATGTTTTTATGTTAAATTTGTTGGACAGAACACCACTGAATCATATTTGGTAGTGACGCTGCCTGAAAGGCTAGGTCTTCTGGGTTTGAATCCTGGCAATGGAAAGAAATTATTAATATTTGTGTGAAGAGCACGTCCACGGTAAGGCACGCATTAGTGCCTGGGTCTTGGATATTTTATTTAGTATATAAATGCCCACTGTAAAGTGAAATGCTCTTACATTGCCATTTACAAATTGGCTTATATTGGTAACTCTGTTAGGACTCTGTAAATTAACAGCAATTTTTGTTGGGTGGAAGAATGAAGTGCTGACTTTTTTAAGAATACAATAGCAATTACTGTCTCATTCTCTGAAAACAATTCACCCAGCTATATCAAAAATAGAACAAACACATGTATAAACTCGAAAAACAACAATTTTTCTGAAGAAATTGCCACTTGCCTGAGTAACAGCAATATATTAGAAATCAGTAGCCATGCTTGGATTCTCACGATTAACTACAGAATATGTTGATGGCTGTGATTCAAATGTATCATGGACCTGTAATTAAAGTAACTTCCTAATTATTTATCAAATTTTGGATATCCCTAACACTGCTCCGTTTGATTTCCCAGAAACTTACGTTGGAACAGCCCATGGGAAAAGTCTTCGTGACTTTTTTGTCTCCTGAAAATTACTGTCTTTAAGTGTTCCGAACAAACCGTACTGGATTTTGAAAAAAACCAACTATCTGATCTTCCTGCAGCGGATATATTTTTTTAATGTTGGGATCGGGAGGATAGCTAAAAAATACGCAAAAAGTCTAGTATTGTAATAAAACTGGCCAAGTGCGAATCGGACTTGCGCTCTGCACATTACACATTTTTTTATAAAGTAGATTTTTCGTAAAATTCACTGACACTTTACCTTGTCATAGACATTCCTGTAATCTATACGAAAAAAACTTACACATACATACATAACCTCACGCCTGTATCCTAGAGGGGTAGGCAGAGACCAGGGACTGCCACTTGCCACGATCCTGACAGATCACCTTCGCTTCATCAACGTTCATAAGTCGTTGCATGCACGCACGCCGGTTCCGGGTACTTTTTATCTTTCCCTTTGCTAATACATCTCCTATTTGGTCGATGTAAGTTCGTCTGGGACGTCCCTTACCAGCCCTTCCACTCACATTCGCAATATATATATACATGTCCAAACCAACGCAACATTACTTTCTCAATTCTAGTCACTACATCCTCTTTCAGTCCACACCGTTTCTAATCAGACTATTGCGTATCCTGCCATTCAAAGTAACACTACACATACTTCTCAAGGACCTCATTTCAACTGCATTAATTCTACTTTCTTGCTTCTTTTGCCACACCCAAGTCTCGCTACCATACATAAGTGTTGGGACCAGCACGCCACTATGAATAGCCAATCTAGTTCTTTTGGAGATGTTTCGGCTGAACACAATGGAGTGCAAGGCACCGAAAATAACTTATTAATATATTTAAAAAAAAATTGACCCTAGTAAATTTAAGGATAAAAAGGGGGAGGGGATAGTAATTTTTTTATGTTTTGATATTATATAAATCTATTATGTGTAATGTACCTATGTGTGACAAAGAAACCGTTTAGTTCAGTGACCGTCAATAAATTTAATTTGAACATTTCATGTAAACATCTTACATAGTCTATCTGAAGATATTTTTGAATTTCAGGTTAGTCATGCAAATAGCTATAAAAGAAATTTTTTTATGATCCGTCAACCGTCCGTAATAACATCGATAAATTATTGATAATATTGCAAGCACACCGCCACTGCCCTACGGTGTGCACTCAAGCCACGTAAGGTGTTTGCACTGACAGGTTGAAGCTTCTTAGGGTGAAATCTTTAAAAATACATTAAAAATAGAAATAATACTTTAAAATAGCATTTAAAAGTGGTATGTTATTCCACATGTCTTATAGGTTTGTTTAGTACTCCGATTTTTACAAATAAACACGCTACAGACTGGCATTTCGAAATAAATATGGAGCTCCTGCGTCAACAACGGTTGCCAGGCAATTGAGTCTGCGCTACGAGCGGTGCGCGCAGCTAGCTATGATGATTTTGAACATATCGAGGCGACACGGACCACGCCCCCATGCCATATCTCCTTCTTTCTATGATCTGAGGGCGGGCCTTAGGCCAATATTACACTATCATAGAAATATGATCACAGATGTAGGACTCATATTTATATGAAAAATCTATGACGGTGTAATGTCAACATATGATTCATATTGTCTATGATCATAGAAATATGATCCAATTTGACCGCATGCGTACAACTATGATCATATTTCTAACTTCAGAGTTACTAGTAGATGATCTTTTGCACTGATTGGACATTTTAAATGAGTTTTTGTTTTGAAATGATTGTCCAGGTACATTTTGTAGGACTCTAAGTCCTTTTAGTTCTTTAAGTACTATGTTGAAGAATCCTATCTCTGATGGCCCGCAATCCACGGTCTAACCCAAATACGTCGACTGTCCCTTTTTTATTCTTTACTTTTTTCTCAACCTCAGGGCAATTACTATAATTGCCCTCATAGCAATGGAAAACGTGGCTAAATTGGTTTGCATTTTCATTACCTATGACGTGGATATGACCTTATATGTAATATGCAATTAAAGAGCAGTATCATAGAAAAAAATGATCCTAGAATTTGACAGATATGACATCATATTTATATGATGAATATATGACAGTCTACTAACGGCCTTACTGTTAGAAGTTATCAAGCCGCCCATAAGGCCTCTGACATGGCTTAACAACTGCCATGTGACAGCCGGCACCAACGGCTTAACGTGCTTTGCGAAGCACGGAAGCGTCCGGAAAAAATGCCACTAGCGGTAGTCATGGGACGGTCACCCATCCTGCACCTGACCGCGCCTGTTGTTGCTTAACTCAAGTGATTGATTCCAAACACTCGGTCCGGCTAGGTCACGAGCGCTTTTCATTTATCAAATGTATATTTATTAACAGTTTGTTGGGAGTGTTTTGACTAACTATAATAGAGAAACGGGCTTCTAGTTATAACGTTAACAGACGTTTATTTCATTATGTTCGACACAGAAAAAAATATTGCAGAAGTACGCAAGTATGTTATTTTTTCCGGTTTCTTAACCCCTTACCGTATAGCGTCCCATAAGTGCATCACAAAGTATTTCCAAAAAAAATATATTATTGTTTGTATTTATCAACTGACAACATCCAAAACCATAAACTAGATGTATACTTTAACGTTCTATGTTAGAGAAATGTTAGCAAAACCGACAGAAAAAGTAAAAAGTCAGTTTGAATTCAGACTTCGGATCCGGTAAGTTCGTCTGAGTTTGATATTAGTTTACTCTGATTTCTGTGAATATATCTGCATGGATTTTTCTATATAAAACAAGCAATTCATTGAGAAGCTAAATTCTAAAAAATAATTTAGATCTCCTTTATTATTGAAACTCATTTGTAAGGCCTGCGCAGACGAGGGTCTATCCCCCGGGTACTTTTTTGTCCGCCGATATAGATCTCTTTTATATTGTATTGAATAACGCACACGAAGGACTAAAAGTACCCCGTACAAAAATTCCCTCAATTTACCAAGGATATCAAGAGACCGGACTGGACAAAAGTTCGGTGATTTCTTTTAAAACGCCTTTTCTTATTTAACTTCATGTAAATTACAACACGATGTTATCTTACATAATCTTGCATCCATAGCGTACGCTTCACTCAATTTCCGGGGAACAAAATAACCGCACAGCGTAGGCGTTGAGTCCGCGACAAGTACTCGGAGGACATTTATTACGATTCAGGGACTTTTGTCCCTCGTCTGCACACGCCTTTATGTTGATGCAAATTTGGGACTGCGTGCATTTTGGGCTCGCTAACCTTGTTCATATATGGTACCGTATGCAGAAAGATAATAAAACGCTTAGTTCGTATATGAAACTATATGCATTGAGGGTTGCTTTTTTAGGGTTCCGTACCTCAAAAGGAAAAAACGGAACCCTTATAGGATCACTTTGTTGTCCGTCTGTCCGTCCGTCCGTCTGTCAAGACCCTTTTTCTCAGGAACGCGTGGAGGTATGAAGCTGAAATTTATATCAATTACTCAGGTGTACAGTCCCATTTAACATAATTCGTCAAAACTGCAAACATCGCGATCGTTACGTCCCAGAAACAAAAATCCAAATCTCGCAAAATAACAACTATAAGGAGTGAAAAGTTAGTGAGACATCAAGAGTAACACCTAGTGTCTGTGAAAAAGATTGAAACTTGGGCGAAATAGTGTGCAAAACAGTGAAAAAGAGTGAAATAAGTTCTGGCTAAATTGTTTTTTTCTAAAGTGAAGGTAAACTGATAAAAACTTTAAACGAAACAACCCTCACTTAACAAGAACTGTCTGTCACTGTCATCGACACGACAGGGTTAACAGTGTTGCCGTATAAACATTTCAAATTCTACCAATAGTTAAAAATACAAGTGTTGCCATAAAAACAAACTGAAAAATGGAGACACAAATGCAGCTCCTTTTCGAAAAATTGGACGAAAGAATGCTTAAACAAACTGAAGTAATAACCGCTAACATAAAATGTCTGATGGAAGAAATATATGGCAGACGAATGAGCGACCTAGAATCAGAAAACCAAAAGCTAAAAAGTCAACTGAACGATTTGGAAAACAAGGTCAAAATCCAAACAAGAACAAATAAAGAAAATAACATAATTTTGTACGGAATTCATGAAGAAAATCCAGAAAACCTACTAGACAAAGTCATAGACATCTTAAATACCAATACAAACATGGAAATATCAAAAAGAGACATAGACTTCGCGCGGAGAATAGGAAAAGGCGACAAAACCAGGCCTACGCTCGTTCGCTTGGTCAACAAACACACAAAAATTGGGATTTTAAAGAATAAGCGCCTAATGAAAAATATCACTGTGGATGAAGATTATCCTAAAGAAATACTCGAAATAAGAAAACAGCTTAGACAATCAGTAAAAATAGAGAAGGAGAAAGGTAACGATGCATTCATAAAATATGATAAACTAATAGTAAAAGAGAGGAAAAGCAATAAAGAAAATAAACAACTTACAGAATTAGAGTCACCAACCGAACTACCTGGTACAAGCCGTGGTACAAAAAGGCTATTATCCCCAAAGAACCCAAATAAACAATCGGAAGAACATAAAAATGAGCAACAATCAAAAATAAACAAAACTAATGCTTTTGAAATCCTCCGTGCTGGAGCCTATATGGACTCGACTAAAAAACAAAATACATGGTAGCAGACAGCGACGCCTCCCCCTAAAAACAAGAACAAAATAAATAAAACAAGAACCCACAAAACTACTCTTCCAGTACGGCTGGTCCCCGCGGAAGAAAATGACCAACACCCCCCAAGAAAGGCAACTATCTCAATTTGCGCCCTTAACATTCGTTCGCTCAGAACAGAGAGCAAAATAAAAGAATTCGAACACGCACTGCAAGACATAAGATGGGATATAATGGGTCTATCAGAAGTACGAATACCTGGTGAAGATATTGAAGAAAAGGAAGGATACATACTCTACTATACAGGAGAAAACAATGGTCAACATGGAATTGGCTTCGCAATAAAAAAGAAATGGAAAAACTACATAGAAGATATCCACTCCAAATCAAATAGAGTAGCCACACTAAACATAAAAATATCAGAAACTCTTAAAATTTCCGTCATACAGGCATACGCTCCGACCAAAGAAAAATCCCAAGAAGAAATTGAACTTTTCTACATAGACATAGAAAAAGCTATTCAATCAGCATATAAGGAAATCTATCTCATTGGTGACTTTAACGCTAAAGTTGGAAAAAGACAACCAGGAGAAGAAAAAGTAATGGGAAAATATCACTACGGAGAAAGAAATGAGAGAGGAAAATTACTAGTTAATATGGCCCTCCAACATGGACTGCATATAACAAATACCTACTTCATGCACAAAGATAAAAAGAGATGGACTTGGATCTCTCCGTGTGGAAATAAAAACGAAATAGATTTCATTCTCACCAACAAAATGGACCGGATTAAAAATACAGAAGTCCTAGTACAATCTAAGTTCAATACGGACCATAGACTTGTACGCTGTGAAGTATGGCTGGAAAATCTGAAGACTAAAAGAACGAGATACAAAACGCCGATGACAAGAAATATACCATACGAAGCATACCAAAGACTAAGAGATATTTACGAAGCAAACACCAATGAAGAAACAGAAGAAACACACGAACTAGTACAGAGACAATATGATAAATTCGAAACAACACTCCAAAAAACAGTTGAACAAATAACAAAAGAAACAAAATCAACCAGGAAATCAAATGTCTTTACAGAAAAAACACTAAAGCTACTAGAAGAGAGAAACAATCTGAAAAATATAGATGGAAAGACGAAAGACCAAAAAACAAAGCTTACAAAACTATACCGAAGGGCCAAGAAAGCGATGGAAATAGATATTAAGAAATACAAAACGAATATTTATAAAAATTCCATATTGCAAACTGGAGGTCTAAAAAAAGGAGAAAAACACTTAAATCACCCCAAGAAGTGGATACATAAACTATATAACAAAGAAGGCACCGAAATAAAGAACCGGAAAGATCTAATAGAGACTGCAACAAAATTCTACAGAGAGCTTTATACATCGGGAAGAGATATAAATGAAAATGGACCGAACCAACAAATATACAGAAATAATGAAGAAATACCACCAATACTAGCTGATGAAGTTTTAAAAGCAATTAAAAGCTTACAAAATGATAAAAGCCCCGGAAAAGACGGAATATCCAACGAAATAATAAAAGCCATTAAAGATCTAGTGACTCCAAAGTTGACACTACTGTTCAACTATATCATAAACCACAAAGAAATACCAACACAATGGGCTCATTCAGAGATAACGATACTTTACAAGAAAGGTGACAAAAAAGACATTGGCAACTATAGACCAATTAGTCTCATGTCTAATATCTATAAAATCTTTGCAAAAATCCTACTAGACAGAATAACTAAAAAGATAGACGAAAATCAGCCACTTGAACAGGCTGGATTTAGGAGCGGTTTTTCAACAATAGACCACCTACACACGACAAACCAAGTAATAGAGAAATACACTGAGTTCAACAAAAATCTTTATCTTTGCTTCATAGACTACAAAAAGGCTTTCGACTCAGTACAACATGACGCCATATGGAGAGCCCTCAACGAACAAGGGATAGAAAAACCTTACATTGAAATATTAAAAACCATATACCACAATAGCACAGCGGCAATAAAACTAGAGCGCACGGGAAACCACTTCAATATAGAAAAAGGAGTACGACAAGGAGACCCTATTTCAGCTAAACTATTCATATCGATCTTAGAAAGTGTAATGAATAAAATCGATTGGCACGAAATGGGAATCAACATAAATGGAAAGCTACTCAGCCACCTAAGGTTTGCGGATGACATACTACTATTCAGCGAAACAGCAGTAGAAATGACAGAAATGATAAAGAGCCTAAAAACGGAAAGCAAGAAGGTAGGACTGGAAATAAATGAACAGAAAACCAAACTAATGACTAACTCAGAAGAATCACCAATAACTATAGACGGAAGCACAATTCAGTATGTTAAAGAGTACATTTACCTGGGCCAACATATATCATTCAACAACAAAACCACACAAGAAATTGATCGAAGAATAACCAAGACCTGGAATCGATACTGGAGCCTAAAGGATATTTTCAAAAACCAAGAGATACCAATAGAACTCAAAAAGAAAATTGCCGACACTGTTCTCTTACCTTGCCTAACGTATGGATGCCAAACATGGTCCCTAAACAAGCAGCACATAAAGAAACTAAAAGTCTGCCAGAGGGCAATCGAAAGAAGCATGATAAATATTAAAAGATGCGAAAAAATTAGAAATGAAACTATAAGAAATAAAACAAAAGTAATAGACTGTGCAGAATTCATCCAAAAACAAAAATGGAACTGGGCAGGACACATAATGAGGATGAAAGATGACAGGTGGACAAAACGCACAACTGAATGGTATCCAAAAGATGGAAAAAGAGGCAAAGGAAGACCAAACAGGAGATGGGCTGATGATATAGAAAAAGAAGCAGGATCTACATGGCCAAGGATAACAATGCAAAGAGTAGAATGGGAATATCTGGGGGAGGCCTTTGCTCAGAAATGGGCAGCCAATTAATAAATTATGTACTATTATTTTTGTAATCAAAATTACACTTTAACATAACATTTCATAATTCAAATACTTAATACAATTTAATGCATGCTATTATATTTGTTATTTAAGATATTGGCAAATAAAGGCTATTTTCATTTTCATTTTCATTTTCACTGTCCCTTGAAGCTGTGAAAAAATCAAACTTCTAAGCCAACGCAATCAAAAGATACAGCCGTTTATGCCGCAAATTTTCGACACTTGCAAGGGAATCAAAACCTACAGGGTGCTTCCCGTGAACTCAGAATCTTGAAATTTGGTACGAAGCAACGTCTTATAGCATAGATAAAGGAAAAAAATACGAAAACCATAAATTTTTAGTTACATCACATAATATATTTTTTTTTAATAATTTTAAACTTACTACCCATTTCCTCATAAACGCGTAGAGGTATTAAATTGAAATTCATACCAAATACTCAGGTCTATAATACAGGTTTGTACGGAACGCTCGGTGCGCGAGTCTGACTCGCACTTGGCCGGTTTTTTTTTTCAATTGCACATAATATTAATCTGCAATTTTCCTGGTTCTATTAAAAACAAATAAAATACTTTTAACTGTTGTCTGACATTATTATATTTCTGTTTATTTTTATCTTTGTGTAATCGTATCCTTTCTTCCTTCTTTTTCTGTGAATGAGGTGGTGCTCCTTCGGACTTCTTTTCTGTGTTTTCAGTTAAACATACAATGAGTTATTTAGTTACTTGCGAACATATAGCAAAAGGGAGTGAGGACGAAAATATTTCGGACAACGACGGCTTATATAATTCACTGAATGATCATGATCCTCACGGATTCTGATGAAAACTTCAACGATAGTGAAGATGATGAAAGAAATGACAATAATACTAAATATAGGTACCTACCTAATATAAATAAATAAACTTTTATCTTACGTATTGTTTGTATCTTTTTAATACAGTTGCTCAAAAAGTGGCGTATTGCAGGGACGTATAGCGTGCGGGATGTGTGTTACACACTCGTGCTTTTTTTTTACCTTTCCCGCACTAGTGCGTTTTCTTTCCCAACTGTCAAAGTAATGTCTATTAAAAAAACCAACCATGAAGTTTTTACTAAAAAAAATCATAGAATGGGTATTTTTCCTTAAGTCAAATATAGTTGGAACCACTGTCAAACTCCGTGCACTGCTAAGGAAACCACAGATAATAGACCGAATTTGACAGTTATTGCTACAGAATTTATCTGTGAGGAAAAACGCCCATTGTTATGATTCACATTTATGATTTGAAAAAAATTATGATTCATGCAAATTTATTGCGTTCACATTAACTTGACGCGTGAGAGAATTGGTAGCACTGAGATATTTACTGTTACCATGTTAAATAAGAAATCATTCCCATTACTTAGGGAAAATAAAAGGATTGAGGGCTTGTTTTACCATCTTCCGATTAGGTCCAAAAGCTAATTCACATGTTATGTCCTTGTTACCAATTCTCTCACGCGTCAAGTTAATGTGAACGCACTGTACTTATATTTCTAAAAAGAAGCTACTAATTTGTTTCATTACTTTATTAATAGGTTTTTTTTTTCATTTCATCTCATTCAATTTCATTTTCATTTCATATCCATAAAAAAATCCTACTGAAGACTGGCTGTATGGGCATTGTTCCCTTTGCCTACTAGAATGGGTGAAGAAAAAAAAATCTCTGCTTATATTCTTTTACGGTTGGCGCCATTTTCCAAATAATTTTATTTTAATAAATTGCTTCATTTTTTCGCAACTGTATTAAAAATAGCCGTTCAGTACACGTGCGGAACCGTCATTGCAACTTGTTCCGACTGTCAACCCTCGCCTTCGGCTGCGCCTCGGCTCGGGTAGACATTTGTCGGAACTCTTTGCAATGACAGCTGTTGGCGACAGACCTTTTTTATTGTTTTATTTTGACTTTTTGTATATATTGTCTTTTTTTACTTATGTCAGTTTTTTAAATTTAGTTATCTGTCTGTTCTTGTAAAAGTTGTCTCGTAAATATTATCAAATAAACACGGATTTATAAATAAATGATTAACCTATTATTAAAACAGAAAGGTAGGGCACCATACGGTGCTTAACAACAGCCTTTCCGCACTAGTAATGAAATATACTTTATTGTTCGATATTTTACACGCATACTGTCTCTTATTTGGGACATTTTTTTGCAAAGTGCATGCTGTACCGTATATAAATTACACTTTTAGGGCTTATATTAATAAAGAAATTTTTTATCTTATTTTTCCTAGACTCTTTAAGATTCAATCTATAATTTTTTTTTTCATTGATTTAAAAAGCCTGCATGGCTTTTTAAATCAATGAAAAAAAAAATTTTTGTATATATATAGACTTTTTGTATATATTGTCTTTTTTTACTTATGTCAGTTTTTTAAATTTAGTTATCTGTCTGTTCTTGTAAAAGTTGTCTCGTAAATATTATCAAATAAACACGGATTTATAAATAAATGATTAACCTATTATTAAAACAGAAAGGTAGGGCACCATACGGTGCTTAACAACAGCCTTTCCGCACTAGTAATGAAATATACTTTATTGTTCGATATTTTACACGCATACTGTCTCTTATTTGGGACATTTTTTTGCAAAGTGCATGCTGTACCGTATATAAATTACACTTTTAGGGCTTATATTAATAAAGACATTTTTTATCTTATTTTTCCTAGACTCTTTAAGATTCAATCTATAATTTTTTTTTTCATTGATTTAAAAAGCCATGCAGTAAGGGGTTTTTGTGCAATAAAGCGTAACAAACAAACAAACGAACGACTAATGAGTATACTGCGATAAACTCAACCCACAGTTCTTTTATGTGAAAAATAGTCGACCTCTCAGCGTGAACATATTATTCAAGCAGACTGTTTTGTTCACAGCATTGGCGTATTGTCAGCATATTTTGACCAAAAAATACTGTTTATTTTCACGTTTACAGTGGGGATCACATTGAGACAGCTCACATCCGGCGGCTTACTAACGTTTGGTTTGACACGGCCTTAAGAAGTCTATGCATTAGGTCAGTGTTGGTCACGACCAGAGACATTTTTAACGTGTTGTCACGCCTGAACAAATTAATATTCTTACTCTACTGCTTCTTCGGATGGCTCTCTTGTCGATAATTGTCGATAATCACCTCAAACTCATGGATAACAACTACGTACTGAAGCCAGTAGATTATGCTAGCCTCGGACTCAGCTTTTGTACCTAGATAGCCAAATGTCCAGCAAATGTATTCCCGAGAATGAAACTTTGTTAAATTACTTGGGAAAAAGAAAACTGTCTATTAAGTTTAGAAAAAGTATAAATATTTTCGCAGCACTTCTACTACGTAGCAATTTCGTAGTGACGCGACGACGCACAGTGGGCTGAAAATCGCTCCCCATAGACTTAGAGATCGAATTCTGAATTGTTATTTTTTTTTCACAGGAATCCACTTAGGAAGGCTAATGTTTCAACATATTTGAAGTGCAGTATGTTTACCTTTGTGCAAGTACTTTTTTTTCCACTTGGTTAAAAAAAATGTATGGAAGTTACTATAAAATTGGCCATAACTTGATTATCGCACACTTGCCCGTTATTTCCTTCAGTACGATTATTGCCTGCATTCTTTTGGATTTTTCGACATACTGCACTGCGCACTCGTGCGACTTTGGTCGAAAAAAAATAAAATGCATTTAAAATATTTTTTAAGGTATTTAAGCGTATATTTTGTGTTTGTCAAATTATGTACCTTCCTTAATTAAGGATTCTTTATAATTATAAAGAATCATACAATATAACTATTTAAATACTGTTCTAAAACATTGTCATATGCGAACAAATTATAAACATGAAAATCAAATAAGATATGAATATTCTTTATTGTACACGAGGAAAAACACAAGCATAAAATATTTAGAAAGATTACACTATTTTTATTTTTAATGCACTAACCCGTGCTAAGGAACAAATTTAAAAACCTATTTAGAGGCTAAAAATTTCACCCATGCCGGGATTCGAACCCGCAACCTCTGGCTATCCGTACCAGCGCTCTACCAATTGAGCCAATGGGCGACTCACGGCATCAGTGAAATTTCGAACCTCTTTACAATATTCTCTGTATTACGTACAGGCAGCGACATCTGACTTAAGCAAATTGCATTACTTACAGCCCCGACTACCTACTTTGCAGTTAGGTTTAACATCGGAACGATATCACTGTACCCACATGATTACACTATTTTTATTTTTAATGCACTAACCCGTGCTAAGGAACAAATTTAAAAACCTATTTAGAGGCTAAAAATTTCACCCATGCCGGGATTCGAACCCGCAACCTCTGGCTATCCGTACCAGCGAGTAGAGCGCTAAAAATTTCACCCATGCCGGGATTCGAACCCGCAACCTCTGGCTATCCGTACCAGCGAGTAGAGCGCTGGTACGGATAGCCAGAGGTTGCGGGTTCGAATCCCGGCATGGGTGAAATTTTTAGCCTCTAAATAGGTTTTTAAATTTGTTCCTTAGCACGGGTTAGTGCATTAAAAATAAAAATAGTGTAATCATGTGGGTACAGTGATATCGTTCCGATGTTAAACCTAACTGCAAAGTAGGTAGTCGGGGCTGTAAGTAATGCAATTTGCTTAAGTCAGATGTCGCTGCCTGTACGTAATACAGAGAATATTGTAAAGAGGTTCGAAATTTCACTGATGCCGTGAGTCGCCCATTGGCTCAATTGGTAGAGCGCTGGTACGGATAGCCAGAGGTTGCGGGTTCGAATCCCGGCATGGGTGAAATTTTTAGCCTCTAAATAGGTTTTTAAATATTTAGAAAGATACATAAAATAAGTCCAAGTTACATTTTAAAACATACATACATTTTAAAAATGTTAAATCATATAAACATAAAAAATAAACCTTTAAAACTACATGAATAAAATACTAGCTATGAATCCTTTACATTAAAATAGGTACATAAAAGACAAGTAAAGAAACCAATGTATAAAAAATATAAATGAAAGAATTACAATAACATATTGCAAACAAAAATCATATAAATTATTCATCTAAATCAGTTTCTTCCTCGGAATCTGTGTCACTTTCAATATTTTCGACGTTACAGAACTCAATATCATGTCGTTGTAATACCAAAAGATCCACTGCTTCTTGACTCATTTTTTTCTTTAAAGCTACCCTCATAACTGGTCACATTGAAGAAATAAAAGGATCAGAAGTGAGAAGCATCCTTTTGTTGACATCTTCGTTTGAATTCTTCCTGGTGTTCTTTCGCCAGTGAAATTCTCGGTAACATCGAAAATCTTTGTTGCGAGCTTCGGATGCTTCTTCAGATAAGATCCCAGTAGGAACCAAGGAGTTCCATATAATTTCAGCACCATGGATTAGCAACTTGTGCACTGTAGCTGGCATATAGTACCAGCTGTATTGGTCCAGGTACCTTTCTGCAGTACTCCGGGCATATACTTTGTACTTGTCGACATTTATTTCTTCACCTGATGTATGGCTTGAAGTATGACTGCAAATCTTCTGATCAATTCTTCATCCACTCCTGTTATCTCGGCTGTCTGTTTTGGGTCATCGAAGAATTTTCTTGCGGTATTTCCATCGTTCGTTGTTCCAGAGCCCTGTTTGACCACGTCCACAAGAAGACCAAGCTTCTATCGGAATCGTTCTTGCAGCAACTGCTTTTTAGCCAGCATGACATCCTTATCTTTATCTCCTCTTACTGCCCAATTCTTCAACTCCAGTCTGTATGCTATATGTAACAAACATTCCATGCAGTTAATTTGGGCATGTAAAGGAGATAAGCCGAATTTTAACATGTTGTCGGCTACTTCTCTTCGTATTACTTCATCAATATTGTTCATCTCGCTTGGTTTTGCTAGACATAAATAGCAAACTGCACTGGACCGAGCTTCGGATAAATAACTGCAAACTTTTCCGTCGATCATAGTCATGACTAGATCATGATTTATTTTTATATTTCTGCATTCTGAGGGCACCAATGCAGCTATTTCCTCTTCCATTTTCTTCATTTCTTCTTTTACGAGAGACTCGCTTTCTTTTGCGAAAAGAAACTGTACAGGTCTACAGTAGAAAACTGAGCATGGCTTCGGGGTTTTCCATATAACTTCAGTCCCGTTAGGTAACTGCAGCGGAACAAGTGTTGTCATAAACAGAGATTCATCTGTTTCAACTCCTTCAATGCTTTGCTTGTATCTGCTTTGGCTTGATGAACTGTCGAAACCCCACTTGGATAACAAAACCAGTGTTTTACCCATGTAAGCAGACAGTTCTGGTAAGGTGGTTATATTCAACAGAGCTTGCAGATCTAGTTTCGCCATGGTGTCATTTATAATGAAGGCCTGAACGGGAGGATAACAGCTTGACTTGGCTTGCTAAATCTTTTAATACGATGGGTAGAAGTCTGTCAAGCCCTCACGCATTGTCATCTCTCTCAGTGTAATATATTTCCACTTTGATAATCCCAGAGACAATCAAAGGCCTAGCGCTTTTTCTGGCGTAACTGTAGTTTTCTTTAATTTCTTCATTTCTATATCGTTATAGATTTTTGAAGGCTAGTTGAAGGTACTTCAGTGCAAGAACTTATGCCTTCTTGGCATACCGAAGCTATTTTAATGCATTTAAAAATATTTTAAATACATTTTATTTTTTTTCGACCAAAGTCGCACGAGTGCGCCCACAGTGCAGTATGTCGAAAAATCCAAAAAAATGCAAGCAATAATCGTGCTGAGGGAAATAACGGGCAAATGTTTGATAATCAAGTTATGGCCAATTTTATAGTAACTTCCATACATTTTTTTTAACTAAGTGGAAAAAAAAGTACTTGCACAAAGGTAAACTTACTGCACTTCAAATATGTTGAAAGATTAGCCTTCCTAAGTAGATTCCTGTGAAAAAAAATTAACAATTCAATATTCGATCTCTAAGTCTATGGGGAGCGATTTTCAGCCCACTGTGCGATGTAGGAAGTGGGCCCTACTCTCCGTTGCAACTTTAGACAAGATTGTGTTAGCGTTTATAAAACTAGAGGAATTGACGATCATTATGACATTTAAATCATTCTTGACGATTTGTGAGAAATGAGTTAAAGCTTATAGAAAAAAATATAAAATGTAAATTATTCGACTTATAAATTTGCCCCGAGTCGCACACAAATATTTTTAACTACTTAGGCAAAAATTTAAAATAATTTATATTGTACCCTTCAACTTGAAACTCCATGTACTGCAAAACACTTGTCACAAACTTTTGCCAAGAAAGGAGGAGTCATAGAGCGCTTAATTTACGTGATAATAACCTAAACGAGTTGTAATACGATATTGTCACTTCCGATGCAAACATTACGAGAAATTACAGTAATAAGGTCTTACGTAGGTATTATTCATACAAAGTACATGTGTAACTTTACCGAGCACGGCATGGCAACAACATAATAATGTTTTTAGTCATCTATTACGACTACACATCTATCTAAAATTGAAAAAGTCACATACAATCAAATTACTTAAACTAAGAAAATTAAGTGTAATGCATTGCTTATTGTGCCGGAATATCTTATATAGGAACCCAAATTTTACGAGTATAGCTAATGGAATAATTAGAGAAAGTCATCAGTTCATCACGCATCGCTTCTCGAACCCTATGATGACCTACTTCGGGTCCACCGTGCATTGTAGTGATCTTCAAAATGCCCTCTCATTTTTAAAGTGGCCTAGAAGTCGTTAACATTTTTTTTCTTAATCGCTAATCTCTGTATCGCAAGTAGGTACAGTAACATTGAAGTATTTTTTATTATTGGTTTTTAGAACTCACACTGGTGATCGGCCATTTAGTTGCGAGTATTGCCAGCGCCGGTTCACACAGAAACATAACTTGGCCATCCACTTGCGAATCCATACTGGGGAAAAGCCTTATCAATGTGAAGTTTGCAGGTAAAATAGTTTCAACATCACCCTACCTCTGGCCACTGCTAGTTGTAGGCTTTTTCCCCATCATGCCATCTGTCCCAGGAGCTGTTTTATAGAACTACAATTTATGGTTTAGTGTGACAATTTGATGTACATTGCAAAGTCGATCAACGCACAGAATAACAAGAAGAAAGACTGCCACGCAATGGATATAATTTTTTCATAATAATTTCCACAAATCCTGAATGATTCCAATCGTCAAACTCTCAAATTTCATACTAATTACTCTTGCAAACGTCACGATTCGGACAGGATATGGATTAGGCCCCTAACCACAACGTTCTACCATTTCGGGCTGTTGATCTACCCAATGACCGCCCGTCCGGGCCTGGTCCACCTGCCTTCTTCCCGCCTCGCCAATTTATAAAATAACACTAGTAACAAAGACTTTTTAAAAGCTAAAAGCGGATTGTGTGACTACACCATTTTTTTGTTTCCAGTAAGAGATTTTCTGCACAAGGAAACCTTCAAGTTCATATCAAAACTCACACAGGACAAAAGGATCATGTACGTATGCAACTGAAGATCAGAGTTCCTAAGAAATACTATGTACCAAATAGTGTCTATCCATAATATAGATCCCAGCGATCCAAGTTTCACTCGCCCACCTAAGCAAATTTATCAACACTTGTTTCACTCTTTCTCAAAAGTTGTATATCTCTTTTGGGTATTTTTTTATATCTCTTTTGTACGCCAGATTTCTAAACCGATTTCAACTTGTTTACACTTATACTATTTTTATTTTTAATGCACTAACCCGTGCTAAGGACAATTTTAAAAACCTATTTAGAGGCTAAAAATTCCACCCATGCCGGGATTCGAACCCGCGACCTCTGGCACGGATAGCCAGAGGTCGCGGGTTCGAATCCCGGCATGGGTGGAATTTTTAGCCTCTAAATAGGTTTTTAAAATATTGTTTACACTTTTTATTTTCTTTTATTAGTTTTATAAATACATACCTGTAAAACAATCAGACTTATATTTATATATTTTTTACGCACTCACAAACTTTCGCCTTTATAATATTAAGTGTGATTATTGTGATGTGGGGTGCTACCTCTCTTGAACTTTTAAGCTACCTACTTCTCTCACTTTTCAGAAAATTTGGAAGTCCCTATCGATATTTAGTCCATGCTGAGCCTTCATCACATGAATTCAAATCTGAAAGCAGTTATCCACTTTCAATTGTGCGAATTCTAGTGTTTTTAAACCAAGTCTGCGAAAGGAAATGAAAATCAATTTGGTTTCAGCCCTGCGCACTCTGTGACAAAGCTTTTACTACATCAAGTGAGTTGACACGGCATATGTGCAAGCATAGAGGGGTGAGAGACCACAAGTGTGAAGAATGTGGCGTTGGCTTTGTACAAGCTAGAGATCTGGTAAGCTCTCCACTTTATATCAGGGATGACTTTGTTAATAGCGAATGGCAGTAACTTCATACCTACCGAAAATACGTTTTTTACGAGACTAGTCAAAGACAATACAGGGTTAGGGTTATAGTAGTCTATCGGCCGAATACTCAAACGTCATTCAAATATTTAAAGGCATCTTAAGTAATTGACAAGCCGTTAAACACAAAATTCGTATACACAATCGTTAGTTAAAAGCTTGTGTTAAATTTAAGTGGAACACAAAATAACTGGCAGTTAAACATCACTCAGCGGAAAATTCGTATAGGTACTCGAGAGCAACGATTTATCTGTCAAATGGGCTGTCAAATCGAGTTGAGAAAGTGGTCGCGAGGACCTTCAAATCGTAAAAAAGTTGTAATATCAGTGAACTTATGTGAAAACCAATGTCCTTATCATGTCGAGGAAGGGCCTAATGTGCCTCGAAGAAATGAGGCAAAGTTAAATGCTTTCGAGTATTATAATGAAACAGACTTCCATGCGCGGTTCCGGCTGTCGAAAGAGACGGTATTATATTTGGAGTCTGTCCGTCTTTTGACATTACAATCCAACCAGTTACAAGGAGTAATAGATCCAAACAGCCAGTGGACCAAATTTTAAGAACCCTGCGTTATTATAATATTATATTATGCTACTGGCATAATATAACGCATAATAATAATTCTCATTCAATTCTTGTTTATATTAGTATTTATCAGGGAATAGCTTTAAAAAACCGCAATACCGCAATGTTTTTATTGTGGTAGACTTTTCAAATGTCATTGATGAGATGGCCCTAACGTTTCATTCTACGACAATATAAGATATTATTATTACAACATTAAACATTTTGCTTTGTACAAAACGACGTAATAATAATTTAAGTTTGTTTCATAAATCATATTATGATTTATTTTATTTTTATAAAAATACTTCATATTTCATCACAAAACTTAAAATTGATCGAACAAATTCTGCGTAAATCGGATACACAACGTAAGTTTAAATATTTTGTCAATGAAAACAGACTTGTTGTTTATTTGACGGCTTCTCAGCTGATCACGGTCTGAAATTGTTTGACGTTTGTGTATACCACTCAACATTTAACAGATGTTTAATTAAATTTGAATGCTCTTCAACAGTGTTGCCAACGTGGGCGATTTTTCGCCATTTAGGCTACTCGGATAGAAAATCGGCGGCGAAAAAATGTGAACGGCGACCGGTCGCCTTTTAGGCTATCTCGAGGGCAACTCTGAGATAGCCTAAAAAAAGAAAAAGGTAGTGTCGAAACGTCGAAATTATTAATGCGGCCAGTACACAATGGCCCATGCTCGCCCACTGCTCGCCATTGCCATTGTGTACATGGGGGAATGGTGTGTAGTGGCGGACAATTGCCTATCGTGGCGCGCAATCGGACAGTTGTCGGTTTTCTGGGCACACTTCAAAGGAATCGTGGCGTAGCATAGCCCATCCCTGTTTACACAGTGGCCCATCGTTTAGTCAATTGACCTTCAAGTTTTTTTATTTATATCAATCTGAGCCCGTAATGTTGCGCCTTTTGCGCCATTTTTTTAATAACTTTGTTGTTGTACATACTTCTGTAATACTTGTAATTAATAAAAAAAAATTGCTGCGGCCGCAATTACTTCCACGTCCATCGCAAGTGGTTTGCCAGACAGCAGTGAGCCATGCGCCATTGTGTAAACAGCAAGTGATCGTGGCCTACAGTTGGCAATGGCGAGCAGTGGGCCAGCATGAGCCATTGTGTACTGCGGGCTTAAAGCTAGTAGATTCTTTGCTGTTGCTAATAGGAGATGAAGCAGTATATGTTGTGTAAATTATTTTTATTTTAGATTATGTAAATAGTAATTTTAATAGTAACTTTAAAGATATACTAGTGTTTAAGTCTACAGTCTTTAAGAATAGTATATTTTTAAAGCAAATTACTATGTTTTTAAATTGTACATACAATAACAACTTTTTTTAAAAGTAAATATATTTTCAAAACTACCTTTTTATTTTATTTTTATCGTTTTGAGTTTAGGCTACTTATTTAGGCTACCTCGGCAAAAATTGGGCTACTTTAGGCTCCTTAAGCTTTGAAAAACGGCGATATTATGCTGTGAGTCGTTGGCAACACTGCTCTTCAACTGAGTGATCGATTTGACTGACGTTTGAGTATTCGGCCGTATGTGTTATTTTTGTAAATTAAACATTACATTACTGGTTGCACGCACGCTAATTTTTATGTGTAATTATGAGTATTTAAATTTAGAGTAAATATCTCTTGTGTGAAGAACCTCTGATATTTCTGTTGGCAATAATTCATCGTTTTTACTGGTGGAGTGTGTAAGGTTTTTGGACCAGGCATGTGTATGTGAATGTAGTTTCCCTTGCCCCTATCAATTTAAACAAAATCAATGTTCACTGTTCATTATCTCATACTTCTCCTCATGCATTACATTACATTTTGTTAAGAAAATAAAACCATTAAGTATGTACCACTTAACAGATTATATTTGCTTTCAGAAATTACACAAGTTAAAGAAGCATCAGATAGATGTCAAAAAAGAAAGAGCGAATAAGGGGTATGGTATAGTATTTAATTGCATAATAGACGTAACATAAAAAAGTACGGCGAGGATAGTCAATTTCAGACAGAGGTAGCACCACAATCAAACTATATCTGTAAGTCCTGACCTGCCCCCAGATTTAATTGACAAGGAAGAGGAGTCATCTCATGACTGCGGGGCAAAGATCCACACAATCTCAGCCAATGTATTCACTTTCATAGGCACTTAAGGATTGAGGAAAGTTTCACTCTCACCCACACTACACAGAGATGTATGTCATCTATTGATTCGAGAGGCGAATCTACTTTGTGGCATTTCAAAGGCCAAACGGGGACTACTCGTAGATAGACTGTCATTATTTCATCAATCGATTCGTGGTCGTTGTCCGAATATCGGTAAATACATATTATAAGGAAATGATTACCTTATTACCAGAATACTTTTGGTCTTTAGTGGAATCACCGCGCAAAGGCACCTTTTACAAAAAGGATATTTTGACGAATCGCACTTTTGGCAAACTTAATGTTTAAAAACCTATTTAGAGGCTGGCACGGATAGCCAGAGGTTGCGGGTTCGAATCCCGGCATGGGTGAAATTTTTAGCCTCTAAATAGGTTTTTAAATTTGTCCTTAGCACGGGTTAGTGCATTAAAAATAAAAATAGTATAAACTTAATGTTGACCAAATACACCTTTAACCAGCATGGTTTTTGACGAATCGCACTTTTGACCTTAAGTGGAAAACCCGTAATTTTAAGGAAGATTAATGTTGCAGGTACTCAATAGGAATACATATTGGTAACAATAGTACAAACGGTCTGCCAAGAGACGACAATAGCGTCATCAACCATATTCCACACTCAAGTGGCATCAAAAGCCAAGTGGAGGGAACTTCACAAAGACAAGACCAACATGACGACGTGAAAAATGTATTCGGACAATACAGTTCTGATGGAGCAAAGCAAAACTGTACAATATGTGGGCAGGAATTTGGCTTTTTAACATTGTTGGTTCAGCATTATCAGGAAAGTCACAAGAGATACGAGAGAATATAGTTTATTTCGTGCTCTACAGGTGGACACAGACAGTCGTAGCAAAAACAATGGAGTATGAAATGAAATACTATGCTGTAGAATTGAATATTTACAGTTTATTTAAACGTAGTTTTGAACATAATGTAATTTTATTTTAAAGCTAATCTATTTATTTAGATGATTCTCTAATAGATTCCAAAGTTCAGAAGTTATCGGACAGGGATCCATGCCTCCAAGACTTCACCAATCAACTTTTTAGCTGTAAAACAAAAAAGTACGAGTTAAAATTTATGCTAATATTCCAAGAAACAAAAATCATCTGCCAGTTATTTCCTTACAATGTTGGAAATCTTACTTCAATATTCACGCTATTTTTTTTTTCATTGAAACCATACTTCAATACTATTAATTTTTTAACAACTAGTTGCGGCGTTGTAGTTGTCAAATTATTGTTTCTGCGGGGCGTTTACGTTGCGAAAATATTCATTTGAAAGGCATTGTCCTATAATTTTTGAAAATTAAAATACCTTACTTCGGTTTTAAAACTCGTATTGATACAAATGTATATAATGAATACTGTTTTTTTTCACACTGTCAAATAGCCTATTTTTGGTGATAGAAACCGAAAGTACGCCATGAACTGAGATACCTACTTCAAGGTGTCAGCGTTACAAGACTACAGACTCTTTAGAACGGACTACACTCTCGCCCAGGAGCTAAAAGTTTGTCATTAGTTGCTGGTTTTACATAATCGGCACTGTGGGATCGTCGTGAGAAGCTGGCAATATAAGATAGATTCGCTGGCTCTCAGGCAAGTATGTACAGCCGGCCTTAAGACTGCTCTCGTCTCGCTCGCACAATATGATTTTTTTTGTGATGTAAAAATATGAGTATACTTTCGATAAATGTGATCTGAGGATTTGATATATAATTACCATCATTAAATACCTTTTTATTTATCTATATTAAGTTTTCAGTTATGAATTTCCAAAATTATTAATTTTGGTTTCATTTCAATTGTGATCCGTGAAAAGCAAGGTACAGGCTAAAAATATGTCCAGAACGCCTGGGCGTTTTAATGAGCTGAACTTTGTTCTCATTTGATCTCGGATCACATTGGAATTTTTGGGGAAATGCGTTTTGGAGCTGTAATCTCAGTTAAGGCTGTTATCGAGATTTGATCTACGATTCCGACTTTGGTGAAATCGGAGCTTCGATGACATGTCTGGAATTAAAGCCAGCTCAATGCATGAGTTGGACTAACAATTTAAATTCGGTTAATGAAAAAAATACTCATATTATATATAAAAACATGAAATACTACTCAAATATGGTTCATCTTTCCCTCTATTTTAACAGTATTTGAGTTACACTATTTTTATTTTTAATGCACTAACCCGTGCTAAGGAACAAATTTAAAAACCTATTTAGAGGCTAAAAAATTTTTCACCGATGCCGGGATTCGAACCCGCAACCTCTGGCTATCCGTACCAGCGCTCTACCAATTGAGCCAATGGGCGACTCACGGCATCAGTGAAATTTCGAACCTCTTTACAATATTCTCTGTATTACGTACAGGCAGCGACATCTGACTTAAGCAAATTGCATTACTTACAGCCCCGACTACCTACTTTGCAGTTAGGTTTTAACATCGGAACGATATCACTGTACCCACATGATTACACTATTTTTATTTTTAATGCACTAACCCGTGCTAAGGATCAAATTTAAAAACCTATTTAGAGGCTAAAAATTTCACCCATGCCGGGATTCGAACCCGCAACCTCTGGCTATCCGTACCAGCGCTCTACCAATTGAGCCAATGGGCGACTCACGGCATCAGTGAAATTTGTAAAGAGGTTCGAAATTTCAAGGTTAAATAAGCGACCTCTGGCTATCCGTGCCAGAGGTCGCGGGTTCGAATCCCGGCATGGATGGAATTTTTAGCCTCTAAATAGGTTTTTTAAATTGTCCTTAGCACGGGTTAGTGCATTAAAAATAAAAATAGTAGGTATAATGACATAAATCGCCAAAAACTTTTTTCATACATTTTGTACTGAAAAACTAAAATCAACTTGAAATTATTCTTTATTTTGGCGATCATATTTCTTATTGTGATCAAAAGATTCTTTAAGTCCAACTGAATTTAAATACAAAAACGACAGTCACAACAGCACTGGTGTGGCGAACTCCTCGCTGTTTGGTTTTTTATATCGTTTTTAAAAAGAATGAATTTAATACTATATCAGTTAATGTGTTTTGAAATATTTTTAGTTGACAAGTAGTTAGCGGTTCTGCCCATGTTTTCTAGTACATTAAATTATAATATTATGAGGATTTCTTTCGTTTTCATTATCATTCATACAGTCCATTTAATTCCGTCATTTTCAACTGGCCTCATGTATTTTTAAACACAAACATAAAAATAGGTGATCTACGAAATAAACTGCTCAAAATGGCCGCCATTTTCGCGAATACCTAATAACTTTACTCGTTTTTGTACTGAGCTAGTAGTAGCCGATAATTTTCTTGGATGGATATTATTTAATATCCTCGTAAATGCCTCTTTCAGCTCCTGAACACTGTCATAATCTCTTTTGTAGACTTCGTATTTTAGGTGTCCTCACAAAAAAAATCGAAAGGCGTTAAAAATTGGGGATGGTCTCCTAGGAACGTTTTCCTGTATCTATAACAATAGGGATGTGGACTAATGTTCGGAATGGATTTCGTTTCATAGATAGACGCTATTTAAACACGAAAAAAATTATTTCATGAAAAAACACGTCACATTTTACTAAAAAAATACATATTTAAAACTACTTTTTAAAATTCCCGCCAAAACGTTCTAAACGTGAGTATGATGACGTCACAGACCGATAAACAATCTCGCGCTATATGAAAGTTAACCTGATATTCAGTGAATTCTTACGAATAAATAAGTTTTCTGAAAGGTGTAAAAATGAATACGATGTACAAATGCTGTGCAGTACCCATGTGTAAAAGTACGTCAATAAGTACGCCGCAAAATGTTCATAAATGTTCCAAAAATTGCTAAAATAAGGAGAAAGTGGCTAACGCTTGCTAGAAGATGTTCAACATTATTGACATCTACAAGTACCAGCTATTTTTGTGAAGACCACATTGATGTAGGTAAGCCAAATATTCTAAAAGTATTGTACGATAAAATTTAAATACGAGTATGTACTTAGGTACAAAATAGTTTTAGATAGGTAGTTTTAACTTTACCCACCAACCATAGGTAGGTATTTCAAACGTACTTACAATGACATTTTTACGTTTCTAAGCTCCGCTGCACAAAAATTCTTATTTCGGGCAAAATAACTTGCCACCATCAACGAATCTATCTTCGGTAAGTTAGAACTACTTCCTTTGATGAATCCAGTCTCATTGTTATAATATTACAATAATATCGTTGAAATTAGTTCGCCGGTGATACTTTTGACTACGTGAGCTTGTTTTGTTTAGCGGTCAGTGACGTCAACCGCGCTTTGATTGACGTTCGCAGTCACGTGATAATGGGTATTAAATAATGCAATTTAAACTATTTTTATTTATTTTATGGCAAATAAATATATTCTTAGAATGTTACTATACGTTTTTAAATACGGATTTTAATTTAAAAAAAATAACTTAACATGAATTGGTAACATGTGTCTACATCCGTATTAAGGTACCTGCCCTTACTGACCCGTCCAAGAATGCACCCTGTACCTATATGAAACGGGTCTAATTGCGATTATTGATCAATCGAGCTACATCGACCGAAAGTTCTCTCAACCGATCGACAGTATTATCAAACAACTTCCCGAAGCAATTGAAATTAAAAAACAAGAATTTCAACAGAGAGGATGGTTTCAAGTTCGTGGAATCCAGTGCTAAGTAAATACAAATCACGCGCCTTATCACCGGACCTGTCTGCGGGCGTGTGTTGTGTATAGGCCCGCTACGAAAAACTAAAAGTGACTACCCACAATGATTGGACTGTACTCGCCACTTCAGTCTACCCAGTTACCACGGCAACTGTAACACGGAGTTTACACGTTCAGTCTGGCGTCAGTCAGTTCCATCAGTCTGGTTAGACTGACGGCATCGGCAGACTGATAGTCTATTCAGTGGACAGATGGACCAGACTGACGGTAAGCGTCAGAACCTCTGGACCAAGTACGATATTTTAATTTTGGAAACTATCAAATTACAGTACCTACCTTTTTGATACTATTTGATACCTAAATTCAATTATTTAGTACCTCGATAAATAGTGTAAAAACATGTAAAGAAAGTGGCCAGACATTCTGACGTCAGCTTGTCTGGACCATATTTGTTTTGCATGGTTAGACACAATTTAAGTTATTTATTTCTTTGTACATATTTAATACCTTTTTAGTACCTCAACATACATTTTTTTCAAAAAATTTGGCGGTTCCTCAAAAAAGTTACGGATGAAAGAAATTTTAAAGAAAGGGTACTAGCAGTAGTATTTAGTGTCGCTGTAATACTAAGTACCGAGAACCTATTATTAATAATAGAAGCATAATACTATTCCTTTAAAGTACTTAAATTTGCAGCATATCATGCGAGTGGTTTTGGAATAGAAATAATACAATTAATATAAATTAATATATTTTTTATTACAATGTATGAAAAACTTAACAAAACAAAAAAATATATTATTGATTATTGTCAATAATTATTCTTTTTGGCGTATATTAAACAATGGGCAATCATTTTCTTATAACTTATAAGAAAATGATTGCCCATTGAGTAACTCTAGTTGACATGTCGTCGTAGCATTGCCATTTTGACCCACGGCGGCCCATGGGTCAATCACATGGTTTAAAATGGCATTGCCATTTTGACCCATGTGATTTGTAGTGACCTACACCTTCGGGGTTCACAGATGGCACAAATTCGATAATTGACAACAGATTGTAGGTACCTACTCTATACCCTTTAAAGATATTTTTTGTGGTAAATCATTAATTTATACCTAACACTTTATTTATCTTCTACTTGGCTTTATTTTATCCCACTGATAAATTTCAATAAAAAAGTTATATGTTTTGCACTATGATGTTTCATTTGTTACCATTCTTTCTTCGGGTATTTCATCAGAACAGGCATCGGAATCGTTAGCAAAAAATATATCGTAATTTTTTTTAATTGATATGTATGTACAGTGATTTGGGCGACATTTTGTGAGAAATTTTCTGAGTTATCTCTTCAAACACTGGATCACAGGGTGAAGGTAAATAATTTTTAAGCGGAAAGTACCTACTTTTTGAATTCACTCAAAACACTTTTTTGTTCGTCTAACGGAACATGCAGTTCCGTTCCGCATTTTTCCGACCTCTTTTCATAGTTTATTACTTTAAGGGCTGATTTTTCAATAGTCATAACTTTTATCTAAGGAATAAAAATGGCGGTTTGACAGCTTATGTATGAAAATTATGTTAAACTGCCATTTTTATTCCTCAGATAAAAGTTATCTGACTATTGAAAAATCGGCCCTAAACCAACCAGTTTTTGGAAATATGTGCACTAATTCGAGGAACTGTAACGCACACATGGCCACGACGTGAAAAAGAAACTATGAGGGTAGTTAATTTTTAATATTTTTTATGTTCACCCACAAATATTGTTTGTCATAAATATACTGTAACTGTGTTCTGAATAATAAAAGTATGATAAGGGCAGATTTAAATAAATAAAAACTTGTGTAACAGTATAACCGATCAACTAGCTGACTATTACTGTTAACCAGATTTGCGGAAGTCAAGCTTGTTGATTATACCTCAGAATAAGAACTAAAGCATAGAAGGAGCGTTATAAAATGAACACCTGACACATCATGTCTGTCTCGTTAGTTCGAAACGTCGCCAACTACGTGTTAGACAGAGAAAAATATAGTAATGTGATGTTTTATTATTCAAAACGTACCACCCTCGATTGTCAAGTTGGTTACCTTTGGTTACCATTATGCTACCGAATTAGAGATGTTTAAAAAGTCATAGCTTGTAGTAGGCTGCCAAGTACCTTCGATTTGGCAGTGTGTTAGACAACAGATAGTGGAATGCGTCGTCTCCTGGGTTGTTTTAAGACAATCTGAAGTGGATTTCAGTGGATATTCGTAGTATGGAGTATACGTAATACATCAGAATGGCGTGTGTGATATTGGGATGTAAAACCCATTCGGGAGAAGAGAAAACAAAACCACCTTCATCGGCTTCCATCGGTAAGACTCAATTGTGTGTACTTTATAGTGGTTTTTTCCCTTGAATTCTAACTATGACCTACTGGAATTGCAACATTACTTTAATATAATTTGAGAATAGTGTTTCAAAGTTAATAAATCATGAGTATGAATTTAATCACAGTAACAAGTTTGTCGTTTATTTTAGGGCGATAGGGATGAGCGTTTCCACTACCTCAGTGAAAAAGTTATCGATACTTAGTAAAGAAGTTTTTTTTTATTTCTTGTGTTTATTCCGTTACATATTTTAAAAACCTATTTAGAGGCTAAAAATTCCACCCATGCCGGGATTCGAACCCGCGACCTCTGGCTATCCGTGCCAGCGCTCTTTCCAACTGAGCTAATGGGCGACTCACCGGCATCAGTGAAATTTCGAACCTCTTTACACTATTATCTGTATTACGTACAGGCAGCGACATCAAGATGAAGTAAATTGCATCACTTACAGCCCCGAGTACCTACTTTGCAGTTAGGTTTTTACATCGGAATGATATCGCTGTACCCACATGAGTTTACTATTTTCCGAATCCCGGCATGGGTGGAATTTTTAGCCTCTAAATAGGTTTTTAAATTGTCCTTAGCACGGGTTAGTGCATTAAAAATAGTATATCCATTATATATGTTAATTAACTTTTGAAAGCTCGATTCAGTAACGTTCTATGAAGTTACCAATTCGATTGTTGATGATTATTGATTAATATTTTTTCTGTTTGAATCTATTCATTGCATTGATATATTTATAGATTCAGCATGATAAATTAAAAAACTACCAAAAGGAGTTTTGATATTATTTTTATTTACAATAATTCCACCTACTTTCATAAAATTTAGAACTTGTAATAAGATATGTTCATATATCTTATAGAAAATGAACTTGAATAGTTTTCACTGCACAATCTACGTGTAGTAATATATTAATAATAATGTAGCGAACCAATCGCGTCACTATTGTGAAAAAAGGTGTCCAGTACTGGATTTTATATCTACGGTTTGCTGTCAAATTAATAAAGAACTTCAAGGGTGTCGATCTGTCATAAATAAAATTAACGTTTGGACTGATTATGGTGGTTTTTAATTAATAATTATTTATTTCAGGTTACCCGAAGATAGCACAATGCAACAAATGTGGATAGACGGCATGGCTTCACGGTCAAATTGGTATTGAACAAAATCACGTACGTTTGCAGCAGACATTTTGAAAAAGATGGCTTCATTTACGAGATTAGGTATAAAGTCCTAACTTAATTTTTTTTAAAACTGTCATTTAACGAGCAAAAAATTTCATTTAAATAAATAAATATGTGTAAGTTCTCTACTGATTTATAAGTATGTTTATAAATAGCCAGAATTGTAATGTTTATATTTCCATACCCCTTCTTAGTAGTACTAACCAAGACTATCAGTGGATTAGAAGGACAAACATTAAATGTTTTTTAATTTTTCCTATTATTTTATTTTACGTGTTCTTCTTGCTTTTTGTAATTCCCTGTGTAATTCAAAGGCACTGCTCTGGTTCCTGATACACAGGTTACCCTTTTTCAGGAACCAGGAATTTTAAACAATGTGAGTGTGACGCTGGTTGCGCAATAAATTATTTAATTAATTTCCGTAAAAACGTCTTCTAACTTTAGTCAAATAAAAAACTATCACAAGTTATTGATATACTTCTTTTTCTATGAGCTGCGCTCTAAAAATTCGAATGCACAAAGCTCGCTATCTAGGTATGGTTAGATCGAGGAAAATTTCTTTATTGGATGCAAATTGAACTTGTAGAAATAGATAGTTTTCTGTAGTTTTTTCCAGCTAACCTGGGCTCAATGTCATGTTGTACATACATACAAACTTCCATTACATACCAAATTTAGCACTTATAAGTTATAACCTTAGTAAATCAAACATATAACAATCTCACTGTGCATGTTAACGAACTCTTCCTTAATGGGTTCACCGATTTTGATGAGTTTGTGTATTTGCAACAAATAGGTAAGTGAGAACAAGTATTCGGAGAGCTAGGAATTTATCGTAGGGTTAATAGATATGGCACACCAACGTTTGCGAGGCCAGCAAATACCATATAATATTAATATGAACTGCTATATTTATTATTTACAGAATGTTTAGTTAAGGAATAAATAGTATCGACGTTTTCGTGTTGAATGTCCCATCCTTATGGATTTCTACTTTTGTGTATGACCCCCTATATAACTATGACTTTCTATATGCAACCTAGTACGATTGTAAAATTTCGAGTGTACGAGTTGTCCCTTTCTGGCACAAAGAATCATCGTAAGAGTAACAAGGAAAGCTATTTAATAATTACTTTTCATTTTACGGCTCCTTCTATGCTTTAGTTCTTATTCTGAGGATTATACATAGTATTATGCTTATGTAATATGTAGGTATGTATGTTGTCTTATGCTTCTATTAATAATAATAGAATAATAGGTTCTCGGTACTTAGTATTACAGCGCCACTAAATAGGTACTGCTAGTACCCTTATGTTATAACGTGGACTGTATTTTTTGTTGCGATAGCGAAACGATACGAAAACGAAATTAAAGTCGGTTTACAAGATATTATATGTAGCCTTGAGGGATTCAAAAAGACACTCACCTCGCTTTGTGCTGTGTAGAACTCGTCACAGCGGGCAGTTACAGGGCCACTGAACACCTCGCGCTGGCCAGACTTACCGAGCAGTCCTGGGTCACCTGCTACCTGATTATACAGAGCTGCCGAAGAATCTTCTTGATTCATCAAGGCACTGGGGCTATTTTGAGCCACTTCGAAAGTACTAGACTCAAATTTGACTGTAACCGTTACTTTGAGCGACACGACACGATAGGCGCGAAATCGAAGAGCAACGCCTCGAATATAACTGATGACGAGACTAGGAGTGATCGTTGCAAAGACGAACCGTTTTATAAGACCGATTTGTGTTCCGCGACGATAGGACCGTTTTACGTTTCATTATAAAGCAGTGCCAGCGTTCGTTCGTCGCGAGACCAGTCCTTAGATTATTTGAAGCGGATATGTCCTTTAGTGCTATATTAATAGAGCCTAGAACGTAATGAGATCATTGCGACGTCGTCGTCGGCTCCTTGCTCGTTCCGTTCGTTTTGGTCTGTGATACAATAAAGTAATCTTTATGTCTATGAGTATACAGTCGAATATCGTGTAAAACAACTTATTTTTTCCGATGTTTCGTGATTTCGTCTCGTTCGCACTCGTTTGACCGTCCTCTGCGACTTGCTCGTTCGCATACAATGAAACCAGTTGCGAACGAGGACCGTTTCGAGGACCTGTTTTCGTTCCAGAAAAAACGGTTGCGTTTCGTCGTCGAAAAATCGGACAACGACCCACTCCTAGACGAGACTAATTTCTGACAGTTCAACTGACAGTTGCAAAATGTTGCTATAAGCGAAAACGGAACACCTTTCTTTAAAATTTCTTTCATCCGTAACTTTTTTGAGGGACCGCCAAATTTTTTGAAAAAAAATGTATGTTGAGGTACTAAAAAGGTATTAAATATGTACAAAGGAATAAATAAATTAAATTGTGTCTAACCATGCAAAACAAATGTGGTCCAGACAAGCTGACGTCAGAATGTCTGGCCACTTTCTTTCCATGTTTTTACACTATTTATCGAGGTACTAATTGAATTTAGGTATCAAATAGTATCAAAAAGGTACTGTAATTTTATAGTTTCCAAAATTAAAATATCGTACTTGGTCCAGAGGTTCTGACGCTTACGATTGACGGATATTCGAATATTTTGATGCTTCATCAATCTGGCCTCTACCCGAGCTTCATCAAGGTCACGGACTGAACTGACGCCAGGACTGAACGTGTAAACTCCGTCTTACGCTGCCGAAGCGTCAGGAAATAAGGTAATTACGTTTTACCTAATAAATAATCGCGATTAGACCCGTTTAGTATATAACTATGTACGAGTGTCGCGACGAATCATTAAGAAACACTATACCTATAGATCTTGACCTGGACACAGTGGCGTAGCTAAGGGGGGCGGCCCGCCCCGGGTGTCACCCGTGACCATCAGTTTTAGTTCTTTCTACCTATTAGTCTAGTCAATAAGTGCCTTTTGAGTCAAATTTTGTTCTCCGCCTCCGAAAAATATGATCGAAGTGTCATTTGATTCGAAATGGAGTCTAGAAGATTTTTGGAAAAAATCAAAAGCCGCTTGAAAAAATTTCAAAAGTTATTAGCAATTAACTAAAAAAAATTGCGGTTTGGTTTTTCGCGAATATCTCAAAAACCATTCAACATTTTTGAAATCTAAAAAAAGATCCTACCTCTTGGAACAGTAGGACCAATATTTATAATTTTCTCAAAGGGTTAAAAATACGTCTGAAAACGGGTACTCTGGTTTTCACAAGCGACGCCCACTTTGGACCTTTAATGAAAATTTTTTATTAAAACTTATTAAATATGTAAATTAAGAATTGACAAAATTCAGGCATGTACTGAATAGATAAATAAACAATAATCCGCGGTCAAAAAATTTTTATCGCTATTTTTCTATTGTTAATTGTGAGTTTGCTATCAATCAGAACGCCTAAATCCCGTATAACATAAACTTCTTGGAGAGGTATATTGCTAAGATAGGTCGATGAGTTTTGGGGTGACACCTATAAAATCCGCCCCGGGTGCCACCTATGCTAGCTACGCCACTGCGGATACGTATGTTTAAGGGTGATTATCAGAAAATTGTCAATATTTTTTATATTCTTTGTATTTTTTTAATGATACATTAAGTAATTTCCTTTCGATTAAGATATTAATAATTGCAATCGGTTCATCCGTTAGCGTGTCAGAATTTTTTAATGTGTTTTTCAAAGAAGTAGCGCCCTCTCTGTGAAACTTGAGCTGCTGCGGGTCAAATCGCTTATTTTTGTCTCTACTATCACTGTGCAAAACGGCTTGCTTTAATCTTAAAATGGACTATATCAAGGTTGTGAGCTGAAGAGCTGCAATACCTTTGCCTTAATAAGCGAATTACTTATAAAATAAATGGAACAAAAGCCATTAATAAGAGAGGGAAACTTTTCTTTTCTTCGCAACATGAGCCTAAATTCCTTTCAAAAGAGACATTTCTCTCAGTCCGGCAGCACTGCTTGCCTCTTGTTTTGTGCAGCAAAGTTTTATGGCAATTTGTGTTTTTTACAAAATAATATAAAATAAAGAAATCAACATTAAGGGTTGGAAGCAAATCCCTTAGTCTTTTTACCTACTTTCGGCTAAGCTATTAAAATATCCGGGTTACTGTTATAAGATGTTGTCAATATTATTTATCAAGTCACCCAATGGTATGATTTTTACAATTTCTTTGTACTAAATCAATTTTTTTTCGCGCACTTGGCCAAAGAAATACAAATTAACTAGAGACAGACAGAAAAATATTGTTTTTTTTTAAGTTCTAGTTGTAATATAAGGACTCATTGCCATGTGCATATTATTATTATCATGAAAAATTTTAAAAAGATCCCTTAAGATAACATCATAAAAATGGCCTAGAAGTCCATAATCACGGTAATATTTATTATTTGGTTGATCTAGCACTTTTCTTGCATATCTGCTTTCGGTGTTGGGGGCGAACTTGTTGGTGCAGTCCTATCAATGAATATGAAGCTTTTCATATAATCAGTGTTCAGGCCCAAGAAATTAGATTTATTTCGATGAACAAAACTGTTTTCTGTGTAAAGATGAAAGTAAAAGCTATTAATAAACCAAAATTAATACACAATCGGTTCAAATATATTAGAAATGAAATACTTCAAAATTTTATTATTAATTTAATATATTGGTACATTTATAGCCATCAGAAATAAATAGATGAGTAGTGGCCACGCCATAAATCTTGGAATTTTCAACCTCAAAAGTTATGGAAAATCTATGCTATATTATGCCGAATAGTATGATGCACTAATGGCCTACCTACTGATTGTGTCTAGAAAAATATATATCACTTAAGAGAAGACAGGTTTTACTAAATTATAAATCTTGGGGCAGGCCTAAAACTCTGTTCCTGATAATCACCCTTAACTTGACACATACATTAGGTCGCAGTTTCTGCACTACATTAAATTTAACATTTTCCTAACATGGATGATCTCAGAGGTGGTACGATAGTAAGGAAAATCCAAGGCGAGATTTAGTATGTGAAGGGGCTTTATATTAAATTGCTTACGAGGTTCACAGAAGTCTTCAGGATGTAATTCAACATAGTGTCTCAGAACTGCATCTCTTTCAGCCAGGTAAGCATTGCGTTTGTCTTGCAAGTAAGAGAGTACACCACACCAGCCTACTGTGAGCAAAGCATGCTTCTGGATACCTAAAGGACAAAAATATATGTAGGTTGTCAAGTAAGCACAATGTCGACATTCATTGTTTCCATTATATAATTCCCGTACCGCTCATGACAGGGCGGCGGGTGGCGAAGTTGATCAGCGCTCCTGTTGTAACTCCGAATGTGACACCAATTACATACAGCCAGTATTTATTCAACACTGGCTGCACCCTACCCTGGTCACCCAATTTGAGGAGTTCCACAGCACTTAGTTGAGACGTCATCGCGAAAGTCGAACAGACGAAATCTATAAAAATTTAGCAAAATCCTGTCGTAAATACAGACTACAGAGAATAAATTTTGGGACTGGACCACAACCAGTACTCTGTGACCACAACTATACACAACTATACTATACAATACACAGAACCAGTGTTGCCAGACGTTTTGAATGAACGATCGTACGATAGGTAAATAAAAATTCGTATTCCTTAAGGCCGGTATTACAGAACGATGCTCAAGCACAGATTGATCTCAGATCACTCAATCATTACTTAAGCGCTAAATCGATGCTCAAGCACTCCCCTTTATTTTCAAACAGTTCTTGAGTAGAGATCAGCCAATCACTGCTTAAGTAGAGATTCAGAACTGCAATCAGATTGTCTATGATCAAAGTTTGTTTTCCATGACAAGAAAAATACTAGTGTAGATTTTTATTCCGTTTTACGCATGTTACAAAAACGTGACGATGAAACTAAGTAAATTATGTGAAATATACAGAGGAAACTAAAATAGTTTTTATTTATTCGGAAATAAAAATGTTCCAAGTTTCTTTATTTCGTTATTAGTTTGTAGTGAACCGTATATTTAAAGGAAGCAAAACGTTCACGCTTCTTAATTCATTTATTCGCTTTGAGTACAGAACGGAACGTAACAAATGTCTGTTAATAATTCCACAATTGAAAAAAGCGCGGGAACCTTGGATGAGTAAAGGCGGCGAAATTTGAACAATTTTCAATAAATTGATAACTTTTATATTTCTCTGTAAATACAAAGTGAATTGTACATATAGTTGGTAGACAAGTTTGTACATATTGTAATTAGAAGATGGGGGCGGGAAAGAAGCGGAAAAAAACTGATCCCCCTGACGAGCGATCATCACCAGCTATGGACACTTCGGACTCGGATGATGACTCCTCCAGGAAGTACAATGTTTTTAAGGTTCCAGGGTACTCTAGGAGGTATCCTGAAAACAGTAAAAAATCGGAATACATAGTGTTCGTGTCACACGAAAATGAAAAACCGTTTTCCGACAAAGACAGGCTAGCTCTCTCCCATGCCATACGCAAATTCTGCGTCACTGGCATTCTACATCTGAAGTCAGTAAATAAATTCAAGATTGGCATTACGTTCGATTTGTCAAACAATGCAAATGTGTTTATGCAGAATAAAAAATTACTCGATGAACTAGACCTGAAGGCCACTATACCGGCTAGCGACACTGAAGCGACTGGGGTTCTTACCTCAGTCCCTACTGACCTTTCCAACAAACAAATCTTCTCGTTGATTGGCAGCTCTCGAAATGTAATTCAAGTGAGACGTTTCATGCGTCGGGTGCGGAGTGACGACGGCGACGTGTCACATCTTCCCACTCAGACAGTCGCGGTAACTTTTGCATCCACTGAATTGCCTCAGTACGTCTATCTCGATTCTTGGAGACACGAGGTAAGCGCTTATATACCACCAGTAAAGCAATGTCTTCAGTGCATGAAGTTTGGCCACATTGCCAAATACTGCCGAAATTCGGTTGTGTGCTCGATCTGCACAGAAAATCACCATTTTAAAACATGTAAAGAGGATCCTAAAAACGCGAAATGCTGCAACTGCGGAGGCAATCACATAGCTATCTCTAACACATGTCCACAAAAAAAATTGAAAATAGAGGAAAACAAAATTAAGTCAAGGGCCGTCACATACTCAGATTTATTCAGTGAAAACACCTTCCCCCAATTAACAAAATCGAACATCGAAACACAAATTCAAAATTTAACGAAATCAGATTTTTTCATGAACATACTCATTCAAGCAATTACAAAAATAGTTACAAATCAGAAAAACACCCCAATCAACTCTACATCAATAAAAGAAATCTTAGCACAAACTGTAAGAAATACCACTTCTTCTAACAATGGATCAACTTAATATTATGCAGTGGAACTCCCAGAGTATTATTAGCAATAAATTTCTATTAACACAATTTCTTTATGAAAACGATATACATGTAGCAATAATATCAGAGACTTGGCTAACTCCTATTAAAGATTTTAACATAAAAGGATATCGAATAGAAAGAAACGATATTGGTAATAAACATAATGGTGTAGCAATTTTAATACATAATAGTTTAAATTATAAAAAAATTAATACATATTCGGACAACTCCTTACAAAACATTTGCGTAAGGATATCTGTAAATAATAAAGAAATGAGTATTGTAAGTTTTTACTGTCCTACAAACTGTGTCCCATCTTTTGATAAACTTAAATTTCAGTCAATAATAGAGTCAATACCCGAACCCATGTTATTTGCAGGTGATTTTAATGCACACCATACTTTGTGGGGGTGCCATTCTATTAATCCTAGAGGAAGAGATATTTTGGAAATTATTGATGAAAAAAATTTGGTTGTTTTGAATTCCGGCGAGGTTACTACTGTGGGCTCCTTGACATGGCGTCCCAATGCTTTGGATTTATCACTGGCTTCCCCATCACTGGCTCTGTCTTGCGATTGGTCTGTACATAATGATCCTCTTGGCAGCTACCATCTTCCTGTAATTATTAAGGTTTTTGTAAATAATAGTATTAATGATGATGGTCTTGTAAACAGCAATGGTGCTAATCCTTTGCCCATCTATCCTAACTTTAAAATGATCAATTGGACATTATATGAACAATATGTAGACACACAACTGTCTGATTTTCAGGTTGAAAATTACACTCCATTGACAGCATATAACAGTTTTTGTAACATATTGCATAATGTAGTTAATGACTCTCTTACAAATCGTAATTCTGTATCTTCTTCTTTTGGTGCTATCAACTCTCGTCGTAGACTGATACGCAAGAAGCTCTCTCTTCCTTGGTGGAATAAAAAATGTTCAGAAGCTGTAGAAAATTCCAAACTTGCCTATATTAACTTTAAAAATAATCCTTCAGATCAATCTTACATTGAATTTAAAAAATTACAAGCACATAAAAAACTTTTGTTAAAAATGGAAAGATCTAATAGCTGGATTGAACTGTGTAGCTCCTTCAATCGATGTACACCTCTGTCAATAATCTGGAATTGTATGCGTAAATTCAACAAAACTTACTCTTTTAATAATGACAATGATATTTGGATACAAGATTTTTTGCAAAAGTATACACCCGACCATGTAAATAATAAACCAAAATTTTCCCCGGACAGTGAAACAAATCCTGTAAATAATTTTATGATAAAATCTTTCTCAATTGAAGAATTAATATCAGCTATTCTCTCGAGAAAAGATGGCGCATTTGGTCTGGATGGTATTCCTTATATAATGTTAAAAAGGCTTAGTAAAAATAGCTTACAGATTTTGCTTGAAATATTAAATAACCTATGGTTGAGCAACGAGATTCCCCACTCATGGAAGTCCGATTGTTTAGTGCCCATATTAAAGCCAGATAAGCCTCGATCCAATCCAGATTCCTACCGTCCTATTGCTTTGACATCTTGCATAGGCAAAGTTTTTGAACAACTGATAAAACAAAGGTTGGAATTTTATGTAGAACAAAATAGTATTTTACCTTCTAATCAATTTGGCTTTCGAAGAGGAACATCAGCTCGTGAAAGCATCTGTCAGCTTCAGCTTGACATACAAAATAGTTTAAATAAAAAATATTATTTGATGTCGGTGTTTTTTGATGTGTCTGGAGCATTTAATAGTGTCAATGTCGACATTCTTTGTGTTGAGTTACTTTCCATCGGGATCCCAAATAAAATTGTTAATTGGATTCATAATTTTCTTACTGAGAGGGAAGTCTATGTAAAATATAATGGTAATCTTTATGGTCCACGATTCGCTTCTGTTGGTGTTTGTCAAGGCGGAATACTTTCTCCATTAATTTTCCTCTTATATATCCGCCGTTTAAATCTCATTTTGGGTTCTGAAGTCAAAAATCTTCAATTTGCTGACGACTTGGTTGTTTATGCATCTGGAAAAAATTTAAAAAACATCAGTGAAATTCTTAACAAATCTTTAAAAGGGTTGTCTACATACTTCACCTATCTGAATCTTGATATAAATGCATTAAAATCTAAAGTGGTTGTATTTGGTAAAGCTAGTAATAATATTCCTTCTGTATTCTACAACAAAGTCCCCATTCCTGTTTCTCAAGAGGCTAAGTTTTTAGGTATTATCTTTACTCACAATATGTCTTGGAAAAAATATGTTGAATTGCTAAGTTTAAGAGCCAATAAGGCCCATAATATTTTGAAATCTTTGTGCAGGATTTCGTGGGGAGCAGATCCGAAAATATTGTTACTTCTGTACAAATCATTGGTTCGTAGTCATTTTGAATATGGTTTTCTTTGTTTTGGTGGTGACAGTAGATTGGTGAATGCCTTGGATAAAATTCAAAATAAAAACTTGAGACTCATCACAGGAGCATTTAAAAGTACTCCTATAAATGTAATGCAGGTGGAGTGCAAACTCCCTCCATTAGCTATTAGATTTACTTATCTGAAAGAAAGATTTTTATTAAAATTATATAGTAAGAGAAATAATTACCTATTGCTGAGCTTGATGAATTCTCCTCCAAATTCTCTTTATATCCTTCAGGGCTTTGCTCAGTACATTAATTTTCTGGAAACATTACAGATTTATAAATCCCCTCTCCTTCCTTGTTATCAGGGAAATTTTCTTAGTAAATTTCCTGCAATAAATATAATAATTGATCACAATCTATGCACCAAACAAGATGTGTACAACAAACTTTCAGAGTTCACTGATGATTGTAGATTCCTCTATACTGATGGGTCCAAAACTGATAATGCTGTCTCGTTTGCTTTCTTTGATGGCTTTTTTAATTTAGGCACTGGTCATAAAATAAATTCAAACATTAGTATATTCACAGCAGAAGCCGTGGCTATACTAGCAGCCCTAAAAAATATCAATAATAAAAGTGATGGATGTTATAAATATGTAATTGTCAGTGATAGTATGAGTGTTCTGGAAAATCTCAAAAATAATAGATTCAAAGCTAATACAAATTATTTAATTTCTTTAATCAAGCAGGAGTGGTTAGATTTGTTTCTTATTCATAACATAGATGTTTCATTTGTGTGGGTTCCTTCACATGTTGGTGTAGCAGGAAATGAAAGGGCTGATTTTTTGGCTAGAGCAATTACAAATAATGCAGATACTATTCCAGACTCCAGTTATAATCTTAATGTTTCTGTTCCCTGGACAGATGTAATCTCTCTTCTAAAGAAAAGATCTATAGATATCTGGAAAAGACACTGGAACTACACAGTTCAAGCTGAAAATAAAGGCTTATGGTATGCTACATTTAATGTTCCCATTGGTAGCATGCCCTGGTTTTGTAAAAACAATACTTACATTCATAGGAAATATTACACTACTATTTCAAGGCTTCGTTTTGGTCATTGTAATCTAAACTATCATCTGTTCCGGTTAAAAATGGTTCAGAGTCCGTTCTGTGACCATTGCAGCTCCCAAACTGAGCAATCCTTACATCATCTATTCTTCGAATGCCCATCCTTTGGCATCCAGCGCCTTGTGCTAATGGATGAGCTGATTGAAATCTATAGCAGTCCAGAGTCAGTGCCGCGCTCCATTCAGGCTCTTCTTGTAAATACTTCCACATTTTTGTCTTTGTTCAGATTCATAATTAACACTGTAGGACAGATTTAGTTTTTCTTGTATATTGATTTTGTTTAATACTCGAATACGACTTTTAGCCGTGTAAAATATTTTCTAAATGGACTTGTACAATTGTACATAATATTTAGAATTTGTAAGGTTATGTAATATTTTTGGTTTGTTTGTTTTGACGTTTCGATTTCGACCAAAAAAGAAAAGAGTATGTGTTGCCTTAATTGACTTAAAATCACGGATTGACTAATTCGACGGACACGACGTAAAATTACACGGATTTTACTAAAATTGGATTGGACATTTTATATAATTAAAACTGAAGACGATAATATATTACTGAAGACTTTAACCTCCCAAAAATTCATAATGAAGAACAGAAACCAAAGACGTGGCAGCATGAAAAATATATTACTGAAGACTTTAACTTCCCAAAAATTCATAATGAAGAATAGAAACCAAAGACATGGCAGCATGAAAAATATATTATACTGAAGACTAACCTCCCAAAAACTCATAATGAAGAACAAAAACCAAAGACGTGGCAGCATGGTCTAAGACCTTAGCCGGTTCCTTGCGGGACGAACTAAAAAAAAAAAAAAATTCCACAATTTTCTTGACGTCTGTCTGTTTATTTACGTTTGTTTACTAAATTTACTAATATCTGTACATAGTAGGAGTGGGTCGTTGTCCAATTTTTCGACGACGAAACGCAACCGTTTTTTCTGGAACGAAAACAGGTCCTCGAAACGGTCCTCGTTCGCAACTGGTTTCATTGTATGCGAACGAGCAAGGCGCAGAGGACGGTCAAACAAGTGCGAACGAGACGAAATCACGAAACATCGGAAAAAATAAGTTGTTTTACACGATATTCGACTGTATACACATAGACATAAAGATTACTTTATTGTATCACAGACCAAAACGAACGGAACGAGCAAGGAGCCGACGACGACGTCGCAATGATCTCATTACGTTCTAGGCTCTATTAATATAGCACTAAAGGACATATCCGCGTCAAACAATCTAAGGACTGGTCTCGCGACGAATTAACGCTGGCACTGCTTTAGAGTCGCTGGCACTGCTTTAGAATGAAACGTAAAACGGTCCTATCGTCGCGGAACACAAAACGGTCTTATAAAACGGTTCGTCTTTGCAACGTTCACGCCTAGTACATAGTCGGTTTGGTATAATTTGAACATTAATCGCTGTTTTGAAACGAGGTGTGAGAAAATGGAACTTCACCGTAGTGGAGAGGATCCTCCTTGTGGAACATAACAAGTCAACTTCACTGCAGTGGAGAGGGTCCTCCTCGTAGAAGATAAAAAGTCAACTTCATCGCAGTGAAGAGGAACCTGCTCATGGAACATAAAACTTCAACTTCACCGCAGTGGAGAGGAACCTACTTGTTAAACATAAAACTTCAACTTCATCTCAGTAGAGAGGAACCTGCTCATGGAACATAAAACTTCAACTTCACCGCAGTGGAGAGGAACCTGCTCATTGAACATAAAACTTCAACTTCGCCGCAGCGGAGAGGAACCTGCTCATTGAACATAAAACTTCAACTTCACCGCAGCGGAGAGGAACCTGCTTATTGAACATAACACTTCAACTTCACCACAGTGAAGAGGAACCTGCTTGTTGAACATAAAACTTCAACTTCACGGCAGTGGAGAGGAACCTGCTTGTTGAACATAAAACTTCAACTTCACTGCAGTGGAGAGGAACCTGCTCGATGAACATAAAACTTCAACTTCACCACAGTGAAGAGGAACCTGCTCGTTGAACATAAAACTTCAACTTCACCACAGTGAAGAGAAACCTGCTCGTTGAAAATAAAACTTCAACTTCACCGCAGTGGAGAGGAACTTTGCTTGTTGTACATAAAACTTCAACTTCACCGCAGTGGAGAGGATCCTCCTCGAGGAAGATAACAAGTCATCTTCAACACAATGGATTTATAGGATATGTTTTAATTATTTCCAATTTTATGATCAATAAAAAAGCTGAGATTGTTTTACTGATTATTTTATTTATTCCTTTTGTGACTGTCATGTTGGCCTAGCCGCTAAGGCGCTTGGTTACCAAGACCGAGCTTGTGGGTTCGATTCCCACTGTGGGCCTATATTTGTACAAGGGGCCACAGTCTCGGTGTACTTTCATGTTTGTGATGTCCTTGCCTGGTTATCATAGTAGGTAGTGTTGCGTGAAATTTTTTCAATGAAATCACCCCAATATTAATGTAATTGTTTTTGCACATAAACACTTATTAGAATCCATGCAGTAGGGGTCTTGAGCGTCCCTTAAATGCCTAAGCGGCTGCTGCTATCATTAACTATTTCGTCATAGTAATCAAGGTATTCGAATATACGAATTTTGCAACAAACATTCCAAATTGACATTATAATAACTGGCCGATCGACTCTCAAGCGTGGTTCCGACCACACTTGAGTAAATATAGATTTGATCTTTACTTAAGTAGAGATTGCTACCCAAGTATCGTTCTCGAATTAGCTATTACTCAGTTGAGTCGCGCTTGATGAATCTCGACTCAAGTAACATTCTAAAATTAAATCCATACTCAAAACTAGTCCTAAGTAGAGATCGGCGCTTGAGTACGCTTCTGTAATACTGGGCATAGTCAAAAACCGTCACAAATCTACCATTCTAATGGCGCGTTTATACTCGCGTGCGAGTCGCGAGGCGAGCCACGAGACGAGAGCGTAAGCAAACGCTCGTTTACCATCATCGATCAAATCACGCGAGACCGCGAGGTGCGGCGCGAGACACGAGACGAGAGTGTAAATAAATGAAGACATAACAAAATAGAAACTTTATTTTATAATTATTTCTCCTCTTTATTGTATCTTTATAAAATTTTATCTTTCGTGGATTTCAACATTTTAGAATCGGGTACAAAATCTGTACAGAGCTGTACGCCTTGTCTGGCATGCAGAATGGCGGCTACATTTTTATTATTAAACTTAATTCGGTCTTTAGTCTTGATCCTATTAATTTCTGAAAATATTCTCTCACATTTAACGTTCGAAACTGTAAGAATAAGCATGTCTTTCTCAAATTTTGATATATTTTTATACTTTGACAATTTACTAATTTCTTATTATATACAAAGGCAACTATAGCATTGCGGTGAAGGCACTCCTCGACAGGTACGGTTCTAATGACACGTTAGTGGACGCTCACTACACTGCCCTAAACAGGATCCCTGCAGCTGATTTCAACGCGTCCAGCTGCCGCTCCACTTTGGACGCTATAGCCAGGCATATTAGGGTCCTTGAGAAACTGGGTGAGCCAGGAAATGGGAACCACCTGCGTGCCATGGTTCTATCGAAATTTCCAGACAGGGTTGTGCACGAGAACCACTTAGTCGGAGGACAGGACAACTCCACAGCAGCTATCCTCAACAACCTGCAGCGGATCGTGTGGGCCATGGAGCTGACATCCCTCTGCCCGACCCGTGAAGCTGCCACACCGACCACCAGCTCTACTACAGAGGCCCTGCAGGTTAGATCTGAAGTACCTAGAAAAAACTTTGCCTGGAACAATCTGCAGGGACGTAAACGACAGAGTGAAACTATAACAGACTCTCCACCTGCTAAGCGATCTAAGTTCGCTTGCCCTGCAAACGAAAAAACAACTCAAGTGCGGACTGCAGACAGATCAAGACTGTGGAGGCGCGCAAGAAGAAGCTGTCGGACAGGTGCCTGAACTGTTTGCGCCGAAACCACAAGACAGAGACCTGCACACGGAAAATTGCCTGCTTCTCATGCAAGGGAGAACACCTGCAAATCTTCTGTCCCAAGAGAGCAAGTAATGAACCTCCAAGTACATGCGTGAAAGACATTTTAGGTAACATGGCTAATCGATGTACATATTTGCAGACGACAGTGGCAAAGATACTGGACCCCAGCAGCAGTAGAGGGAGACACTGCAGACTTCTTTTGGACAGTGGCAGCCAGCGCAGCTACATCACCGAGCGTGCAGCAAAATATCTAAAATTTGGAACTGTTCGAGAAGACACACTGCTGATATATACCTTCGGAGCCTCCTGCCCTCAAGCAACTGTAAGCCCATCCACGGAAGTCATCATAGAGACCAAGCGTGGCATCCACCGCAAACTACAAGTCAATGTGGTACCTCACATAACAGAAAGAGTGCCAGTAGCCAACCTCAAGGTTGACCATGTTGACATACTTGCCGATGACGCCACAGTGGGCGAGGGCATTGACCTCCTGGTGGGCAATGACTTCTACTGTTCTTTTGTGAAAGATGATAAAATTCAGCTTGATACAAACTTGTTCTTGATTGACACAGAATTTGGTTGGATTTTGTCTGGCAATGTGGAAAATGAGGAAGAGGCCAACGTCTTGTCGGTCACAACCTACTGCCAATGCCACCTACCGAGCTGCCCATACTTTGCTGAGCCAGATCTACCATTAAGAAGTGTTGATCTCAAATTTCTGTGGTCTTTAGAGAGCATAGGTATCACAGATTCACCGAGAGCATCGAGACAGGAAGAGGCCGTGGAACACTTCAACCAAACTGTGTGCTACAGAGATGGAAGATACTTGGTTAAATGGCCTTGGATCCAGTACCCACCTGAACTCCCTTCAAACTTCGGTCTGGCTCTCGGAAGATTGAAGAGCCTCATAAAAAGGATTGATGGAGACTCTCTTGAAGAATACTGCCAGATTCTGAGAGAGCAATTAAACCTGGGAATCATAGAAGTAGCTAAGCCTGATGAGCAACCTGATCACCCAATCCACTATCTTCCTCATCACATGGTGAAACAAAAGGGAAAGACTGGAAGAATTGTCTATGACGCTTCAGCAAATACAACTGGACAGAAAAGCCTCAATGAATGCCTATACAGTGGGCCATCCATGCTAGAAGACTTAACCGCGCTTCTCCTCAAGTTTCGAACGAAAAGGATCGGCATAACAGCTGATGTAGAAAAGGCATTTCTACAAGTTGCCCTTCAAGAAGAAGATAGGGATGTCACAAGATTCCTCTGGGTCAAGGATATAAGGCAGGCACTAACAGAAGAGAACTTGTTGTACCTACGCTTTACTAGGGTTCCCTTTGGAGTGATATCCAGCCCATTCCTCCTTACGGCCACAATCAGACAGCACATAAACTCTACGAACAAGGAGCTTATGAAGAGTGTAGCCGATAAATGCTATGTCGACAACCTAGTGACAGGAGCCGACTCTATTCCAGAGGCTACCCAGATCTACAATCAAACAAGGACTACATTTGAAGAACTTGGTATGAACATTAGGGACTGGGTCTCTAATGATAAGCAGTTGATGCAAGTTGTGCCTGAGATATTTCAAGCAACGGAAACTGAGGAGGTAAAGGTTCTTGGACTTCTATGGGAACTTGGCAAAGACATTCTGAAGCTGAAAGTTACCGATAACCACTTTAAAATGGAGACTCCAGCAAGCAAAAGGGCAGTCCTTCGTACTTTAGCAGGAATTTATGACCCATGTGGATTTGTATGTCCTCTAATCCTACCCATGAAAATACTGTTCCAGAAAGTATGTGAGAGAAGGATAAAATGGGATGCTGAACTACCCGGCGACTTGACGCAGTTACTGGAAACAACCTTGCAGCAACTAAGGGCAGTGAAAGACACTGAAATCCCAAGATATGTCGGGATCAAGTCGCCAATTCATGCTGCCACATATGAAGTACACTGTTTCACAGACGCATCGAAGAATGCCTATGCAGCCGTGGTATACTTGAAAGCAAGTGGAAATCAGGAAACGCTAGTCTCCTTCATAATGGCAAAATCACACGTTTCGCGAGCTGAAGAGAAGGATGAACTAAAGATACCTAGATTGGAATTGCTAGGATTTCTAATCGGCAGCAGATTACTAAAATATGTGGAGAGCCAACTGGACCTGCCAATTCAGAAAACATTTTTGTGGACTGACAGCTTAGTGGTTCTTGGGTGGATGAAATCGAATAAACTAATCCCTCCCTTCGTGTCAAATAGAGTAAACGAGATTAAAAGATCCCATCCGAACACTGAAATGTATTACATTAATACCAATTCAAATCCGGCGGACATTGCAACAAGACCTGAACTCTTGCAAGACAAGACAATGCTCTCTGCTCTGGTTCAGCGGCCCCGAGTTCCTCAAGGAAGATGAGTCTAATTGGCCGGCGAGTCGACACTACGATGCGCACGTGACTCTTCTTTCGTTTCGGGAGGTCCCTGCCGGAGAGCCGAAAAGAGGCGACGCACGTGAGCTGGAGGAGCTACCGGTAGAGACGCCAGAAGAAGGTGAAAGTCCCGAGGACTGTACCCGAGGAGATGCTACCGGCACTGGCGTAGCCACGTATGATAATCCGCAGGTACACGTTCAGGATGAGGCGAGCGGCCACGCCATGGTTACGGCGAAAATAAAAAAATTGCAGCAGAGTTACTTCCCGGACGAATCGGCTGGCAAGAAGACGCACTAGGGCAGGAATTTAGATCTGTTCCTGGATGTCGAAGGTGTACTGAGGTGTCGAGGTCGGATGGCAAACACCACCTGGTGTTATGACAGGAAGTACCCTATATTGCTTCCTAGAGATTGTGATTTCACAAATAGCGTTATCAGGGAAGCTCATGAATCGAACTATCATGTTGGTGCCGCGCCTACCTTGAATATCCTCTGGGAGCGATATTGGATTCCTCAAGAAAGGGCACAGGTCGCGAAAATTCTGAGAAGATGCGCTCAATGCGTGAAACATGGAGGTGGCCCATATAAGCTCCCATCTACTCCTGCTTTACCACCAGAAAGAGTAAACTACAGTGAACCGTTCAACTTTACAGGCATAGACTACTTTGGACCTCTCTATGTGAACACAGCAGCAGGGAAAGTCAAAAGACGGGTAGCATTGTTTACATGTCTTGCAGTCCGAGCCATTCACCTAGAGATTGTAAACGACCTCACTGCAGAGGAGTGTTTACTAACAATACGGCGATTCGTTGCAACAAGAGGGATACCGAAACGAATGTATTCCGATAATGCGACATGTTTTAAATTAACCTCTGAAGTCATGGCAAAGCCATATTGCATAGATAAGGAGATCCAATGGAAGTTTATACCGCAACTGGCACCTTGGCATGGAGGATTTTATGAGCGGCTAGTCGCATTGGGCAAACATTGTCTGAAGAGAACATTAGGTAAACCCGTAGATAGTCCCTCTACGGGTAAACCTCTCTTGAATGACAACAAACTTCTCACAGTGATGAAGGAAGTAGAGTCAGTTGTCAACTCTAGGCCACTGACACAAGTAGGCACAGAAATAGCTTACGTTTTGAGGCCAGCTGACTTCCTATCTATGGGAAAGTGTTTGACAGCTGATAGCGCATCAGTGGAAGAGCCATGCGCAGGTACAAATCAGAAAATCGACCTGATCAATAGCTGGAAGAAAGGCATTGAAATACTGGAAGAGTTCAAGAAGATGTTTATTGGGCAATATCTTTCCAGCCTGCGAGAACGACACCAGAATTCACCTAAGCAACCGAGGGTCCGAGCCGTTCAAACTCCTAAAGTTGGCGATGTTGTACAAATCAAGTCGGATTCTAAGAACCGAGACAACTGGAGAATCGGCAAAATCGTGGACTTGATAGAAGGTGCAGACGGTGAATGCAGAGTGGCGAGAGTTAAGGCAGAAGACTCTTCCATACTCACGCGTTCTAATGGACATCTCTACCCTTTAGAGGTAGGACCTGATCAACCACCGGAGGTTCAGGAGGAGAGAAATGAGGATCAGGTCAATAGACAAAGTGATAAAATGCCAACCTGCTCTCTGGAGAAGGTATCAAACGAAGAGTCAAGGCTGATGGACTATCAACAAGTAGGCGAAGACGAAATACAGTCTCACAGGACGCCAATACTTGATGTACCTTCCCCAATGGAAATGGACTCTATTGATGAAGAGGAAACTTCTTTTGAAGTTAATCAAGAGCTTGGTAACAACCATGTCACTCATCCAGATGATGAGGTCTCGGGTTCCCGTGGTCACACCCTTGGAAATGCCAGGACAGCAGAACGAGGTGGAAGTAAGAAGCAGAAGGGGCGCAGCCTTACGAGCCAGAGCTAAGATTCTGGATTGGACTCGACAACTGCTTACTCTACTACAATACACACTTCCTTTGCTGTTGGGAGTGTCGCGTTCATACGCGAAACGCCGCAGAACCCAAGTTTAACATGAATTAATCTGTGATAGAACTGTCAGTTATTTGCCTAGTGGTAACACTGCTTTGCTTTTTGCTGGTTGGCATCCCTGTAGAGCGGCGAGGGGGGAATGGCGACACTTCCGAGCGCATGGCGGGAACGGCAAAACGGAGGTGGGTGGAGAACTTCGTGAGTGCTCAGGAAAGTAACCAGAAAAGACCCTGGTGAGTGAATTTATTATTGTCGTAGTCGTAAAACCAGCTAAGGAACAAATGTTTTTCCTAATGAGTCCAATGGTTCAGTACACATGTACAATGGCAATAGAATGGTAAATTGGACAGGCAGGGCACCGGCAAACTGCCCGCCAAGAAGTGTATTCGGAAACACACTGGCAAATAGCCTTTATGGAGTGGAAATGGTCTACTACGATGTTGGAGAAACCGTGGCAGGGCTATGGGGAAGGTGGAAGCCCTCGTGGGAGCAAAGCTCCTACGCCCGACTGGTACCTCAATGAGAACAGGTAACTCTGGACAGACCAGGCCCTATATGAATAGCAGTACCAGGGCACAGCTCTAAGACTAAAGGTCACAGACCTAGGATGCTGTGCTCAGATCGGGGGCGTAGTCGATCATCGTCATTGTCACGGGTAACCCTGATAGCTCAGGCCCGGATGTAAAGGCTAAGCCAAATGGATCGTGAAGACAATCACGATAGCAATTATAAATGTATTAAGTAGACAGCTGAACCAAATCAGTAATATTTGTTGCCCTTGTGAATCTGTACTTGAACCTAAGGCCTAGTGAATTCTGTGTGAACATTTCTTTAGTACAGATGGCGCGACAAAAATGGTGGAGGAGCTGGGATCTGATTTGGAAGGCTAAACAAGCATTGGTTCCTTCCATTTCAGATCCTGACTGGTTACTCCGTAATATTACATACATAGCGAGAAAAAAAATAATTGCGGATTGAAACGATTTGTTCTGTGGCGTAATTTTTTTGATTTCGCGTTCTTGCGTGCTACAAATTATTCAAAACCTCGCGCGGTAGCAGTTTGTCCTTTGAGGTTGGCATCACGTGATGTAAAAAAAAAACATGAAAACGATAGAACAAACACTCATGCTAGCCCGTAGAGGGAGTACGTGCTAGCCTTTCTATTTCCGTTCGAGCGCCGCGGCCCGGCCACTATGTATTCTCATATTATTCTGTGTGTCTTTTTCGTCGTCTTGTCCAAAGAGTATATAACCACTACGTTTTAAGAGACGGGACCTCCTTACATGCTACGATAACTTGACCTATATAACCTAGACACAAACCGTGCTGAGCCAATAATAAAAAAAAAAAAAACCATTGGTGCTCGTTGTCGTGTTTGTTTACTCCGTGCAGTGTTATTCCTGCGGTCTATCTAACACGGGTACCTATAGGTGTTCTGTGGTTATTACCATACCGAAATTGGCAATGGATGTTCTTTTTACCAGTATGTCAATTGATGAATACGAAAAGGTAGGATAATTTGGATAAGTCTTACGTTCTGTACAATATTACTAAATTAAGGTACTATGTTAGCCACTGTGCCTCTGCTACGTTTCAGGCGTCAGACGAAGTTTTACAGAACTTCCCCGCGACTTCCAAGCTTGGCGACGATGTTCTAGCTGCGAGGAATGAATTAAAAACACTAATTATAGAGAAAAACTTCGAATTTTCCAAAGTTACAGAAGCAGTGCGTTCTAAAGGAGATACAATTAGAATTCAAAACTTCATCGACAAGTTGATGAAACAGAAGGCTGCCCTGCTGTATACAATTTTAATTGAAATCAATACTCCATATGGCGAGTATTTGAAGGATTTTGATTGGGTGCTAAAATTGATTACTGGCACAGATGCGTTGAAATCAGTCCGTAAGCCTGTTGTGCAGCTACAGCTTACTACTTTCGACTCTTCTGGAATAAAGAAAAAGAATGTGTATGATATACGAAAAGATACCCTACCAAAGATTGTATCTAAACTGGGAAATGTATACCCAGAAAAAAGTTAATTACTTTGAAGTTATGTACTAAAGCTTATTATTTTTATTATCCCTTTGTTATGTATGACACTTTTCATAGACATAATCTATCTCTATAACCAAATATATAAAGAAAATGTAACAAATTAACATAATTTCTTATAATGTAGTTTTGGTTTGTAACCATTTATGCTAAGTTGGCAATTTGAATGTGTGTGTGTATTTAAAAGAGTAGAGTTACCTGTGGAGTATCACAACAGTTTTTTAAAAAACAAAAGTACATAGGGTTAGAGGCAGGCAATGGAAAAAATATTTTGACGACCTGAGAAGGTGGATGATGTAATATCCAGGGCATCAACTTCACAGTGTACATCAAAAAGTTATAGTAACACCATGAATTAGTTCTTTGAAACAGACCCTGTTATGTTTCATCACCCACCTTCTCAAAAATTTTCGTTAAAATATCTCGTCCATGGCCTGTCTCTGACCATCTTTTATTTTATGTTTTTATAAAACTTGTACTTGATGTAGCAAGCGGCCAAGTATTATTCCTATTCTTTTAGGGTGCAGTCTGATAATTCAGAAGAATGATTCTTGGAATGTCATGATCTTTGTCGCTTTGTTGCTCTTTCTGTGCTAAAACCAAGTGGAAGGTTAATGTTGTAGTTTGTAAAATACAGCCTAGATAATTCTAGCTAAATCGAATCTGACAACAGCGACTCTGTAATCTAAGTATTGAGAGAAGTGGTCACAATAATTATCTTCATCTTCTTCCTCAGGCTATATTAGTTCACTGCTGGACATAGCCCTCCCCTAATGCGCAAGGTTGTGCCGTCATTGGGGGGTAATTATCGTCACAATCTTTCATAAAACTACCATTCGTAGTTTATTACAAGTCGAGTTACAGTGAATAGCAGCATCTACTTGATAATCTGCGGGTAATCGACTTTGCAATGTACAGTGAATTGTGACTTGCTGCGTTTCAATAAACTACAATAATAAATCGTAATTCGATGTAAATTACGTAGTTTTTCTACTTTTCTTCAACTGTGGATTAGTCGACTACGCAATGTACATCGAATTTCAATAGTATAAAATTACAAGGTTCATAAAAGGAAAAAAAACATTTTGACAAACTTCATAATTTTTATTTTAATGAAAATTGTTTTTACTCGTAGTACCTTTAAAAATAACATTAACAGTGATAAGGCGGGAAAGTGCACTTTTATTCAAATATATAAATACCTACCTACTTATTGTGCTGGATGAAAGTCGCAATTCCGGAAACCGGAATATACAAAGTTTCAATATAAAATTAGGTACCGACCTAATAGTAAAAAAATCTGTTCTGTACAGATTGTTCGACCTTTGGCGGACATATCATTTAAGATGTATTTTAAAAATATAATTTTATACAACAAAATACGATTTCCTTACATAACACTCCATAAAAGCAGTGTACTTTAAGGCCTGCGCAGACGACCCAGACGAATCGTAAAAAATGTCCTCCGAGTAGGTACTCAATGCCTACGATGTGCGGTCATTTAAATAAGCGTACGCTATACGCTATGTATGGAAGCAAATATTTTGAGATTACATTGTGTTGTAATTTACATTAAGTTGAAAAAATAAAGCGTTTTAAAAGAATACACCGATTTTCTGTCATGCAAGGTCTCTTGATGTCCTCAGTAACTTGAGGGACTTTTTGTACGGGGTACTTTTAGTCTTTCGTGTGCGTTATTCGATACAATTTGTAAGAGATGTATATCGACGGACAAAAAAGTACCCGGGGGATAGTCTTGTCTGCGCAGGCCTTAAATAAATCAACAATAAACTCCTTATTGCAGACAAAAAATAAACAAGGAAACTGTTTATCATACTGAAGAAACAGATTTCAGGTTTGCATTATTTCAATAATAAAATTTTTGTTGGCAATGTAATTTTTTTGTTTGATGGTTCCGTACCCAAAGGGTAATTAGAGTCTTAGTAATAGACCCTATTACTTATAAGGCCTCGTACGCACTGTCCGGTTAGCCGCGCTGCGGCTGCCCGTCCGGCTGGCCGCGGGATGCGGTTGCAATCGCGGTTAACCGGGCTGCGGCTAGCCGTAAGTGCAACCGGAGAGTGCGGATAGGATAACGGTGCGGTTCCATCGAAACATTTCCAAGATAGAAGAAGAAGTTGCAGCTATTAATGATAATTGATGTTCATCTTTCCCATTACTGTGTAATTTTTTATGTGTGTGCATTCGTGGCAATTTAAATAAATGTTTTCTTTCTTTTTATTTATTTTATTTACACGCGATACACAAAGAAAAAGAAACAAAGAAAACAGTTCTGGGTGCATCCTTATTTGCAAGCACGAATCGAGAGCAAGCATTTTGAAATATTTTTCAACGAGCTTAAAAAGTATAACGATAAGTTTTTTGGATAGATGAGTCTGAAATCTTTGAAGAACTTTAAATATTAGAAACCAGTATAGATGGACACAGTGGCGAGCGACCGCAAACTAGCAAACCGGCGTGCATCCGCGTAGTGCGTATAGCGACCGTCCGGCTGGCCGTCAGTCCACTAGACCAGTCGGGCCGCAGCGCTCCGAGCGACCGGAGCGGTTGGGCGGCAGCCGCATTACAGTGCGAATAGAAACCATTTTTTCGTACATATTTTGATCACGGCTAGCCGGACGGTCAGCCGCAACGCGGCTAACCGGACAGTGCGTAGGGGCGAAGACTTCACTGTACGACTGAAAATGTACGACGGCTGAATCTTATGAACCGTGATAGACAATATTACTTTTCACAGGTGATATTGTAATTATGCTATTTTTATTTTTAATGCACTAACTCGTGCTAAGAACAATTTTAAAAACCTATTTAGAGGCTAAAAATTCCACCCATGCCGGGATTCTAACCCGCGACCTCTGGCTATCCGTGCCAGCGCTCTATCCAACTGAGCTAATGGGCGACTCACCGGCATCAGTGAAATTTCGAACCTCTTTACACTATTCTCTGTATTACGTACAGGCAGCGACATCTGGCTGAAGTAGATTGCATCACTTACAGCCCCGACTACCTACTTTGCAGTTAGGTTTTTACATCGGAATGATATCGCTGTACCCACATGATTATGCTATTTTTATTTTTAATGCACTAACTCATGCTAAGGACAATTTTAAAAACCTATTTAGAGGCTAAAAATTCCACCCATGCCGGGATTCGAACTCACTGGAATTTTTAGCCTCTAAATAGGTTTTTAAAAGGTGATATTGTAATTCTGATGCCGCTGAATAGGTAGATACAAAAACAGAATAAAATCAATATTTAAGTGGAACTCTGCGATTTTTTCGCTCGATATTAATAACAGCAACAGTAGACAAGTTGAAATAATAATATGTTGTATAGATAATGGGTCGGACCCTTTGTGCCTGAGAAGGACGGAAATACGAGTCACGCGATTTGTGGCGATATAATATTGGCCTTTTTTTTTTTTGCATCTACTTAATGAGATGATTTATACAGCGTCCAGTGGTATCTTCACTCACACTAGATGGGTGAAGGGACCACTCCGACGCTGTAGTGCCTGGGTCATGGTTTTATAGATGGTGTAGGCTTGCCCAGCACCTATACCATCCTGACAGCTTAGTCGGCCTTGCCCACAGGAAAGACTAGTCAATACGTGCGGAGCCAACCAAGCCGCGGGTTTCCTCACGATGTTTTCCTTCACCGTTAGCGTGTGGTATTGCGACTGCAAATTCGCAAATGTACGTAACTTTGAAATTAAACAAAGTCATTGGTACATGCCCGCACTCGGGATCGAACCTGGGGCTCTCGCTTGCCAGTCTATGGTTCTACCCACTGAGCTACCACCGCTTATTTATTATTTGTGGCGATAAAATGTCAGAATTTGACAATGTACTGACTTGGAACCTTCTTTCTATGATCTGAGCTTGGAACGCACGAACTGGCGTCGTACTGTTGTACTACCACAAAGAAAAAAAGGAAGTATTAGGTACTCAGGTTTTGGTGTACAATAACGAATATTTTTAAGTAGGTATTCGCAAAAGGATTGTCTAAAATACAAAATGTACCTAAAGATTTTAATTCTTTTTAGTGTGTACCTAATTAGTAAAAATATACACAATAGAATATTTATTACCTACTAATACAAAAGTATGTATGTGAATTATAGTCAGTAAAAAAATATTTCCGTTCCTACAACTTGAACTTCAGTTAGGTGTACTATTTACTTAAACCTTTATTATCTATGAAGAGATGTGCCTACATACAGCTAAGCTTGAACTATTACCTACGATTACGGATGGGCGATTCATATGAATTAATAACAATTATTATATAAATCTTTACACAGAACGCACACATCTGTGATCTGATATACATGACTAGCATTAAATTTCAGTGTAGTATGTGGGTCGATTGATTTTTAGCAGATAAAACACATTGGGGAACACATAAGTGGTATTGAAACCTATCATGCCATATGTAAAATATTTGTAACTAAGTTCCACAATAATTTTGTTCTTGTTATCTAAGCTGTCTTCAGAGTTTCTCAATTCATTTTTATCTTTGCCTAACAGTGCACAGACAAATGCATAGGACACTGATTTGCCAATGGCCCTTGTAGCCACTACTCCACAGAACCCTAAAATGGTTCTGAGGACAGTGCAACCTAACATTTCTATAGACGGCCATATGATCTCGTATGGTGGGTCCATGTCGCTGGCTACCATATTTCCAAGTTGGTAGTTGGTCCAAGATCCCAATAGGATGCCTGCAGTAACACTCACTATCATGGTTGTGTCTCCCCTGGAATTTGTAAAAACATTTGACTAATGAATGTGTTCAGATGTAAAGCAACAATTTAATCTCAACTATCTGTTTGTAACATAGTATATTCAAGGTTTTATTGCATGACAAACGAAATACAGTTTAGTCTCATCTGGCTCATCAGCATCACCTAACATATGAGTGTGAAGAATTCCATTATTACCCATTTTCTGATTACCAGTAATTTCTCAAAAACACATTATTATCTTTAATTCTTTATTGCGCAAAAGACAATGTACAAAAGGAGGATTTAAGGGACGCAATCCGTAGGAGGTACAGGAGAGAAAAAAGAAATCGATAAAAATACTCTAAGTACCTACCATTATTTTTAAGGACAACTTTAATTCCACAAAAACACAAATGGGAAAAATTGGAAAAAATGGCAATAAAATTAAAGAATTTAAAAAAAAATGGTATTTTCAATCCATCCGAATCTCGTCGCCCCTCCTTGGTACGCATAAGTTAATGTGTTTGTATTATAAAAAAAGTAGAATCGGTTTATGAGGGGAATTCCTGGGAAAACCCCACTTTAACGCAGTTTTAGGCGTGTTTTAGTGGGATATACTTTTTATAAAAAAAATTAGTTAATCACATTTCGCCCTGACCTTACTTTGACATCTTGTACTCTAACAATATGCTAATATAAAGTTAACAGCTTTCTGTGGTTTTTTATATGCACAATGGCTAACTGATAGTTGTAAACAGTAGACTGCTAAAGCTAGTATGTGAAAAGCGGGGAGTTAGATTCTCAACAAAACCAAAAGTTTGCTGGAAGACAATACTTCTTAAATGAAATGGAGCAAAGTATTAAAATTAATTATAAGCGAATGAGCCAGGATGTTGATGGATCTTAGGCTGACATTCAGAGCATAAACTAAGCAAAGACTGGTCTTACAAATGTCCAAATCACGTACATTTTGACATTTCTGAGACCAGTCTTAGCTTCAGTTTTCGTTTCTGAATGTCAGCCTTACCTTTCTTACTTTCTATCTCCCTCTCCAAGCTGCACATATAAGTAGTTAAATATCTCCCACTGTGAGGCACAGGCCTTCTCTCAATGCCAATGCAGATTGATAAAGGCATGTGAACATCTCAGAAGCTCAGGGTTCCTTACAATGTTCTTCTACATAATTCTACATAATTGGCAAGTCATAAGGCACTACATTATGTGGCTTACTGTGCTACTTATTCAACACAATACTACTAGTTCATACCTTGTGGGTGTCCATTTATCTGCATTTGGATGAAATACAATGACCATTATTGAAACTGCAAGTACCAAAAGCGGAGATGTGTGGTGTGACAGAAGAATCCCGTCTAGCACATCCACCACTGGCACCAGTACTACCAGCAAACCTGTGGCCAGCAAGAGCCCTGCCGCTATGTCCTGTAAAATGGTGTATAATATGACAATTCAACAATTCCATTATCGAGTACAGAATGGAAAAAATGGTTTTAGCATTAATTTACCATGTAGTCTCATGGGGCACAAAAATATTTTATTATGATCTTAATAATTTTTTATCCTTTCTCTGTTTTCACTTGCAAACCATGTTATTACTATAAGCAGCTTTTTTAGAAGATGAAAATCGGTGTGTCTCTCAATTGTATTTAATTTAGCTGTGGTCAAAATGTAAACAAACCGTTAATAAAATTGTTTAATTGGAGGAAGCAATAACTGCCATAACATTGCTTGTCATACATCTTATTAATGAAGAATATCAATCCCTAGTTTAATTTTCTTGAGTCTAATAATTTTTTTAGAGTAGGTGAAAGTTAAATTAAAAAGAATTAATAAGATATACATGCATTAGCTCTAAGCTGCTAATTATTGTGTAAAATCACATATTATGTGGCACATTTTTTAATATTTATTTATTTATTTATTTATTGATACTGTTATGTAGTGCAATTAAATTTAAAAATTAAAACTTAAAAATAAATTCGCATGGCAGTTTTAATGCCATAATTTTTTTTTTTAGTCAACAGCAGGAGGAAGAATGTATTGAATATTGTCGGTAACAATATTTTTAACATTTATTGCCAGTGAAGTTATTAAGGAAATAATTTCAAAATTTTAATTATCTACCTACTTACAAGTAAACTATGCATTCCAAGGTACACTCTGCTTACACAAATAAGAGTGCACCAAGAGAGAGCAATGGTCCACCCCCAATGAACTGGGTACTGATATCTGTCCATAGTGTAAAACAACACGGAGAAAGGAATGGAAACCCCAACCATGGCATGGGTGGATGGCATCCCATACTCAATGGCCCATTTCTTTTGGAGTTTCTGCACAGGGTAGCCTGGACGAGGCCAGCGTATTATATCTTTAAAACCTTGTCCTGAAAAATTGCATGTTATGGTTACTTTCTTGTTGGAGTTACTTCAGTATGCTTAAATACGCCAAAGGAAGCAAAAATTACATCTGACTTTATTTTTCATAGAAATGGCAACTGAGCCCAGTTTCTTACAAATTGAGGATTCAAGTTCGATTTACAAAGTTCGTAGAAGAAACATTCATAGAGTACTTATTTTAAGGATGATTGTTGTACTAGTTGAAGACATTCTATTTAAAAATTACTACATAAAAATGCAAAAATCTAAAATGGTAAAAAAAATCTGAACGTTGTTTAGGTTTAGCGTTATTATTATGGGATAACTTTTCAGACCTTATGAACTTGAATGAGACCATGTAAACTTACAAACCTATGTACATTGCAACAGTCCACACAAGCACTACCCTCCGACCCACGGCTCCATCAATATTCCAAAACCAAAATGGGATGAAGGTCGCATAGAATATCTCGTCACCCAGGGCTGTACCCAGCACAAACAAATAGTACCAGAACTTATTGTTGACTGAACAGACTATGTCATTTAAACCCGTACTCTCCACGGAGGAGTCCGTCTCGTAAGACGACGAGCTGCTCGATGTATTACTTGGTATTCTCTTGTGGTGTCGAATATCGAAAGCTTCATTTTCGTAGTCTCTTCGATCGGAGTGAATGACTTCATCTTTACCAGGCTGACCGTCGGGAGGTGGAAGATTGCTCTTATAAGCAACACCAAAAAAGTTTTGAACTTTAACCACTAGTAAAGGGTCTTTCAAGTATTCTATTATGTTATCCCACATGTTCAATATAATCCGATTCTATATCGAAGAAATCTTGAACAAATTCATCACACGCTACCTACTAAGTCTTTTTAATCTGTGGCAGCCTAGCGCAAGTAGGAACTTTGAAATTTTTGTTCGCATTTAGCCCCGTTTTAAATGGCGGACATATTTTTGTCTCACTCTTTAATACTACTTACTCTTTCTTTGCTGTCAATATGTCAAACTGAAAACATAACAAATATGGCGGAACGCGGCACATATTATTATTAGAACGTTTTCTAGTTAAAATTTTTGTGTTTTAAGTTTGTTCAATATCTAGCAGTGTGTATCTTGTTGTACAGTGTTTAGTGATTTTCTTTTAATATTGGCATTGATCGGATGGTGTCGAACTTGTGCCATTTGTAAAATAAGATGCAGCCGGTCAAAGGGTACCAAAAGAAAGTTTATGGGTAAATTTCCTAGGGATGAAGACCGGTAAGTATTTCTGGCTACAGTTTTTGTCATCTTGCACAAGAGCAAGATCATAAATTATGTTAAATAACGTAATTAATATACTATGAGAAAAATACTCGAGATGTTTCAATGTCATAGTGATGTGCCATACACATATTCAATATCGATAAAAATATATCTGATAAGTACCTTGGTCAGAATTACTACTCACTTACTCAGTGTATGACGGGTGAATTGCTGTAAGCCATAACAATGTTTCAACGATGCACTATTAGTGGCTGCATTGAATGTTATTTTTTTTTTAGATGCAGACAATGGGTGAAAATTGTGGAAGATCTTATATCGTATATCCCCATCGAAAAACTCCACCAACATAAATATGTTTGTAGAGATCATTTCCGGCCGAAAGATTTTTACAACTATTTTAAAAGGAAGCCGATTAAAGAAATGGTGAGTTGTGTTATAAACTTATAATGTAACATTTACTACATTTCATGAATAATTATGTAATAAAACACAAAATACGCCTTGCTTTACGTCGAACATTTGAATATATTTTGCTCCGTCATTTAGAACGCAATATTATTATTACGTCTTAATACGTAAATGAATAGAAGAATAGAATAGAATGCATTTAATATTAAGACAAAGGGTCGAGGCTCAGCATATTGCAACCAAGTCCACGCAGTGATCTTGGCAGCGCTGATTTTCAGCAACGACCCGTAAAAACTAAAACTAAACTTAAATGTAGGTAAAGGCTGACAAACTTACAATACAAATAGTACCAATAATATAATTTTACAATATACACTACATATTACTACTTATAGTATTATATTTAATAATAACTACATACATATTAAACGTTTTATATTATTATACATTACAAATCATAAATAATACCTACTTGCGAAAATAACTTGTAAAATTATAATTATACTTTTAAATACTATATATCTATAATATAATACAAATGGATATATTGTATCGATTGGAGTAACAAATTGGTTATCTGCCGTTAGTGAGTGTTCGCGTTCCTGTTGGTAGAGTGAGCGGGCAAATGTGTGTGTTTATGTGTCTGTGTATCTGTGTATGTGTGTGATGTTTGTAGAGTTAGCGGGCAAATGTGTGTGTTTATGTGTGAGCGTGTGTGTGTATATATATCCTGCATTATGTTCCTACCCAGTATCCAGGGTAAGCCTTACAAGTACAGAGCCTTCTGTTTTTCCAAAAGTACCTTTCGATAATGTAATTTAAAGGTTTTTCCGGACATTTTTAGCCTTAGAGGAGGTGGAATGGTATTCCAAATTTTTGCTGTCCTGTACTTGAAACTCCCCCTGAAACCTGCGGATCTATGTTTTGGGATCCTTAGAAGATCTGATTCTCTCGCACGGGTATTATAATTAGACCCATCTTTAAACCAACTTAGTTTTTCATACAGATATGCCGGGGATTTATTCCAAATTAATTTGTGTATGAGGCAAGCCAGGTGAAGTTCACGTCTATTTTTCATAGTTAGAGTGCCATGCTCATTTAAGTAAGGTGTCACATGTTCTCTTCTGGAAATATGGTAACAAAATCTAGCACAAGCGTTTTGCACTCTTTGCACCGCTTTTTCAGTTTTAATCCAAAGACGGGGTCCATATACCGCACTACAGTAATTAAAAGGCGACAATATCAGCAGTTCGACAAGCATTTCTCTTATGTTTTCGGTCAGATACTTTCTTAAGCCATACAATACTTTGTAGACATGACATATTTTGATAAACATTTTTTTACAGGGCTGTATCTTCTCTACTTATAAATGCGCCTCCTCTTCCTGATTACTTACTAGCTGAGTTTCCTTACCACGTAGCCACGTCGCATCACTTGAAACTGGTTAGTGATTGGAATTACTAAAATATTTTTTTTACTAATTTTTAACTTAAAATATTTTTTTATAAAAATGTATTTGATAGTTACATAGTCAATTATGCAGTTATGTGGTAAACAGGAACAAACTATTTTTTTTTTCGGACTATTCTTGCAAATTGTTTATTTTCAGATTCAGCTATACAAAAACCTATTAGTTGTCGAGCTTCACAAAACAACTCTGGTACGTAGACTTTTCATGTATCGCTGAAGTTTTTTGTAACTAGAGTTTGTTTACTTTGATAAATTACAAAGTGTTATCATTTTCAGCACCTTGTACAGCAGCCAAAATATCAGCTGTTGCTATTGGTCCAGTAGGGTTTGACCACAATTATTGTGGCCTGGAATCTCAGCATATTTATCAGAACTATCCCGGTAAGTAGCATAGTTTACCAACAAATTAATAATCAATAACGACTCAACTTAACTTTTTTTGACGATTTCAGCACCTGAATCCAAACCACCGATTGATGAAGTTCGCTCAGATTGGACACCTCTAAGGAAAAACCAAATAGCTGATGAAATAAATTCAATAGACCTTGACCACAATTATTGTGATTTGATAATCAATAATAAAATACTAATTTCATTTGTCGTTTTATTGAAAACATTGATTTTTATTAATTTTATTTGGCTAACTGCGGAGCCCCTGGATGAAAATTTATCGATATCGATAAATGTAGTACCAATGTAAGTGGACGTCCCTAATGCACAGACAAGTTGTTATGTTGGTAGCACTTTTGACATTGCATTTTTGCTCTATTGGTTGGTATTGCTAACGGGGCTAAACTCATTACAAAAGCATAATACAGGGAGGTCCCGTCTCTTATTTATATGCTCTGTGATCTGTGGATCACTCACACCAAAGAGTACCACTAGATCCTCAGAGACTCCTTATTCTAAGACTAGATCCGTAGACAGAGAATAGATAGACGAGACATAACCATAGAAAAAAAAGAAGAAGGAGATGACATATTGTAATACGAGTCACATAGAGTGTCAGAGTCACGTAACCTATAGCGAGAAACAGTAATGATCTCGTAGAGGGAGTAAACTCTATCTACGAATGATCTTTCTTCTGTCCATAAAGCGCGTACAGTGCGTTCACATTAACTTGACGCGTGAGAGGATTGGTAGCACTGATATGTTTAGTGTTACCATGTTAAATAAGAAATCATTCCCATTATTTGGGGAAAATAAAAGGATTGAGGGCTTGTTTGACCATCTTCCGATAAGTGTCCAAAAGCTTCTATAATATTCTATAATCAGCCCACATCAACTCCCTCCTGGGGGGCAATCGCGCTAAATTTAATAGCTTACGTTCGTTTGAGTTACGTTTATGGTTCAAGTCCGATCGTAATCAAGTTACGATTCAGCTTAAATGAAATTCGGTATTGCGCTAACGTTTCAAACTTCAACCAAAGTTAGACCGCAACCGAGACAGAAACGTTAGAGATGTGCTCCGTTATTTTTGTTGATAACGGTTATTTGAGTAGAATCGATCGTCGATTTAACATTTTAGATAGTGAAACACTAATTTTGAATGACAGATTGGTGTTTATTTTGTCTATAGGAGGGAAATAATAAAGTTTGAAACTTCACGCACAAAAAGTCAAGTGCCATCCACTTAACTTTTTACATATTTGAACCTCGGAGATTTTTAAGACTGTGCTAAGCAGCGGTGGTGTTAGTGTGAAGTACCTAATAAGGATAATAATTACGTAAAAAGGTAAGTAGAATTAAACCTATTTTAAGAATAGTTGAGTTGGTCATCTTGAAATATTTTCAAATATTAATAAAATTGTGATATCTTATAGGATGGAAGAGCGCCGCCGATGCACCACAGTCCGGCAGCTGGAACTGATGGTAGAGTTCCTCGAGAGTCATCGAGATCTGGCCCTCGGACGTGTCCGTTCCAAAGAGGCACGAGCAGTGGCAACGCGACTGTGGGCTGAATGTGCCGAAATTATAAACGTAGAGGGTCCCCTAAGGACTAGCAAAGAATGGGCTAAGGTTCGTGCTATTAGGTCGGAAAAAGTAGTTTCAGGTTCCATCCATCCTCTGCATTCTACTATAATTTTCAGGTATGGAATGACCTTAAATGCCGGGTTCGGGCTAAATTGGTTAGCATAAATGCTAGCCAACAGGCAACTGGCGGTGGACCCAGCAATGCCCCAGTGTTAACCCCTTTAGAGGAGAGAGTGGCCAACATCTTGGGTAGGGATGTCGGTCCATTACCAAATGTGAGACAGGACCCTTTTAATGCGAATGATGTAAGTACATTCAAAACATTTTTATCTTACTAAGTTATATGTACCAAACCATTTTAACCACCTTTCATTTTACCTTGCCCTTAGAAGTTGCACTTTGCTAATTTGATTTTTCTTTCATTTTACCTTGCCCTTAGAAGTTGCACTTTGTTTGCTAATTTTATTTTTCTGTTTTGCTTTACTATGCACCTTTGACCTTCCTGCTAGAATGTTGTCGTGGCGGAGGAAGATGAGGTGGTGGAGTATGTGGTACAAGAAACTCGAAATGTTTCACCTGTCATAGTGTAAGTTTTATGTGATACTGATAAGTGTTAAAATATGCCAAAGTAACTGAGCCATACTATACTTACCATCCTTTTTATTTGTAATCAAAACAACCATTAATCAGGGCAAATAAGATGCTGTTAGTAAATTTTTTGTTTAATATTTTTTAAACAGATTAAACAATGATGAGAACATCAACATAGCTGATGTTGAAAGAGAAATAGCTTCCCCTGAACCGAGTGTGGTTTGTGTAAGGCAGGCAGCTCCATCACCCTCAAGTGAGTCTTTGAACAAAGTTCATAAGTGTTCAAAATCTTGATATTTAGTTAATTCTTTATAAAAAGTAACTGTTTAAATGTCCATAATCTATTACCAGGCCGAGTTACAAGGGTTAGAAACCGGCCGCGAGCTGAACGTGCCTCACATCAACGCACTGCTCGGTCACAACCAGCACCAGCACAATGTATGTTGAGGATTAGTTTTTGGCATTGGTACAGCTACAGAATGAAAACGCATGTTCTAATTATACTACAACATTACAGCTAACAGAACTGCATTGGAAGAGTCACGGACAATGATAATGCAGATTGAAAAGATGAGGGCTGAAGCAGCACTAAAAAATGCCGAAGCTACAAAGATATTTGCGGAATCTTTCAAATTAGTTGCTGAAAGCATAGATAGGTTCAGCCAAATGGTAAGTTTCGTTTTCCTGTGCACTGCAACATTAAGTTGGCATTATTCAGTAGATTAATTTCAGTATTTGTTTTTTACAGTATTGCCACCAACAAGCTGGAGCTGCTAGACCTTCGGGTTCTTGGGGAGGAGGCACAGAAAACTAAAAAATATAAAACCGCACGCAGCTGTTTTAATTTGGACTGTGCAAAATGCAATTAATTTTATGTCTTGTTTTTTACTTAATTCTATAATTGTATTTTCTTTGTGTATCCTGCCATTGTTGTTGTAATAATAATAAAAAAAAGTTATTGAAAGAACTTCAGAAATCTTAAAATTTATTACAACATATAGAATTTACATTCTGCTTAATTCAGCAGCTAACATTAAATTATAATGTTAGCTGCTGCCTTAGGGCTGAATGTAGTGGAGAAAAAGGCAGCAAAAAAAAACTCAACTCTGACCATCTTTTCTTAAATCATCTTGAATCTAATACAGAGTTTAGTAGGTATGAATGTCCATCTACCTAAGAATGTCAAAATTCAAGACCCATGAGTGCAATCAATACTTGCAATGTCAAACATTATTTGATACTTTTATACAACTATGAAAATGCCAATGCTACGGCCAGACACACGGACGCCACCCGTTCACGAGCATAACGCAGGAGTCAGCCATCGCCAGTCTCAACCATGAGGGAAATAGGCGACCCGGCCACCGCGCCACCATTCGTATGGCCTTTGGCAAACTTGTGTGATAACGTTCTTGTCTTTTATCTTCTTCCAAGTTTCTACACCTATACCCTAGTAGCCCATAAATGATGAATGAGCGCTTGGCGGCGCGCGCGGCCTAGCTCCAGCTCAGTGAGGACGGCCACGCCGCGGTGAGCAGGGGGCGCGGCGGCGGCATCCTCTGTCTGCCGACGCTCGCGCGCAGCCTCCTCTGCTGTCAGCGGCGTGAACGGCACACGAGCTTTGTGAGCTATGTTGTGCAGCACACAGCAAGCGTTGGTCAGCCTTGCTGCAACTAGCGGCGAGTAATGCAGCTTCCTGTCCACCAATAGGCACCTGAAAAATATTTGTATTGAAACATTACTTATTGCTACTAATGCCTACCTATTTGCGCTGAAGATTTTGGATGATGAAGCGGTAGTGATTTAGAAAATTAATATTATTTTGGTTAACTTACCTAAAGCGAGCTTTCAAGACTCCTATGCACCGCTCCACTACACTCCTGGCGGTCAAGTGGAGGTTTTGGTAATATTCCTCAGCACCAGGCTCTGGGTCGGAGAGAGGAATGAGCATGGTGGGCCGCAAGGGATATCCCGAGTCTCCTAAAATGAAAGATATTGATAGAATCAATAAGGACATCTGTAACCCGATAATAATGATTTAACAGTACACAAAAGATACCTACCCAAAAGAAACAAGTTCTCTCCAGCGACAGTGTGCAGTCTTTCTACATAGCCATTCAATGGGTGATTGGCCCAGACAACACTATCATGTGTAGACCCAGGATAACTGGCATCTACACACAAAATGTTCATATTTGCATCACAAATCTGGAAAATAAATTAATAATGATTAAAGGTAATAAATGGACAAGGAGTGATCAAAAAGTCCTCCAGTTTTAATATTACTATTGCTACTAGTATCTAGTAAATACTTAAAAATAAGGGGCTCATCCCAAGGAACTCCACTGGTTTGAATCATCCTTTACATTTTTTACACTACATGCAGTTGCATCTAGAATTTGCATACAGTAGTAATATGTAAACTTAATAACTCACTATAAGAACATTCAGAGAATGATATCCTTGTCTATTGAAAAATCTTTCCTCATGTTCCACAGGGCATACAATTGAAACATGGGTGCCGTCAATGCACCCCAGCACTCCAGGAATTCGAAATACAGTGTAAAACCTGAAAGCAATTTTCACTTATTAATCTAAACCTGTAATATAACTTGTTTAGTAAAGATTGTGGAAGATATAGAGATACTCACTCTCTTTTAATCTGCTCTCTATCGTTTTGGTTGAACGGAAAAGCAATATACTTGTTCATCACCGCCGGATTGTTAAGTGCCATTGTCACTTGCCGCACTGCTTTGGAAACACTGGCCTGTGAAACACAATGTTTCCTGCTGTCTCCTACAACAGTCTGGTATGATCCAGTGGCAAAGAATTCCAATGCAATCAAAACCTAGAATGAAAAAGTAAACAATTGGTATCAAGATAAGTTCGCTATTTTTCATGTTCACACACAAAGATTTATTCCCTTAGTATCGTGCGGTCACAAAGTGCATTTCCCCTACTAAATAATTTACTATCTACACAAGTGACAAGGGTGCTCATCATAAATTCATACATAACACACATAAAAAGTTGGATGTGAGTAATACTTAATTGGTACCCTTACCTTAGTTTCCGCATCCAAGGCATCGGAACGGAGAGTTGGTGGCATATGAGGAGTCAACTCAGTGATAATTTCGCGAGTAAGTTCTTTCGACAATCTATATCGTTTTATAAATTGCCGAACGGACATGCTAAAAGCTCCATCCTTGAGTCTGGCGCTTAAATTCACGCGTCTGGCATGGGCTCGAGCTAACGCCACATCGCAATCATTAGCTCTTTCCATTAAATCCATATAAACATGAAACATTTTACAGATTTTTCACAAAAACAAAACAACAAACACTGAACGGTCGAAGTTCGGTCCGAAAAAATAATCTTTGTAGCAACTTTTCATTTGACAGCGGTTACGTTCCAGTTTAGGCTGAGTTACGTCTCAACCATCTGTCAAATCATTTAGCGCGATACGGATTGCACGAAAAGTTGTAGTATGGTTGCGTTTCGGTTACGGTTCAGCTTATATTTTTTAGCGCGATTGCCCCGGGCATAGGCCTCCAAAAGCTAATTCACATGTAATGTCCTTGTTACTTGACATGTAGTAAAAAGGAGGCAAAACTTATGGTTTAGTCTATACTAATGAGGAAAACTATCAAGGGGAAGAAAAAACCGAATGAATCGGATTAGTATTTATTGGCAAAATGTTCGCTTGTTAACCGCAAATGGATTTTAAAACTGGCTGCATTTTCCATTTTTACTTCTCGAATAAAATAATTCGAAGCACCTAGTTCGTCACGCCTTAAAATCCATTTACGCGTCCAAATTTTTCTTCTTTTTTTTATCCTGCTGCTGTTGCAGCTCGACGATAAGACAACAAAGCGCGTTCAAAAATGAATAAAAATCTTACACTTTTAGTTGATTAAGAAGATGCGCTCGGTCCGATTCTACTAAGACCGTGAAAACATGGCTTTAGTAATTTTATGTAACTGGGCACCCTAAAAACGTACCTGTCATGGCGGGAAATCGAGTCCGAACTAGCTCCAAAGGAACAATCAGCTTTTTTTCAGCCTTTTCCCTCTCACAAAATGCATAAACCTGAAGGATTGTTAGTCTTTTTGTATTTTTGACCACTTTGGGCATCTTTAAAACTCACACAAACGAATAATCCTATATTGTGCGTTCACGTTAACTTGACGCGTGAGAGAATTGGTAACACTGAGATGTTTACTGTTACCATGTTAAATAATAAATCATTCCCATTACTTGGGGAAAATAAAAGGATTGAGGGCTTTTTTAACCATCTTCCGATTAGGTCCAAAAGCTAATTCACATTTTATGTCCTTATTACCAATTCTCTCACGCGTCAAGTTAATGTGAACGCACTGTAGTTAGTAACCGATCGTACCAAAAGAAGATGGTGACTGAGCAATCAGTGCTACCAATTCTCTCACGCGTCAAGTTAATGTGAACGCACAATAGGTAGGTATGCGATTTTTTTGTTTTTTTTTATATGGTTATGGCACTGCACGGTTTGTGCTTTTGCCAGTGTCAAGTTAAGGTAGGGAAACGGTTATTTTATGAAGGACGGAGTTTTTGAAAAAGCAATAAAATCAGTTGCTTATAAATTAATTTTACAAATGAAATATATACTTATATTACGTACATATTTTAAATAAATCACACACACCACAATAATTTTAAATTTTTACATCATATTTAACGGATTAAGCAGAATAAAGAAAAAAAGAGATTATGTCATGAGAATATTTTAAATTATTCAGGTTACATCCTGTTAAAATTATCTCATAAATAATACTTCCTTAATTTGCCATCAACGACAGTACTAAGATAATAATTGTGTATGTTGTTAAATCTATTTACTAAAGCACATCACTATTTTAGCTGGCAACTCTTTTTCACTAACACGATAATTCTATCTGTCAATTTACTGACTATAGTGCGTTCACATTAACTTGACGCGTGAGAGAATTGGTAGCACTGAGATGTTTACAGAAATCATTCCCATTACTTGGGGAAAATAAAAGGATTGAGGGCTTGTTTTACCATCTTCCGATTAGGTCCAAAAGCTAATTCACATGTTATGCCCTTGTTACGAATTCTCTCACGCGTCAAGTTAATGTGAACGCACTCTAAGTTGGTGGGCTGAACAGGCGGTCATAGACAAAAGTAGAAATCCATAAGGATGGACCATTCAACCCGAAAACGTCGATATTATTTATTTCTTAACTAAACATTCTGTTAATATAGCAGTCCATATTAATAATATATGGAATTAGCTGGCGCCGCAAACGTTGGTGTGCCATATCTATTAACCCGACGATAAATTCTCAGCTCTCCGAATTCTTGTTCTAACTCACCTATATGTTGCCAATACACAAACTCATCAAAATCGGTGAACCCATTAAGCAAGAGTTCGATAACATACACAGTGAGATTGTTATATATTTGATTTACTAAGGTTGTAAATTGTAAGTGCTAAATCTGGTATGTAAGTTTGTATGTATGTACAACATGACATTGAGCCCTGGTTAGCCGGAAAAAACTACAGAAATCTATCTATTTGTACAAGTTCAATTTGCATCCAATAAAGAAATTTTCCTCGATCTAACCATACCTAGATAGCGAGCTTTGTGCATTTAAAATTTTAGAGCGCAGCTCATAGAAAAAGAAGTATGACAATAAATTGTGATAGATTGTTTTTATTTGACAAAAGTTAGAAGACGTTTTTACGGAAATTAATAAATAATTTATTGCACAACCAGCGTTACAACCACATTGTTTAAAACTCCTGGTTCCTGAAGAAGGGTAATCTGTGTATCAGGAACCAGGGCAGTGACTTTAAATTACACAGGGAATTACAAAAAGCAAGAAGAACACGTAAAATAAAATAATAGGAAAAATTAAAAAACATATTTTTAATGTTAGTCCTTCTAATCCAGCGATAGTCTTGGTTAGTACTACTAGGAAGGGGTATGGAAATATAAACATGGCTATTTGTAAACATACTTATAAATCAGTAGAGAACTTATACAAATTAATTTGTTTGTATGAAATTGTAGGTGTGTTGGTTGGTGCCGGCGTAAAGGTATGAAGACGATAGTAAGAATTAATAATATTTAAATAAAAGAAAACTTTTAGCAAAACCGAGAGGATTCTTTCACCGGCGTCCAACTGTTTATCCCGTTGCCATGACCCTCTGTGCACATAGAGTAAGCGCTACGTCCGTTGCACGAGCTTGGTATCCGTGGCACGGATGGCAGAGACGCCACAAAATTATTGCTCGTTAAATGACAGTCTTTGTTAAAAAATAAAGTCCCAACCTAATCTTGTAAATAAAGCCATCTTCTTCAAAATGTCTGCTGCAAACGTATGTGATTTTGTTCAATACCAATTTGACCGAGAAGCTATGCCGTTTTTCCACATTTGTTGCACTGTGCTATCTTCGGGTAACCTGAAATAAATAATTATTAATTAAAAACCGCCATAATCAGTCTAAACGTTAATTTTATTTATGATAGATGGACACCCTTGAAGTTCTTTATTAATTTGACAGCAAACCGTAGATATAAATTCCAGTACTGGACACCTTTTTTTACAATAGTGATGCGATTTGTTCGCTACATTATTATTATTATTATATTACTACACGTAGATTATGTAGCGAAAACTATTCAAGTTCATTTTCTATAAGATATATGAACCTGTCTTATTACAAGTTCTAAATTTTTTGAAAGTAGATGTAATTATAAATAAAAATAATATCAGAACCCGTTTTGGCAGTTTTTTAATTTATTATGCTGAATCTATAAAAATATCAATGCAATGAATAGATTCAAATAGGAAAAATATTAATCAATAATTATTAACAATCGAATCGGTAACTTCATAGAACGTTACTGAATCGAGCTTTCAAAAGTTAATTAACATATATAATGGATTATACTATTTTTATTTTTAATACACTAACCCGTGCTAAGGACCATTTTAACCCTAGAACCCTACACGGGGTGCTGGAGCACCCCATAAGATTTTATTTTGATCATATTTTTTTTGTGTGTATTCTACTGATTCCTTCTCACGCGTATTTTAGTCTATGGTCACGGTGAACAGATCTGTCAGTGAGGCGGTGACAGCCGGGCGGTGTGGACGTGTGCACGAGTATCGTGGGGTGCTGTAGGACCCCAGTGAAGGAACAACGTAAGTGAAGTGATTTATTCAAAGTATTATTTGATGTGATATTTTGGAGACTGTAGCAGTATCATTCGTATATTTGATTACTTAGGTTATAATATAACATCAAATTAATCTGTTTAAAACCTTTTAGCTTCATTTCACAAAAATATTACGTTATTGTCTGCAGATGGCTGTAAACAGTGGGCTGACTGATGATGAAATACGTTTGTGTTTAAGCCTGGAAACAAGCGATGAGGAAGAAGGTGCTTTACCGGGGTCAATTACAGAGCAAGCTGAGGATGAACCGGATGGTTTTGTTGTAGTTAGGCAATAAAACGTGTTTGATATGTACTCTGCAGAGGATATATTCAGGTTTTGTCTATTGCACCACTGTATCGAACTGTCGTGTTTTGAAAAATGGCGTAGTAACCACGTTTGTTATTTTTATCTGTATTTTCACCGATCCCAATAAATTCATCAGTTTGCAAGAAACACATCTTTACCTGGAGTCCTAATAACAGGTTATGGGCCCAGTCGTTTTCGTAACTCTGTTTAGGTGAAAATTGCTGTTTCGGGAGGCAAGCTGATTTTCGTTGGAGAGGCGCTTAGTGTCAAGGGAAGAGCAGCAGCGTTTGGGGGCTGGCGGTACTGGAGTTAAAAAGTACTGCAACAAGCGCAACCTTGTTACATTCTACAACGAAAGGGGAGTTATATCCAGGATAATGGATCAGCTCATGTCGGCGGGATCGGTGGGGGTTTTCAAACTCGAGGGGCAACGAAACTGGAGTCTGTGGAAGTTTCAAATGACGGTGCTATTAAGATCGTTAGACTTGCTGTCAGTCGTGAACGGCACGGAAGTGAAGTCTGAGGAAAACGCAGTTGGGTGGTTTAAAAAGGATGCGAAAGCTCAGGGATTGCTCGTCAGTAGATTGTCTGAAAGTGCGATGGTCCACATTACGACCTGTGAGACGGCGACTCAGATGTGGAACAAATTACTGACCATATATGAGCAGAAGTCAAACACGAGTACTCATATTATTCAACAACGCTTCTTCAGCTTTAAATATGAAGATGGGATGGCCTTGTCAACGTTCGTCTCAAAAATACAAGAGATGGCTAGTCAACTGAAACAAGCTGGAGAGGAAGTGTCTGAGAAGTTTCTCATGACGAAGGTACTCATGTCATTACCAGAGAAATATGTACATTTTATCTCGGCATGGGAGTCGGTTGATCCAGCGCGTCAAAACCTGGATGACCTGGTTGGAAGATTGTTGATGGAAGAGGATAGGTTGAGGAGTAGATTGACTAATCCGGAGAATAGCAGAGACAACAATATCGCTTTAGCTGCAAAAAGCCAAGCAAAGTGCTTCAAATGCAATCGAGTGGGACATATAGCAAAAGATTGCAGAAGTAACAAGGAAACCCGGAGATGTTTCCTGTGCAATAAAGCTGGTCATTTAAAATCGCACTGCCCGAAGACTAATGCGAATAATAAATCGGGTTTTAACAAGGATGACAATGCATTCCCGGTTATGACAGCAAATGCGATGACTACTGACAGCGGACTTCATGTAGTTCCAACAAGCAAATGGATTATAGACAGTGGCGCAAGTCAACACATGACTTCTGAGAGAATCCTTTTTACGTCATTCAATGAGACGTCAGATCGATTTGTTGTGGTTGGTGATGGGCGAAAATTACCAGTATTAGGAAATGGAGATATATTATTCGAGGGCAATAAACTAAGCGACGTTTTGTTCGTACCAGAGTTGAAATTAAACTTGTTTTCGGTATCTTGTGCGACAAGTAAAGGGTACACAGTTAATTTGTTGCTGGACAAATGCCTAATAAAGATAAATGGTAAAGTATGTGCATCCGGATTTAGAGAAGAAAGTTTTTATGTTATGAACTTCACGAGAAACGATGCTCAATGCGCGGCAGTCTCGTTAAGCGAGTGGCATGAGCGACTTTGTCACCAGAACATGGAGTATGTAAAAACGGTGTTGTCAAATAATAACATCTCTTTTAGAAGTGACACTAAAAGATGTACGGATTGCTTACAAGGTAAGGCACATAGATTGCCATTTAGAGAGCAAACGAGTACTTCAACACAAGCTTTGGAGCTGGTTCACGCGGATGTTTGCGGGCCTTTAGAAATTACTTCACTCGGTGGATCAAGATATTTCTTGCTCATAAAGGATGATTTCTCGAAATTCCGTTACGTCTACTTTTTTCAGAAGAAGTCAGAGGTCGTACAAAAGGTAAAGTTGTTTGTTCAGACAGCAGAGAGAGAGACCGGTTGTGCACTGAAAATCTTTAGATCGGATAATGGGAAAGAATTCGTGAATAAGGAGATGGAGGCTTTCTTTAATGAGAAAGGTATAAGGCAAGAAACTACTGTGCCCTATACTCCTGAGCAAAACGGTCAGGCCGAAAGAGATATGCAGACACTAGTCGAGGCCGCTCGAACCATGCTGATTGCTAAGGGAGTGTGCAAAGAGCTGTGGGCGGAAGCCATAAATACTGTAGTTTATGTGCTTAATAGAACAAGTAAAAGCAGAGACAAGAAAAAGACGCCTTATCAAATATGGACGGGGAAAGACTATGATATCAACAACTTGAATAAAGTGTTTGGAACAAGTGTATGGGTGCACATTCCGAAAGAGAAAAGGCGAAAACTTGATTCAAAGGCCGAAAAAGGCACGTTTGTCGGATATGAAGGTACTAAGGGCTTCCGGATTTTTTATCAAAGAGAGAAAATAGTTCAGGTTAAGCGAGACGTTGTATTTATTCATAATACAGAACCTGTGTCTGAGATCAATACTAAGCAGGTAGTCTACCTGGACCAAGAGCTTGAACAGACAGTAAATGAAGAGGTGGTGTATCTGAACATGGAGCAACCACTCGAACAATCGGAGATATCGCAGGAAGTACTGAACAGTGAAAGACACCAAGAGCAGGTAGACAGAGAGAATCTGCAAGTAACATCAGAGACAGAAAATGAGACTGGAAGCGAAACTTTTGAGTCAGCCGAGGAGATTGAAGAGCCGATAAGGACAAGATCAGGCAGAGTAGTGAACCGTCCTAGACTATTGGATGATTATATACTTGTTGCAGGCGAAGGTGAACCTGAAAATTACAAAGAAGCAATGAAAAGAGAGGATGCTGATAACTGGAAAAAAGCGATAGACAAGGAGCTAGAACAACTACAAGAAAAGAATACCTGGACATTAAAAGAGAAGGTGCCAGAAGTTCAAGAGATCATCAGTACTAAGTGGGTACTACGGCTAAAACAAGATCATAAAGGAGAAATAATCTATAAAGCAAGGTTGGTGGCGCGAGGATTCCAACAGAGTGACTTTGATGATCTTGATCTTTACGCCCCAGTGGTAAAGCTTAATACATTCAGGATCTTCACAGCGGTGGCTACTAGGTTGAACTGTAGAATAAATCAATTGGATGTTTGTAACGCTTTTTTAAACAGCAAAATTGACGAGGAGGTTTACTTAAAAATGCCAGAGGGCGTAGACACTAAGTATAAGTACTGCAAACTAAACAAGTCAATTTATGGTTTAAAAAGGTCTCCAAAATATTGGAACGAAACTTTTGATGCGGTCATGAGGGCGGAGGGGTTTAAAAGCTCTGACAAAGATTATTGCCTGTATTCAAAAAATGAAAACGGTAACAAAACTTTCTTGCTACTGTATGTTGATGACATTCTTTATTTCAGTACGTGTGAAAAAGAGTTTTCAAAGTTGAGAGAAAGTTTGACTAACGCTTTTAAGCTGAGAGACATGGGACATGTAGGCAATTTTCTGGGGATTGAGGTGAAGCAGGATTTGGTCAAGGGCTACACAACAATATGTCAAAAAGAGTACTTAAAAAAGATAATATCCTATTATGGTATGACTGATTGTAAACCTTTGTCTTTGCCCATTGATAAGAATTTTCAATTTGATTTACTAAAAAAAGAAAAGTCTGACAGTCAGTTTGAATATAAGTGCAGAGCACTTATTGGGAAACTATTATATGTAGTTACTGGTTCTAGGCCAGATTTATGTGTTGTAGTTAATATGTTGAGCAGATACGTCTGTTGCGCTAGTCAACTACTCCATAAAATGTTACTAAATGTACTAAGGTACATACTGGGAACGATAGATTTGTGTCTAACGTATTACAGGGATTGTAATGAGGGCGTAACATGCCATGTTGATAGTGACTGGGGGGGGAGTGATGATAGAAAATCTACAACAGGGTATTGTTTCAAATTATTTGGGTGTTCTGTCATTTGGGTATCAAAAAAGCAACAATCTGTGTCTCTGTCGTCAACAGAAGCTGAGTATATTGCTCTAAGCCATGCTACGAGTGAAGCCTGCTGGCTGAAATCAATATTAAAAGATTTCGACATAGATTTAGGGCCTATTGTAGTTTATGAAGATAACCAGTCTACTATCAAAATGGCTCACATGGCTACTGGAAATACAAGAGTTAAACACTTAGATATTAAACAAAGATTTGTAAAAGAAAAAATCGACAATAACATTATTGTATTGAAGTACGTAAGTTCCAGTAACCAAATTGCCGATATTTTAACTAAACCCCTGGGTGGTATAATGTTTAAAGATTTAAGAGGAAGGTTGTTTAGTTAGATTGATTTTGTTTTCTAAAATTAGTTATATTAGTGTGAGATTTAGTTTTATTTGTAACTTGTGTGTTATGTTGTTTGTTGGTTATTAAGTCTAGGATGGCCTGTTAAGGGGAGGTTACGTTAAAAGGAGATTTTTTTGTTTTGTTAAGGGCATGTTAGTGTATTAAAGGGAAGTTCATGAGTGTTAGTGTTAAAGTTTTGTTATACATATTTTATTGAGGGGAGGTGTTGTAGTTAGGCAATAAAACGTGTTTGATATGTACTCTAAAGAGGATATATTCAGGTTTTGTCTATTGCACCACTGTATCGAACTGTCGTGTTTTGAAAAATGGCGTAGTAACCACGTTTGTTATTTTTATCTGTATTTTCACCGATCCCAATAAATTCATCAGTTTGCAAGAAACACATCTTTACCTGGAGTCCTAATAACAGGTTTGATAGAAGATTTTCGCGCAGTAGATGTTGGTGGCCAAACAGAACCTGACGCTTTGGTAGATGACTTAGGGAACTCTAGTAGCGATGATGATATGACCTTGCAAGAAATATCACAGGATTTGAGGAGACAAGGAAAACTGAGGGTTCTAAATACACCAAGAGTACTCTATGGGAAAGGAAAAATAACAGATATAAATGGAGTGGAGAAAAACCTGTGAGACGTCGGATTCCACAACGTAACATCATCATGCATCTATCAGGTAACAAAGGGACAGCCAAATTTATTACTAAGCCAATAGAAGCTTGGTTACTTTTCTTAGACGACGAACAGCTCAATAAAATTGTCCATCATACAAACACGGAAATTGAACGACAGCGTAAGAACTACAAAGGCTACCAAGACGATGAAGATGGCGAAGTAGAGAGTGCATCATCGTCAACTTCATTGCCATCATCTGTAAAACAAGTAACAGTAACAGAATTAAAGGCCCTAATAGGACTTTTCTACTTGGCTGGAGTTTTTAAAATGAATGACATGAATACCAAAGAGATTTTTGACAAATTTACCGGAGTGTCGCTTTTTAGAGCCACAATGTCGCGTTGTCGATTCGAATTCTTGGTAAATTGCTTGAGGTTCGATGACAAAGACACTCGCGAAGAACGCCGCAAGAATGATCGTCTAGCCCCGATTCGCGAGCTTTTCGACCACATCATAAAAATGTGCGAAGAATATTACACACCAACCGATTATGTCACCATTGATGAGCAACTATTGGGCTTTCGGGGGCGATGTGTTTTTAAAATGTATATACCTTCCAAACCTGATAAATATGGTATAAAACTGTAACACTAACCTCTTGAGGTGCTCTGCCTGAGGGGCTAGGTTTCTGCGCGACCCGGTGAAATACTACCCGGGTTGGCGCTTTCAAGGATGCCTATGGGGACTACTCACAAATGACTACGCTTGGATTCCAAAAACCGACACCATTTAATATACACAGACCTAATATTTACATAACTAATCCTACACACTCAAATTGTCTCTCACTTAACCTACCACTGGTTTTAACCATTGTCCCTGTATTATCACTGTCTTTGTTACACACCGACACTCACACAACTACTGATGGACACTAGGGGCGACTTGCTCACTATTATTAACTGCTGTACTTATTCCCGGTGAGAGGTACCTACGACTCTCAATGATCCTGGAGTGGCCGATATCGGGATCCCCAACATACCGCTCTCAGGATTCCCTATTATCTGGGGTGGCCACCATCGGGAACCCCAACGTGCCAGCACCCAGAGGCTAAGGTGGGCACACGAGATGTCCTAGGCCGGCTAATATCGGCGAACCAACATGCCATGCCCTAGGACATCTCGTGAGTGGCATCGGCTAACCTCGGATGGGCCCACAGAGGCGGACCACTGTACCGCTTCCGGCGATCAGCCGATGTGCCCTCACTTGCTCCTCAACCCTCTACAGATCGGGATCCCCTCCGACTGTCCTGAAGCCCTACCGGGACTCCCACAGCGAACCAGAAACCCCTTAAATTGACACCGGGACCGGACCTACGGTGAACGTCTTTACTGGTAGTGGGAGCCGCTCGACTGAGCTAGCGCTGCGCCTTTTATATTCGCGTCGCCGCCGTGCCGCGCCTCCCGCCAGTCCTTGCTGGCGTCACTGCATGCGGCGCCCCGCGCCGCGGGCCGCGCTCCGCTGGCGCCTTGTCACGCCGTGCCTGCGTGGTGCTTGTGGTGTGGCTGGTGACGTGGTCAGCTACGTCACATTCCCCCCCTTCGTGTGAGGATTTTTTCCTTCATGTCGACGTAGTGTCTATTGTCTTTCCTTTCATCCTCTCCTGAGGTGTTGGCGTATTCATTTCTCCTGATTCCTTCTAGGTTCCTCCCTGATTCACAACAATTTCGCGACAACTTGCCTATTACTCCACATTGCCTGCAGAAAATAGCTCTTCTTCCCCTACATTCCTTCGATTGATGGCCGTATTTTCCACAGTTCCAGCAGCATCGTATCGTCTCGTATGTCGGGGTTATCTTGCGACCTGTTTCTGGCATGTTTCGTGTCTGGTCTAGCCACCTTGAGTTTGGTATTGGTGAGTATTGACGTCCTGTTATAGCCGTATGATAGTTGTTGCGTTCCTGCTGTATTTTCTCGTACTCATTCGCTAGGGTGATCAGGTCCCGAATGTTCGTGACGTCTTGTCTCTTAGCATAGCACTTGTAGTCTGGATGCATGTTTTGGTATATTCGTTCTAACTTCTCTACCTCGTTCATTTTTCCGTGTCTTCGGATAAGTGTTTGCAGGTCTATCAGATAGTTAATGAAACGCTCTGTGTACCCCTGTTTTCGTGAAATAATTCTTTCGAGTAGCTCTGTTTCGAAATTTCTTGGGAAGTAATATTCTTTGAATTCTTCTGTAAATTCTGCAAAGGATTTCCACTGTGAGCTGTTGTTTCTATGCCATAGGAGCGCTTTCCCTTTGAGAACTTTTGGCAATACGGCTAGTGCTGCATCAGGCTTCGTATCATTTATTTTCATTAGTTCTTCCAACCTTTCCAGGAATTCCACTGGATCTTCCCCGATGTCGAACACCAGATCCATGTTGGTGGGCATGTTGATCGAGGCATTCTCCATGTTTGCCATGACTTCAGTAAATTCTCCGTGATTATTTTTATCTTGCTGGGGGTTCGCACTCGATGACTTCCCTGACTACACTGTTAAGTTCTCTGACAGACTCTGACTTTAGGATAATCGTCGTTTCGTCACTTGTGTGAGTATGGTCCCTAGGATATATGGGTTTTAAACGTTGGGCGCCATTGTAACACTAACCTCTTGAGGTGCTCTGCCTGAGGGGCTAGGTTTCTGCGCGACCCGGTGAAATACTACCCGGGTTGGCGCTTTCAAGGATGCCTATGGGGACTACTCACAAATGACTACGCTTGGATTCCAAAAACCGACACCATTTAATATACACAGACCTAATATTTACATAACTAATCCTACACACTCAAATTGTCTCTCACTTAACCTACCACTGGTTTTAACCATTGTCCCTGTATTATCACTGTCTTTGTTACACACCGACACTCACACAACTACTGATGGACACTAGGGGCGACTTGCTCACTATTATTAACTGCTGTACTTATTCCCGGTGAGAGGTACCTACGACTCTCAATGATCCTGGAGTGGCCGATATCGGGATCCCCAACATACCGCTCTCAGGATTCCCTATTATCTGGGGTGGCCACCATCGGGAACCCCAACGTGCCAGCACCCAGAGGCTAAGGTGGGCACACGAGATGTCCTAGGCCGGCTAATATCGGCGAACCAACATGCCATGCCCTAGGACATCTCGTGAGTGGCATCGGCTAACCTCGGATGGGCCCACAGAGGCGGACCACTGTACCGCTTCCGGCGATCAGCCGATGTGCCCTCACTTGCTCCTCAACCCTCTACAGATCGGGATCCCCTCCGACTGTCCTGAAGCCCTACCGGGACTCCCACAGCGAACCAGAAACCCCTTAAATTGACACCGGGACCGGACCTACGGTGAACGTCTTTACTGGTAGTGGGAGCCGCTCGACTGAGCTAGCGCTGCGCCTTTTATATTCGCGTCGCCGCCGTGCCGCGCCTCCCGCCAGTCCTTGCTGGCGTCACTGCATGCGGCGCCCCGCGCCGCGGGCCGCGCTCCGCTGGCGCCTTGTCACGCCGTGCCTGCGTGGTGCTTGTGGTGTGGCTGGTGACGTGGTCAGCTACGTCACAAAACTGTTGTTGATTTGCGATTCTATGACTGGTTACATGTTAAAAGCGATTGTTTATGTTGAACAAACATCTCCACCTCCAAATACGTCCGTGCCTGAATATTACGTCATGGAACTCTCAAAATCTTTAGTTGGATCACGCCGCAACATTACTATGGACAACTGGTTCACCAGCATACCTATAGCCAAGCACCTAATAGACAAAGATTTAACCATGGTTGGGACATTGCGTAAGAACAAAGGTGAGATACCGGAATCATTTTTGGAGCTGACACGGAGAGAAAAAAACACAGCTATTTTTGCATATGATGGGCCACTCACTCTTTTATCATATTGCCCACCAAGATCAACTAAGAAGAAAGTTGTGATGATGTTGTCCACATTTCACGACACTCCGGACAACAGCAATGAAGTAGAGCTTCCAGAAATTATTCAATATTATAATAAAACGAAGGGTGGTGTTGACGTTTTTGATGCAATGGCCAAAAAATACTCCGTCCAAAGAAAAACCAAACGCTGGCCCCTGTGCATTTTTTATGGGTTATTAAATGCCATAGGCATAAACTCGTGGGTCCTCTACACCTGCTCAAAAGCAACTGGTAAGCCAGCTATCAATTTTTGACGCAAATTTTTGAAGGAATTGGGACTTAATCTCATACAAGAACATCTGGAGCACCGAATACAAAGCCCTACTTTAAAGAGGGATATAAGACAAAGTATTGCAGCGATCCTCAAAAAACCCACTCCAGTCGACACTACTGTACCTGAACGGCACTCACAGGGACGTTGTGGTTTCTGCCCAAGAAATAAGGATCGCAAAAGTAAAACCAGATGCGTCAAGTGTAAAATTCCTATTTGCTTGGACCATCAATTAAAAGTGTGCCAAAAGTGCTCCAATTAATATTTTTATTGTAATTGTAAGACTGATTTGTGATTTTGTTACTATAATTTAAAAAAATAAAGGATTATTGATTCAAATATGTTTTAATTTCATTGAAATATAGACAATTTAGTTTTGGGGTGCTGGGGAACCCCTATGTAGGAATAAGAGCAATGCCAGTGAGTGTAGAGCTCTAGAAACCTATTTAGAGGCTAAAAATTCCACCCATGCCGGGATTCGAACCGAACCTCTTTACACTATTCTCTGTATTACGTACAGGCAGCGACATCTGGCTGAAGTAGATTGCATTACTTACAGTCCTTAGCACGGGTTAGTGCATTAAAAATAAAAATAGTATAATCATGTGGGTACAGCGATATCATTTCGATGTAAAACCCTAACTGCAAAGGTTAGCTGGTACTCGGGGCTGTAAGTAATGCAATCTACTTCAGCCAGATGTCGCTGCCTGTACGTAATACAGAGAATAGTGTAAAGAGTTTCGAAATTTCACTGATGCCGGTGAGTCGCCCATTAGCTCAGTTGGAAAGAGCACTGGCACGGATAGCCAGAGGTCGCGGGTTCGAATCCCGGCATGGGTGGAATTTTAAGCCTCTAAATAGGTTTTTAAAATATATAATGGAATAAACACAAGAAATAAAAAAAACTTCTTTACTAATTTATTAATTTAACGCCCATCCCTATCGCCCAAAAATAAAAAACAAACTTGTTACTGTGATTAAATTGATTATACTCATGATTTACTACTTTGAAACACTATTCTCAAATGATATTAAAGCTACGTTGCAATTCCAGTAGGTCATAGTTAAAATTCAAGGGAAAAAAACACTATAAAGTACACAAAACTGAGTCTTACCGATGGAAGCTGATGGAGGTTGTTTTGTTTTCTCTTCTCCCGTATTGGTTTTACATCCCAATATCACACACGCCATTCCGATGTATTACGTATAATCCATAGTACGAATATCCAATGAAATCCACATCAGATTGTCTTAAAACAACCCAAAAAACACACATTTTTTGGAGACGACGCACTCCAACATCTGTTGTCTAACACACTGCCAAATCGAAGGTACTTCTTGGCAGCCTACTACATGCTGTGATTTTCTAAACATCTCTAATTCGGTAGCATAATGGTAAAAGTAACCAACTTGACAATCGAGGGTGGTACGTTTTGAATAATAAAACATCACAGTGCTATATTTTTCTCTGTCCGTGGTTGGCGACGTTTCGATTTAACGAGACAAACATTTGTCAGGTGTTCATTTTATAACGCTCCTTCTAGGCTTTAGTTCTTATTCTGAGTCTATGGCATGGAGGTAGAATAGTCTATGGTTTCTGTCCTTGTGTTGGTAGCCCTGAAGCGTCTTGATTAAGGTGACCAATCACAAAACATTCCGAATTTTGAATTTGATCGAGGTGGGGATCTTGCCGCCGCCATATTGTGTTGGGCTGTGAGTGCTTGAAGTGAATAAATTATCCTAAATTGTAGTGTTAATTATTTGCGTCGAAATACATTTCGGATTTAAGGAATAGAAGGTAAAACTAAAATTAGTGCATGTTTTTGTCATGATCATGTTTAAATCTGTCCATATCCCTTTTTATTGTAGATTCCGTACCGGCTAAACGAGATCAATGTTAGAAAGCTTCGGTGTAAGGTTCACAGATTTTTCACAAATAGGTATAATCATTGTGTACGCGGCACACCTAACTGCCAAAGACCATTTGATTGATAAAAATTGGTAAATTTAAGTCTTAGAGCAACTAACCGGCATTCTATGATCTCTGATAGTTTTTTAAAAGTCACGAGAACAATGACTGGGGTAGGTAGACTAATTTTTTTTACATTCGATGTTCTTACTCTTGTAATCCAAAATAATTATTTACTGTTTGCAACGTACTTGTCTCGTATTACGACTCCTATTAGCCTGGTTGGAGCTTACAATCGGTAAACATACAAATTATGTTCTTTGTGAATGTTGCGGCGATTGCGATGAATCATCGTACATGAGTAACTTGGGGAGGACTCGCTGTATGTCGAGGGTGTTTTATTATTTGTGATTCACCTCTCCCTTAATAATACTGAGAGTAAGTACCGAGGTTCCGTAAAACTTATCTATTAACGTGTTTTTCCCGTTTATCAACTAAGTAAATATCGGTTAACTGCAGACAACAGCATAACAACCTTTACTCATGTGCACACTTCTCGGTTGCGGTACACATGACTGTAAAAAGTGCAATGGTTGACCTGGGGTCAATTATACATTCATACCTAATAGTTTTGGTGTTGATCTTCAAATCATTTAATGGTAAATACAAGTAGACTACATGGTCATGCCTCACGTCCGATCGATACTAGCATTGATGCAGCGAGTTAGCTTTATAAAACTGCCTATCTTAACTGTAGCACATTAGTGCTTCACTTTGATGTATCTAACTGTAAAACTCCAATTTTACCTATCATAACATTCATGCTTTCTTTCTTTAAGTTATAACTTCATATTCCAATTATATATAACTTATTGCCACAATTGGATTGTGTCCAAAGTGTCAAATTATGTACATGTGGGACCATTTACAGTTAAGTTAAGTCACACAAGCCCATACAGTAGAGAAGTTCTTTAGTAGAGTTCCTGGGCTAGGACAGGACATCCTGTACTATGATAACCAGACTAGCTCACAAAAAAAGTCTCACCAAAACTAGAGTGTCACCACAAGTCTTACAGAGTACCAAAAACAGAATTGTGCTACAATTGATAACCTGCTATAGGAGTCAACCCTTTGTCACCAATGCAGTACAACTGGTACAGGAAATGGTTAAAGCAATGAATCGATAAACAGCATTTTGAACCAAAGCGCTGAAAAGCTGAGGAACCTAAAGGTTTAATTGCTTATTTAGAATGACTTAAGTGTTTTCTGAAATTGTCAAAATGGTGTTGCTAAGAAAACATCTAAATTTAATTCCAATCCAATAAATCCATGTTTGTGTACAATCCTGGAACCAGCAGTAATAATCAAGCCAAAACCTATTGTGTACAATTCTGGGAACAGTAGTAATTTTCAAGCCAATGCCTATCTGGCTTGAAAATTGCAACAGTAGTTGTTATTAATATGTTAATAGTTACATTTGGCCAGATATTTTGTATGTGTAGTCATAATTAGCCAGTTTCACTTTGGATTGAGCCAAGTTAACTAACCACCCACTTCCCCACTAAGCACTAATCAATCTAACTAAGTATATCTTCCTTCCTTCTAGCACATATTTCACAATTGGAAACTATGCCTAGAGTTTACTATGATGAATCCAAGGTGAGCACCTTGGATTCATCATAGTAAACTCAAGCGGTCTAATTTATAAAAAAAGAACATGATTCCTTGAAACAGCTAGAAAACGAACATGATTCCTTGAAACAGCCTGCAAATACAGTTATAATAGTATGTGGAAAAGAAAGACTTCCCCACAGATAATTTTAACTGCATTCGACTGCATAGTGATATAGAAGAATTGTGTTGTATTTATGAAAGTGCTAATCTTTGCCAAATAGTAGTAGAAGGTAGGTTAATAGTAATATGAGGTAGGTATGTTAGCAAGTTGCTAGCATTTGAAAAGAACCAATCTTGGGTGAGAGTTAATACCTGTAATAACTCAGTCGCTATTGTAAACAGAACAGCCTAATCCTAAAAATATGCAATTTTTGAAACAATGAAGTAGAGTTAGTAATTTATAAAAACTTATTCTATGACTCAAATCAACAGTAAACATTTTTGGTAGTGACACTGTTTGATAGATAATGCTATAACCATATGTGTGAAGTACAGAGAGTTCTTCTATGTAGTTCAACGATTTACCGGAAGCAGTAGTGGTTCAGCGCGTAAACGAAAGTTAACAACATTATAATAATTTTATTTCGAAAAATATCTATCTGTTAAATGACTTTAAGAACAGTTGTTGAAAAACACAAATGAGGAAATAATGCATTTTAGAGTTCATTATCATATCACACTCCCCATTAATAAATACCTACCTATCCATTAACTATTGAGATTTGTTGACAATACCAGAGTTCAATAAGGTACATGGCATTGTTATCAATTCCCGATAGCCGAATCATAATGGACGACCCTTCCTACCCGTAGAATAATTATGTCTTCGCGCTAGATAACTTTAAAGGCCTGCGCAGACGATCGTAAAAAATGTCCTCCGAGCACTTGTCACGGACTCAACGCCTACGGTGTGCGGTCATTTGTTCCCCGGAAATTGAGTGAAGCGTATGCTATGGAAACAAATATTCTGATTTACATTATCTTGTAATTTACATGAAGTTGAAAAAGAAAAACGCTAGAAACACCGATCTTTTGTCCAGTCCGGTCTCTTGATGTCCTCGGTAACTTGAGGGACTTTTTGTACGGGGTACTTTTAGTCCTTCGTGTGCGTTATTCCATACAATTTACAAGAGATGTACATCGACGGACAAAAAAGTACCCGGGGGATAGTCCCTCGTCTGCGCAGGCCTTAACCAACGTAGGTACGTAAACACGTTCCCCCGTCGGCAGCACGTAAATCGTTACATGAGGCTGTATAATGATGCAGCCGACAGCTGATGAACATTTACGTTGAAAACTGAATGCCCGATTCTCATACGATAGCCATAGCTGCACGACATCGTCGGACTGGTATTTTCATACAATATTTAGATGTATGAATTTTTGAAACAGGTCAATAGAGTTCTTACTTACCGAAGATTTTACTTAGAGGTAGCGCAAACCCAAGAATACTCTATATATTTTAATATATTTTATTTATATCTGAATATTCGGCCAAGTGCATGTTGAATGGTAGCTCTAAATTTTGAACATAGTGGGAGAGGGTCTGTGTAGATAATTAGAAATTCGTAGGGCTCGAGGCAGATCCACCAAAAATCCAAGATTAATAATGGCTAGAAGTCTGATAGAAGACCAGCTGGTCCTTTTGTCGTACTTGCTAAGGAGAATGGTCTTGGTTCCGCCCTTGCCGTCCCACGGCGGATCTTATTGCACACCGCTTAAGTCCTATTATACCACAAACAAGGGTAACCGACGCGTCGGCGAGATTCACTAGTAACCGCACAGCACGTAAGAACGTAATGCCAACGCATGCCTGGTGGCACATCTGCGTCTAGGATATCGAAGATTAAATAACCTACTTGCGGTCGTGATCCGCAACTGAACGACATCCATATTCTACTTGGTAAGATTGTATTGAATCTCTTCTATTACACCACCAAACACGTTTGTGTAATATGCAATCTGTCTCTATACACAAATAGATTCTTGGACACGTAAACCTGCTTGTGATCAGAGTCCTCGTCGTACCCTAAGTTTTTGAACGAGACTACTGCATAACGATTTGCTAAGAGACTCGTTAGTATTTACATTATTACTGTAACGAATTCTGATTTAATAAAAAATCAATTGGATACTTCCGGTAAGCAGAACAATGTTCGGTTTCGTACTAGAAGTCGAGGACACGTGGCATTTGAAGCGCACCATGCTCTAACGTTCACTATCCTATCGGTGCTGGCCTTGAATACATTCGAGTCAAGGCCAGAGGTACGCTTCGAATCTTATTTAAATCGACGTTATACCAGCCAGCGTTTGTGCCTCCCATTGTGTGCTCCGTAGACATTAATTCGGGTTGGCTGCTTGGGTCCAAAAAACTGGCGGCGAAACACGTAGTGGGGATAAAAGCGGTCAATCACCCCAATATCATATACATGTCATGTTTGAAATTACTTAAGTTCTCTACTCGAGCACAGTTGTTAGTAAAGTAATAGTCAGGTACTTAATTTATTCTTACCACTTTAAGCATTTGTATCAATTTTATGAAGTTGGGGACTATAATTTCAGACCTTACGAATATGTCGTGCTTGAAATTAGTCTCCAAATTGGGCGGTTGTAGCACATTTGAGTTCAATACATAAACTTAATTCCTTAAATAATGCAATTTTTAATACAACATTCTGTAGGGTGTAACCGCGTATAATTCCATCCGAAATGCAAGATACTCGTCAATAGGTACGGACAACTTTTGCAATGGGGACGGCTTCAAAATCGCGAAAAACTTATCAGCGCCCAGTGTCATAGATGGCTCGACCATGGCTATTTAAAAAAAAGCGATATAACCTTGATTTTGTAAAAAGCTTGTCAAAGTCGATTCCTAATATCTTAAATTTGTCGAACCAATGGTTTGAACGTGGCCCATAAAATCGAAACGCGGCCACAGAAATCTTTAAAACTAAGCGCTGCCGTCTTGAAATGTAGGTAAGCAACAGATTTAATTTGCATTTTTTTTAAATATAGTAATAATCCTACGTTTATATACATATGACATTGGCGTTTGTATGAGGGAACAACAAGACGTATTTTTTTTAAATATAATATTTTTAATTTATCAGTGTGTATCATTGCTATCTATGCACTTTTGCCATTTCATAGGTAGTTCATACATCCCTTTACTAAAAAAAAAAAACATTCATTCGGACGGGAATCAATAAACATTTTGAAGGCGGTTTGGACAGCCCCATCGGAGTTGGATTTATTCTCTTGCAAGAAGTTATCCAAATTTCGAAAAAATTTAAATGTTAAAGGGTCCGAAGAGTACGGTGGATGTCTTAGACATTACAATAATTGAAGCTCCTCTAATTTGGTAGCCGTCTGTTGTGCAGTGTGTCTAGACCACACACTGTCCTGAAGCAGCAGTGGCCTAGAGCCTGGATTGACTAGCCTCGGTTGTTTAGCAGTTAGCTCATCCATCATGGTTTGCAGTTGCTGACAATAGACATCTGCCGTGATCGTCTGGCCAAATTTAAGAAGTCTATAGTAAACTACACCGGCACTGGTCCACCAAACGTTCACAAGTAATTTTTTTGGGTCAATTTTCACTTGGGGCATGATTTGGCTGGTTCGCCAGGGTTCAGCCATTGCGATGAGCGCTTCCGTTTATCGTACACTATCTAGTTTTTATCACAGGTAATGATTCGATTTAAAATCGCTTTATTATTGTGCCGGTTAAGTCGACGCGCGTTTCTTGATTTGCTTCCTTCAATTCGGTATCCTTTCAAGTTCTTTACCTTCTTAATTTGCTTCAAGTGGATTAAAACAGTTTTATCACTAACACCGTAGCTTGCAGCTAACTTGGAAGTGTTTTAAGATGTTCCGCTTCCACAATAGCCTTAAATTCTTCATTATCAACATTCGTCTCCGGCCGTCCACGGGGCTTGTTCTGCAGGTTGAAATTTCCAGAACGAACACGTTGGAACCAAAAACGCACTGTGTTTTCCTTCACGACATCGCCGCCGTACAACATCATTAAGCCTTCGAGCCGTGTCTGCAGCACTGGGGCCACGGTAGAACTCGTACTCGTAAATATCGCGATATTTCAAGTTCTCCATTGTGTGCGATGAGCGACGCCAAAGAGTTAAATGAGCAAAAAAAACAAATGAATTATTGTTTTCGAAGCTCAAATATGTCAGCTAAATATATTTATAAAATTTTAATTTAAAATTCTTAATCAAAGAGGAGATATTTCAGATCAAAGTGGCAACTTCGACGAAACGCCAATTTCGTATGTAAGGACCTAATATTCAGGAGTTTTCACACAAAAACCCCTTGGCCGCGCAGTCTAATACCCCATAAATTAATTGATTATGCTGTTTCAAACACCAGCTAAGAGCACAACTTCACGATGAAAGATTTATCCCATTATAGGCTAGCGCCCGATAGTGGGATATTTTTTTTATCTAGACGTTGTGCTCCCCTAGCTGGAGCTGGACAAATTTTTATCTTTTAACACATTTAAGTCAAAACTCTAACTCTCGGTATAGTGTTTAATTATTAGATAACCTAGATTGCCTATTTAGTTTTTGAACATTTGCCGAAATTAACGATAATCGTTAGGGTTTCGAGTGCATTCTAAGGAAAGTACAGTTGGCTTATTTTAAAAATAGTCAGTTATTTTACCGAGTTGGAAATCCAACTCTCGTTTTTTGGGCTAAGGTCGATTTTCTGAATCACAGGCTTAGCGGTAGTTATTTCGGTTCGACCAGAGCGCTAGCAGAGATAAGGGCTTGCGCCCTGCGTGACTAATTTCACTTATTTATATTGTAGTGAGTAAACTGGGGAGATAATGAAAGATAACAACTGCAGCGCCCCAACCGAGGAATGCGGTCTATTTAATGATCATTGTTGACCACTTAACTTCATAGCCTTCATAAACTCTCAATTTCGCTTTGGACGTTTGTCACGGACAGACGCATACTCTCTGTAACTTATAATAACACCTATATAAATGTGACGTCTAATACATAATTTATTTAAGTGCAAGCAGTGTTTGAAAATATTGATATGCATTATAAAGTGACTTAGTTGGCTTCATACAACTACCACTCACGCATTTGACATCATTTTTAGATCAAGAGTAACGGTATGTATGTTTTCGCTTTAGAAGATTTTACTAGCAGTTTAGTAAAATATATGGAAATATATACGTAGGTATTACGTTTATGGAAATAATATAGTTTATAAATTTGTATAATGTACTGTATAGACTTTATCAACCCCACTGTCCCCACTGCTGGGGCACGGGTCTCTTCCTGCATCGCAGGAAGGTTAGGCCATACTCCACCACGGGGGTCAAGTCCGGGTTGGTGCAGGATTGTAAGACAGGCCTTACTGTCAGAAGTTATCAAGCCGCCCATAAGGCCTCTGCTGACATGGCTTAACGACTGCCATTATATGACAGCCGGCACCAACGGCTTAACGTGTCTTGCGAAGCACGGAAGCGCTCGGAAAAATGCCACTAACGCTACTAACGGGACGCTCACCCATCCCGTACCTGACCGCGGCTGTTGTTGCTTAACCAAGTGATTGATTCCAATCAGTCGGTTCGCCTAGGCCACGAGCGCTTCTGTACTGTATAGTAAATTAATTGAAAATACAAATCAACAATGTTTAATTATATTCTGATTCTCTTATTCTTATCGATAAAGTTAATTACAAATGAAATGATATCGAGTAAATTATTGCTAAGTAAATGGTTATTTTAGAAGCCAATTTTGGTAAAGTTTCGCCATGTCCGTCTGTCATGTGTCTGTCTGTCCGCGGCTTAGCTCAGAGACGATTAGGACTAGAAAGTTGAAATTTAGCATCTCCATGTCCGTCGTCTGTTAACTAAAAGCCAACTAACTACTAACAGTGTGCGTGGACCGTCACGCACTTATCCTGTTTTTTATGGAAGGATTGCGATGTTTTTCATAATTGCCGCTAGTGAACCTTATGGAAGCTCTTGTGTGTGGCCTAACCTTCCTGCAATGCAGGCAGAGACCCGTGCCCCAGCAGTAGGGACATACAAGGATTGATATCGAAACGTATCTAAAAACTTGATAAAAAGTTGGCTTGTTATTTGTTATCTAATGTCCTGTTCAATGTTAATTTTTTAATTAATTAATTGAACATACTCTAGCTATTTCAAATTAATCAAGTTATTAACAACTTGAAGCCAGCTCGCTGCGTGCTATATTTGCGAGCTTTATTCTTGTGCGGGCGTCCTGACCCAGTGGCTCGCTCTCTATTCGAACACCGAGCCGAGTGAGTGGTACCTGGTACCCTATTTTTGTTACCTGTATAATACATTGAATATTTTTCCCCTTCGTTATAAACTACGACATTCCTGGCTTACTCTGTCTAATGCTGGACAATGGATAGGTGAAACTTAAGTAGAGTTTATGAGGATAAATAATTGTTTTTCCAGCATTTTACGATCATATACGATAAATAATAAAAATCCAACATTACCTACAATTAGACAGTATTAACATTGAACTAAATTTGAAATAATTGCTTTAAATGAATGTTGACTCCATTTACTAAAATGCCTTTGAAGATAGCCTGTTGACTGATAACCATTTTCTTTGCAAGCGCCTGTGCATGGGAAAGTAATAAGTTTTTAGTGACTGGACGCATATCGAAGTCACTTAGTTAATTACAAGCTGTCCGTACTAGTTATTGATTAGAATTAATAAGTAACTATTAATTCTAATCAATAACTAGTACGGAAATGAAATACGTTTGGTTCTTGTTTTCCACCGTTCTTATATCTGTGATCTCGATATATACTGAAACCGTTAACACCGGATATAACTTTTTGTATACAGTTGAAACGTTAATGGAACCGACAAGTGCAGTGCCATGAATACAAAACAGCCACTCATGTGATTCAAACAAAATTCAGACTTCAACTACCACATCGTCAGAGCCGGATTAAGTGTGGATGACCTGGCACAACAAGATATGTAGGCTCATAATTACTTTTTGAACCAATTATCATTCGTTCAATTGGTTCAAATTGGTGGTACATTAGGTAGGATTTTAATTTATAACTTTGTTGAGGCCCTCTCATCTGGCAGCCTCGGTTGGCCTTCCCTTAATTTGGCGCTGCACGTCGTCGTAGGTACCCGGATAAGTTCAGTTAATTATGAAGATCATTGGTATATCATTATCATCAGCGTTGCATCTAGGGTTAATTTTCAGACGGAGCTTAGGTCTTCAAAAACTATGGTCTATGAATGAAATCCACAACTACAAATTTCCTGGGGTGGACATAAGTGAGACATTCTGGTGTGGGTACGACTCACTCGGCTCCCCACCTAACTACGCTAATAGAGAGAACTCTTCCTTTGTTATTTTATTAGTACATATTACTATTGCGGAGAGAATCCCAGTGAGTCATCTGCCGTCGGCTAAGTATGTACCTATCCCCGACACGAACAAAATTGCCGATGTTACTTTGCTCGTTGATTCACCTCTCACCTCTCACAAAAAGCGAGCTCCAACTGCGTCCAAGGCCATCGTACCGTTAATAACTTATTACCAGTCTACTTGCACCATGTACTGTATTGGAGCCGTGTTTGTGATTTTCGCAGGGGGTCGAAAATTTAATTGTATGAATGGCCCCATACAAATAATTTTCAAACTTGGTTGTCTTTAATGTATGTTTCAATTATCGTATTTTATACAAATGGGCACCCCCTATGATGTCCTTGCTTAGCATTCTGTAATTTCTACCTACAGTATGCCTGATGGATGGTATTGCTGGTAATTAATGTAATTTGGAGACAATTGTCAGCCATTCAGTATGGTTGATTTTTTACTTTACATTCGGCCCCGTGCACATCCGATTTGATTAGGACTAAAATTATTAATACATAATTTTATTCAAATTTCTAATTAAGTGATAATTAACAGGTAACAGGTAGTTCAAGTTAGTCTTAGTATTCGATAGAGATTAATGGCGTAAGAAGTTTACATGTTAGTGTCCTCCGGGAGGCCAGCAGCAACTTTGGTGCTGCTGGCTTTCTAGAAAGAGATTCGCTGATTGGAGTAACTTCATAGCACTGCTACGTACGTGACGCAATTATGAGTGACGAAGTGCATATTACGTTCTGTGGCGTAAACCACAGAACAAATTGACTAAACTGAGTGTCCAATTTTTCTTAACAAAAACTAATGGACTTATCAGACACGATTCCTCAAATTCAAGCACTCTTTAGGGTATGTTTATTTTTTCGAGTGTTTTATGGAATTCTGTCTTCATAATAAGTCTTAAGTGTATGTTACCTTGAATGTATCCAAAGCTACCCCAATTATCCATGATTAGGAAAGTGACTGGTGAGCGAGCGATTAAAAACAAAAGTGGTCATAACAGCTCTGTATTGCACAGATCGGCGAGCATGGGTGCTAAGCAGAGCAAGCGCTCCGTGGACATCAGCGGCAAGGAGGCGGAGGGCGCCAGTGAGGTGGCGGCGGCGGGCGCCGGCGGCGAGGGTCGCCTAGAGGCCATCGCCGACGCGGACTCGCTCAAGCCGCAGCTGAACGGCGACACCCAGCACATACAGCCGCCCGACGAGAAGACGGTGAGAATTTACTTGTCCACAGGCTACAGACATTTGTCTGTAGCGCAACACCAAGTACGTAAAATGGAAGGAGAATTATTTATCATACATGCAACGATTCTGGGAAGAAGGAGACCTGGGAAACCGAAGATATCACGGCTAGCATGGTGGATTCAACAGAGTATCTGTGTCTCGTTTGTGTTGACATACCGGAGAAGCAAGCCAAATTGGTTGACAACTCCGGTAAGAGACTGCACATAACTTGTAAAATCTGCACAGTCTATCAGCGTTTTTCGAGTGTTATAAGGAATCGCGTCTTTATTACATTACAAATTTTATAAAGACCGCTAGGATTGATTTTGTGATTTGTTGTTTTCAAACATTTAACATAACATTTACATACAGGCACATACATTGCTTCTGGCCCCACACTAGGATACCCTGTGTCGTGGGAACCAGAAACAACGACATCACAAACATGTAAACATCCAAGAGACCTGGTTTTTTTTGTCCCCAGCCGGGGTGAACCCGGGACCTCTTGCATGGTAGGCAGATGCGCTACCGCTATGCCACAGAGGTCGTTAAACATTTTCGAATTTCCCTACGGGTTTATTTTTTTTAAAATTCTTTATGCATCTGTGTTTTTATGTATGTTATTTAAATACCCCTGACTCGAAAATCAGTACAAAACGAAATCTAATTAAGGCCCTGTAAGATGCTAACTAGTACCGCTAATGGATAAAAATCATATCATGTTTTAATACGTTTTTTTTTCAAAAAGTAAACATGACAAATCTTTACGTAAGACTTTAATCGATTTCCGCTAAAAGCGGCCGTTTTAGGCGGAAATCGATTTAAATCCTAGGATATTGATACTACGTTCTAATATAAAACAAGTTTTGATTTTTATTACGTTGGTGGCGCTAGTTAGGACCCCAAAGCTTAAATATTTTAACCAAAATTGTATCATCATAAAGTACGCATTCAAAAAAACGTGTCAATTAGAGTTTGTCATTTATAAAACATATCCTTTCCAATTTAAGTAATCTAAATTTATAAACTGTTTATTTTTATTTAAAACTAGCTGACCTAACGATCTTCGTACCGCCTAACAGTCGATTCTTTAATATTTTTTTTTCTCTCCGTAAGAACCATTCTCGTACTTCAAGGAATATTCTAAAAAAAATTTTAGTGAAATCGGTTTAGCTGCTCTCGAGATTTGAGCTTACCAACACTTTCAGCGATTCATTTTTATATTATAGATGTGTATTGAAAATATCAAGATCTTAAACAAACGATGGTTTATACGTATGCTCCGTGCTATAAAATGAGAGAGGTTCACTTTCATTGAGTATTAACATATTCAATATTTTAAAAACGCAATTATATTTTTTGAACTATAACTTTCGTAAGCACAACACATAGTAGACTGGTCGGACTTTTCCGATATAACAACACCCGTAAGTAAATCCGGACTAAAAGTCTGCAATTATATTTATTGAGTGCCAAGATCATTTTTAGGATAAAGTAGTTTGTTTTTGTGTCCAGGATGAATGCATAGTATTCCGGTCAGGCGTCACGTTACTAACTCCTCACTATGGACATTACTATCATACGTTGAGTTTGCCTTTTTGTTTTTATTGTGCTCAAAGAACGCTGAATGAAATTAGCTTAATAAAGACGGGTACAGGAAAGCATTACATTGCGTATTCAAACGCATTCTTGTGGCGGAACACTGCTTAGTGTGTAAGATTGATACCTACCACATTAACGAGATTAAGTTTACACTCTCTTTGTTGTTATTCTATGGAATAAATTCTGTTCTGAGAACCGAAAGGCAAAGCCAAGTTCAGATTCCCCGGCTTTGGATAGAATAGAACAAAAATAGCTTTTTCTCTTTCGAGTTCACACAATTCGAGCTGAAAGTACGCAGTTCCCTCCCGCGTGCATGACACGACCCTTTTTTTTTATTTCGACACTTAAGTGTGCTTGAAATGATGCCATTTAATCAAGCGTGTGAGGCTAATTATATTTAAATCTTTGGTTCTGGGTCCATGTTCTTATTGAGAACTAGCTGTGCATAAACTATCAGCATTATGAGCCAGGGTGGGGCCATTTGTCGCCTAGTGTATCCACAAAAAATTAGATCCTTGGTTTTGCTTACAAATGTTCGTCATTATTCTTCGGACGCGGGAGCAAAAAATGTTTATCTTTCAACTCACGTGTTGCTTACAACGACATTCAACATTGTCTTGTTCCGGGTTAACACCGACCGAACGAACGAAAGTGTAGGGATCAGTGTAATAGGTAGACGTTAAGCTGAAATAAAGCGAACTTCATTGGCTTTTAGGTTTCTAACTAAAACGTATGATGTTTATAGTATGTATATAATTTTTATTTGTACGTATCTAAATAACCTTTATAGGTACAATGTTTTTTTAGAAAACTTCGAATGTGTTTTCATAATTTTTTTACAGTATAATACTACTTCGACTGCCTCGTAGGCCTAGAGTATCACGTCTGATTACCATGCTGGAGGTCGTGTGTTCGAGTCCGTACATACAAATGGCCACAGCTTGGGTGTATTTTGTGTTTCTAATGTCCTTGCATGTTACCACAGCACTGGTTATCCTAATTTTGGACCACGACAAGTAATTGTCTTGTGTGGAATTGTTTATTATTTATGTAATTTCTGTATCCAATAAAAAGTAGACTTATCTTAAATTAACCTTACTTAACTTAAATTATTTGCTCTCTAAATTTACGGCCAGTAAAGTTTGCTCGCTATACCAATTATATTTAAAACTCGTATAGAGGGTCCGTACTAGCATTATGGATGTCAATGGGTACCTTCTGTCACCATGAGCCACGTGCCTTACTGATTTGGTGTTTGTTCGCTTGATCTAAACACAGCATCAGACGTTTACAATGTTTAATCTAACACACAGCAATAACTTGCAACTAGCTTGCAACTTAGCCCAGACGGTTCCTCCCACGACTTCCCGTTCAGATAGCCTATTGCAATAGTACGAGATATCGTTCCGTGTTGTAGGACAAAGAGAAACAGTTGGACAGCGGCACGCCCGAGAACGAAAAGGACGCGACCACAGAAAAGGACACGACAGAGCAGGACAAAGATGCCAGTCCAGTCGCCAACGGAGAGAGCGAACCTGACAAGGAGAACGGGGAAGCGACGCCCGCGCCCGACAGTGAAACCAAGAAACCCAAAAAGGAGAAGGTAATTAATCTCTTTCACACTATTCATCTTATTTTAATTATAAGTAGGTAAATTATTCTGTCACAAATATTTCATTGCAATTTATTCATTAGAGGCTGTCTATTCATTACGTAAGACTATTTTAACCACTTAAGACCCTCGTACCTCCAACGTTAAACAAAATAAGCCTTATTTCTGTGCTCTACATCGTCTTAAGTATGAAAATGGACAGTCGCTTACATGTCATGTGTGTTGGAATGTAGTATATTAACACGTAATAACATCGCGTTCCATGAACATACAATTAGTGCACGCGTGTGTGTTTCACTAATCGTCTCGTAACATCGCTCAGGTCAAGAAGAAATGGTCGCTGAGATCGATCAGTTTCAGCAGAAAAGACAAGCCGAAGCAGGAGAAGAAACAAAAGGAGGAGGACTCCAAGACCAACGGGGAGCCGGAGAAAGTTCCAGAAGAGGCAAGTCATGATTTTGTTAACGCACTTAGGCCACGTTTACATTACTAAAAAGCGATTGTATTCAGCGAGCGCCGGAGTGGGCCTAAAGCGTTTGGCTGGCCGAGGGCTCTATGATATTTAAGCTTGTGAGTAGTAGGAATCAAAATGGCCTCTAATATATATCAAGGTTAATATTTAAAAGACATCGTTCAATATTCATGTAGAGCAAAATATCGCTCCGCTGGAGGCACTTGTCAGTCAGTCGGGCCAGTCAGAGTGTATTGTTACTTCAGCTAAAACTGCGACATAATTGTGTAGTTCAATTTGAGTGCCTTTCGAGTATTAGGAAAGATTAGTGTTTTTCGAGTAGAGTTACACGTATTTAAGTAGAATCGCGTCCTCCTGCTATTTACTTATGAATTCAACTATTTTTTTCCGTACACAACGCAGCAGTAGAGACCGGTAGCGAGACGCGCGGGGTTGAGCGGGGCGCGAAATTACCCTCGAATCTCGACAAAATAGGATTAATTTCCTCTTTACTCGGAAGGCGAGTAATAAAGTACTAAGACGATCGTTCACACTTCTATCCTAATACTAAACCTATCGTTTTATAGTAATGTAAACCAGGCCTTACTGCCTCCCGCTAGCAGCCCGTCGGTTGTTTAATGTTGTAGTGTTCCTTTTCTAACGTACTGCACCCAATAACGATCTATACATAGATTCATACTTTCTAATACAAAGTACCTATGGATGTTAATATTCCACGCGCATTGTTAGAACTAACAATACGCCAGCACACAAAGAATGTTCAAGTATGATGGACGAAACGATTCATCACGAAAATTATTTGTCCTACTTTCGTTTTTTTTTTTGCCTGAACGTTCCACTGGGACGTGAAACCCGGCATCGAGTGGGCACCATGTGCGGCAGTAGTTGTATTGTTTGTAATGAACGTAATTAATTTGTCTTACCCGATTGCCAGTCATCGACCTTGCGTCCGCGCGAAAGCTGGCGCTCCGCTGTGGGAAGAGCTCGCCAAGCACGAGTTTGCTGAAACGCACATTGTGTTTTTGGAACTCTGCGATTTGATTGGCTAATACTGAGAATGAGTTCGCTCTATTTTTTATATAATTATATTATTTTTAATAGAAAATACAATATCTACTGTGAGGCCGCAGTGCTACCGCTCCGCGGTCGGCGGTCGTGGGTAAGCGGTAGCGCATATATCAATGACTTTTACCAATGTTTCCTAGTTACGTACATTTGTGAATTTATAGTAGCAATAGCACTCTCCAACGATCAAGAAAAATATCGTGAAGAAACAGCTTCAATATGCCAGTCGGTGAGGACGCGTGCTAATAAAGCCCGTGCAGGCGTCCCACTGCCAGGCACAGGTCTTTTAGGGGGACATATGATGGCTACATAAAATGAAAACAAACGTGTTTACTTAATTAACGTCAAAGTTCTTATTTTTGGAAGAAGATAACAAAAAAACTTCACATGTATTATTTAAAAAAAAAACCTAACTCAATTTACGGAGTGCACCATAATGTTATATTTATTACTCATGAATATGTTGAACACTAGATACACCTGTCCCTTAAACACCCGTTAACGTCATTGTACTGTTCAATAACAGACATGTTTGTCCTTAATGATATATTAAATTAATAATCCTCAATCATATAATATGCAGTAGCCTTTTTAGCACAAAAAAATGTGTGTTTGAAACATTTTTTACACCGCGTCGGAGCTAACTGTAATATCTTGAATCTTCTAGTACCTTATAGGTACAATGCTCAATAAATGATGTACTGAAGTTTGAAAGTCTAAGGCTGGGCGCATGCTGAGACGCAGGCGACGCAGCACAGCGCAGGGCAGCGCAGATTTTGTAAAGCATGGAACGTCATTGAGGCTGGGCGCATGTTGAGACGCAGGCGGCGCAGCACAGGGCAGCGCAGATTTAGTAAAGCATGGAACGTCATTGAGGCTGGGCGCATGTTGAGACGCAGGCGGCGCAGCACAGCGCAGGGCAGCGCAGATTTTGTAAAGCATGGAACGCCATTGAGATTGTACAGGTAGTTGAGGCAGACATAGGCCCCCTCCGCATGCTGTGACGCAACTATTCGCTCCATTTCTTGGCAATTCACACCCATAATAACTCTTTCAATATCTTTTTTCAATAGTATGACACATGTCTGCGCCGCAGCGTACGTAGCTCAATGACGTTCCATGCTTTACAAAATCTGCGCTGCCCTGTGCTGCGTCGCCTGCGTCTCAGCATGCGCCCAGCCTGAGCTACGTATGCTGCGGCGCAGGCACGTGCGACGCAGATATGTGTCTGCCCTGCTCTGCGTCTCGTAGTGCCGGCACAGATTTCTGCGCGACGCGTGCGCGTCGAGGCGTTTATTAACAATTTTATTGCAATAACAGAACATTTAATTGAATTAGTTCGCTGTGAACCTTGTTTGTATGATACAAATCATCCAGACTATTTAAAACAGACATTGAAAGACCTATTTAGAGGCTAAAAATATGGCTTACTTCAGCCAGATGTCGCTGCCTGTACGTAATACAGAGAGTATTGTATAGAGGTTCGAAATTTCACTGATGCCGGTGAGTCGCCCCTTAGCTCAGTTGGAAGAGCGCTGGCACGGATAGCCAGAGGTCGCGGTTCGAATCCCGGCATGGGTGGAATTTTTAGCCTCTAAATAGGTTTTTAAAATTGTCCTTAGCACGGGTTAGTGCATTAAAAAGAATAATATAGACATTGAAGGAGTTATTATGGGTGAGAATTGCCAAGGAAGTGAGCGAATAGTTGCGTCGCAGCATGCGGTGGGGCCTATGTCTGCCTCAACCGCCCTGCCCTGTACTAAAATGTGCTGCGTCGCCTGCGTCGCAGCATGCGCCCAGCCTAAATCGTGAAAATGACTGACTCCTCGTATCTAGAATGGCAACAAATATTTTCGAAATTTCCCATATATTTCTATCATACTTAACAAGATTCCAAGCCGCTCGATAAGAATTCAAAGTGCACTGCCCATCCCCATCATCATTCACGACCAACCAATGTAGAACCAATGCAGGTGAAAGGGCACCTCTTAATAGAATAGTCAAACAATACAACACTTACCCTAATCCACTTACACTTACCACTGCGTCATTTAGGGCACACGCTCTTTAAATTATGAAGTACATATTTTTCACTTAAAAGTTACGGGTAGAAGTTTTGCTATGAAGTAATTTGAATTTCTTTTTCTTTCTCCTTTTCTCCCTAGGGAAAAGTATTTAAGTGATATTCTCAATTTGAAAGAATGTTCTGGGCCGCGTTTCATATCCTACTTGTTAATTTGTGGATAAATCGACTTTGCAATGTACATAGAATTGTCTAGGTATTGTTTACACGACAACTCTACATTCTAATATGTATTGTGAAGTTAGTGTAATTGCTCGCATCATGTCGCAATCTGCCGGATCGGTTATGAACTAAGTGCTGTAGGTATGATGCCGGCCTCCATCCGCCGCCGCTCAGCGTACCATTACCCATGTACCGTTGACAGGCAAGCCGTTAGTACGCCAATTTAATAAATAAACGACCAGCCTCTTCATACCTGCCCGAAAAAAGTGGAGTGGTTTGAACTCTCCAGTCGCAATGTACTAGGTCACTTATAATTTTATTGGTTTGGTTGTCGTACGGGGGATAGTCGGTAAAATACGCCAATTTAATAAATAAACGACCAGCCTCTTCATACCTGCCCGAAAAAAGTGGAGTGGTTTGAACTCTCCAGTCGCAATGTACTAGGTCACTTATAATTTTATTGGTTTGGTTGTCGTACGGGGGATAGTCGGTAAAACGCTGACTCTGTTTCTTGATTAAGGAACCTAGGTACCTATATAACTTGCGCCTACGCCTCTCCCCGCCGCCGACGCCCGCGCTGACTCTCGGCTAGACCACTCGCGAATTTGTTGACAATGCGCAGCGCGGTGCATTGCACCCGGCCGACACTGTGCCCATTAACATTCAAACAGGTGCCATATCCTCACCGCATCGCGCCGCGACATTTGAATGACGTGATTTAACGTGGTTACCGTGTATAACGACACTTTGATGACACTGTACGACGATATTGGCATTGTATTTAGGCGCAATGGGTTATGTAGATATTGAAATTAATAGTTATGCCTTTTCCTTACAACAAAACCCTTCGGTCTCTATAGCTACGTACTTTGCGATTTCGACAATTCCACTTCCAGAATTAAATTTAATGAATGTAATCTGGAGATTACATTTCTCTTATTCCGTCTTTCGAAAAGTAACATCAAGTCGAAACGATCGACTTGATGTTAGTTTTCAAACTGATTTGGGCACAAACACCGAAAATCAGGGGAACAAAGCAAGCTTCGCCACGATTGTAGAAAATCGGATTATATAATAGGTATGCGTAAATATAGCCTGACGACGACGATGCATAAATAATAAAAATATGTATTGCCTTCACACTAATCAGATTCATGTGAATATTTTGTTGTGGTATGCACAAAGGTATGCTGACTGTATGTCCTGTTTGACTACGTCGAAGTGTCATGTGTAACAATGCCGGTCGTCCGAGTAGAGTTTCAAAACGGTCGATAACGGGCGCGCGGTAAGGAGAAGCGGAGCAGGCTCCTATTGCATGTTTACTAACTGCTGCACACCCGCACCTACCGCTCCTCCCGCGCTCCCCGTTCGACGCACGTCGCAAACTCGCAACTACATAACACAGCTACCCCGGCCGTATAAAGCACGCATCAACGCCACCACAATACTAATTTAATTACGTTCATTAGTATGAATCATCCAAAATCCTACATTCTACTGCTGTGCGGCCGGAAATTAACAGAACAATCGCGTTTTTGTCGATGTACAAAAGGGCTTCACGATGTTTGTTAGCGCGCGCCTGCACCTCGTTTCCTCTTTGCCGTCAAATGATCAATGGCAGACGGGTGTAGAGAGAACAAGGCAGACTGCCCAGCTAAAGACATCGTGCAACGCCAGTAGCGGGGCCGGTAATGGAGTCGGGGGACAGGGCGCGAGGACGGCGCTGCGGAACAGGTCGCGGCCGTTCAACCGGCTCGATAGAGCAGAGATCTCGACACTACGCCTCTCGGAGCGCCCGAGATGCTATCGCGCACAGTTATTTATTGCACATGCAAATTATAAAGATTATAATAATGTGCGTTCGACACCACCTATAGTTGTAAATTCGGCCGTAACGTTACTGAGTAGAGGGCACGGATTTATAAAGGTTGATGTGTCGACTGCTACGGCAGCCCGCAGCGGCGCGGCACGTCGTGCTGCGGAGCGGAAAATCAATTCCGGCCATGGTGTGCCACCGTGACACCATGACTCACCCGCCGCTTAAACTCTCCTGCCACACTAGACTTTTGCACCGTATGTGCTTTAGACTAAGATTCAAAACTACATTCGCTCTACCAATACAGCATAGTTAGGTAGGTACTTGTACACACACGTATTTACCAAGCAACGTGTACCGTTAAGTTAGGACTCTCCGATGTTAACTTTAATTGCATGCAAAAATCTGCACTAAATGAATGACTTTTCTACAACTGTTTTGTTCACATTCACAATAGTGATGACGGCGGTGGATGATGGAATACTTATTTTTTTATGTAGCCCAAGCGTAAGGAAACGTATTGACATTTCCTTGGAACTTACTGAGTCACTGATCTTTACCAGGTTAATCTTCAATATGAATCAAACCGTCTAGCCTTACGTACTTGTGTCATAAATATGGAGAACTGTTTTTAACTAAAATTCCAAAACAATAATGCCTGCTTGCCCATAACGTTTACAAATACGTTGATGGCGAAGTCAAACACTGCGACGTTATATCCTGTGAACATCGGTCACCATGAAAATGGGGGAATAATTATTCTTATTCCGGCTCTTGTACATACTATTTTGCCGAAGTTTTTAGTTCACCCACTGCAGGGAAGTATGGGTCGTTTTACCTGTAAATAAGAACTAAATCGATTGGTTTGGGCGCAAATGACAGTGGCGTGGTCTGAGCGGCGCCCGTAGCACTCGCCCGGCCGGCCGGCCGGGTCGACGCTCCACGCAGACAATAGCTGTGCACACATGCAGACATTTTATTACACTTAATTACTTTGTTATTATAACATGGCCCTTTCCTTTCAAATAATAAACACTGGTCTCTCGACCTGATGAATGTTAGTCAAGTGAACGGGATTAATGCTCGTTATCACGCGCTGCGCATCAGAGCAGAACCTGAAGGGAAATGGCTTTTCTGCTAAGGACTGGGGCGAGTAACGGGCTTAGCCGCACTAGGTCACTGCTAATCGGTGAATATAAAAATATTTTGTATGCATTTCGGACAACTTGTACCATTTAAGATGACTTATACAACATATCCAACCTATGAGTGGGTGACCAATTACCGTGTAAATAACACGGTGTGTGTGTTTATTTTTCTCTGTGACTGTATGGTTGTATCGCCTGTTGGTTGTCCTATTTACATATCCAATATTAGATAGATAAAATTAACGCCATAGTACTAAAAACACAGTATAAAACAACATCAAACATGACATATTGCTCAGATATTAGAGGTTTACAAAACGAGTGAACCAGCAGAACACATTCGTTAAATTAGCAAGGTACATCTAAGGAATATTACTGAAATCTTACTGAAATCTATTTCAGTAAGATTTCGTTACTCTTGCAGTAAGAGTATTGGGGAGACTGGATAACTCCTTGACGCTCGCCGGAACTTTGTATTGATTTTACAATGCGTTTTGGTTTCAATACAATTGAATTCCCAGAACTACAAAAACAGTTATGTTTCTACTTAACCGAGCGAAATGAGAGTTCTGCTCAGGCGGAAAACAGCGAATTAATTACGAAAACCTAGTCGTGGTTTACTCACCAGGTCATACATAAAATGGTTATGGGAGTAGGGCCGATAAATCGCCACTTAGTCATAGAAAAAGGTAATCTACAATGTACAGTCATACCAGCATACTGTATTAACTACATGTTTGTCATTGATTAGGTTCCACAGATTACAAGTTTGATATTCACGCATCACCTACCAAGTCTACCACAAAATTATTATGCAGAGGCCTTTTCCCTATTATGTCATTTTTCGCAAGTTCACGTCATTCGCATCCACGGGACATCAGTCTGTCGAGCTTACCACATCATCCGACCAACGCGTTGGTCGGATGAGGTGGTAAGCCCGTTGCAACGGGATGCAGAGTCAAGGTTTGATTCTCCACAATTTGGGTCTCCGATTACCAATTTACCTTATTATCAATTCAACGAAGTTCGCAGCTAATCCGGAAAACGGAGATTTACATTGAGAGAGTAATTACTAAGCTAATTTTAATGCATACTACCAGATAAAAAATTGTTACGCATACACATCTCAGGTTTTGGTAATTTGGCTGTTAACATGTGTATTTTATTTTTGTCATAAAAAAAAACAAAGTACACTGTAAAACTATAAAATAAGGTATATTAAAGTAAAACTCCAATTTTGTTAATGTGAGGTGAACCCAGACCTTCTATTAGTGGCCACTACACTAGTACTTGATTTAAATAAATGGCCTTAGTCTGTGCATACCTTTCCTGGTTACCATAGCTCAGGACATTCTAGTTCGGGATAAGGTCAAGTGCCTGTTAAGTGTGGGTTGTTATATAATTATATATAAATATTATTGGATAACTCTTCCGTGATAACAGCATCATCACTTTACTTCACTTCATCGCTGTCTGTCCGTACCTACCTATGTATGCTTGAATCTTTAAAACTACGCAACGGATTTTGAAGCGGCTTTTTTAAATAAATAGAGTGATTCAAGAGGAGGGTTTATATGTATAGTACATGCCGTCTATTTAATTGTATAGAGACACCGATAAATTTAGAGGTTTCTAATGTGATGTCATAAATAAACAATTTTTTTCGCGCTTACCTTGCAAACCTTGCATAGGCTACGTTTTACTGCGGAAAAATATCTTTTACTGTTAATACACAATTTTTTATCTCTAATAAACCGCGGGGCACAGCTACTTAGTATTTAATAAATAATACCTGATAAATTGTGTATTGTTTTGATTTGCGAAAGTATATCAAAATAATTTTGTAAATACACCCCTAGACGCAAGGGCTGCAATTGACAGGTTCGTAAAATGAGTGCCGTAGACTTCAGGCAATCAATAGCAGCGACGTGCGAACGGTATGTGTCGCAGTGAGCAAGCTATTGAGAGCTATAAATTAGACCACAATAGTATCGACGATCGTCGCATTACGCGACTTGAGATACAGCGCACACAGGTCCGAAATAAAAAAACTAAGCCCCTTAAACCCAAACACAAAATCTCAAACAAACACGAAACGTGACAAGAAAAGTGACGTAAAAGCCACTTTGGAAATGTTCTTATCATTTTATTTATTAATATAATTTAAAATCTCATCAGCCGGGACCTGGCATCCGATTTCTCGCAGGATGGATTGGTCCAGTACAGCGCAAAAAGTATGAAATAAAAAACTTTAACCTTTTTTACTTTTTTATTCGTGTCTTTATGTGACTACAATATGACGGCTGGAATCTAAATTCTAAATACGAGTCAAAATTATATCCAAATTTGGTTTTATTTGAGCTATACTGCGTTAAAAATATAACAAAATGTGGTGTAACACAGGTGTTAGTGACGTCTGTCGTCAATTTGATATCCATTTCTGCGATTTCAAAAATGCGTACTTTTCCAAGTATTCGCTCGCGCAGCGCAATAAACCATATAGAAATAGAGGGCTAGGAGAACCCGGAGAAACCTCTAGAAAAACTAACGGCTCTAACATAAATAATGAACTGTGAGAACAAAGTTATTTAATTAACAGTAACTGAATTTGTTTTTATAATAAACGCATCCAACTACAAAATTATATAGCCATAAATTAATAACTCAATAATATATGGTTTCTACTATAAAATTATACTTCAATGTCAAATCGCTCTTTGTACATATTAACACGAGAAAGTGGTCTTATAATGTGTTTCTTAATTTCACCAGTCTTATGTGATATTTATTTAATTATGCAATAACAACTTACACTCGCCCAAAACGTTCTTACTGTTATTATATCACCATAACTTTCCGCCACAACGTTGTCTGGAAGAAATTGCTTTTAGCAATAAGGCCTCCAATTGTACTCTGTATCTTTACATGTTTTATAATATGTGCTCTGGTGTACAATAAACAATAATAATAAATAAATATTCATGGACATATTACACAGATCTCGTTAGCCATATACTAAGTACAACTTAATGACTTGTGTTATAGGTGCTAACTCGACGATAGATTTAATACATTTAATATTCGTATCTTATCAGCGGTGATAGCAGTTTTATTATGTCAAGATCCTCTTTCGGGGGATCGGAATACAGAAGAACTTTTTAATTTGAAAGTTGTTATTTTGTTTATTCTTAGTATCCGTAAACTATTATGTAAAGCATTTCTAAGAAATAAATCCTACTAATATTATAAATGCAAAAGTTTGTAAGTATGGATGGATGGTTGTTACTCTTTTACGTGAAAACTACTGAATTAATTTTAATGAAACTTTACAATAATATAGCTTCTACATCAGAATAAAACATAGGCTACAATTTATAAGGATATTGTGTGAATTGTCCAAAATATGGCGATAAGTGTCAAATAAGTAGGAAAAAATCTAACATCTGCGAGCTATTCTCTCGTGCGCTGCAAAAACCGTTTGTACGCTACGCTAATATAAGCTACTCGAAACACTGATCTGCACAGACGAAGTCGCAAGCACCAGCTAGTAAGGTTATAAAATAAATTTTACCTTATTTCCTGACGTTTCGGGCGTTACTGACTGTACTCGCCACTTCAGTCTACCCGAGACCACGACAACTGTAACGCTGCCGAAACGTCGGGAAATAAGGTAATTACGTTTGACCTAATATAAAATCGCGATTTCACCCGTTTAATATATAACTATATATCGCGAATCATTAAGAAATACTAAAATACATTTTTAAGTAGCCCTTTTCAATTGCGGACCAGTGTGCGGCAGACGGGTGCCAAACGCGTGGACCAGAGCCGGGCCGCCCGGGCGCGCCTCGTCGCCACACGCCGGTAAACAAAGACGGCCTTGTCGCTCCGTATCGTTTTATTGTGCGACAGCGCCAGCGCCACTGCGGTCGACAATACTGTAGGGCTGATAACCTCTGCAACCTGTGTTCCGCCGTCTCAAACGCAAACGCACGGATACTTGATTTATGGTTTTTTGCAGATTATTCTTCCCAATGTTGTCTGGAGGACTTCGCACATAGCGATAAAACGGCCAATTGTATAGTTCAAACCGTAGATATGTAAGGCTTTTATTAACGTAAGTTTTTTCTGGTGTGGTGTGTGTGAAGAGTTCTAATCTAATGATGACTATTAGATTTCTTTGCTGGTCGGGGCTAGATTGTTGATGGAACTTCAGTATGCGTACCCATACAAAGAAACTGATTACCAAAATTCAATAATGTAAATACAACAGTGATGATTACTCATGCGACTACATTTAATTTTATAAAAGTAAAGTTATTCAGTACAGATAAAAAAACAAAAGGATAAGAACCTTATATTCGCCCACCAGTTTTGTTAATATTTTTTTTGTGTAGCCAATATACGTCGCACTGCAGAGCACAGGACTTCTCTCTCTCTGAGAGAATGCATTCATTTATTAGCCATCATAATGATGTTAAACATGTTTCAGTCTCACATTATGGGAACTGGTCAGGGCGTTGCTAAATTAAACTTATTCATATATCTTTAGTCTTACAAATATTATATACAAAACATTACGTCTAAATTTAACTTTACAACACTTAACTGTTCTTTGGAGCTTCTCTCTAGGAACGAGAAAACATTTAAAATATTGCTTATACATAATTTTATTTACTATTTTAATTTATGGGCTTAATTGTAACGCGTGCCCACCGCGCATTGGCGATTTCAATTTCAAGCGCTGACGTAAAAATAAATCATTACTATAAATTAATTATAAAATTAACTTAGTATTAATGAACAAAAACAAACAAAACAACCGATCCGTCAACATAAAGGTGAAATCACCAATCAATATTTGTTGCGTTGAATGGGACTGGGCTCGGTCTTCGGTCTCGGACAAGCACTTGTCACCTCAGATTCTGCATATTCGACACGGATAGTCAATGGGTCTTGTAAGGGAAGTGGGTGATCAACTGGCGTATGAGGACCTGGTTCGATTTCTAACACACGGATACAAGTTTATAAATCAGTTTATTCTATAAACTAAGAATTTGACAACCCTGCCTGCGTAATTGCAATACAATATGCCTTCGATCATGATCACTGAAGGGTAACTACGTATCTCATAAAATCGGCGCCAATCTTCCGGAACAAAAAATGCACTATAAATTACATTGCGCATTGATATATCCCCTCAGTCTCGGTAAGAATCTGCGAGCTTACTCAATAGACGGTTCACTATACACGCGCGACGACATGGCCGATCAGGTAATGTTCACAATATTATTATCCAACCGTGCCTCCCGATCGCGTCCCAAATCAATTCACTAGTTGAAGTTCTGTATTCTACTATTACAGGCGGCCGAAGTAACTGCTGAGGTTGTTGCCAATACATCTACAGAAGATGCGAAGACCGAAGTTGAAGCGAAGGAGGACAAGACCCCAGAGACTCCGGTCACCGAGCCCATCACGAACGGGAGCAGTGTACCCGAATCACCGAAAGAGGAGGCCCCCGCGCCCGCCGTCGAGGCGCCAGCCGTCGAGGCCGACCGTCTGCCGCTCAATGGCCTGTCCCTCGAAGACAAATCCGAGGTACCCGCGGTCGAGCCTGCCGCGCCCGCAACCGTCGACGAGTCCGCCAAGCCCGAGCCAGTCCCCGCCCCCGAAATTCCTGTCAAAGCAGAGGTTTGTGTTGAGCGAGTGCCTTTGGTAGAGTCCACGCCTCCGCCGCTTCCCGCTAACCCCCCTCCCTCGTCCGTGGCGTCGTTCGCCGCCACCACAATGGCACCCGAGACGACACACGCGTCCCTATCGCACGTAGCTCTAGAGCACACGCTGCAGCAAGCTGCGCGCGAGCCGACCCCTCCGCCTGTCGAGCCAGAGCTGCCGCCAACAGCAGTGGGTACAGAGATCCCATCGCCGCCGGCCGAGAGTGCAGAAATCCCGTTGCCGCTGGCCGAGAGTGCAGAGGTGCCATCGCCGCTGGCCGGGAGTCCTGAAGTCCCATCACTGCCAGTCGAAAGTTCTAAAATGCCGTCGCCGCCTGTCAAAAGTTTTCCGTCGCCTGCGGTAGAGATTGAAACCCCTTCGCCGCCGGCTGAGAGTACGGAGTCCCTGTCACCACCCCCTGTCGAGTGCGACGACTTTCCGTTGCCAGCTGATCCCGAAGTGGCCGCTCCGGAAAAAATCGACGCCACGCCAGTGGCTGATATAATGACGCAACCTCCAGTGGTGCCACTACCAGTCAAGGTAGAGACAATCCTACCCATTGACGGTAAGCAACCCTTACCCATTGAGGTCGAGACGCCACCACCGGCAGAGCGTGCCCAGACACCACCTCCCCCAGAAAAAATCGAGACCAGGGAGGACTCCCTACCAGAGTCAGATCCCGAAATTACGAAGCCAGTCGAAATCGAAACTCAAGAACTCACGGAAGACAATAAGCACGCTTTGACCGAAGAAAATACCAATGAGCACACCGAAACCGAATCGCAAGGAAAAACCGTCTCAGTGAATTCAAATCACATATCTGATGCTGTCGAACTGAACGGCATCGAAAGCGAGAAGCTGAACGGGAACGCCGACGAGACTGAGAAGGAGAATTTAAAGAATAAAGCCAAAGACTCTGATGGGAGCGCGACTGAGAGCGAGTGCAACGGTAACCCCGAGTCGCCGCTGCCGCCGCCGCCCGCCGCGCCGCCCGCCGACACACCTCAGGTGAATACCGCCGGACACTAGCTCTTGTAGTGGAACCGACCCCTCGCAGGGAACATTTTGTTTGTAGTTTCATGTGCATCTCTCTGCCAGCATGTACCTACGGACGTACCCCGAAGTGCTAGGGTGTGCTCGACTCGACGACGCGTGTAAATACTGATATGCCTCCCATACCCCTTCCCTGTCCTGTCGCTTCAATTTTCTCAGGTACGAAAGACACGGTCTTTGCTTTCGTGGGATGAGACTAGTCACTTACATGCGCAAACATAGACTGTGAATTACGTACTTATCATTAGCATTCTCCAGCATGGTAAGAACGCTTTGGTGCTAACATTATTTTAGTTCATGCGAGTCCACTGTATGATGTTGAACACTTTGGTAAACAATCGATAAGATTTTATCCCATATTTATTGGTGTGAATAGCTTAGGTTACACTGGACGCCCTCTCCCAAGTGGATGCCCATATTTCTTCCTCCCTCTCTATGTACATAAGCATTACACTGGGAAGACTCGACTGGGAGAGCGCGGCTAGTATAACTCTACCTTTCAATGTAAATTAGAACTTCATAATCTTTTTGCTTGCAGACTTTTATAACTTAGTTGTATAATATTTGAACATAATGGGTTTTACATAAATAATGTAGTTGCAGTTACATAAATAATGCACACCAGCTTCCTCGTAGCTTGCGACAGCAATCCTGTACCTAATGAACATGTGACGCGGTTTCAGGTTCTACTCCCCGTCCACGACAAGATCGCGGATTTGGTCCCGGAGGTGCCTGAACTACCGACAGAGTCCCCGTTGGTGAGTGTAGAATTATTATTTCTACATTAACATTTTGCACCAGCCCCACAAGGCACGACCACCCGCGTGTATCGCGCCCGCTACCGGGCTGTATATAGCGGCCGTGCAGCGCTGACAGACAAGAAAGTAAGTGAAACCGACATCAGGGGTGTTAGACAGTAATGACATAAAAATTGTTAGAATGAGCTTATAACACCGTGCGATAGTGTACTACAGGGCACTTGCGAGTGACGGTGTAGGATGGCGAGGCGGGCGCTAGTAGTCCGGAGTAGGCGGTGGGTATTAGGGCCCGGTTATACATTAAAACAGTAGTTATTTTGGAACAAATTGAACAAGAATTTGTGAATAAAACAGTGAGTAACAAAAATAGAAAGTCTTTGCAGCAAACATTACTATTACATTAAGATACATTTCGTTTGTTTCGAAATCAAACTTTGTGTCGTTCCTGTAAAATTTATTATTCGAATAAAACTTCATTGGACGTTCATATGAAAAATACATCATACTCGTGTGATAGTTGTCTAATACTGTGTATTTTTCAGTTTTTACAATCAAGGGGAAAAAATCTTGTCTATTATTACTAATTATAATTTGTAATCTACTTAATGTACATTAATCTTAATCGAATATTCTATTTTTTATATCTCATGACCATACCAACAAAAAAACCGATCGAAAACTCATACAAGAAACGAACGACGAAAAATATTCTTAATATTCCATACAAAAAGCTAAATTCAAGCGACCATTAAAAAGCCGAATAACGAAACTTGCGAAAGATTCGAAACACTTTTTATTGAAAAATGCAGAGGTTGTTTGAAACATATATGTATTTTACATGTAATTTTCAACCCTTCTTGTAGTCCCTAAGTTGGGCCGTAACCTATCGCTCTAGTCAAAGCAAAAGGTTACGGCATAGACCAAAAGCCCCGTCGCCAGCACATCCCTATTCGGTCGACGTATGGACGGTGGGAGGCCCTTATAGGCCTTTGATCACAATTTATACACTTGATAGAGACAGTAGACCAAAAACGCTTTGCAAAAGAAATTATATAATGTAGCGTTGTTTTTTCGCTACATTGGCTTTAAGCCAGTTTTTGGATTCTTTATATTTACACAATACATTTGTTTACCTGTTTTGACAGGTAGTAGTACTTTTCTTAGGGTTACCCTATCGAACCTTATTTTGAGTAGGTTCTGTGGAGGAACATTGATTATTTAATCTCTGTTTTAAAACGGAAGTTCGTGTAGTGATGTGTTTTGTTCTTTTTGGATCGTGAATAGGCCCTTTTAAAAAAAACATTATCCAACGACATTTTGACGTTCGTTGAAGTCTTCATATGAGACACCACAATGGAACAAAGTGGTTGATCTCGAGATAGACGGCGTAAGCCGTTCCTATTTTTGTGATCGGCGTATCTAGCGACCGATCACCATATTATTCTTCTTCCCGGTGAGTGGATTTACTCGATTCCATCATTATTTTTGGGTTTTGTGTCGAATATAGAATATTGACGTTGGCGTGCCTTTGCAGGTTTTCGGGCTTTTTCCTCCATGTCCCCGGAAATATAGACGGGACATGTCTTGATCTTTTTCTAAAGTAAGTATTTCAAGGATTCGCTAGGAAATAAAAGCGATTTTCGATCGAAAACATCATATTTTTACGTTGTAACCTAAAAGTGCACATTTTCTCTTACAGAATTTTATATAAAGTATAAACGACTTATTCCCATCTTCCAACCTAAACTTCCACCCTGGGTTGGAGGTTGGGAATTGTTTGTCCCATCTTCCAACCTATGGCAGGTTGGAAGATGGGAATATATTATCTGAATTATTTTTGTTCCCATCTTCCCAACTGACCTTTATGTACAGTGGCCCAATCATGAGTTTGGTCTATTATCGAATCGAGAATAGTATCGAGTAAAAATGTATGAAAAAAAAGTAGCGCCGCTATTTACCGCTAGGATCGCTGCTTTTTTTGACTGTACCTCATTTATGTCAGTTCGGAAGATGGGAACAAAAATAATTCAGATAATATATTCCCATCTTCCAACCTGCCATAGGTTGGAAGATGGGACAAACAATTCCCAACCTCCAACCCAGGGTGGAAGTTTAGGTTGGAAGATGGGAATAAGTCCTATTAACGACAATGGAGTATCGTCGTTATATTTAACCTAAAGAAACTCGGTGAGTGTTCTTGATTTTTCTTTAATTGCGTTAGGGCATTTTTCGTCCCGAACCAAATAAATTCATTCGAATTCCTTTGCTAGAAGTGCCATGATGTTAATCGTAGGTTTGTTTTCTTTTTCAGACTTTCTAGTCGGGTTTTTTTTTTTATTATTATAAATAAATATTCTGCCATTCGAAATTTCCTAATTACTACATAATGCTTCGGGATTGAGCCGGAGAGTGGTGAGGACTGCGGGTTCCTGAGTACCCAGAGTTGGACGTCCGCAGGTTCCATCCAGATGTTTTATATATTACCTATGTTATCTGGTATGTTTCCTTTTAATTTTCTGCGGAGAGAAGCATTCCCAGAGGCGATGCCCTCTATACTTTAAATAACTTGAAAGCGATAATCCAAGTAGTTTTGGTACAAATTTAAAACAAGTAGTTTCGGTACAAATTTAAAATAAGTAGTTTTGGCTAAATTTAACTTTCTTAGAACTTCCTTAGGGTTTCAGATAATTCACCAAGTTATTGTGTTGTTTATCATAAATTTTCACTAGGATCTAACGGCTAGTGGTTAAGTTTCCACATTGACTGACTTCCTCGCTACTTGACTTTCTGAGGGGTGGAGCGACTTGACTACTGACCTGGTGATACCTACAGCCACTTAACCTGCTAAGTTATAAATTTTAAACCTCCATGGTGAGCGGCCTTAAGCCATATGTAAGATCTTGCAATATATAGATATTTAAACATTAAACTAGTTTCTTTGATCTCCTTCAGCAGACTCAATTCATGCCCGCCTTGAGATTAAAACCCAAGCGCTTTACCTACTACTATCCACGGTATCTTCTTTTAGTGCTGGCCTGGCGCCCGAGTTCTAATTTATTTTTTTCAGCCTATCTTCTAATTGTTTTATAGTAGAGGGGTTAAATTAATAAGCTGTTTCTCTTATATTTCTATTTATTTGCATTTCATTTGGTCAGTGCTAAACATTCCTTTAAAAGTGGGTTCTTATTGAACATCAAGAAGAGCCTCGCCTTAATTGAAAGTTCAATCTGAACTCAACCAAATTAAACGTAACTTAAATAAGCTAACCAACTTATTCTTTTAAAATATTGCCTAACCAATTAAATTTCTTTATAAAATACCAACATACAAAAAATAATATTTCTCTCTTTTTTTTTAAAAAAAATTATTACAATTGGCGCCCGAACAGGGACTTGAAATTCTTAATTCTTTTTGCATTTATACTTGAAATTCTTAATTCTTTTTGCATTTATACTTGAAATTCTTAATTCTTCCTACATAATATGCTTGAAATTCTTTCTGCTTATTATATTTGAAATACCTTATACCATACTTAAATATTTTTTACATTCATGCATACCATACAATATTTAAATGCTTTCTTTTTCCTGAGTTCTGCTTTGGGAGGTTTAAACATTGTTTACTTGGACTGCTTGTATTATCGCTATATTCTCTCATATTTTCATACATACATATTTAGCAACTTAGTTGTTAATTAAGGTTCTCTACTGTTATAATTATAATGCTATAACTTTATTTTAACAGTTTTCGCTGTTACTTTTTTACTGCTTTGAACTGTGTGCTAGCTTTAAGTGGTGTATTTTTGGGACCTATTTTTTATAATGGAAGGGTCTGATAAGAACTTAGTTTCTGAGGACGAGCAGGTAGTTTCTAACAATATGGCTACTCAAACTTTAAATATTGTCACATCTGAACCTGAGAGTTTAAACCTTTTAGAGAATCATCCTCATTTGGACATGATTGATGTAACTGTTCCTTTAGCTGCTGATGCGAATGTGAATTCCAGCTCCGTTACTCGAGCTGACTGTGCAAATAATGCTTTATTTCAAACTAAATTAAATAAATATGTTGACTTGACTAAATCAAAGTTAAAATTTGACGGTTCGACTTGCGTCAGAGAATTCATACAGAGACTGGAGGAGTTTCGTCTTGCACGAGACGTTGACAGCGACTTAATTGTCAGGGCATTTACTGAGGTGTTAGACGGTATCGCGTTACAATGGTACAGAACAATTCGTGAACGAGTTCACTCTTGGTTTACTTTAAAGGTGGAACTTCTCAAACAATTTGATAGGCTTGATTTTGATTACCAAACCGAACTTGCGTTACGCACTCGTAAACAATTACCTACGGAAAGTTTAGCGAATTTTATTGTTGAAATTTCCTATCTCAACAACAATTTATCGAATCCTCTTGGTTTTCTTACATTGTTCGAAATAATTCGTCACAACATTTTGCCTACATACGCCGTTCATCTCATTGGCCGGAATATAACTTCACTTGATTCCTTAACTAGGCTCGGTAGAGAGGTTGAGCAATTTTTGCCCCCTGCTCCCGTGTTGACAAGTATTTCTAACATTTCAAAAAATGCAAATATTTCAAAAAATTCAACTATTTCCAAATTTCCAAATATTTCCAAAATTTCAAATGTTTCCAACAAATCAAATTTTTCCTCGAACACGAATGTGGTACAATCTGAAGTGATTTGCATGAAGTGTCAAAAGACTGGTCATCACTTCAAATTCTGTAAAGAATTCCTTGGCAAAGTGTGTTTTCGTTGCCGTAAACAAGGAGTCACCGCTTTAGAATGTGATAAATGCAACCCTTCTGTCGAGGCATCTTGTCCAAAAAACTTGTAAGGACCGGTCGAACTCGATTTCGAATTCATGAAGTGACACGTTTGACTGGTGGTAGTAAAAATTCAAAACATTCACTTATTTGGAACTCTGAAGCTGAAAATGCATTTGTTGCTTTAAAACAATCATTAGTATCCTCCCCTGTTTTACAATGTCCTAATTTCGAGAAGCCTTTCTTTTTACATTGTGATGCTAGTTCTGTAGGCATTGGAAGTGTTCTAAGTCAAGAAGATGACGATCATTCTCAACATCCTATTGCGTTTTATTCTCGAGCTTTATCTAAGTGTGAGCAAAATTATAGTACAACTGAAAGAGAACTTTTGGCAATTTTAGATTCAATTGAACATTTTCGACCTTATATTGAAGGCATGAAATTTACTGTTATTACAGATCATGCTAGTTTGAAATGGTTACTCGGTTTAAGCAATCCTAGTGGACGCTTAGCTCGTTGGGCTGCTAGAATTTCGCAATTTACATTTGACATTATGCATAAAAAAGGCTCTTTACATGTGGTTCCTGATACGCTTTCTAGAATTGAAGTGGCTTCACTTTTTGTTGATGAAGTACAAATCGTTGCACCTGATGATGAAATAACAGATGTTTGGTATAGAAATATTTTCATAAATTGTCAAAAATATCCTGTACGTTTTAAAAATTATAGAGTTGAAAACGAAATACTATATAAATATTGCAAAGCAAAGTATTCTTTAAATTCAAATTTAGACTGGAAAATTGTTATTCCTAAAGAAAACATTTTGGATACTATTCGAAATAATCATGATGATGTAAATTCAAGTCATTTAGGTATTCATAAAACCTTAAATAAATTAAAAGTTCACTATTTTTGGCCTAAAATGTTTGATGACGTTCGTAAATTTATCAATTCTTGTGATACATGTAAAGCTTATAAGCACTCTAATTCTCCACCTTTTGGTACAATGATAAATCCTAAAACTGTTGATCGCCCTATGGTGATGCTTTCTATTGATATTATTGGAATTTTACCTCGTACATATTCTGGTCATCGTTATATTTTGTCTGTAGTAGATGTGTTTACCAAGTATTGCTGGATATTCCCGCTGGTCAATGCTACAACTCGCGCCGTAGTAAAGTTCCTTGAAAAAGATGTATTCCTGAAATTTGGGGTTCCCAAGGTCATTGTTTGCGATAACGGTTCACAGTTCATTTCTAAAAATTTTGTAGACTTTTTACATCAATATAATATAAATAAAATATTTTATAATACTTTATATACTCCTCAGAATAATCCTGTTGAGAGGTATAATCAAACTATTGAAACTTGTATATCCTGCTTTGTTAGAGATGATCATAGAAGATGGTCTCAATTTCTTCCTCATGTTCAGTTGGCTTTGAACAATAGTGTTAATTTAGCTACGGATTTTACTCCGAATTTTTTGATGTTCGGTAGAGAACTGATAATTGACGCTTCTTTGCATCGATTCAATGATTCTTTTGATTTAGATACCATTGATTTTTCTACTAGGCAAACCTTTGCTGATTCTTTATCCATTCTCAAAGACATTTTTGAGAAGGTTTCTTCTTCTTTGTTGGACGCATATAAGCGTAACGCGGCCAACTATAATAAAGGTCGTAGGGTGGTTTCTTATAGTGTAGGTGATATTGTTTGGAGGCGTAACTTTGTTCAATCTAATGCTGCTCATTATTTTTCTGCTAAGTTGGCTCCTAAGTTTATTAAATGTAAAGTCGTAAATAAAATTTCAAATAACGTGTATGTTTTAAAGAATCTTCCTAATGGGAAAGTTGGTCGTTTTCACGTTAAAGACATAATTAAAGTTTAAAATTTATTTTCCTTTTAACCTTTTCGGACTATTAGTATTTGCAATATTAGGGTACGGCTTTTGATAGAGAAGGTGATTTTGTAAAGATGATGAATGTTGTATGAAAGGAATATAGCCTATGAAAGAGAAAGAATGTAAGAAAAATACTCTATATACAATTACTAATTTCAAATTCAATACTTACCATACTTAGGACATTTTGGATTAAATAAATTCCCATTCTAAATTAAAACACTATAAGAAAGTTTTTGTATATTATATTGTATAAAATTTTATGAGTTGTATAAAATTTTATATTCTGCATGCCCTCTAATTTAGCTGTCTAGCTAATCATATTGTCCATATAAATATTTAAGCTAACTAGCTATACCTACCTTAATTTTAGTCACCGTAGTTTAAGTTGTAAAGAACCTCGGATTTGACACATACATACATTCTCGATTTTGACTTATTCCCTTGTTGTATCAGCTTCGTTTTGGACGGCGTTGTCTGATCAACCAACATTTATTGCACTCTCCGGATTGTAGAGGGTTGCAATAAAACCTTTTGAGGCTTTGGTCTCTCATACATACCATAACATATTCTTTACATCGTGCGTGGAAGTCTGGTAGTTGTTGGTCCAGTCACGATGGATATTCTTCGTAGCTGCTCTAGGTATTGAGTTAGTTTACACATACATATTTGGACTTTGTGCATGGAAGTCTGGAAGGTTGTTGATCCAGTCACATTGTTTCATCTTACTTTTTTGGTCGTTGTGCATGGAAGTCTGGTGGGTTGTTGTTCCAGTCACATCGTTCCACCTTTTTGTTACAGCTTTGAATATAAAGCTGTAATGAACATTCATACCATATACTGAGCTCCGTGCATGGAAGTCTGGTGTTTTGTTGTTCCAGTCACGTAGACTCATATCTTCATTTTATTGGGGTTTATTTTGAAAGGTGATGTTCTACTTTTAGACTCATCGGGGTTGGTGTTTGTTTCGGGGGCGATTCTTTTTCTAGATTTGTCCTATGCATTTCAACTAGAGTCAGTGGCGAGGGTGCCTAACTGAACTTCAAATGGTTCTTCGGTAGGTTTAGTTTTCTTAAGAGTCAGTGGCGAGGGTGCCAAACTAAACTTAAAATAGTTCTTCGGTAGGTTTAGTTTTCTTAAGAGTCAGTGGCGAGGGTGCCAAACTGAACTTAAAATAGTTTTTCTTAGGTTTAGTTTTTTAAAAGAGTCAGTGGCGAGGGTGCCAAACTGAACTTAAAATAGTTTTTCTACGGGGTTATTATTCTTAAAGTCAGTGACGATGGTGTCTAACTGAATTTTATCTAGTTCTTTATTTACTTTACGGATGTTGAGTTTTGGTGAAGTTTTTGAGTCAGCGACGAATGTGTCTAACTGATCTGTCTAACTGATCTCCTATCATGCACGCATATAGCGTTATGATTCCATTTACTCCGTTCCATTTCATAATTCTAATTCTGCATATGATTCCAATTTCTATACATACGTGGAAGATCGTCTCAGCGACGGGTTTGCCGTTTTGATCTTCGATATTTTCTAATATACCATACTTATTATTGTATTAGAGTTTTTTGTTTATTCCTATTTTTATTTCCTATGGAGGTTTAAAGTCAGCGACGATTGTGTCCGTCTGGTGGTAAAGATTTTCATTATTAGCTTTCTTTTTCATACTTTGAAGTTTTTCATAAAGACTTTCAGTCTTTATTTTTCTGGGGTGGGGTGTGATGTAGCGTTGTTTTTTCGCTACATTGGCTTTAAGCCAGTTTTTGGATTCTTTATATTTACACAATACATTTGTTTACCTGTTTTGACAGGTAGTAGTACTTTTCTTAGGGTTACCCTATCGAACCTTATTTTGAGTAGGTTCTGTGGAGGAACATTGATTATTTAATCTCTGTTTTAAAACGGAAGTTCGTGTAGTGATGTGTTTTGTTCTTTTTGGATCGTGAATAGGCCCTTTTAAAAAAAACATTATCCAACGACATTTTGACGTTCGTTGAAGTCTTCATATGAGACACCACAATGGAACAAAGTGGTTGATCTCGAGATAGACGGCGTAAGCCGTTCCTATTTTTGTGATCGGCGTATCTAGCGACCGATCACCATATTATTCTTCTTCCCGGTGAGTGGATTTACTCGATTCCATCATTATTTTTGGGTTTTGTGTCGAATATAGAATATTGACGTTGGCGTGCCTTTGCAGGTTTTCGGGCTTTTTCCTCCATGTCCCCGGAAATATAGACGGGACATGTCTTGATCTTTTTCTAAAGTAAGTATTTCAAGGATTCGCTAGGAAATAAAAGCGATTTTCGATCGAAAACATCATATTTTTACGTTGTAACCTAAAAGTGCACATTTTCTCTTACAGAATTTTATATAAAGTATAAACGACTTATTCCCATCTTCCAACCTAAACTTCCACCCTGGGTTGGAGGTTGGGAATTGTTTGTCCCATCTTCCAACCTATGGCAGGTTGGAAGATGGGAATATATTATCTGAATTATTTTTGTTCCCATCTTCCCAACTGACCTTTATGTACAGTGGCCCAATCATGAGTTTGGTCTATTATCGAATCGAGAATAGTATCGAGTAAAAATGTATGAAAAAAAAGTAGCGCCGCTATTTACCGCTAGGATCGCTGCTTTTTTTGACTGTACCTCATTTATGTCAGTTCGGAAGATGGGAACAAAAATAATTCAGATAATATATTCCCATCTTCCAACCTGCCATAGGTTGGAAGATGGGACAAACAATTCCCAACCTCCAACCCAGGGTGGAAGTTTAGGTTGGAAGATGGGAATAAGTCCTATTAACGACAATGGAGTATCGTCGTTATATTTAACCTAAAGAAACTCGGTGAGTGTTCTTGATTTTTCTTTAATTGCGTTAGGGCATTTTTCGTCCCGAACCAAATAAATTCATTCGAATTCCTTTGCTAGAAGTGCCATGATGTTAATCGTAGGTTTGTTTTCTTTTTCAGACTTTCTAGTCGGGTTTTTTTTTTTATTATTATAAATAAATATTCTGCCATTCGAAATTTCCTAATTACTACATAATGCTTCGGGATTGAGCCGGAGAGTGGTGAGGACTGCGGGTTCCTGAGTACCCAGAGTTGGACGTCCGCAGGTTCCATCCAGATGTTTTATATATTACCTATGTTATCTGGTATGTTTCCTTTTAATTTTCTGCGGAGAGAAGCATTCCCAGAGGCGATGCCCTCTATACTTTAAATAACTTGAAAGCGATAATCCAAGTAGTTTTGGTACAAATTTAAAACAAGTAGTTTCGGTACAAATTTAAAATAAGTAGTTTTGGCTAAATTTAACTTTCTTAGAACTTCCTTAGGGTTTCAGATAATTCACCAAGTTATTGTGTTGTTTATCATAAATTTTCACTAGGATCTAACGGCTAGTGGTTAAGTTTCCACATTGACTGACTTCCTCGCTACTTGACTTTCTGAGGGGTGGAGCGACTTGACTACTGACCTGGTGATACCTACAGCCACTTAACCTGCTAAGTTATAAATTTTAAACCTCCATGGTGAGCGGCCTTAAGCCATATGTAAGACCTTGCAATATATAGATATTTAAACATTAAACTAGTTTCTTTGATCTCCTTCAGCAGACTCAATTCATGCCCGCCTTGAGATTAAAACCCAAGCGCTTTACCTACTACTATCCACGGTATCTTCTTTTAGTGCTGGCCTGGCGCCCGAGTTCTAATTTATTTTTTTCAGCCTATCTTCTAATTGTTTTATAGTAGAGGGGTTAAATTAATAAGCTGTTTCTCTTATATTTCTATTTATTTGCATTTCATTTGGTCAGTGCTAAACATTCCTTTAAAAGTGGGTTCTTATTGAACATCAAGAAGAGCCTCGCCTTAATTGAAAGTTCAATCTGAACTCAACCAAATTAAACGTAACTTAAATAAGCTAACCAACTTATTCTTTTAAAATATTGCCTAACCAATTAAATTTCTTTATAAAATACCAACATACAAAAAATAATATTTCTCTCTTTTTTTTTAAAAAAAATTATTACAATTGGCGCCCGAACAGGGACTTGAAATTCTTAATTCTTTTTGCATTTATACTTGAAATTCTTAATTCTTTTTGCATTTATACTTGAAATTCTTAATTCTTCCTACATAATATGCTTGAAATTCTTTCTGCTTATTATATTTGAAATACCTTATACCATACTTAAATATTTTTTACATTCATGCATACCATACAATATTTAAATGCTTTCTTTTTCCTGAGTTCTGCTTTGGGAGGTTTAAACATTGTTTACTTGGACTGCTTGTATTATCGCTATATTCTCTCATATTTTCATACATACATATTTAGCAACTTAGTTGTTAATTAAGGTTCTCTACTGTTATAATTATAATGCTATAACTTTATTTTAACAGTTTTCGCTGTTACTTTTTTACTGCTTTGAACTGTGTGCTAGCTTTAAGTGGTGTATTTTTGGGACCTATTTTTTATAATGGAAGGGTCTGATAAGAACTTAGTTTCTGAGGACGAGCAGGTAGTTTCTAACAATATGGCTACTCAAACTTTAAATATTGTCACATCTGAACCTGAGAGTTTAAACCTTTTAGAGAATCATCCTCATTTGGACATGATTGATGTAACTGTTCCTTTAGCTGCTGATGCGAATGTGAATTCCAGCTCCGTTACTCGAGCTGACTGTGCAAATAATGCTTTATTTCAAACTAAATTAAATAAATATGTTGACTTGACTAAATCAAAGTTAAAATTTGACGGTTCGACTTGCGTCAGAGAATTCATACAGAGACTGGAGGAGTTTCGTCTTGCACGAGACGTTGACAGCGACTTAATTGTCAGGGCATTTACTGAGGTGTTAGACGGTATCGCGTTACAATGGTACAGAACAATTCGTGAACGAGTTCACTCTTGGTTTACTTTAAAGGTGGAACTTCTCAAACAATTTGATAGGCTTGATTTTGATTACCAAACCGAACTTGCGTTACGCACTCGTAAACAATTACCTACGGAAAGTTTAGCGAATTTTATTGTTGAAATTTCCTATCTCAACAACAATTTATCGAATCCTCTTGGTTTTCTTACATTGTTCGAAATAATTCGTCACAACATTTTGCCTACATACGCCGTTCATCTCATTGGCCGGAATATAACTTCACTTGATTCCTTAACTAGGCTCGGTAGAGAGGTTGAGCAATTTTTGCCCCCTGCTCCCGTGTTGACAAGTATTTCTAACATTTCAAAAAATGCAAATATTTCAAAAAATTCAACTATTTCCAAATTTCCAAATATTTCCAAAATTTCAAATGTTTCCAACAAATCAAATTTTTCCTCGAACACGAATGTGGTACAATCTGAAGTGATTTGCATGAAGTGTCAAAAGACTGGTCATCACTTCAAATTCTGTAAAGAATTCCTTGGCAAAGTGTGTTTTCGTTGCCGTAAACAAGGAGTCACCGCTTTAGAATGTGATAAATGCAACCCTTCTGTCGAGGCATCTTGTCCAAAAAACTTGTAAGGACCGGTCGAACTCGATTTCGAATTCATGAAGTGACACGTTTGACTGGTGGTAGTAAAAATTCAAAACATTCACTTATTTGGAACTCTGAAGCTGAAAATGCATTTGTTGCTTTAAAACAATCATTAGTATCCTCCCCTGTTTTACAATGTCCTAATTTCGAGAAGCCTTTCTTTTTACATTGTGATGCTAGTTCTGTAGGCATTGGAAGTGTTCTAAGTCAAGAAGATGACGATCATTCTCAACATCCTATTGCGTTTTATTCTCGAGCTTTATCTAAGTGTGAGCAAAATTATAGTACAACTGAAAGAGAACTTTTGGCAATTTTAGATTCAATTGAACATTTTCGACCTTATATTGAAGGCATGAAATTTACTGTTATTACAGATCATGCTAGTTTGAAATGGTTACTCGGTTTAAGCAATCCTAGTGGACGCTTAGCTCGTTGGGCTGCTAGAATTTCGCAATTTACATTTGACATTATGCATAAAAAAGGCTCTTTACATGTGGTTCCTGATACGCTTTCTAGAATTGAAGTGGCTTCACTTTTTGTTGATGAAGTACAAATCGTTGCACCTGATGATGAAATAACAGATGTTTGGTATAGAAATATTTTCATAAATTGTCAAAAATATCCTGTACGTTTTAAAAATTATAGAGTTGAAAACGAAATACTATATAAATATTGCAAAGCAAAGTATTCTTTAAATTCAAATTTAGACTGGAAAATTGTTATTCCTAAAGAAAACATTTTGGATACTATTCGAAATAATCATGATGATGTAAATTCAAGTCATTTAGGTATTCATAAAACCTTAAATAAATTAAAAGTTCACTATTTTTGGCCTAAAATGTTTGATGACGTTCGTAAATTTATCAATTCTTGTGATACATGTAAAGCTTATAAGCACTCTAATTCTCCACCTTTTGGTACAATGATAAATCCTAAAACTGTTGATCGCCCTATGGTGATGCTTTCTATTGATATTATTGGAATTTTACCTCGTACATATTCTGGTCATCGTTATATTTTGTCTGTAGTAGATGTGTTTACCAAGTATTGCTGGATATTCCCGCTGGTCAATGCTACAACTCGCGCCGTAGTAAAGTTCCTTGAAAAAGATGTATTCCTGAAATTTGGGGTTCCCAAGGTCATTGTTTGCGATAACGGTTCACAGTTCATTTCTAAAAATTTTGTAGACTTTTTACATCAATATAATATAAATAAAATATTTTATAATACTTTATATACTCCTCAGAATAATCCTGTTGAGAGGTATAATCAAACTATTGAAACTTGTATATCCTGCTTTGTTAGAGATGATCATAGAAGATGGTCTCAATTTCTTCCTCATGTTCAGTTGGCTTTGAACAATAGTGTTAATTTAGCTACGGATTTTACTCCGAATTTTTTGATGTTCGGTAGAGAACTGATAATTGACGCTTCTTTGCATCGATTCAATGATTCTTTTGATTTAGATACCATTGATTTTTCTACTAGGCAAACCTTTGCTGATTCTTTATCCATTCTCAAAGACATTTTTGAGAAGGTTTCTTCTTCTTTGTTGGACGCATATAAGCGTAACGCGGCCAACTATAATAAAGGTCGTAGGGTGGTTTCTTATAGTGTAGGTGATATTGTTTGGAGGCGTAACTTTGTTCAATCTAATGCTGCTCATTATTTTTCTGCTAAGTTGGCTCCTAAGTTTATTAAATGTAAAGTCGTAAATAAAATTTCAAATAACGTGTATGTTTTAAAGAATCTTCCTAATGGGAAAGTTGGTCGTTTTCACGTTAAAGACATAATTAAAGTTTAAAATTTATTTTCCTTTTAACCTTTTCGGACTATTAGTATTTGCAATATTAGGGTACGGCTTTTGATAGAGAAGGTGATTTTGTAAAGATGATGAATGTTGTATGAAAGGAATATAGCCTATGAAAGAGAAAGAATGTAAGAAAAATACTCTATATACAATTACTAATTTCAAATTCAATACTTACCATACTTAGGACATTTTGGATTAAATAAATTCCCATTCTAAATTAAAACACTATAAGAAAGTTTTTGTATATTATATTGTATAAAATTTTATGAGTTGTATAAAATTTTATATTCTGCATGCCCTCTAATTTAGCTGTCTAGCTAATCATATTGTCCATATAAATATTTAAGCTAACTAGCTATACCTACCTTAATTTTAGTCACCGTAGTTTAAGTTGTAAAGAACCTCGGATTTGACACATACATACATTCTCGATTTTGACTTATTCCCTTGTTGTATCAGCTTCGTTTTGGACGGCGTTGTCTGATCAACCAACATTTATTGCACTCTCCGGATTGTAGAGGGTTGCAATAAAACCTTTTGAGGCTTTGGTCTCTCATACATACCATAACATATTCTTTACATCGTGCGTGGAAGTCTGGTAGTTGTTGGTCCAGTCACGATGGATATTCTTCGTAGCTGCTCTAGGTATTGAGTTAGTTTACACATACATATTTGGACTTTGTGCATGGAAGTCTGGAAGGTTGTTGATCCAGTCACATTGTTTCATCTTACTTTTTTGGTCGTTGTGCATGGAAGTCTGGTGGGTTGTTGTTCCAGTCACATCGTTCCACCTTTTTGTTACAGCTTTGAATATAAAGCTGTAATGAACATTCATACCATATACTGAGCTCCGTGCATGGAAGTCTGGTGTTTTGTTGTTCCAGTCACGTAGACTCATATCTTCATTTTATTGGGGTTTATTTTGAAAGGTGATGTTCTACTTTTAGACTCATCGGGGTTGGTGTTTGTTTCGGGGGCGATTCTTTTTCTAGATTTGTCCTATGCATTTCAACTAGAGTCAGTGGCGAGGGTGCCTAACTGAACTTCAAATGGTTCTTCGGTAGGTTTAGTTTTCTTAAGAGTCAGTGGCGAGGGTGCCAAACTGAACTTAAAATAGTTCTTCGGTAGGTTTAGTTTTCTTAAGAGTCAGTGGCGAGGGTGCCAAACTGAACTTAAAATAGTTTTTCTTAGGTTTAGTTTTTTAAAAGAGTCAGTGGCGAGGGTGCCAAACTGAACTTAAAATAGTTTTTCTACGGGGTTATTATTCTTAAAGTCAGTGACGATGGTGTCTAACTGAATTTTATCTAGTTCTTTATTTACTTTACGGATGTTGAGTTTTGGTGAAGTTTTTGAGTCAGCGACGAATGTGTCTAACTGATCTGTCTAACTGATCTCCTATCATGCACGCATATAGCGTTATGATTCCATTTACTCCGTTCCATTTCATAATTCTAATTCTGCATATGATTCCAATTTCTATACATACGTGGAAGATCGTCTCAGCGACGGGTTTGCCGTTTTGATCTTCGATATTTTCTAATATACCATACTTATTATTGTATTAGAGTTTTTTGTTTATTCCTATTTTTATTTCCTATGGAGGTTTAAAGTCAGCGACGATTGTGTCCGTCTGGTGGTAAAGATTTTCATTATTAGCTTTCTTTTTCATACTTTGAAGTTTTTCATAAAGACTTTCAGTCTTTATTTTTCTGGGGTGGGGTGTGATGTAGCGTTGTTTTTTCGCTACATTGGCTTTAAGCCAGTTTTTGGATTCTTTATATTTACACAATACATTTGTTTACCTGTTTTGACAGGTAGTAGTACTTTTCTTAGGGTTACCCTATCGAACCTTATTTTGAGTAGGTTCTGTGGAGGAACATTGATTATTTAATCTCTGTTTTAAAACGGAAGTTCGTGTAGTGATGTGTTTTGTTCTTTTTGGATCGTGAATAGGCCCTTTTAAAAAAAACATTATCCAACGACATTTTGACGTTCGTTGAAGTCTTCATATGAGACACCACAATGGAACAAAGTGGTTGATCTCGAGATAGACGGCGTAAGCCGTTCCTATTTTTGTGATCGGCGTATCTAGCGACCGATCACCATATTATTCTTCTTCCCGGTGAGTGGATTTACTCGATTCCATCATTATTTTTGGGTTTTGTGTCGAATATAGAATATTGACGTTGGCGTGCCTTTGCAGGTTTTCGGGCTTTTTCCTCCATGTCCCCGGAAATATAGACGGGACATGTCTTGATCTTTTTCTAAAGTAAGTATTTCAAGGATTCGCTAGGAAATAAAAGCGATTTTCGATCGAAAACATCATATTTTTACGTTGTAACCTAAAAGTGCACATTTTCTCTTACAGAATTTTATATAAACTATTAACGACAATGGAGTATCGTCGTTATATTTAACCTAAAGAAACTCGGTGAATGTTCTTGATTTTTCTTTAATTGCGTTAGGGCATTTTTCGTCCCGAACCAAATAAATTCATTCGAATTCCTTTGCTAGAAGTGCCATGATGTTAATCGTAGGTTTGTTTTCTTTTTCAGACTTTCTAGTCGGGTTTTTTTTTTTATTATTATAAATAAATATTCTGCCATTCGAAATTTCCTAATTACTACATAATGCTTCGGGATTGAGCCGGAGAGTGGTGAGGACTGCGGGTTCCTGAGTACCCAGAGTTGGACGTCCGCAGGTTCCATCCAGATGTTTTATATATTACCTATGTTATCTGGTATGTTTCCTTTTAATTTTCTGCGGAGAGAAGCATTCCCAGAGGCGATGCCCTCTATACTTTAAATAACTTGAAAGCGATAATCCAAGTAGTTTTGGTACAAATTTAAAACAAGTAGTTTCGGTACAAATTTAAAATAAGTAGTTTTGGCTAAATTTAACTTTCTTAGAACTTCCTTAGGGTTTCAGATAATTCACCAAGTTATTGTGTTGTTTATCATAAATTTTCACTAGGATCTAACGGCTAGTGGTTAAGTTTCCACATTGACTGACTTCCTCGCTACTTGACTTTCTGAGGGGTGGAGCGACTTGACTACTGACCTGGTGATACCTACAGCCACTTAACCTGCTAAGTTATAAATTTTAAACCTCCATGGTGAGCGGCCTTAAGCCATATGTAAGATCTTGCAATATATAGATATTTAAACATTAAACTAGTTTCTTTGATCTCCTTCAGCAGACTCAATTCATGCCCGCCTTGAGATTAAAACCCAAGCGCTTTACCTACTACTATCCACGGTATCTTCTTTTAGTGCTGGCCTGGCGCCCGAGTTCTAATTTATTTTTTTCAGCCTATCTTCTAATTGTTTTATAGTAGAGGGGTTAAATTAATAAGCTGTTTCTCTTATATTTCTATTTATTTGCATTTCATTTGGTCAGTGCTAAACATTCCTTTAAAAGTGGGTTCTTATTGAACATCAAGAAGAGCCTCGCCTTAATTGAAAGTTCAATCTGAACTCAACCAAATTAAACGTAACTTAAATAAGCTAACCAACTTATTCTTTTAAAATATTGCCTAACCAATTAAATTTCTTTATAAAATACCAACATACAAAAAATAATATTTCTCTCTTTTTTTTTTAAAAAAATTATTACAATAATGACCTATGTACATAGGGCGATTGTTTTTTTTTCAATAATCCATTCGGTACAGTTTCACACCCTTCCACTAGAGTCATTACAACCAAAGAGATGCTTATTCCTGGCCTTGAAAATAACAAAGGTTTTCGATTGTTAGTAGACCTTTAAGGTCAGTTCAGTTCATACAACAAAAAAAGGTTAATCTAAAAATGAAAACACACATAAAACAACTAACGTACAATTTGTGCAGTACACTCCATCTACCAATTTTGTACAATTAAGTGTGTACTCTTTGTTCTCATAATTATTTATAAATCGTTCTTGTTACCTTAATTAACATCTAGACAATGTCAAAAATGTACAATAAAAGCTTACTTTTCATATAATTACCCTTCGAAATTGACAGTTATATGTTGTGACTTGGTTTTAGAAGTTTTATCTTGTATTTTGCAACAATTAATGATGCAATGAACATTCATGGATCTCATAACTCATTCTATGTAATGGGTCCAATACACTACTCGCGAAGTTGACCGAGATTAGGCGAATACAAGAGTGTGAAGAGGCACTTTCTTACTTCAACCAACTCTACCTCGCCTCGGAAGTCATTCGGGCGTCTTAATCGCTAGACCAACGAGGCTGTGAATTTTTCAGTTTACGACTTTAGAGCGTGTAAGTGACGTAGATCTTGTCCCCAGGATACGGCGAGCGACGTGGCGGTGGCGAACTAACACGCTCGGGACTGCGCTCGGGACGCGACGATCCCGACACCACTAATATGAATGAGCCTTTAATTAATTTATTCTCACCACACGTAGTGGTGTAATATCGAACTAAGTTCGACTTTATTTTTATGTCAAAGATTTGAATTTCGTTTTCAAACGTGACCTATCATATACGACGATAGTGTAAGATTAGTGTGCTTCGCTTCTGTAAAGTTAAGATTTTATACAATTTATTTGCTAGGATGTAGTTTTTATAATATATACATTATCGAATGTTACGTAGGCAGTGTGCGGTGCGTTAAGTTGGTGCCATTATTACAGGGGTATTAGTTTTGTTTGCTCTCTTCGGCTTTGATGCAACCGCTAGTTATTCAGTTCTAAAAAAATCGATTTTCATTACATTTGGCATCATGTTATGTTGTACGACATAAGTGACATTAATTAATCGTAGCCTGCAGTTACAGCGCGGTGGCGGCGCTGTCCATAATTTTCAGTTCATCCGGCTACCCGCGGGTGATATTAAGATAGATTATATATTTATGTATATACGAACTTTTCAATTACCTATCTACACTGATTTGAAGTTATTTACGTCGAAGGTTAAAATTTCATTGTAAATTTTTAAGGTCGGTAAATGTAATGAACTGTCTCGATTCTCGTTAGTGTATAATTTTTAAGTTTATAAGCACTTATATCTGCCTATAATAACTAAGTTGTATAAATTTAGCAAGTGTTTATCATCTCTCTATTAATTAGGTAAAAGGTATGAAATTTAATGATTGGTTTAGTGAAGTACCACAGTGATGTGGTGGGTCGAAGAACCAGGGCCGGCCTGCTCGCGCTGTTTTTTCCAAATCCTTGAGCGGCCAACGTTTTGATATTATACAATTTTATGCATATACAATACATACATAAATTATAATCCGTAGATTTGTAGGTCAGTGTACCGAGCTAGTGATCGTTAGTGTTGTCCTACTACAATAGCGGCATAACTTTTACTGTGTCACATTCACCTCATTCAATATACAATAGATTTGATACAATTTTACAAGATGTGACATTTAAGCGTCCAATAATTATAATTTCGTGATCAATTTTGTAATTTTATACAATTTTTGAAAAAATTTGATGTGAACCTTTCTACATGGTTGGGAGACATACTCCATGTATACTAGAATAATGTGAGTGAGACATTCCATATCCAGCGCAGCACTGTTGCCCAGCTGATGGCAAGCTATCCACTCTCGTTTGTATTGATTCCTCGCTCCTTGCAAGCGTCTCTTAAACTCCTCCACATAGTCTGTATTATTTCTAAATAAGCCATATGGAATTATAGTTCAACATGTATTTTCAATACCTATACATTGTATATCAGTATAAGAACATGTTGATGTGTGAATGTCTCTGATCAATAAATAAAATTTTAATTGAATTGTTGTTTTAATTTTGGGATTCTTGTTTGGTATTCTGACATTACCATGTGCATGTAGATTGAGTGAACCTCTCTACAATCCTGATTAAAATCGAGATGGATTAAGTGTTACTAAAAAGTTTAAAAGGAATAATTCGGTAAGGTTCCTTAGAATTTCTAGAAAAAAAACATCAAGTGCTATCGAAAAAAATGTTAGTGATAATGCAAGGAGTACGTGGTTTTTGCGAAGGACATTCGTATGCCGGTGCCTTGGTGAGATATCCAATGCTGGTTTTACAGGACGTATCGTTGTACAGATACGTTGCGCGAAATGAGTAACCCTATGTTACTATTACAGAAAATGTATTTTATGATATCACCTTAAATACATTTCGTGTAATAGTAAAATTTTAACAATCAGTCGTTTACCTGGATTTCACATTAAGATACCCTGTGTTATAGTAACCAGGCAAGGACATTAGGGTGACGTTAGAGTCCCACAACAACCGCACGAAGTCGCATCAGCCAGCGCACGCAGTCGCTATATTCAACTGCCTGAAGTTGTCTGCAGTCGGATCTGACTTCACGCAGTGGTCGCCAAGCACAGTCGTCTAAGCCAGGAACTTTCCTCTGTGTAAGTTTGAACATGGAAATGGAAGCACAGACGTTAATTCTCTTAATATTATTACGGCGCTTTCTTTTAAAAAGATAATAGAAAAGCAAAATCATTAGTCCGCTTTGGTCCCCTTCAGCCACGTTCGTAACCAAATTTTCGTAACCAGTTACGAATGTGGTTTAATTTTCCATTTTCGTAACTGAAACCTCTTAGCCATGTATGGTCTCCTCGTACTTCCACATCCATCCGGCTCATTGATGCTTTTTCCAAAGTTCAAGTTCGTTTATTGCTTCATGTGGCACAGTATAGGTCTTAACAAATACCGCTTCTTCATTATACCTTAAAGTCCAAATGTCTAACTGAAACCACTTAGGGCTGATTTTTCAATAGTCAGATAAGTTTTATCTAAGGAATAAAAATGGCGGTTTGACAGCTTTGTATGAAAATTAAGTCAAACCGCCATTTTTATTCCTGATATAAAAGTTATCTGACTATTGAAAAATCAGCCCTTAGCCATGTATGGTCTCCTGGTACTTCCAGATGATATAATGCCGACATTAGTGTCACAAAAACAAAAATATGAATAAATGAATAGAGTTATTTGTCATTTTGTAAGAAAACTTATCGGTTACTTCTCGATCAACATAAAACATAAATTTATATCTCCATTAACTTAAATCATGAACGGTGCAATTATTTCTAGACAGTGACCGACACTTATTTCTTTTGCCTTTAAGTTTTCCACAGCTTCATTAATTTCACTATCAATTAGTAAATAGTTTTTCTTTTTTCGTGTTGCCCTTGAGTTTCTCATTTTCATTTCTTTCACTAAAATGTCCAACACTTTAGCTATTGATGGTCTTTTTTGCCCAATAAAACGGTTTATTCGTGAGTGCCAACTTTCCAGGTGATTTGTATTTCTTAAGTCTTCTCCTTGGCAACACCACTTTTTGATGAATTGAGTTTCATTTAACCAAAATCGGTTGAAATAATTATTAAAACGTGCTACCTTCTCAGTTTGAGGCGATTTTTTTATTATATATATGTAGCCAGAAGTTATATATTTCATAGGCAAACGAGCCAAACCAGCACATCGCGCAACATGTCTCCTCTAAAATCTCAATTCAATTATACGCACTGCTCCCTGACAAGACGGTAAAACACGGACACGAGACGAGGTTAGTTACTATAATACGGGATCAACTAATACAAACTTTAAATGCGACTTCGAAAAAGGACAGAGGAAGGCTGTAAAGAAAACTTTTCCTGACGCTGTTGTATATTGATGCTACTTTCAGGCAAAACAAATGATGATATTTGCGAAAATGAAAAGGGGCGATATATTGTCCGTTTATGTGCGAGTCTTCCTTTTTTTCTTCCATTTTGGGTACTAAGACATTTAGACTTTAAGGTATAATGAAGAAGCGGTATTTGATATAAAGCCTCAATTGAGCCGGATGGATGTGGAAGTACCAGGAGACCATACATGGCTAAGAGGTTTCAGTTACGAAAATGGAAAATTAATCCACATTAGTAACTGGCTTGTAGCTGGTTACGAAACAGCGATAAAAAGTCCACATTCGTAACTGGTTACGAAAATTTGGTTACGAACGTGGCTGAAGGGCTTTGGTCCCTTCAGCCACGTTCGTAACCAAATTTTCGTTACGAACGTGGCTGACAAACGTGCTTTTCGCAGTGCGTATAATTGAATTGAGATTTTAGAGGAGACATGTTGCGCGATTGGCTCGTTTGCCTATGAAATATATAACTTCTGGCTACATATATATAATGAAAAATTCGCCTCAAACTGAGAAGAGCACGTTTTAATAATTATTTCAACCGATTTTGGTTAAATGAAACTCAATTCATCAAAAAGTGGTGTTGCCAAGGAGAAGACTTAAGAAATACAAATCACCTGGAAAGTTGGCACTCACGAATAAACCGTTTTATTGGGCAAAAAAGACCATCAATAGCTAAAGTGTTGGACATTTTAGTGAAAGAAATGAAAATGAGAAACTCAAGGGCAACACGAAAAAAGAAAAACTATTTACTAATTGATAGTGAAATTAATGAAGCTGTGGAAAACTTAAAGGCAAAAGAAATAAGTGTCGGTCATTGTCTAGAAATAATTGCACCGTTCATGATTTAAGTTAATGGAGATATAAATTTATGTTTTATGTTGATCGAGAAGTAACCGATAAGTTTTCTTACAAAATGACAAATAACTCTATTCATTTATTCATATTTTTGTTTTTGTGACACTAATGTCGGCATTATATCATCTGGAAGTACCAGGAGACCATACATGGCTAAGGGCTGATTTTTCAATAGTCAGATAACTTTTATCTCAGGAATAAAAATGGCGGTTTGACTTAATTTTCATACAAAGCTGTCAAACCGCCATTTTTATTCCTTAGATAAAACTTATCTGACTATTGAAAAATCAGCCCTAAGTGGTTTCAGTTAGACATTTGGACTTTAAGGTATAATGAAGAAGCGGTATTTGTTAAGACCTATACTGTGCCACATGAAGCAATAAACGAACTTGAACTTTGGAAAAAGCATCAATGAGCCGGATGGATGTGGAAGTACGAGGAGACCATACATGGCTAAGAGGTTTCAGTTACGAAAATGGAAAATTAAACCACATTCGTAACTGGCTTGTAGCTGGTTACGAAACAGCAACAAAAAGTCCACATTCGTAACTGGTTACGAAAATTTGGTTACGAACGTGGCTGAAGGGGCTAAGAGGTTTCAGTTACGAAAATGGAAAATTAAACCACATTCGTAACTGGCTTGTAGCTGGTTACGAAACAGCAACAAAAAGTCCACATTCGTAACTGGTTACGAAAATTTGGTTACGAACGTGGCTGAAGGGTACGGTTTTAGCCGCTAGTCCGTGTGGCAATTAGAATTGATTATTTAATGGCCTTATCAAAGTGCTAAAATAGTGTCACGATTTGGGCAATTCTAAGATTTGGTCACGATCACAAGTTCACAACATGCCTTGTTTTACTAGGTATAATTCTTTTGAACAGTTATGTACCAATGTTATGGCACGGATAGCCAGAGGTTGCGGGTTCGAATCCCGGCATGGGTAAAATTTTTAGCCTCTAAATAGGTTTTTAAATTTGTTCCTTAGCACGGGTTAGTGCATTAAAAATAAAAATAGTATAATCAATACGAGTATTACCCAGCTACAATCGGAATAAATTTACGCCAAGCATGCGTCGGGCATTATACTTGATACCGTATTTTATATTATTAGGTAACGGCGGTGTAGCCGTTACCTAATAATCAACGAGATCCATTGAATAAGACAAATAGTTGTAAAATATATTTATTTGTATCTACAAGCAGGTATATTATGCATGATCAATTATTGAATGAATATGATATCAAGAGTTAACAATTTAATATACAATATTTATACATATTATATGTACTGAAAGAATCAGCAGTGGCTGGTTTGTTTCTGCTCCTGTTAGCCAATACATTTCTCGAAAATTCATCGCGTTTATGGATACTACTTTCAACTGCTAAAAGTAGACCAAAACGAACAAATAGTTTATTCAACACTTTAATGTTCAACATGAATTCCATGCCGACTTGATACACAAACTTCACACAGAAAGAAAAAAACGGTCAAACGTTATTTATGAACAACTAAGCCATTCAGACCTTGCCTCGATTCAGCAATTTCTATGTCTATAATATAGGCCCTGGATATTATTTAAATCAATAAAACGTTTGCTGACCCTGAAAACGTCTTGCCACATTAATCGGCCTACAACATATTCTCAGTCCCACCAACTTTACACCAAATCATACAAATCGGTGAAGCCGTGAAGGCGTTGCGGAAGGTTCGATGATAAACAGCGAAACGAGGTTTTTTTACATCAGAATATAGGTACCTAGGTATAGGCCCTATCTATTATTTTACTATTCCTACGTGAAGTTTGTTTATTATTAATTTCCCGCTTATTAGCTATTACGGCCACTCCTAGTGACATTGTCTACGTACACAAGGCAGCGCAAAGATAAAACGATGTCATACAACGTCCCATCCCCATCATGGAGCAGTTACCTCGTTGTTCCCCCTACCTCTAACCAGAAGATTAGTTTAAACTGGGATGTAGACAGGAATGTTCCTATCTACATCCCATTCAAGCATGGAAATGTTTGATCAGCTAGTGTGGTTTAGCACGCCATGCGCCATCGCCACCATAAATAAGGCTACAATATTTGCTATTAACCAGTATTTAAATATAAAGAAATATACATCATTTCACATCTAGTAACACAATACATGATTATTTTGACACATTTCTAGGAGGTATACTCAATTGGACATTGGACGCTCAATGCTAAAGTAGGTAGGAAGATTTTGAAACTTGGTGGGTTAACAAAAAGCTCTACGAGCCTTATATACGTATATATGCCCTATAAGGTGCAATCGGTAAAGTGCCTAACTAAATAGTGATAAAATGCAGATAACTTGACTTTACAATACGACTGCTGCAGTCGTGTTGTAAAGTCATCTGTTATACTGCAAGCAGTGGTCACAGAGCGCGCATGTGATAAATTTTCGAGATTCGAACAAATTGCTAGAGTGCGTCTCCAGATATCAGACTGATCATGATTGATTACAAAAAAATATTTTGTTCTTAACATCAAACATTCTTATCTGGACACGAATCCAGTTATTTCAGTTACATAAAATACGACAGATATTATTTACTGTCGTTTACAACAGCATGTCAAACTTTTCATGCACACACCTTATCAGTTACATTACGTGCTCCTGCAATGCAAATTTAAACGGTCGAGCCATCGGCGGATAGCTCATTTTGCAATGCAAAAGATGCTTAACAGAGACCAGAGCTTGGCTCTTATATTGCACAACTATATGTATTTGTGATATAGTAGTACCTATTTACATATTAAACGTGATGTCCATTACTCAGCTAGGGCTGCTCCAACTATTTAGTGACAAACCATAGATTTAGTGACAAACCACATTCGTTCGTGAAACTTCATAAAAAAACGAAATATATGCAGTTTTAATCAATGGCATGCTGTCTTCCTCTATAGAGAAAAGAGCGATTTTCAAAATTGGGAGGTAATTACGATTTATAGAAATTTACAGGTGGTCCGTTCTAAACTATCAGCGTTTTGCAGTATGAGTTGGTAAACTCTGTTGTAACTGGTCAGGCCACGTTGATCGCGTTCATGCCTTCGCGCAACCGCTCGAAGAGGCTCTGGTCACTGTCGTACGACAGCTGAAACAATACAGAAATACATAATTACATCAAGATTATTGATAGGATGCCAATTTCAGCTTTCATGTCTGATATATAGGATAAAACTTCCCAAAATGTGTTTAATTCACCTTTGATTTTTGGCGTATTAAATGCATAAAACCTTTATATTTAATGCTAATTTCGACCAAATGTTTTAATGTGTGTTTTGTGTATGAATGAAGTATTATCTTATTGATTTTTGTTTATTATGTAAAACTATCGGCTAATAATAACTAGGAAGAAATCAAGGAAGAGCTTAGTGAGTTTTCTTACTAACTGTGCGCGACTGACTCGCTGGCTAATAAGACACATAAATCTAAACAATGTAGGATAGACTTAGTTACTCGAATTAGATATGATATTCAACCATATGCTGTACGTGCAAGGTTAGTCCTTCAAGTGCCAAAAATACTGCAGCAATTGCCTCATTCGCTAACAACTCGAAGTACACCCGTAGAATAGCATGAATATGGTTAGTAAGATAATCTATATTTCTTATTTCTCCTACATCTTTGAAGAGCAAAATCTATTTAAAGATTAACTAACCTCTAACTAGCGACGTACCTAGGTAAATTATTATGTAGCATGAAGTTCAGTTCAGTTACAGGACAATATTCCGAATTTGCTGATGACGTTTGAACTAGTAATAAGGGGTGTGGTCGAGTGGGTGCGTTGAGCGCGCCATAGCGCCTATTTTCGAAGACTAGGAAGAGTATTGAATGACTGACCGACTGACCAACCGACCAGCCCATTATTTATTTTTCTTTATTGTCTAATGCTCTTTTTTGTAAGAGAGCATTTTCGAATTAATTTTAAAAGCTTAGCTTGTTTGTTGTGCAGTTACTTGTTCAAGACACTTTTCATCCCTAGGGATCAAAGAGCAATGTTGGTTACTAGGATTACGACTAAACTAGCTCTTTTTGAATAGATGTGATAAAGTGTGTCTTTACCTCATCGTCGCTATCGCTCTCCTCGTCCGAGCTATCCCGGTGGGAATCGAAGGCGGCGGCGGCGGCAGTCCGGGCGGCCAGCCGGCGCGGCGTCCGGCCGGCGTAGTCGCGCGCGGTCGGCGTCGCACCGCTCGCTAGCAGCAGCCGCGCCAGCGCCGCGTCGCCGCGCGCTGCCGCCAGGTGCAGCGGAGTGCGCCCGCTCAGGTTCTCCTGGGAAGGCGAGATACCGACATCAGACCATAGAATATTATTTTTCATTTCTCATACTCGGAAAGTAGTGTTGTTTTGATCTGATTATTGGGTGGAAAATGCTGCTTCCCTCCATAGGGAGGGAAAAACTCATACATACAAATTACTTCCCACTTAAGGGCGGGAATGAACTTTAAAAATAGACCTACTGTCAGCTGTAAAGAGTTTTTGTAAGGAATAGGCTTTAAAAAAAACTAATTAAAAAAAATGCTGCGGCCATGTGAGTTTCTAAACAGCCAGTGTGAACTTAGCGCAAACTTTCTTTTTCAATAGTCAGATAACTTTTATCTGAGGAATAAAAATGGCGGTTTGACAGCTTATGTTTTTATTCTTTTTTTATTCCTCATAAATAACTCATTTTTATTCCTCAGATAAAAGTTATCTGACTATTGAAAAATCAGCCCTAAGCAGAATAAGCCGTAACAATTACGAGGTGAGTTCCATATTAAAAATTTACTAATCTTTTATAGTATCTGTGACGGAATTAAAAAAAAATAGGTAATAATCGTGTAAAAATCTTATATGCTTAGATTTGAATATTTAAAATGAGTTTTTATTTTCCTCATTTTCGAAATGAAAAGAGTGAAAAAGAGTGAAAATTCGAAGTGTTAACACGGGTAATCAATTCCTACTATCTATTTCGAAAAATTCCGTCACAGATACATGTAACAGATTAGTATCAAGCCAATAAATGTCGACTATTTAAATTTTAAATATGGAACTCACCGCGTAATTGTTGCGGCTTATTCCGCTCAAAGAAGTTTGCGCTAAGTTCACACTGACTGTTTAGAAACTCACATGGCCGCAGCATTTTTTAGGAAAATAAATACTCTTTTTTAAAAACCTATTTAGAGGCTAAAAATTTCACCCATGCCGGGATTCGAACCCGCAACCTCTGGCTATCCGTACTGGTACGGATAGCCAGAGGTTGCGGGTTCGAATCCCGGCATGGGTGAAATTTTTAGCCTCTAAATAGGTTTTTAAATTTGTTCCTTAGCACGGGTTAGTGCATTAAAAATAAAAATAGTGTAAAAATAAATACTCATTTTTAACATTCAAATCTTAGCATAAAAGATATGCTAAGATTTGAATGTTAAAAATGAGTTTTTATAGTCCTCATTTTCGAAATGAAAAGAGTGAAAATTCGAAGTGTGTTTAACACGGGTAAAAGAATCAATTCCTACTCGGACTATAGCCGAGTCTAAATTCCTCGAGAATTGATCCTTTCGACCCTCGGTTAACAATCTACTATTTCTTTAAAAAAAACCGTAAGCGTATGTAATTAAAGGTGCGTGCGAAAAATATAAGCATCATTTCTTTCTTCTTTTAATACGCACAGTGTCAGCGCAGACATAAAATTCATGTAATCTTCCATGACTATTCTGTAAGGAACGGGGGCACGTGAGTTTCCCACAAGGGAATAACTATTGTGGTCACTTACGAATCATACAATTCATAACTATTTGGATGAAGATCAAGATTAACTTTTCGAGATAGGTAATATAGAAAGCTAAGATTCGCTAAAATGCAGACCTTTTTTATAGTTGCAGCAATGCTACAAATTTAGACACCTGTCAGTTGGAGATAAAGGCGCGTTAGTGCGAATGAATATTTGGAATTTGGGCGAAAATATCTTTGAGAGAAACATTTTCTTTTATTTTTATTGTATTAAGTATTAAAGCTGTTGGTTTTCCATGTATTAATTATTGAATCAATTAATTTGCCCGACCCTCTCCCGAAAATATTTTTGCGCAAATTCAGACGCGCTGGTGCGCCTTTTATCTACAACTGCCGGGTGACTAATTAAAAATAAAATGAGATTGTAGATTTTCGGGCATTACACATCATCACGGAACAATTTATGAAGTTACTTACTTCTTATTATATGGATCTAAACTAAACATACATAATGTTGCCTGCAACAGACATGTTATAAGTATTTTTATGGAAGATATCCTAGAATTAAAATGATCAAAGCGTTCATTGCGACATAATTTTATTGGTGGTATAGGTTCAGAGCTAAGTAAGAGTTTTTCTCTAGTTTGTTTTTATAAATAAACAGAATACGAAATATTATGCCCCTAAAAAGTCGCAATTTGTTTAATCATCCATTTTAAGTTCAATACTGATTCAATATAATTGCACATGGTCTTTACCTTAAGTCGTGTAGGGAAAGCCTATGCGCAATTTAGATTTACAGTGTGTTTTCCGGTCATTCTACGAATGCCAATGACGTTTTTGTTTAGATTTACATGTAGAGTTATGTTTTTGAGTTACGATCTATGAGAAATACAGTAATAGCTCCACCGAATTCAGGTAAAAATTACTTTCTAAATAATAATCACCACTCATCTTACTATTTATTATAATTGCGAAACTTTTAATGGATGTTACTCAATCAGTTACTCTGCAAAAAAAAAATCAAGTTGACGAAGTAGAGGGCAACAGCTATTAAAAACATAATTGTTATCGACGGATGTTAAAAACTGCTAAAGCATAAATAGTCCGTAATCTTAAACAGTTCCGGAAAAATTGATCACACAAAAAAGTTACTAAAAATAAATAGAAATAAAACATAATAGTTATTGCCGGTGAAGTGATCCAACGAAGGCTAACTTACTCGTAGTAACAGTTTATGTCTGTATTTACCAACCAAATACTGTCCTCCTAACTAGGAAACGCGTACTTTAAGTGACTCCGGAAAGTTTTAACTAGCGCTAGCGGCAAACAAAAATTGTATATACTTAGAACCATTTAAAAAAAAATGTTTAACGTATTTTTTAATTCAAAGAATTCGTAGAACGTAAAACATAGTGCCAATAAAGTAGGATTAATCAATTTCAGCTAAGAAACAATCATGATTCTACCGCTATATATGTGAACCGTGACTTTCCGTGGGAATTCTAAGTCTTGGAATATTTTTCCTCGTGGTTTTCCCGTAAATTATTTATTCCTTGTATAAGGCGCACAAATTGCCGATTTCGCGATATGAACATTTCGCTAAATTGGCATTTCGAGAAAAACTGAAATGCTCTCTAAATTATTTGAGAACTTGAATTGGTCTTTTTGACTACTTTGTGAACTCGACATTCTGGAATATTATTGATTAGTTGAATATTTTTTTATTATACTATTTTTATTTTTAATGCACTAACCCGTGCTAAGGAACAAATTTAAAAACCTATTTAGAGGCTAAAAATTTCACCCATGCCGGGATTCGAACCCGCAACCTCTGGCTATCCGTGCCAGCGCTCTACCAATTGAGCCAATGGGCGACTCACGGCATCAGCGAAATTTCGAACCTCTTTACACTATTCTCTGTATTACGTACAGGCAGCGACATCTGACTTAAGCAAATTGCATTACTTACAGCCCCGACTACCTACTTTGCAGTAAGGTTTAACATCGGAACGATATCACTGTACCCACATGATTATACTATTTTTATTTTTAATGCACTAACCCGTGCTAAGGAACAAATTTAAAAACCTATTTAGAGGCTAAAAATTTCACCCATGCCGGGATTCGAACCCGCAACCTCTGGCTATCCGTGCCAGCGCTCTACCAATTGAGCCAATGGGCGACTCACGGCATCAGCGAAATTTCGAACCTCTTTACACTATTCTCTGTATTACGTACAGGCAGCGACATCTGACTTAAGCAAATTGCATTACTTACAGCCCCGACTACCTACTTTGCAGTAAGGTTTAACATCGGAACGATATCACTGTACCCACATGATTATACTATTTTTATTTTTAATGCACTAACCCGTATAATCATGTAAATAGTATAATCATGTGGGTACAGTGATATCGTTCCGATGTTAAACCTTACTGCAAAGTAGGTAGTCGGGGCTGTAAGTAATGCAATTTGCTTAAGTCAGATGTCGCTGCCTGTACGTAATACAGACAATAGTGTAAAGAGGTTCGAAATTTCGCTGATGCCGTGAGTCGCCCATTGGCTCAATTGGTAGAGCGCTGGCACGGATAGCCAGAGGTTGCGGGTTCGAATCCCGGCATGGGTGAAATTTTTAGCCTCTAAATAGGTTTTTAAATTTGTTTCTTAGCACGGGTTAGTGCATTAAAAATAAAAATAGTATAATCATGTGGGTACAGTGATATCGTTCCGATGTTAAACCTTACTGCAAAGTAGGTAGTCGGGGCTGTAAGTAATGCAATTTGCTTAATTCAGATGTCGCTGCCTGTACGTAATACAGAGAATAGTGTAAAGAGGTTCGAAATTTCGCTGATGCCGTGAGTCGCCCATTGGCTCAATTGGTAGAGCGCTGGCACGGATAGCCAGAGGTTGCGGGTTCGAATCCTGGCATGGGTGAAATTTTTAGCCTCTAAATAGGTTTTTAAATATTTTTTTATTGCTCAAAAAAATATTTGTTCAAAGGCGACCTGGGAAAATATTACATATTTTGTGTAGAGGCGAGGCGAACTTCGTTTATGTTAGAGTTTGAAGCCTTTAAACCTGAGCAAACCCAAAGAAAAACTTCCATATACATTTCAAGTCTCGTCAGAAATTATTGTAAATAAAATTATGTTAAGAACTCCTAATCTAATCATGCTAAGAATGTAAAGGCTAATTAGTAATTAGTTGTTAAAAAGTTTTGCATTTAACGGGTCCAATCGCGATTATTTATTATAAGGTAAACTTAATTATCTTTCTGGATATGGTGATTGCGAATCATTAAAATATTATAAGGTATTAAGTGTATTATATAAGTATTTATTAATTTCTTTTTTAAGTGCTGTAGAATACACAAAAACAAATATCTGACAGCTGCTAACAGTAGATTAACATACTGCTAGTGTACGAGAAACCGAAGGTAATTGAACTAATTGGATACGCAATGTACATCGACTTGTTATAAAAAAACTTATTTTATAATTGTAGTTTTAGAAAGCAAGGCCCTGGGGCGCTACTACGTAAGTCTTCTGCCATAGACTACATAAAGATTGGTCCTCCACTGATGGGGTGGCCCGATTTAACCTACTTTGAACTGTGAAATACAAACATATTTTGGAATCGTCAAATAGGCTAACCCGTAAGAGTTGTCAATGATCTTGCGTTACTCTACTACCGTTTGCATCATACTAGATGAATGCCGTGCGTCACAGAGAACTGGTTTTGAGCTGTAAAGATCTATTTACATTATACCGGGTAAGGGTCGGGCGCAACTATATTATAAATCTAATAAAACACTATTTATCCGTTTACACGCTCCTTTAATGCAGTTAAAATAATACATGGAACAGGGAGACACTTTATCACAGACTATTATAGTACATTTCAGGAGTGTTTTAAAGGAATCGTGTTTTTTATGTAAAACCGTTAGATTAGAGACTACTCAGCGAAGCCCAGCCCGACAGCAAAGCAAATTAATCTAGTCTTGTGTCCAACCTATGTACACAGAATTGTAAGATCGATACCGTTTGGCTATGCATGACCCGGGCTCAGTGTAATGTGAATAAACCTTAAGGAAATACGAGGTAAGTGCTTGACACAACGTGTATTTACGCACGGAATTAGTTTAGTTAGAGTTTATTCAGTCGGTCTCAAAAAACCCCGCCCTGATAACAATATCGTCGCTGCTGTTTGGGGAAAACCTCTTGTTTACATCGCTGTTTTTACCCAACAAACACAGAATGTCTGCAGAATGGCAATAAAGAGAAATAACAAAACGAAAGCAGTGTTCGATAAGTACAGTCGATCAACATTTACAAATTAACCACAAAATCACCCATAAAATAAGAAGAGTGCACGCGTGCATCCGCGCAAGGGCGTCCGTTTCCATGTAATTTATTCATCGCCTATTCCAACCACCATTTCATGAATAATTTAAGTATTTTGATAACCGGCGTTATTAACATAATGAAATACGTACAATAATTGAAATCACCTATTCTCTAAAGATCTTTGTAACAGACTATTTAAACGCCACTGAAGAGGTGTTGGTTAAGGTCTACTTACCCGTAAGTTAATATCAGCTCCGTAGTGGACAAGCGTCTGTACCGCGGCGAGGTGTCCTGCCGCAGCCGCCAGGTGAGTACAGGTCTGACCTGGAACGAGAGATGCAGCCACATTACTACTGTAACAACCTTCACGACTCTGTTACTGCGCCAAATGCAAGTCCGTACTAATTTTATAGGTAGGTACTCAAACATTATAATAAATACACTGACCTGCAAAACTAAGTACTACAGTTACAATTTTGTTTTATTCTGACCTATCCAAAAAATTTAGTATTATTCTGCCGTGTCTTAAAAAAAGGTTACCTACTATGGAGTTAAACTCTTTTTAGAGTGCTTTTTATTTCGAAAGTACTCGTATACCCTGTGCACTTAAAAAGTTATTGTAATTTTAAAAGTACTTAGTTTTCCAGGCCTATGTTTGGCATTCGAGTCTCGCTATTTTTACAGACCTTTTCCCGAACTTTAAAAACAACGTAGTTTAACATAAGACGATATTGAATGCCAAATTACAGGCCTAGCCTAGTGTGAGGATAACATTACTCTATCGTTCTTTCAGTTAGTACTAATGCCTAAACTAATATGTGTATTTTTTTTTGGTATACTAAGGGCCTGTTTCTGAATTGAGAATTCGTTAAGTAAATAGTTAACTGCATTGCTGTCTCTTCGAATTTTCCAGGAAAGAGTGTGACAGAACGTTACTTAAGTATTTACTTAAGGAAATTCTCAATATCGAAACTGGCCCTAAACAATTTTTGATTTCGGTTTGTTTTTTCAGTTTCATAGTTCTAGGTCAAGGGCAAGCATCCCTATAAATTTCGATTACCCTGAGTGTCGAAATATATGTATTTTGCGAGATAAACGGCCGTAACTTTTTGTTGCGCTAACGTATAAGTTTGTTTTTTTCACAACTTCAAGGGGCTGTAGATCTGAGTGTATGGTTTTAATTTCAACTCGACACCTCCACGCCTTTTGGAAATAAAGTATCTTGACAGACAGGGGACATCAAAGTGATCCTGTAAGGGTTCCGTTTTTCTTTTTGAAGTAGGAAACCACAAAAAGAACTACTTTGACACGTTGTTAACAAGTGTTTTTAATAGGCACTTTACTAATCACCTAGATAAGCCCTACACGGTAAACCCCGGTAGATGGTAGCAAGTAATTTTTGTATTTGATGAGACATTTTAGAAAGTCAATGGGTTAAAGTCGGGCTTTAAAATAACGTAAATAAAAATAGAATGACGGCAAAGACGATTATTTACAATTTTAGTAACCTAAAATTAGAGAATTTGGCGTGATGCCCACAATGCCATTCGTACTAAAGGAACGTCTACAAATAAACATAAAGCTAGACCACGATAGGGATGTTTAATAATACATTTTAGAATCCTAGTTTGAGTGATTGCAGCAGCCCCGTTTGCGTAAGCTGTTTAATCTGCGGTAGTATTATCCATGGACAATCAAAACACATTGTACAAATAATAAATACCAACTAAAGGCAAAATGTTTTTATATGAAGATGTGATGTCTGAAAGTTGTTTGAAAATGTCAGTCTTTGAGTACCTACAAGACAATGGACTTACTGATAAACATTGTTTGCCCTTTGTGTCTCTTTCCATAAAACGTTTTATTGAAATAAAGTTAAATAAATATGAAAGCAATCCTATATGTAAGCAAAAAAATCTTTTGCTTTTAATCAAAAGCACTAAATTTTTTTCCATATAAGTACTTAGATTAGTCAAGCCAGGTCAAGCTGCAAGAATGTATGAAAAGGGAAAAAAAATAGAATTTACATTACGGGAGCTGTTACGTCTCTCAAGCTAATAAAAACTGGAGTAAGAATATGTACTAACACTAGAATAAGACCGCTAACAACTTTATACGAATTTTATATTTGAAATAACTGAATAGATTTGAATTAAGTTTTTTTAATAAAGAAAAGTTGTTTTTAAAATCAAATCAAATTTGATACAAACATAAATAATTGATAAGAAAAACATGATTGTCTTGAATGACCGTAATTTGTCAAAAGTAAACTCATTTTATTACAATATTTAACAATGGTAGAATGTGCGAGGGAGACAGCATCAGGTGTGGTGAAGTCTTAACTTTTACTCCTAAGAAGTGATTTAACGATATTGAACGATTGCTTTTAAGGTATTCAATAACACGTTTATAAAAATTTAAAGACAGTTAAAACTATCAAACGTTCATTGGCTCTACAGTAAATAGTTGACCTAACATAAGCAAAAACGATAACAAGCCCATCAAGAACCAACTTGTCAAGAACGCAAACCAGTAAGAACGTTAAAATATCTGTGAATGGCAAAAATCAGGTATTTTTGGACGGATATTTTTAGAACGCAAAAAGAGACCGAGCAAGATTCCTTCGGTACATTAGTCGACGAGCTCGCTATTTATGCGTGGCTCCGTGTATGTCTCTTTTGGTTCCTTGGCAGGCGCGCAACTACCAAGCAAACGTAGGTAACCAAGCCAACAACTAGTGCAGATAAGGAACGGTGCTCTCTTGTCTCTATCAAACGACGTATCAACGAGCGAGAGGCAAAATACATGCCAGTCACTTGCTCAGGGCTAGGGCTTGTGAGATTTTATCAATTTTTAGTATTCGAATATTTCGTACCTACCTATATTACTATGGTAATGATTATGGTAGACTTTTACATCGTTAAAATATTTAAATATAAAAAAAAAACAAAAAACCTTGGCTTTTATGAAATCGTTGCAAAGATGCCATAACAAATATTTGACTTGAATTTGACGAGTGTCAGAAGATAAGTAATTAACAAGCTTGTTGGCTCTTGAATTTTGTCCACATCGCAGGAGCTAGCGATGAAAATTGTTGGTATGTACATACAAATTTATTCGAAAAATTCGAATGCGAAAGTCCCAAATATTCGAATAGTAAAAGAGGGGACTGTTCGATACTTACGGCATAGTCTTTAGAGAGTGGTTGTGTGACGTTGTCTATTGATAGTGGAACGGTGCCAGCGGCGGCGGCGGCGGCCCCGATGGGGTTTTCCCAACGATGCGCGTGTCGTTGCGCACGCGCACTTTATACCGCACCAAAAATGGAATTCCATAAGCGCCCACGCCCCAAAAGATTTTTCACAAAAATTGTGAAAATTTTAAGACAAACATTGATCATTTGAACTGTCATCATGTTTTCACGCGTTATTCGTAGACTTTAGCCGCTATTGTTTCCTTCTGGAAATCTTAACCAAGATAACAACATATCACGTATCATGCAGGCATGAAAATAACGATAACGCTTTTGTCCAAGTTTGCAGTTTCTAATTAACAAAAATATCTAAGTAGGTGCTCAGATTGGGTGAATTTCACATTTCAGATATTACTGTCCACGAAACGCGAATTGAAGCTGTGTTGCGAGTATGCCATTGAAAAACCCGGGCGAGGGACGGAAAAACCAACGTTCTTTATATTATACTCGTACCTACAGACAGAAGTTCGGCTTAAGCTAGTTTTTAATAATATAATTATGCCACACCTGGCAATAAAGTGGCTTTTTCCGCACGCTGCGCGTACGGAAAATGACCGCTTTCTGGCCAAGTGTAGACATAAAAAGATGTATACACACAACACGGGAGGTAATAAAGAAAGCTCTCGATCGCATATTTACGTCCCTCGCTTGCAGCTCGGGCCGCAAACTTCTGCGATCTCGGCCTTTCTTTGTATTACCACCCTAGTTGTGTAATGTACTATTATTAAATATGCAATACAGATTTGTTTTGAATTGGTGTAACACAAAATTGGAAATACTATGAAGGTCAAGAAGTTGATATCAGTTGAATTACTTAATGAGTTGTTTTATACACAACATAGGCCAAAGCTGAATAAAATTAAATACATCTGTACTCCCCATTTCCCTTAGATACCGACTTCGATAATATACATCAAAGTAGGTACTACATATAAATAATAATCCCCTTTAAATTTTTGTAAACTCCGTAAACCCCCCTTTACGGAAGGGGATTTACGGATCTATCTGTCAAGGATGTTGCGAAGATTTAGAACTGCCTTCTGTCTAGTGTCAGTAAGCTTCACCTACTGCCTCAGGTAGATAAACTATAGCGTCGATTGTAATAAGGAAGGAAAATGAAAATTCCAAGCAAATTTAACAGAAACTGATAACAACAGGTAGCGGAAAACCCCCAGGGTCTCAGCATACCTTGCTTCGAGTATCGCTCACTCGCTTACCTTCCTTTATTACGTAAACTAAAAAGCCAACATGCGGGGACGAACCGGAATAGTACGACCACAGATCTGTCCCTGGCAAAAATATAAACCAGAGATGATTTGATGGCACGCGCGGGATCTTAAATAGGTGACATTACTATTAAGTTCAAGATGGTGTGAGAAAATAAAGTTTTCTCGCCGCATTCTTCTCCACTAAACACTCGTCTTAAAGACAGCCCACATGTTACACTGACTGACTAGGTAAACATATCGAAAAAAGTTTAAACGTTATTAGGCATTCGGCACATACAGAGGACGTGGGACGAGAGCGCGAAGAAGAAGCGGCGAATTTTGTATAAATTCACTTTACAGGTACAAAATTTTGTTGGACATAGCCCACATAGACAAGATGGAGCGAGGACGCGAACTCTATACAACGCTTCCCGCGCGTCTTTTTGGCGCCCTAGCACACGTCCCTCCTACGTGCTTCACGCCTTAACCCAGGTCTCAAATACCCAATCATACAACAATTCGTTATGGTAAAAACCGCAAACATTTTGGAATCGCTTTGTTTCGTAGTAAAGTTATTAGTAATAAAGCATAACCAATTTTGTAGGTGTCAAGGGAAATACGCTGTGCAAATGAACAGGATAGTCATCATGGGTCCGGAAGCCGGTGCTCCCGTCGCAATTCGGAGAAGTTTCGCACGGTAACAGCTACAAGTTCAACCGAGAGCGTCTGTTTATTGTGTGAAAAAATGACTGGGAATTCCGCTGGCTGTTCGTTGGTTTCTGTTGTGCTTGGCAACTTTCTCGACAGGCGGGTTTAACCCAACATGGATCTGACGAACCGTTTTACGAAGAGCGGTCGTAGCGGCGCCGGTTTAGTCTGCGGTCATGGGTTTTTTTTATTCATTGGGAATACTTGTTTACGTATTAGGACTAATTAGAAGTGACTATGAGGTTTTCCGACTTCTTCCACGTGAGTTACAGAGTAATATTAATACATTAACATTGACGGTCTTCGAACTAAAACTTTCGTAAGTACTAAACATTATCAACAGTTGATAATGTGTAGTGCTTTTACTAGAATTCTGAATTAAAGTTACTTAATTCAGGATTCAAGTAAGTCCGGAATATAAAAAAAACCCAACTTCTTGAATGCAGTTGGTATATAATATAACTCTCTTCAAATACAGTTGGTATATTTCCCCTCACCGCAGATTATATTTATCTCATACTTATGCATTTGAGGAGTTTTTTAGAGAGATTGTATTGTATTTTGTATGAACATTTTATAAGCACGACAACTCTGCGTATGACCAATTTGTGCATACATAGCAATAAATTCTGCACTTTGATTTATCTTAACCTAGGTTAAATACTTGTGTGGCGTTACATCGGAAGAAATAAAGTTAGTATAGAAAGTGGGGGCCGGCCAGTGAAAAGTAATACGGATGCTACAGAAAGCATTCACGAAAATTCATTAAGTTTATAAGAAAAACCCTTGTTCTTGGTAATCAATGGTCATTCATACATTGAATAATTCCTGTCTTACTTCTTTTATGCCCGTTTTCACCAACCAACCCATAAGCTCCCCATAACTAGGTAACCCTTTTCTTAAGTGACCCCCTAAAGTACTCCCTAACTTAAATTCAGTTTCACCAACAGAAGTGACACCTAACTAGGTATCCCATAGTTAAGTTACAGTTTTGTCTATGGTCTAGTGTTGTGATATTGGTTCAATTTACCGGTAAATTTTATTAATGAGTTTTACGGACTTTTACTCAATTTAATAGAAATAAAACAGTGCCCTAAGCTTTAGTATGTTTTGTTTCGTAATAAATATAACAATTTTCTTTCAAATTAGGTAAAACATCAATTTTATGGCTGTAAGAGATGACAAATTGACACTCATAAAAAAAACTCGAGTGACATCTATGTTTGACACTATCTACAATCGGTTTGATTTGTTTATTTCGCGTGGTGGTTTCTACATAATAATGTCAGAAAAGCGTAAACGTGGACAAAACTTTTCTTTCCTGGACAAAGAAAAGTTAATAACTTTGCTACAACAGTGCAAGGATACCATATTAAACAAAAAAACCGATGGAACTACGAATGAAGCCAAAACGGCGGCTTGGACGAAGTTAACTGACGACTTCAACAGTACTAGCAATGTTCACAGGCAAGTTTACTTCTAAATATTTCATACTAAGTAAGCGGTGATATCCCAATCGGTATAATAGATTGGCCATGTACGTGAGGTCTTGGGCGGTCGCAAGACAAGCACCACTCTCGTGGTAATTTAAGCTTGACGTTTCTCAATCTCTCCTTGCCTTGTTTTGAAAAGGTTTTTTTACACATAATTATTTTATATCATGTTTCTATCTTCCAGAACTAAAGATTCCCTAATAAAACTGTGGGAGAAAATAAAAAGTGAGGCAAAAACATATAAGGCACAAAATAGATTAAGCTTAACGGGGACAGGAGGTGGACCTTCTACTTCTAAATATGACCCAATTTTGGAAAAAGTGTGCGTTATACTTGGTCGTGGTTGCACAGGAATTAAGGGTGTAAACGACAGCGATGCTGACGTTGTAGTCGAGTCATCAGAGGACTCTCAGATCTCGGAAACGATCCAGCTAACACTTCCTGTGTCTTCAGATTTAAACTTTGAAACCGATGTGAGTACCTACCTGAACTACTACTCTACTGATCAACGCGTAATGTGTAGTTAGAACTTTTCTATTATGATTCAGAACCTAATCAAGTACTTTTATATTTCAGATTGATCAAGGGACTCCAATAGAAATTGATTTGGACTTGGATTCAGAGCAGTCAAAGAAGCCTAAAATGAGTGGCATAATCAGTGCAGACCATGTAAGTATTTTCATCCTATAATATTGTAACTAATGAAGTAAATTTAATAATACACATAATAAACATAATGTAATTATGTTTCTATATTTTCAGTTGACGGAGACTGTAAATCTTAAAACCCCTCTGTGGGCAAGAAGACGCCGTCCTCAAATTCATCAAAATGAAAGAACTGAGGCATATACAGAGCTGGTGTCTAGTTACAAAAATGTCAATTCGCGGAAGCTAAATGCAGAGGAACTAAAGTTACAGTTGCTCAATGAGGAAATTAATTTTAAGAGACAGCTGTATAAATACCAACTTGAAGGTGCAATGAAGGATGTCCAACTAAAAAATATCGAATTGGAAATAAAACAAGCAGTACTTTCACAACTAAGAGGTACCTTTATTTAATACAAGTGCTAAAAAACATTTTAATAAGAATATCAAATCACAACTAATTCTGGGTATAAATAATTGACAATCACTTTTTCAAATCATGTTTGCAAAATATTCTGTGATTTGATGTCTTCTTAATCCATAAGCTTGATCACTATTGTTATAGGGCATAGTATTTATCTGACCATTATTTATCAGTAGTTCTAAATTGGGTACTAAATTCTCATTGAGTGGTTCCGGATCTCTTCGTAATATGCATATGTTATGCAGTATGCAGCATGCCAGTATAACATTAACTGCAGTTTCCAACTTCAATCGGATTCCCACAGCCAAGACTGGAAATCTTCTTTTCAAAACACCATACTGTCTTTCCACCACATTCCTAGTCTTTATATGAGCTTCATTATATTTCTGTTGGGCTGGTGTAGATGGATTTAAGTATGGTGTTAATAGATGAGACTGAAAACAATTTATATTAATTTATTGTTTATTTTATTTTCAGGTGGAAGTGGAGCTTCGCAGAGGCAAGATGAAGCTCCACAGAACAAATATTAACTAATGGTATAAAGTTAAAATAAGTTGCTTGTTATTTCTATATAATTTTAATATAATGTTATTGAACAAAACTTAATGGTTATACCTTAAGTGGATATCCACTGTCACCCAATAAATACCCACTGCCATAGTAACCCCTTTCAAATTTGAAATAAAGATTGCTATTTTGATAAATAGCTGAATCATGAGTTGATCCAGGCCAACGTGCCACCACCTCTGTTATGAGTAAGTCGGCATTGCTGACAGTCTCTACATTAATTGACATGTATGATTTGCGGTTTCTAAATAATTCAGCATCATCACCACCTATAACAAATATTATTTATGAAAATATAGAAACTGCTCACTTCTGGCTAATTTAGACAGTAGATTATAAAATTTGCATTTACCTGGTGACTGAATTTTAACATGTGTACAGTCTATACAACCTCGAACATTTGGAAAACGGGCTATATTATAAAATTTTGCCATGACTTCGGTTGTTTCCTCTCTGTCCTCCGGAAATTTGATGAACTGTTGACGCAAAGATGCAATTGCTTCCGTAACTCTTTTCACTATCCTACTACATGTTGAAGTGCTGACTCCACCCATATCAGCTACTGCCAACAAATGGTTTCCGGTAGCATAAAATCTTAATGCTATCAAGAGTTGATGAATGGGTGCCACGCATTGATTTCTGTAAAAAATATACGAGAATAACTTTGCAGTTGTTTCATTATTATTTCCGTAAAGGAAATAAGTATAAACTAACACAATAAGTGGTAAATACCTAACAGTAGTTGAAACTTACTTGTTATCTTTAAATTCCAGACGAATTTCAATTTTTTCCAGTAAATATAGAACTGTTTCTTTGGATAACCTGTATCTTTTTACGAAGTCCACACTGTCGTATTTTTCAAAGTAATCCGTTCTTTCGCGATAAATGCGAGGCCGCCTTATGACTTCCGTATTTGACAATGACTCCAAGTGGTCAAGATCTTCTAAATTGTCCAGGGATTCCCACAAGTCATCCATTTCTCGATAAATATTAATAAATATAAACACACACGATATGAGACTTCGAAAACAAACGGTCACTCATCTGTCACTTATAGCTATGGGCTGAATAATCGGTCCCTTAAGTTTAGGGGTACACCTAGCGCCGTAAGTGACGGATAAATGTCGGTGAAAACGAAATAACCGTTAGGTAGCCCTTAAAAAAGGTTAGGTGGCCCCTAAAACTTAGGTGTTCTTGGTGAAAACGGGCATTAGCCTAGTAGCAGCTCGGCCCCTTGGAAAACTGTTCTAATCCCCTTCCCTGATATCAGGGCCTAGATTCTGATAAAGTATTGCAGTGGAATTGAAACTGTAAGAACGCGGCGATTTCGTTTAATCGAAATTATCTTAAAATTATCTTTTATTACGAAAAATTAAACGTATACAGGCATACATAACCTATGTCGTGTGGGTACTGACTTAGTTAATAGTAACAATAATAAAAATAAAATAGCCAGTGTTATTGTAGCCTCAAGAATGGGCGTGCACTTTTATAAAAAATGTTGATAGGCAACAATGGCAAAAAAAACACCATGTAATTGTCATTGTCCTAAAATGCATTAACAGAAACGAGACCCTGGTACTATCTCAGTAGCCTCCCCCGGCTACGCTCATGTCAAGCGGCTCGCTCTACGACGTCACAATGGGGTTTCCCAGGTATGTTCGCCGCGCTTGCGTCAGGCGATTTGTTTTATACCTCAGACTGATTGCGGCCTCTCAACGCTCGAAATAAGTATGATATATCTAACGACAAAACACATTTAAACTACATTATAAAAAGCAACAATTTAAAGACCGTTTAAAAATATTGCTACTTCGCTCTGTCAAAACATTGTTTCACTGCAATGAAATTAATAGCTTTAAAATAGATGGTAACGAAGTGTCAATGTCTAAAGGCGGTTGTTTAATTTTAACAAGAGGTTCTTATTTTCTTTCAGGTCCCGTTTCTATTACGACACATTTAGTATTATATCAAGTGGTATTGTATCAATATATTATGTACTGATATGGAGGATCCGCGTTCGTTCCCATTTGATAATTTGTCATTTTAAAGGTGAATTTAAAGGAAAAAATTTAAAGACCATTTTTTTATAGTTATTAATAAGTACTTATCTATAAAATTATACAGCACATTGGATATCATATATCTATGGGTTACATACGTATAAGATGCGAAAACTCGCGATATACATGATATATAATTTAGGATAACAAGCAAATATATAACCTGTAAAAAGCACCCGGAGAAACTTAGGAATGGTACACATCAGAATGGCAATAAACAATACACACAACGTAATCACGACAAGCCTGACGTCACGCCGACCTTGGCTTGCGAGTACTCGTGGCAAGCGAAGTCTTTTTGATAAGCAACCAATCTTTACAATTTACAAAAGAGGGAAACCAGCTCATCGCTCGTTCCCACGCGGATCCTAGTGCAATTCCGCATCTATTCTTCAGAGTCACGCGATTCTCTATGATACTAAGGCATGTGTTACGTTAGCCATGTTGTAACTTTGACGCGGAAGGCAAACCGCATTTTCAGATTCATAGCATATTATCTTGGATTATTACAGATCTGTTTTATCTATTAGATTCCCTAATATACTCGATATTTTTTTAATCTCATGATTAGTTGTAATTAACCTGATACCAGCTACCCCTACGTGTTACATAATGTCTATTAACTAGGTAGCAAAATCAACAATAATGTAATAACTGTGCAACTATGATATCCATAGTTACCTACATCTCAATAAGTTCTTTAATTTAATTTTAAGATTTTATATTAATTCTGATTTGTTACGGTGTCCATCATTCATATAAATAATATTGTGTGAGGGATGAATGGATGGAGTACACCTGTTAAGAACGGAGTACAAGATGGTGATACTACTTTTAAATAGCACCATTTAACCAATGAAGTATTTGTATTGCTAAAAACACAATTCCTTAAAACATTCCAAAAACGCTGACTAAAATAGCCTGTGGTGGAAATTTTACAAGGACAAGACGTATCCACAGATTAAATTTTTGGTCGAAATAATTTTATAAATAATATGTTATGTAACCGTCTTAATTTATTTAACCAATCTTTTTTTACTTTGTCATAAGGTTGTTAATGTGAGTCATATGCATATGCAGCACCAACGCCACGAAAATGGGAGTTGAAGTAGATGCCGTGACCGAAATCAGTGGGAAGTATCATTATCTATTGGAATAATATTTTAATTCTTATTGACCAGGGACAGTAAATATTTGCATTACATATATCTATTATGATTATTTACCATCAATGGTCAATACATAACTAAAGATAGGAAAAATTGGTGGTTGGGGTAGATTAACTATGTCTCTGTATAAATTTTATTAATTTTAAAAATTATCCAATGAACCATAATTTATGAAAAATTGGGTTAATTTGCTATTATAAAACATCAGGTGCCTCACCTTCATAATTTTTCTCATTGAGTGTTGCAGCTAGCCTCCTTGTCAGTCTCTCTGGCACAGGCGAGAGCAGTGCTTGCAAACATTCTGTGTTTCCAGCGGCAGCTGCAATGTGTAGGGGAGTATCTCCGGCCAAGTCCCGCAGGCCCATTGTGGCACCAGCTAGGACTAACATCCTCGTCACCACACTGTGACCGCTATGAGCTGCTAAGTGTAATGCCGACTGACCAAAGTCATTAGGCACATCCAACCACCCTTTGTCTGGACTCACTCTTATTAATGTGCCCACCGATTTGTTGCACCCATGTACTGCTGCGATGTGTAATTGTCTGCAGAAAAAACAAATTACTCTGTAAGATGAATGAATGTAATGCAGAACTTATTGCTAAGTAGACTACAATAAACATCATATGCACCTTTGCACCTGCCGGTTGGGATGTGTAAAGGCTAAGTCATTTGCAATGTATCAGTCAGTATAATAGAAAATAAAAAAATTATTACTTCCGCACCAAAAAATCAATTGTCCTGGTCCAAAACCAGGCAAAGATATCACAAAATTAATACATCCAGACTGAGGCATTTTATACAAATCAAGAATGGCAGGAACAGCCCATAGCTCATGCTTGTGACCTAGTGATAGCAATCAAAAACTTGGTTTAAGCAACAGCAGACGCGGTCAGGTCCTGGATGGGTGACCATTCTGTGACCACAGCTAGTGGCATTTTTTCGAGCGCTTCCATGCTTTGCAAGGCATGTTAAGCAGTTGGTGCCGGCTGTCATGTAAAGGCAGTCATTAAACCATGTCAGAGGCCCTATGGGCGGCTTGATTACTTATGTTTTACAATGCTGCTGTCACTGTTTTACACCAGCACAGGGGCCAAGTGTGGAAAGGTATCCAGACTTGGCCTCTCTGTTGGTGTATGGACTAACCTTCCTGCAATGCAGGAAGAGACCTTTGCCCCAGCAGTGAGGACATACAAAGGGTTGATATCATCAAGTATGCCACTTCCAGCGGGAATCAAACTAACACTTTTGTTTCGCTAGTCGAGCCTGTTAACCCATTAGAATTCAGTGTAGCAAGTAAATTCTACCGATATTTAGTGAAAGTGCTGTATGAAATTGTGTAATATAATACCTTAGTCTAAATTTTGTTACACTATTTTTATTTATAATGCACTAACCCGTGTTAAGGAACAAATTTAAAAACCTATTTAGAGGCTAAAAACATACGTAATACGTAATAATGTACGTAATACAGAGAATATTGTAAAGAGGTTCGAAATTTCACTGATGTCGTGAGTCGCCCATTGGCTCAATTGGTAGAGCGCTGGTACGGCTAGCCAGAGGTTGCGGGTTCGAATCCCGGCATGGGTGAAATTTTTAGCCTCTAAATAGGTTTTTAAATTTTGTTGTTAACAAGTTTGAACTATCTTTTTTTAACCAATTATCAGGCTTTGGTGTTGAATGCATATTGTTTTTTCTCAGGGAGAGAGAGAGCATGCGCCTAATTACCAGATTTGTGCTCATACACTTCAGTTTCCTTCTCCATAGCGAGTTGTTGAACAGTAATTAAAACATGTAAGCCCTATGATGATACATAGGCATAACAGAGACTGGTTTATTAGAAAGTTAAAAACTTACGTATCTCCATCGTTGTCCTGCTGAAAAATTATGGCCAAAGGTGGACATTCTGCAGTATTCGTTGAAGTTGGTGTGGCTGTAGGCGTGTCGCGTAGGTCCCCTCCGGACACGAACTCAGTCAGATCAAGCCCACTGTCCAGCTGCACAGGATCAGACTCCACAGGATCGGGGTTCACTAAACTATGGCTATCACTTTCGACTGATAAATCTTCCGAAGAGAGCAGCTGCTCGCTAAGAGGCCCGGATAGGAAGCCTGAGTCCGTGTTCTCATCCTCCTGCAGCTTTGTCGATGCACTAAATACCCTCTTTGAACTCATTTTGACACAAATAAATTAATCACTAAATAAACTCCGGAACAAAAATTGGCTACTCGTAGGTACGGTTTACTGCTAGCAGCACATTGTTCTGACTAAAATTCAACGATCTAGGATCAAGGCCCACAACAACACTTCCGCCTTAGCCTACACTTTTCACCATGACAATTTAGGCGATCGAGAGAAGAGAACCCGCGTGAAGTGCGTGTGAACGACTGATTATTTTCGTTTTTTCCATTCCTCCGTTCCTCCCCGAGCTGAGGGGCTGACGACATGTAATGTAATTATTGTTACTACTTTAGAAAGAGATAGCTAAATACAGTTGTCAATAAGATAGAACAGCTGCATAGCTGCATGCACCTATTCTTCTGTCCTTGCCAGAGTTCCTCTTTTTGTTTGCTGGCCACCTCAGAACAGTGTTGCCAGATACACCGCTATTTCCGCTTTTCTGATAGTGGATCCGCTTTCCGCTTTTTACTAACGCGGTTCCGCTTTTTTCGAAATTGGTTCAGTGCCTCAGAATAAGTTTTTATTTTGAGAATATAACTATGACTTTCTATAGGCAACCTAGTACGATTGTGAAATTTTGTTTGGCGGAGTACACTATAGCTGTCTCATCATCATTGCAAGAGTAACAAGGACAGCTATTCACTACTCACTTTTTATTTTACGGCTCCTTCTATGCTTTAGTCCTTGTTCTGAGTTCAATGCCATGTTCATTCAACTTTCAACCACGGATTGTTGACATCCGTGCTTTCAACAAGACGGTTTCCGTTTAGTGCAATAATCTGTGATGCGTATAGACAGTGCACTGTGCGTTCATGCGGGCTTGCGTGTAGTCTTACTCTAGTCGGACTAGATTATTCCATTCACAAAAGCAAAGCAAGAGGCGCGCGCAAAATGTTGACTTAGTTATCTGTGCATATTCAGTCTTTAAAATCCTATTTAGAGGCTAAAAATTCTACCCATGCCGAGATTCAAACCCGCGACCTCTGGCTATTCGTGCCAGCGCTCTTGATTTCCAACTGAGCTAATGGGCGACTCACCGGCGTCAGTGAAATTTCGAACCTCTTTACACTATTCTCTGTATTACGTACATTCAGTCCATTGTATATTCAGTCTTATGTATAAACTATCATATTCTAGTATGAATAAACATATAAAACCTATAAACGGACAAAGAACAATCGGTATTGTATAATATCATACAATGATAAAAAAATCCGCTTTTTTAAAGTACAGGTACCGCAATTTCAGGTTTCGAATCTGGCAACACTGCCTCAGAATAATCTTGCCACACAGGCTTGCCACAGAACGGATGTCATGCCATTTTCAAAGAGTAAAGTGAGTGTTGCCAGAAATAAAGACAGCGCAATCTCACTTTAAATGCTGTGCATCGTCTCTGCTCAATAGGTAATACAAGTTTTATTCAATGTAAAACTTGTCTATTTTTTTTAATACGACTTTTTATTTATTTACCCATCGTACGATCGTTTATTCAAAACGTCTGGCATAGCGATGCGCGATTATGAATAAAATTATAAGTCGACTAATCTTCCACTTACTAACGTTCGTATTCGACTTCAATATTAGTTGTTATCACTAATCCTGATAATCGAATAAAACCACTAATTAGTAACCACTAATGTCAAATTGTAATATGAATGGTAATGGTAAGGCGAGGTCAAAGTTTAAACAAACAGTACCTACCTAGGTCACGTTACTTGTTCAACTCTGGTGTAATTGTAATTGTTTAGTTCAAGGTCGTGCGTGTTACTTTCTTTTCTTTACTAATTCACTACTAACAGAAAAGTATTCCTGCCTTCAATAGTTTAGATCTTCAAAACTAATTTTGCTATTACATTGAACTTTTTATTTTTTTGCAATGGCGGACTTTCGGATTGGTTTACGTCGTTGCTACACGCAACATTTTATGGTTTTACTTTCAACGCCTTGACATATGGTTGAATTTTGCTTGCCGCATGAAAGTGGAAGCAAGATATAAAACACTGAATCCCGAATCGGTCAGATTCTCGGCGGAAATGCTCGAGTCGACCAAATTAGTATGCGTCTGCTTGAATGATCACGAGTCGGCCCGAGTTGCAGCGGAACGACACGAGTCGACGACAAGTAGTGTTAGATTAGCGATTTGAGAACGTTAGTTACTAATCTGGATGTCTAATTCGACTACGTCGAATGACAGCCATAGTCGAATGATATCATTAGTATCATTCATAATCGCCCATCTTTACTGGCAACACTGCCCACAGGACAATGTGCACCTTTCTGTTTTGTTTGTGATTGTACCTCTCTTCTCTAGAATTATATGTTTGTTTGTGAATTAGTGAAATTAGTTTGTGATTAGCAGCCTAGCGCAAGTAGGAACTTTGAATTATTTGTTCGCATTTAGCCCCGTTTTAATGGCGGACATATATTTGTCTCACTCTTTAATACTACTTACTCTTTCTTTGTTGTCAATTTCAAACTGAAAACATAACAAATATGGCGGAACGCGGCACATATTAGAACGTTTTATAGTTCAAATTTTTGTTTTTTAAGTTTGTTCAATATCTAGCTGTGTGTATCTTGTTGTACAGTGTTTAGTGATTTTCTTTTAATAATGGCATTGATCGGATGGTGTCGAACTTGTTATGAACTATTTCGTAGTACTTCATATTTTGATAACCCTGTCAATCCATGTCTTAGCAACGGTTGCTGTTTATAATATATATTTTCCGATGCAATCTCATCAACACGTCTCTAATTCTAATTGATAAAAATTAGTCTTATCATGGTAGCAGAGCGTTAGGAAAAATATCGTAATAATAATCAGAGTGTGCAATCAACCAAGTTTCAACGAAATCCTGGAAGATAGAGTCAAAATGCAATCACCTAGTTGCAAAATTGACATCGGTCACCTGGAAGGTGTAAAAAACTGGTCGACTTGGAAATTCAAGGCAACATTACTGCTAAGGGGTATGTCAGGTGGATTGGATGCGATAAGCGGTTATCTCAAAAAACCCGAACTAGTGAAATCTGATACCGCCACTGCCGAAGAAATTTCTAAGTATAATACAGCTCTCGATTACTATAATAAAACAGATAGTGCCGCATTACTACTGCTTACTGCAAATATGTCAGACGAAACACTTCAGAAAATCATGCGCTTTAACTCATCCAAAGAAGTTTGGGACGAATTACATCGTTTATTCGATGGCACGTCTGGAGACAAAAGTTATACTCTATGTATGGAGTTTTTCGGCTATTCTAAAGATCCATCACACGACATCACGACTCATGTGTCGAAAATCAAAACTATTTGGTCAGATTTGAAAACCGAACTAATGAAGATAGACAAATCAGAATTACCGGATATCCTGTTAATCTGTAAAATTCTTGATACTCTACCTGAAGTATACTTCTCCTTCAAATCAAGCTGGATGTTGATGTCAAAGACAGATAGAACATTAGAGAATCTGACAACTCAACTCTGTGCCTATGAGCGCTCTATCTCATTGAAGAATGAAGGTCTTGCAGAAGCTCTAGTCGTACAGAATAGCAATAAAGCAAGGAAGAAATGTGGATACTGTGGAAAAGTCAGTCATAAGGTCAGACAATATCATAAATGGAAAGCTGACGGGAAACCAGCCAAGCCAGAAAATAAACAGACAACAAGCGATATGAACTTAATGCTATTGCAAGTCACTACGGATGTAAATTCAATGCTTACAAACTATGAGAGAACGAGTTGGTTTGTCGACAATGGTGCAACTAATCACGTTACTTGTCGAAAGGACTACTTTTCTAGTTTCGAGCAATTTAAAGATACTCGTACAGTGACACCTGCTAATGGAGCTACTGTCAAAGCTATCGGCAAAGGTATTGTTGACTTGAAAACTGTTATGAATGGCAAGGAATCCAGATTAACACTCTGTGATGTGTGGTACGTACCGGATATCATGCGAAACCTATTTTCTGTACTGGCCACTCAAGACAGACTGAACAATAGTGTTTTCATGTCTGAAAGGGAACACTGCTCGCTGAAAGTCGGTGGACAGGTAATATTGACTGGAAATCGTGTCAAGAATGGAGGCTTGTACAAGCTCAATGTAGAGACTATTACAAAGTCAATTCCTGATCTGAACACCATATCAACAGATAACCTGCTACAACTTTATCATGAACGGTTAGCCCACCAGAACAAGAAACATGTTAAAGGAGTTATTGAACGGGAACTTGGAATTAAAGTTCGACTAGATTCTGAATTGTGTACTGGATGTATTTATGGGAAAACACACCGTCAAACATTTGGAACAAGAGAACGAGCTAAAGTACCTGCAGAAATTATACACGCTGATGTATGCGATCCATTTCCCCCTTCCTTCAATAAATTTCGCTACTTCGTTCTATTCAAAGACGACTATAGCAAGTATCGTCACGTTTATTTCCTGCGACAAAAAGCTCCGACAAATGTTACAAGAATGTAAAGTGGCTGGACACTCTGTAAAAGAATTTCTCAGTGATAACGGAGGTGAATTTGATGAGAACATAAGGCGCATTCTACAAGAAGCTGGAATACGACAAAGGCTCACGATGCCCTATACGCCGCAACAAAATGGTCTTAGTGAACGTGAAAATAGAACCTTAGTCGAAGCCGCTCGTACAATGATGCATGCTCACGAAGAGTTACCTCACGCTACATGGGCAGAGTTGATAAATACTTCTTCGTACGTTCTGAACAGAACTGGCCCAACTTCAGAAAATGGTAAATCACCATTTGAATTATGGTTTAACAAAAAGCCAAAAATAAGTCACCTTAAAGTGATTGGATGTGAATGTTACGCTCATGTCCCTCAACAAAAGAGAGTAAAGCTGTCTAAGAAGGCTGAGAAATGCATTCTCATCGGATATGATGGCGATGAAGGCTATCGCTTACTGAGTAAAAGTGGTAAACTTATAAGGTCAAGAGACGTTACATTTAATGAGTCAGTACTTATGCCGTTTGGACAAGATGATTTAGAAGAACAAGACTTCAGTCGAAATCAACTTTCCACTTTCAGCACCACCGATGTATAATGCAAGGGAGGATAGCACCGAAAACAGCTCCGTTCGCACTGCGAGTAACCCTGATGAGCCTAGTTCGACTGTGCCTCCCACATCGCCGGATCTAGCTGTGAGTCAGGAAATAGGAAGTCAAGACGACTCTACTGAACCATTTGAAGCGTCTCCAGATACATCATTGCCAGGATCACCTTCTTATAAAGATGCTTTAGATGTTGATGATGATATTGAGGCTGAAGCACCAAGAAACTCAGATGATATAGCTGAGATAGCTACAGGAATGAATCTACGAGACAGAAATGAGATACGACGACCTACTCGATTCGAAGATTATGTCATGATGTCAGCTGATGTTTTAAATGACATCAAAGAACCTCAGACTTACAGGGAAGCAATGACTAGTCCCCATAAAGATCAGTGGGTTGAAGCAATGGAGAGTGAGGTGAAGTCTTTGAAGGAAAATAAAACCTGGATACTGGTTGATCTTCCAAAAGACAGGAAGCCTATATCATGTAAATGGATATACAAGATGAAAACCAATGCAGATGGCTCTCTAGACAAATTTAAGGCGAGACTAGTTGCGAGAGGGAATACACAGAAAAAGGGAATAGACTATGATGAGACTTTCAGCCCAGTTGCTAAGATGACGACAATAAGATCGGTCTTAAGCGTTGCAGCAAATGAAGGTTTAAAACTCACACAGTTTGATGTATCAACCGCATTTCTGTATGGTTCACTAAACGAAGAAATCTATATGAATCAACCTGATGGCTACTCTGATGGATCGAAAAAGGTGTGTAGACTCAAAAGAAGTCTATATGGACTCAAACAAGCACCTCGGTGCTGGAACAAATGCATGGTGGATTACCTGAAGACGATTAGATTTATACAATGTGTTAATGACCCTTGCTTGTTTGTCCGGAACCGTGGGAGTGGAAAAGTTATTCTCGCTCTCTATGTAGACGATGGATTAGTCGCTGCAACGAATCAGAATGATTCTGATAAGTTAATTAAAGAGCTGAGAAGAAGATTTAAAATAACAATAAAAGATGCGTCTTATTTTCTAGGATTAGAAATAAAGGACCAAGACGGTAATATAAAAGTGTCACAGGAACACTATGCTAAGAGAGTGTTAGATCGCTTTGGCATGAGTGATTGCAAACCCGTCACTACTCCAATACAGAAAGATGGACTGCCAGATCTGGATAAAGAGGTGGTAGAGCCTGCTTCGTTGCCGTATAGAGAAGCTGTGGGAGCACTTGCTTACTTAACCGTTGGAACCAGACCTGACTTGGCATACGCTGTAAGCGTTGTATCCCGAACTCTAGAAAATCCTTCTAAAGAAGACATCCAGAGATTGAAACGTATCCTACGATATATCTATGTTTGACAAATTGTTGACACATATATATGATGTGTGTGTCAACAATTTAAGCTATGCTGATGACATGGTACTGCTGAGTGCGTCAGTTTGCGGCATTCGAACCTTGTTGCGCACGTGCGAGTTGTATGCGGAGAGCCACGGACTTTTATATAATGCTACAAAAAGCCAATTTATGGTTTTTGAGGCGGGAACAAAGCGGCCAAGCCACGTGCCAGCGATCACGTTGAGGGGAAGTAAGCTTCAAAGAGTCGTCAGCTTTAAGTACCTAGGTCACATACTCACGCCAACCCTCGAGGACGACACTGATGTAGAGAGAGAGCGGAGGGCCCTGTCGGTTAGAGCCAATATGATTGTTCACAGGTTCAAGCGGTGTTCACCGGGGGTGAAAGTGACTCTATTTAGAGCTTACTGCACCTCCTTCTACACTGGCAGTCTGTGGGTCAATTATACTCAAAAAACTTACAGGGCTCTCCGCGTTCAGTACAACAATGCGTTCAGGGCGCTGATGGGGCTGCCTCGCCACTGTAGCGCCTCCGGCATGTTCGCGGACGCGCGAGTAGATTGTTTCTACGCGATCATGCGTAAGCGTGGCGCGTCACTAGCGAGCAGGGTGCGGGGCAGCGCCAACAGCGTCCTGGCGATGATCGCGGCGCGGGTCGACTCCGCATACATCAACCACTGCTATAGGCTTCAGGTCGCACGCAACAGGCCTTGACGTATGTAAATAAAGAAAATTTTCCTATATGCTACTAACATAATATAAGTTTTAAATGTACTAACCAAATATGAATCCTGTTATTCGAAATAAAGAAAGTTATTATTATTATATCAAAGGAACATTAGACCACGGAATATTATTTAAGAAGAGTTTTAATGCAGGAATTCTGGAATGCTACAGTGATTCTGACCATGGTGGAGATCAAAGCACCGGACGATCGACTTCAGGCATATTATGCTTATACTCTGGTGGAGCCATATCTTGGACGAGTCGACGACAAACATGTGTTGCGATATCGAGCACTGAAGCTGAACTTGTTGCTGCCAGTGAAGCATGTAGAGAGATTGTCTGGATCAAAAGACTCTTTGGTGAAATATCAAACTTGAAGGAGACACCCAAACTGAAGGTCGATAATGATGCAGCTATAAAGATCTCGCACAACCCGGAACTCCACAGAAGAACCAAGCATATTGCTATCAGACATTTCTATGTGAGAGAACTCATTGCTGATGGTGAAATACGTGTAGAATACGTTCCCAGCGAGTTCCAATTGGCGGATTTACTCACCAAAGCATTACATAAGCCACGGATTGATTCAATTTGAAAGCAAATTGGTTTGGTATACTAAGGGTTGCACAAAAAGGGAGGATGTTAGGAACTATTTCGTAGTACTTCATATTTTGATAACCCTGTCAATCCATGTCTTAGCAACGGTTGCTGTTTATAATATATATTTTCCGATGCAATCTCATCAACACGTCTCTAATTCTAATTGATAAAAATTAGTCTTATCAGAACTTGTGCCATTTGTAAAATAAGATGCAGCCGGTCAAAGGGTACCAAAAGAAATTTTATGGGTAAATTTCCTAGGGATGAAAATACCGGTAAGTATTTCTGGCTACAGTTTTTGTCATCTTGCACAAGAGCAAGATCATAAATTATGTTAAATAACGTAATTAATATACTATGAGAAAAATACTATAATGTTTCAATGTCATAGTGATGTGCCATACACATTCTAAAAAAAATATCTTTCAATATCGATAAAAAAATATCTGATAAGTACCTTGGTCAGAATTACTACTCAGTGTACGACGAGTGAATTGCTGTAAGCCATAACAATGTTTCAACGATGCACTATCCAACGTGGCTGCATTGAATGTTGTTTTTTTTTTTTTAGATGCAGACAATGGGTGAAAATTGTGGAAGGTCTTATATCGTATATCCCCATCGAAAAGCTCCACCAACATAAATATGTTTGTAGAGATCATTTCCGGCCGAAAGATTTTTACAACGATTTTAAAAGGAAGCCGATTAAAGAAATGGTGAGTTGTGTTATAAACTTATAATGTAACACTACATTTCATGAATAATTATGTAATAAAATACAAAATACGCCTTGCTTTACGTCGAACATTTGAATGTATTTTGCTCCGTCATTTAGAACGCAATATTATTATTACGTCTTAATACATAAATGACATACTTTGATAAACATTTTTTTACAGGGCTGTATCTTCTCTACTTATAAATGCGCCTCCTCTTCCTGATTACTTACTAGCTGAGTTTCCTTACCACGTAGCCACGTCGCATCACTTGAAACTGGTTAGTGATTGGAATTACTAAAATATTTTTTTTACTAATTTTTAACTTAAAATATTTTTTTTATAAAAATGTATTTGATAGTTACATAGTCAATTATGCAGTTATGTGGTAAACAGGAACAAACTATTTATTTTTTTTCGGACTATTCTTGCAATTGTTTATTTTCAGATTCAGCTATACAAAAACCTATTAGTTGTCGAGCTTCACAAAACAACTCTGGTACGTAGACTTTTCATGTATCGCTGAAGTTTTTTGTAACTAGAGTTTGTTTACTTTGATAAGATAAGTTGAAAATACAAAGTGTTATCATTTTCAGCACCTTGTACAGCAGCCAAAATATCAGCTGTTGCTATTGGTCTAGTAGGGTTTGACCACAATTATTGTGGCCTGGAATCTCAGCATATTTATCAGAACTATCCCGGTAAGTAGCATAGTTTACCAACAAATTAATAATCAATAACGACTCAACTTAACTTTTTTTAACGATTTCAGCACCTGAATCCAAACCACCGATTGATGAAGTTCGCTCAGATTGGACACCTCTAAGGAAAAACCAAATAGCTGCTGAAATAAATTCAATAGACCTTGACCACAATTATTGTGATTTGATAATCAATAATATAATACTAATTTCATTTGTCGTTTTATTGAAAACATTGATTTTTATTAATTTTATTAGGCTAACTGCGGAGCCCCTGGATGAAAATTTATCGATATCGATAAATGTAGTACCAATGTAAGTGGACGTCCCTAATGCACAGACAAGTTGTTATGTTGGTAGCACTTTTGACATTGCATTTTTGCTCTATTGGTTGGTATTGCTAACGGGGCTAAACTCATTACAAAAGCTTATAGGGAGGTCCCGTCTCTTAAAACGTAGTGTTTATATGCTCTGTGGTGATTAGTTTGTGGTCGTGCACAACACAGAGCATATAAATAAGAGACGGGACCTCCCTATATGCTTTTGTAATGAGTTTAGCCCCGTTAGCAATACCAACCAATAGAGCAAAAATGCAATGTCAAAAGTGCTACCAACATAACAACTTGTCTGTGCATTAGGGACGTCCACTTACATTGGTACTACATTTATCGATATCGATAAATTTTCATCCAGGGGCTCCGCAGTTAGCCTAATAAAATTAATAAAAATCAATGTTTTCAATAAAACGACAAATGAAATTAGTATTTTATTATTGATTATCAAATCACAATAATTGTGGTCAAGGTCTATTGAATTTATTTCAGCAGCTATTTGGTTTTTCCTTAGAGGTGTCCAATCTGAGCGAACTTCATCAATCGGTGGTTTGGATTCAGGTGCTGAAATCGTCAAAAAAAGTTAAGTTGAGTCGTTATTGATTATTAATTTGTTGGTAAACTATGCTACTTACCGGGATAGTTCTGATAAATATGCTGAGATTCCAGGCCACAATAATTGTGGTCAAACCCTACTGGACCAATAGCAACAGCTGATATTTTGGCTGCTGTACAAAGTGCTGAAAATGATAACACTTTGTAATTTATCAAAGTAAACAAACTCTAGTTACAAAAAACTTCAGCGATACATGAAAAGTCTACGTACCAGAGTTGTTTTGTGAAGCTCGACAACTAATAGGTTTTAGTAGGTATAGCTGAATCTGAAAATAAACAATTGCAAGAATAGTCCGAAAAAAAAAATAGTTTGTTCCTGTTTACCACATAACTGCATAATTGACTATGTAACTATCAAATACATTTTTATAAAAAAATATTTTAAGTTAAAAATTAGTAAAAAAAATATTTTAATAATTCCAATCACTAACCAGTTTCAAGTGATGAGACGTGGCTACGTGGTAAGGAAACTCAGCTAGTAAGTAATCAGGAAGAGGAGGCGCATTTATAAGTAGAGAAGATACAGCCCTGTAAAAAAATGTTTATCAAAGTATGTCATTTACGTATTAAGACGTAATAATAATATTGCGTTCTAAATGACGGAGCAAAATATATTCAAATGTTCGACGTAAAGCAAGGCGTATTTTGTGTTTTATTACATAATTATTCATGAAATGTAGTAAGTGTTACATTATAAGTTTATAACACAACTCACCATTTCTTTAATCGGCTTCCTTTTAAAATAGTTGTAAAAATCTTTCGGCCGGAAATGATCTCTACAAACATATTTATGTTGGTGGAGTTTTTCGATGGGGATATACGATATAAGATCTTCCACAATTTTCACCCATTGTCTGCATCTAAAAAAAAAAACAACATTCAATGCAGCCACTAATAGTGCATTGTTGAAACATTGTTATGGCTTACAGCAATTCACCCGTCATACACTGAGTAGTAATTCTGACCAAGGTACTTATCAGATATTTTTTTATCGATATTGAATATGTGTATGGCACATCACTATGACATTGAAACATCTGAGTATTTTTCTCATAGTATATTAATTACGTTATTTAACATAATTTATGATCTTGCTCTTGTGCAAGATGACAAAAACTGTAGCCAGAAATACATACCGGTCTTCATCCCTAGGAAATTTACCCATAAACTTTCTTTTGGTACCCTTTGACCGGCTGCATCTTATTTTACAAATGGCACAAGTTCGACACCATCCGATCAATGCCAATATTAAAAGAAAATCACTAAACACTGTACAACAAGATACACACAGCTAGATATTGAACAAACTTAAAACACAAAAAATTTAACTAGAAAACGTTCTAATATGTGCCGCGTTCCGCCATATTTGTTATGTTTTCAGTTTGACATTGACAGCAAAGAAAGAGTAAGTAGTATTAAAGAGTGAGACAAAAATATGTCCGCCATTAAAACGGGGCTAAATGCGAACAAAAATTTCAAAGTTCCTACTTGCGCTAGGCTGGTGCACAATGTTTGGGGAAAAAGTTATCGAACTAATAAAGGAAGCCGAAAGAAATCCTGAGACGATAGATCTGTACAATGTAAGCGTAGTTATATATTCCTTCGTCTCAGTCTAACATTTTCCCTTTTGCCATTGTCCTATATTTGTTTTCCAGACCTGACCATTTATGTAAATAATTGACTGCCTGGTTCTTGAGACGCGTTGGTCTATCACGCTGAATCTCAATGCATGTTTGTAGTAACCCAACATCTCCAAAAACCCAACACCCTAAATTCTGCTTGCTATAGATGTATTACTGCTACTTCGTAGATACACTTAGTAACATTTGTCGTTTTCAGGATGATAAAATACGACAAATACTCGAAGAGATGCATATGCTATTCAAGATGAACATGAATGATGCGTAAGTACTTATTACTTCAGGCAAACAAGGTTTGAAATACCTATATCCCCTTTTAAAGTCGTAATTGTTTCCTATATTATTATTATTATTATTGGATTGCGCTTTTGGAAATCTCTGATTAGAAAGAAAGAGGAATATAAATATTTCCACAAATAGACCATTGGATATCAAAGCTGAAATTGCTTTATGTTAGTAAAGATGGATTAAGACTTATTTTTGTTTCAGAAATGCCACCACAGAGAATAGGGCTCTTTGGACATCAGTGCAGGTCCGGCATGCTGCTTTGGAGCGTAACAAAAGGTGTCTCCTTGCATATCTGCATAGCCGCATGATGAAGATAAAAACTCTACGTTGGGAGTTCGGCTCTGTACTGCCAATAGATATAAGAGAGCTTCTTTCTGATGAAGAGTATGAGTGGTTCTCGAAATACTCCACAAACCTCGCAAATTACATGCGATCCATTGGGAAAGACATTGGCTACAGTGGCATAGACTTGACAGAAAACCTTAAGCCTCCGAAATCATTATTTGTTGAAGTGCTCTGCATGGCAGATTATGGCAAATTAGAATTAGAAGATGGTGACGTTGTAATGTTAAAGAAACACAGTAGGCATTTTTTGCCAACCTCAGAGTGCCAAACGCTTATAAGACAAGGAGTTTTAAAACAAATAGTTAATTAATGTACTTTATGAATAGTGTTCTCTGGGTTTTTCTTGGAAATAAATTTCTTGACTTTTAATTAGTTCTTAATTATTATTATACCAATTTACTGGGTGATGGGCGATTGACCTCTTCCTTAATAAGAGTGATAAAACAGTGTAATATAAACAAACAAAATTTATTGTGGTACTTATTTCACCAATCTGTTGTGGGGGTTGTATGATTGACATAGGATTGGGCTGGATCACCTTATGGTTTGTTTTTCCCTGCAACGCCCAGATGCACCCCTGAACCGTATTTGCTCATAAAACAAATGCTTTTTGGAGGTGCACAAAAAATAAACAAAGCACAGTGGGCAGGGCCAACTGTGATCGTCCCGTGCAAGCTGCAAGCGTAAAAGTATAAAAAATGTTGCACCACAAGCTGGTAGTACATAAAAAATTTGAATTAATGTATTAACATGGTTCGGTCAAAATGCAGATTTAGATGTGTTGCTTGTGTACCCCTCTGTAGGCGTGTTCAGGAGGGGGTATCATACGCCCTCTTGTCCCCATGTCAGTGAAATCAAATCAAATCCTGATTTGATCAAACAAATCAATTATTTTTATTCATTATTAAAACAAAATATTTACTTAATGAGCGCCAAAGTTGTTAGTTTCACAGTTAATAGTTTATTTGGAGAAGAATAATGGTGTTTTCATTTCTTATACTCGGAAAGTAGTGTTGTTTTGATCTGATTATTGGGTGGAGAATGCTGCTTCCCTCCCCTAGAGAAGGAAAAACTCATTCAAATTACTTCCCACCTAACCTAAGGGCTGGAATGAACTTTAAAAATAGAACTACTGTCAGCTGTGAAGAGTTTTATGTAAAAAAAAACTTATTAAAAAAAATGCTGCGGCCATTGAGTTTCTAAACAGCCAGTGTGTTAAGCCGCGTTTTCACGGCCTTAGTAGACTCGGACCGAGTGCGCCATCCGAATAAACTATAGCTTCTGATTGGCTATTTTGATGTTGTCACGAAAAACCGTCCAATCAGAAGCATTAGTTTATTCGGATGGGGCACTCGGTCCAAGCGTACTAACTTTGAAAACCTGGCTTTTAAGCGCAAACTTCCTTGAGCGGAAATATGGAACTCACGCGGTGAGTTCCATATGTAATGCTCATAATCCCCACGCTGGGCATGCGTGAGTATAACTGAGCATCGCGAATCTTTAAAAAAATACTTTTAAATTCTAGGATAGATAAACTATTTATAAAAATTAACTCCTACATTTCCGTGAGAGCCTAGTACTTTTTCCAACATCGAAACTTGTCTCGGACTATAAATAATCTATCCATGACTTCATGCAATCCCAGTACTTCATTTCTAAAATGAAACAGTAACAATTAAACAAATAATATTCAGGAAAATTAGTATCAGGATGAGGAGAGAAACGCGATAGGAAAGTGAAAATTCTTACACAGGAGGCATCATTTTTACTAACGGGACCACGAGGGATAACCATATCTCGTGGACCCGTTAACGGGACAAAATAATGGGACCACGAGAAAACAACCCAATAAGTACATGTTTGATTTGATATTTTTTTTATTACGTAAGCATGAAGTTTATTATTTTGTTGTTTATTTAACGAGTTGTTCCGTGAAGAATATTATAGTTTTTCCGTTGGGAACTCTTATATAAGCTTAATATGGTTGATTTGAGAAGTCCGACAGGAACAACTAGTTGATTCGTTTAGTTGGTCGGTACGGATTAAGGGCATTTTACTAATTTGACTATGCGGAAAGATAATTCCACGTGGTCAAATCAGTTTGACTATGGTTTGAATGTACTTTTTGGCATTTAGAATCTTATACAGGAAGGATCATTACTTTAATTTGACCACGAGGAACGAATTTTCCACGTGGTCATATCAGTTTGACTACGTGGAAGAACCCAAAAATTGTCGTTCAGTACACGTGCGGAACCGTCATTGCAACTTGTTCCGACCGACTGAACGACTTGAACGAACCGACTTGAACTCTTTGCAATGACAGCCTTTACGCACTTGTAAAGAAAATAAGCATTTTTCGATTTAACTCTCTATTTCTTAATTATCTCACGAAATAAAAACAAATTATTTTGAGATACGTCCTTTTTGTAGGATGATTATCTAATAGTGCTGTATTATTTTGCCACATATTAGTTAAGTTCAGATATACAATAAGGACCTATTTGATTTCTTTTCAGGAATTTTCCTGTTGTTAGTAAATTTAAAGACAATGTTCACACTGCGATGAGCATTAAACCTAACAAGTGACCCGGTGGTACTTGTTGCTATAATGAAATACACAGGAACTTACAAGCTAACTGACAACTACCACGATGACACCCTGATGGCAGCCAATGGGACAGAGAAGATGGCGTGACGTTTAATTGGCCAATCAGAACGTACTAATTTGAAGTTGCCTAATTTTCAAAATTGTTAACGAACATTACTTACTATTACCAACTGTTGCTTTTACACGCAAAATTAATATTTTACTGGAGATTTTCATTCCACACACATTAAAAACACAAGGAGAGGTCACCACAATAAGCCACAGGGCTCACGCCTGAACATTTGGTCCTTCTTCGCTGGATTCTTCAAGGAACCACACAAGACCTTTAGATCCAGGGGCATTGGAAGAGGCGTACATCAGACCAAGAGCATTCCGGTAAGACGTGCCAGCCAAGACTCCCAACCCCTATCCCTTTCACTTGTGTTAATACCGTGTTTCAAATTATATTCTACTTAGTCCTACAAGTGCTTCGCTTCATCGCGCGTCGCAAAGGCAAAGCCATATCACACGCATCAGACGTGGATCAAAATCGTGAGCCATTTGCAGCCTCTTATAAGACACACCAAAATGGCTCAATCATCAGATTATTCAGCTGCTGCCAAGACTTGTGATGCAATCAGTATCCTTATGCGGAAACGCGGGGCTTGCAAGGGTAGGTTAACGAACTTATCAAAATATGTCGAGTCATTTTCCGAGCAATCTTTGACTTCAGATCAAAAACCGAGATTAAATTACGCACACAAGGAGCCGCTTCACTGCTGAGCGAATTTAATGAAATTCAGTCTAAACTTGAGGATCTTAGTGAAAACATTGATGAGCATTTGGAATACCGAGAGAATTTCGAGTTAAAGTACTAATACAATACAATTGCGAAAGCACACACTTTGTCCATTGAAAATGATAAGCTCACCGGGTCAACTTCCAATTGTTCATTTCAACCTGTGAAATTGCCTACCATTTCCTTGCCGAGTTTTAACGGTTATTACGAGAACTGGTTAGAGTTTAGAGATACCTATCTATCACTAGTACACAACTCCACACAAATCAGTGCAATTCAAAAATTCCATTATTTCAAATCTTCTCTAGAGGGTAGCGCAGAACTAGTAATAGATTCACTCGAATTTTCAGCTCAGAACTACGATATTGCATGGGAATTGCTCACGAATAGGTACGATAACAACCGATTATTAGTGCACAACCATGTCAAAGCATTATTCTCGATTCAACCATTGACAAAGGAATCACCAGTGTTGCTTCGAAAGCTCATCGATACCATCTTGAAAAATCTTCGCGCTTTAAAAACACTCGGTGAGCCAACAGAGCATTGGGACACACTCGTGATTTACACAATGGTTTCTAAACTAGATTCCACTGCAGAGAGAGAGTGGGAACAGTATAAGGGCACACAAGACACTGAGGACTCAAGTCCAGGTTGAAGGTCGAGAATTTGCTTGAGTTTTTAGGTCGAAGAGCGGACATGTTAGAAACATTGATTGTGACTCATAGTAAGGCGCACGATCTTAAAAAACACACGCCACACGCGTCAAATGCAAATTACGCTCCAAATAAAATTCACTGCAACGTTTCTTCCACTTCCACTTCGAATAAACAGCAACCAATTAGGCACACACACAAATCATGCCCTGTGTGTCACGGACCGCATCCAGTTTTTGCATGCCAAGGCTTTCTGGATCTTTCAGTATCCGAAAGGTATGATGTATTACACGCAACAAAATGTGCACAAACACCACACCACACCAATTATACAGTCCACTCACAATATCAAGGGTGTAGGTAACTCAGTTACACAGTGCACACATACCTGTGACATCACAATCAGGTCCCTGTCGAGTAACTAAACAAAAAACATTCAATGCCTTGTGCTTCCAACTATAACATCCGATTTACCATCATGCAATATATCGGATAAAACTATCCGCATACCAAACCACATCCAGTTAGCCGACCCTCGCTACTTTGAATTGCGACCAATCGACATTTTAATTGGTGCCGATTTATTCTGGGACCTCCTAGACGAAGGAAAGATCCGCCTGTCGAATGGTCCATTCCTTCAAAATACGAAATTCGGTTGGATTAGTAGTAGGAGAACCACAGTTCTGGCGCACTGACCTCCCGCTCTCCCAAGGGTCCCCCCTTTGGTTCAGAAAGTCGCGAAAGTTTGGGAAGCGGGTCCAAAAAAAAAAAAAAAAAAGAAAGTTTGGTGTCTAATCCCACTAAATCGGGTGCGCTGAATCGATTGCACTCACTCCCAGAGCTCTAAGATAAGCGGTTTCGGAGATAGAAATATCGTGCCATGGTGATTAAGATAATGGTATAATCACCTCATTAACAAAGCGATGTTTTCGTTTGGGCGTTATGATCGAGCAGGTCATTAGGGCTCAGGGATCGAGCAGGTCATTAGGGCTCAGGTGACTTGTTAGTCACCACAATGACTACACATTTTGTTTCTTATAACTCTTTCTTCATTTATTTTTATACATCACATAAAGCATAAATTAAACCAATCTTTCAGCATTACATCATTTCGAACGGTATTCTCAGTGAAAATATTTATAAAATTATCTAAACTCCTTCCACTATACTTATGGGCTAAGTACATCACGCAGTATTCTCCACAAACTGATGTTAACTCATTCTGCAAAATTGCGTTGTTATATCGCCATTGTTTACTATTTCTCAGTATAAACCTATGATAGGCTCCTGATGGCTGGCGACTGTATGAATCGAAGTATTCTCCAGTTCGATTTGCATCAATATGAATAGCCACCCAGTGAGATCCGGGCTGTGTGTCTGGATCAAAATTTCCTATCAAATACATTGGTACCTCTACTACCACAGGAATGCGGTTGGCGGCATACACATTATACCTCATCAGCGGATTTATTTTATATAAACAATCTTGTATGTCTATGGTATCCATGGTCAACAAATTGTTATACGTGTAACTGATTCAAAGATCTTTTGTATTGTGTAAATCCTGGAAGTGATTCACTTATTTTTGTGGTCCGTATTTCTCTGACCTACCATTACTTTTGATACTTACTGACGTCATTGGATGCTTTGCAACAATCTCATTAGTTATAGTGCACCGCTTCCGATGATGGAAAGTTTAAAACATTAGATGTTTGCGTAAATGCAATTAGCAATCAACTATCTGGTTTCCAAATGTTATCAATAATCATCTTGTTTCGTTCAACATCATTACTGACTAGGTTTAAACAAGATTAATAACGAGCAAAACTGACTATATAACGGCTTCCACGGGTCTGAGTACGATACAGTTTCTATCACCAACACGGTGAAGTCTTAAGTGAATCAGCGCAATTATCTCTGCACTCTATCCAACACACCATGGAGGTAAGTCACAAATTTTGTTTTTTATATGTACTCTCTCAATAGCAAGGCAATAATTTATGTAGATATAATAATTATTCATTGTTCTTTACAGAATTTTTCATCTGATCTCATCGTCGATGAAGAAAATACATTTAAGAATTACTACTATCCAACTCTTTCTGATGAGGAGGAGGACTCAAGACAAAATCGTAAGAGAAGTAACAGTGCAGACAGAAGCTTTGATAAGTTATTTGAGGTGCCAGCAAAAAAACATAAAAGCAAGAGTTCATCAACAGTCGGTCGGGCGAATAGTGAAGGCGGCGTGTCTTACATATCAACAAACGTAGATGACGGTCGAGAAGCGACTCATCTGATAAAAATTGAAATATACGACGTGAGAAAACTCGTCAAAATTCCACCCTCTCAGCACTGGAAACATGCCAATGTGCGAGTGAAATACTACTGCAAAGGTGTAAATAATAAATACCTAGGTAAAACCAAAGAGGTGGTTCATACAATCACCAAAGAAATCAGCACAACTCAAGACTGCCGGAACTATTCCTATAGTAACTAAGGGATTTTTACTTAGTTATTACTTAATGACCTATTCTTATTATTGAAAACAAATTGTAAGTGTACTAATGTGGATCGTATCTAAGTGATTAGTTAACTCGTTGAATTCCATTAGGCTAGAATTATAAAAGCCGAATGAAGCTACAGATATTGTAATAGTTCAAGAGTATCACTGTTCTGAGGTACACTATCGTTAACTATGAACGGTCACGATAAAGTTTGTGTTAGTGCATTTTTTGTGTCTAATAATGTTCAAAGTGCTCTGTGTGATTCATCATTTGATGAAGAAATGTCTGCTGCGTGTGTGATGCTAGAAAATAGCTCCATCAGTGACTCGTTTGATAAAGAAATGGCAGATCTTTGCGCGGCAGTTGAAGACAATATTGATGTGGAAGATCTAGCTCTATATGACCTGTGTGTCTCTGTGGAGAAAAGTCTCAAGTAAGTAACCGTTTATTTATAAATTTTCCTCAACCAATCAGCATGTAATCGTCAACTGCTGGTCAAAGGTCTCCCTCAAGGCATGCCTCTTCCCTCAACAGCCTCTAAGTTTCCTTGACTTTCCTCAACAACTCGAAATGATAACGTTCACAAATTTCAACGCGTTTTATCTTTGTTTTAGTGATACACCTCAAGTTGGTCGAGGACAAAAAAGAAAAAATGCTGCGGAACTGAGCAGCCATGACAAGAAGTCAAGACAATCTCCAGAGCCCTCTACATCTGCAACTGTAAACGTGAGCAACAATCGTGATGGAGCTGACAGTTTGAAAGTGGAGTGCACCACTTGTCAGGTTTTTGTGACCAAAAGGTACCTTACTAATCACTACAAAAGCAATCTTCACAAAAATAATGTTCTCAAATCAAATCATGCGTTATCCAATGTCACACTCGTTGAAAGTGCATTCAGACATAGGATACTAACTTACAAAATTTTATCACATTGTGATAAGACAAAAGGAGAGTTTGAAACTCCAGAAGCATTTTTAAATTCCATTAAAGACACTGTTTCAACTTTGATTAGTGAATGTACCAAAGAACTTAGAAACTTCAAAGTCAATTTCATTTTGCATGCTGATTTTGTACAAGAGACAAAAGACATCAAAAACACATTTGATTTTCAAACATGTAACTTCATCTTAAGTGATGATCTAGACATTTTTATATCTAATTTACGAGATGTAATTGTTGAAAAAGTTAGTAACTTTGAAAAGAAAGACAGTGGTTGGTCCCTCAAGGAAATTAAACATATGGAAATGAATGTTAATAAATACACACCCCTACGAGGATCATCATACATCCCATTACCCAGGGATATTTTGCTTAAAAAAGCAATTATCAATGTGCAAAATAATGATAACCAATGTTTCAAGTGGGCGTTGCTTTCAGCTCTTTTTCCAGTACAAAAAAGTTCAGATAGGGTGACATCATACAGCAGACACAGCAACAAAATAAAATTTGGCAATGTATCACTTCCAATAAAACTGGAAGATATCAGCAAAATAGAAACCCTTAACAATATTAGCATCAACGTATTTGGCTTAGAATACAATGAACGTTCAAAGACACACACAGTTGTAGGTCCACTTCATTTCACAAAATCCCGTAAATCAACTCATGTTAATTTGCTATTAATTACTAATGGCACGAACAGTCACTATTGCTACATTAAAAACTTGTCTCGATTAGTAAGTAAACAAGTAAAAAAATCAGATGGTGCAATTCATATCTGCGATGGTTGTTTGATATACTTTTCATCTCGTGATATATTAGAAACTCATCAAACGACAGATTGCAGACATATTCGGACTGATTTACCTAGTCCGGAAAGTAAATGTAAAAATTGGTTTGGTGAGCTGACACCAAACAATTTATTAAGTTTTGATAATTATCAAAATAAAATGAAAGTCCCGTTTGTAGTCTACGGTGATTTTGAGGCGTTTTTAAATCCAATTGATTCATGTTCCAACGATCCATCTAAGTCACATACAACAAATGTTCAAAAACATGAAGTGTATAGCTTTGGTTACTACATCAAATGTTCGTATGATAATAGCCTATCCAAATATGAAACATATAGCGGTCCCAATTGTGCACAGATATTTATGGAAAGATTATTGACTGACATTAAACAAATATGTAGTAGAAACAGTTTTCAAAAGTGCCCCAATCCATTATCTATTGAGACTCGGAGCATTGTATCACAAACCTCCACCTGTTTCATATGTGAGAGGGCACTAGATCAAAATAAAGTGATTGATTACGATTGGTACACTGGTGACTTTAGAGGTGTTGGACATCAGATATGCATCGATAAATTTCATGCGCCACGCTACATTCCTGTATTTTTACATAACCTCAGTAACTATGATGCTCACTTCATTGTTCATGCTCTAAATTTAGTACAAGGTGAAATTCAAATTATACCTCAAAACAAGGAAAAATATATTTCCTTTTCAAAACTCTTGCACATTAACAATCAAACTGTAAGCTTACGGTTCGTTGATTCTTTCAAGTTCCTATCGTGTAGTCTAGATAAATTAGCAAGAAATCTCAAAGATGAACAATTTGTTGATCTAAAAAAATCCTTCCCGTCTCCGGATGATTTCTCGCGATTAAAAAGAAAAGGGGTTTATCCTTATGAATATATGACATCGTTCGAAACTTTGAAGTTGACTTCTCTTCCCAACAAAGAAAAATTTTATAGCTCCCTTACAAATTGCAACGTCTCGGTTGATGACTACTCTCACGCTCAAGATGTGTGGCAACACTTCGAATGTCACAACATGTCAGATTACTCGAACCTATATTTAAAAACAGATGTACTACTTTTGACTGATGTTTTTGAAAACTTTCGCGAGTTATGTTTGAAAACTTATGATTTAGATCCCGCTCATTATTATACTGCTCCAGGATTGAGCTGGGATGCGATGTTGAAATATACAAAGATCGAACTAGAACTATTAACGGACTTTGAGAAAATTGCGTTCGTTAAGTCTGGTATAAGGGGTGGTGTATCTCAATGCAGTAATCGGCATGCTAAAGCAAACAACAAATTTATGGATGATTATGATAAGGATTTACCAAGCTCATTTTTAGCTTACTTTGATGCTAACAATTTGTATGGTTGGGCCATGTCACAGATGTTACCGACTGGAGGGTTTAAATGGGTGGATGCGAATGTTGATTTTAATACATCAGATACCTCTGATGTTGGTTACATATTAGAAGTGGACTTAGAATATCCCAAAGAGCTTCATGACCAACATTCTGATTTACCGCTTTGTCCTGAAAACCTTTGCTTTGGAGTTAGTAGAGAGGTAAAGTTAATATCAAATTTGTGTAGTAAAACCAAATACGTAATTCATTACAGAAACTTGAAACAGTGTTTGGAAATGGGTTTGAAATTACTCAAAGTACATAGAATACTACAGTTTAACCAAAGTGCATGGTTGAAGAAATACATTGATTTGAATACACATTTGAGATCATTATCCCAATCAGGTTTTGAAAAAGACTTTTATAAGTTAATGAATAATTCAGTTTTTGGAAAGACCATGGAAAACATTGAAAAACGGGTAAATGTAAAATTATTAACTCACTGGGAAAATGAAGGTAAAGTCCTGGGTGCAGAGACTTTGATTGCTCGACCTGAGTTCCATAGTCTTTCCATATTTTCGGACTCGCTTGTAGCCGTTCAGATGAACAAGATTAAGCTAGTTTATAATAAACCAATATATTTAGGTTTTTGCATTTTGGATATATCAAAAACTTTGATGTATAATTTTCATTATACTTATATGATGCAAAAGTTTGTTAACAAAATAAAATTATTGTATACGGATACAGACAGTCTGATTTATCAAATATTCACAAATGATTTGTATGCCGACATCAAACCCGATTTAAATGAATATTTTGATACATCGGATTATCCGAGCGACAATGTATTTGGATACCCTCAAATAAATAGAAAAAAGTTAGGTTTCTTCAAGGATGAAAATAATGGCAAAATATTTCGGGAATTTGTTGGATTGAGATCGAAAATGTATGCAATTGATATTGAAAATAAAATCGCAGCGAAAGCCAAAGGTGTTAATAAATGTGTTACGAAATTTATGACTATTAATAACTATAAGTCCTGTTTGTTTGATAATGATGTTAAGATTTGTGAAATGTACAGGTTTAGGTCAATAAAACATGTAATATTCACCCAAAAAATTAATAAAACATGTTTATCATCGAATGATACTAAACGACATATTCTACCAAATCGTGTTGACACACTACCTTGGGGTCATTACAAGATAGTATAGTTAGCATATAGGTTTTAAGTAATAGTTTGTAATGTTGTATATTTATAAGATAAACTAATTTGTATAAATTTATTATTAAGTGTGTATATTATACCAAGTTTGATGTTGGATAAATAAATATATTGTTTTACTAAGCTCACCTCACTTCTTTCATTTCTTTCTTACGACTCACACGTATAACCCATAATGATTCATTTTAATCATCCTTTTACTGCCATAGTGGCGGGGCCAAGTGGTTGTGGTAAATCTAACTTCGTTACGAATTTCCTTCAAAATATAAAAGATATGTGTAACAAGGAGTTTTCCCAAATAATGTGGTGCTATGATGAAATGCAACCTTTGTATAATGTAAGTAACGTCATCTATCATCGAGGACTACCTGACATGGGTATGTTTGATGGAAAAGAACCGTATCTTATAATTATTGATGACTTAATGAGAGAATCAGATGGACGCATCGTTGATCTATTTACTAAAGGAAGCCATCATAGAAATTTAAGTGTATTCTACATATCACAAAATTTATTTCATCAAGGTAAAGGTCAAAGAGATATATCTTTGAATTCAAGCTACATTATTTATTTCAAAAATCCTCGTGATAAAACACAAGTTCGATACTTAGCCAGACAAGTTTCTCCAGAGAATTTAAAGTTCATCGAAGATGCATACAAAGATGCAACCAAAGATGCTCATGGTTATTTAATGATAGATCTGAAACAAAATACAAACGATATTTGTCGTTTTAAGACTAATGTATTTCCGTTTGATGGCAACTGCATAGTATATGTACCTAAAAAAGAATTCAAATACGTAAGGCATCAGCAAATTTCAATCATTCATGAATAATGCATCATAGTGTCAAGACACATCAAGAGTTGTTAAGAGCTTTACATACTCTTAAACCAAAATATCGTAGAGTTTTATTAAAGGCCTGTCAAGAAGAAGAAATAAATTGCATTTGTGAATGTATACATAACGTTCTTCGTGGTAAAGTTCCTTTACAACCAAAAGAAAAATCTAAACTCGGTAAATACAAAAACGTTCTCCGAAAACTATTACGTAAAGGAAAACACGCAACTAGAAAAAAAAATATTATACAAAAAGGAGGTGCATTTTTACCCATAATATTGGGATCAGTTTTAAGTGGGCTAGTAAGTTCGTTATTAAAAAGTTAACCGAAATGGAAAGCGCCAAGAAGATGTTGCTTGTTGAATCTGGTCTTTTAGATAGAATCAAACAAGAAACAAATACCAATACCCCATTATCTCGCTTAGATGTTGAAATGCAAAAAATATTGAACAGTAAAACAGATGATCGTGCAAAGTGGTCATTATATTTACAAACACTGCAAAGATACTTACACTTCGCGGAAGAAGAACGGAAACCGTTAATGTTACCGATTATAACCGAAACTCTAAGCGATGTTAATGTTGCAAACGACATGACTGGTTCATATATAAAAAAGGAATTAGATGATAAGAATGCAGTGGCACAACAGATTCCGGTTGAGCATGCTATTTCATTTAAACCCTCGTATACTGCAAAACATGTTCTCCAATTAATACCAAAATCTTACACAAAGAAAGGTGAGTTACTATTGGAATCAATTTTGGCAAGTAAAGATAAAATTTCTTGGGACGATGAAGGTACACTTATTATTGACAAGCAAAAAATTCCAGGTAGTAACATTGTTGACTTGGTAAATGACGCCTTAAGATCACTCAGACGAAGCAATAGCCCTATTGGATGGAAACCCTTTGCCAATGCATTAAAAGATATAAGAGTACCGTTGACTTACATTGGAAACAAGAAGTGGATTGAATACATTAATCAACTATACGCCGATAAAATTCAAAATAAAAGAGAAAAATCACGACAAGCTGAAGACTTTCAAGATGCACTGTCTACGAGTGCGAGCGAAATAGATTCTGCGGTAACACCAACTGCATCCATTGCTTCATACAAGCTTAGAAACAAAATAGATTGGGAAAAATGGAGCCCCTATTAGCAATAAATGATATTTATTATGATGTTAAACACCCCGCCGGCTATAGTAGTTTAGATAAGTTAACAAAAGCGATGCATGGTCAAATGTCAAAAGACGATGTTAAAAAATGGTTACAGGCTCAAGAAACATATACTTTACATAGACCTGCCAATAAAAAGTTTTCTCGGAATAAATACATACTATCCAATTATAATGAACTTTGGCAGGCAGATTTAAGTGACATGCGAACTTACTCAGAACACAACGATGGTTTCAAGTATATTCTTTGTGTAATCGATGTTTTCAGTAAATATGATTTCGCTAGGTCAATGAAGAATAAAAACTCTGAGACTGTTCGAGATTGTTTTGAGAGTGTATTTACAGAAGCTAATGCAACGCCGAGACACATCCAGTCCGACAAAGGTACAGAATTTATTTCCAAACATGTACGTCAGTACTTCAAAGAGTGCGGTATCAATTACTATACCACAAACAATCCCGACATTAAAGCTAGCATAGTAGAAAGATTTCAGAGAACTCTTAAAATGAGAATGTGGCGTTATTTCACTCATAAAAACACTTATAGATATGTAACTATATTACCTGATTTAATATTTGCATATAACCATACCGTTCATTCAAGTATAAAGATGCGACCTTGTGACGTAAACACGAACAACATTATGACAGTCTGGACCAATTTATATGACACTGGGAAGTCTCGTATATCTAATGAATCAAATTTTATGAAACCACCAAGTTACCATATAGGTGACCATGTGAGGATAACAAAGTACAAACATATTTTTCAAAAAGGATACGAAAGTAACTGGAGTGATGAAGTTTTCATCATATCCTCGATAATAGAGAGATCTCCTTGGGTGGTTTATACATTAAAAGATTTACAAAACGAACCCATAGTTGGGACATTTTATGAAAAAGAATTACAGAAAGTCTCTTATGACCCCACTACGTCATACAAAATAGATAAAATAATTTGTTATCGTTACATTAGTGGCAGAAAGGAAGCGTTAGTCAAGTGGAAAGGTTATCCAGATAAGTTTAACAGTTGGATATCTGCAGCCAATTTACAAAAAATATGACTAAAGAAAGTTTTTATTTAACATTGCTGAGTAACAGCTCCGTGGAGTATTTTCCCGATAACAGGACAACGAACTTTTCAACTAAATTACCAAAACCTCTGAAATTAGAAGGTGAATGGGCAGTGGGGATCGTCGAGTTTCAATACCCTTGTACAATGTTTAACGTACAAAAACATGAAAACATTGTTTACATAACCAAACGTATAATTATGCCTAATGAATCAAAGTCATCATCAGTTATGTATAAAAAACATATACCGGCAACCAATTATGAAAATATCAACAATATTATAACAGCTTTGAATAATTTGCGAGAAAATATTACATTCCGATTTGATGACATCTCCAAACTTGTAATGGCAACAATCAATGATGACTCAATCACATCATTAACCTTGTCACCTAAATTAAGTTTTCAAATGGGATTTGAACCAAATACTAATCTTGTCGATAAAAACTACCGAAGGTGTCCTGCAAATATATTTTTAGGACTACCATCGCAGTTATTTGTCTACTGTGACATTATTGAACCTCAGATAGTGGGAGACGTCATGGCACCTTTGTTAAGAATAATTCCATTGGATCCATCAAAGTATATCTACGGATCAAACAAAATGCATATATTCTCACCACCTCATTTCTTACCTGTTATGAGACGTGAATTTGATACAATTGAAATAGATATAAGATCAAGCACAGGAGAAAAGATACCATTCCAATTTGGGACTGTGAGCGTTAAACTACACTTTAGAAAAATATAATGTATTCCAAGCTTGATAATATAACTTGTCCCTATGAACACTATTATACACATCAGGCGGGGTCCGGTATTGGTGTAGTTTTCAAAGGATCTCCTTATCAACGTGGCCACGGCATTGGAAGTTTCTTGGGAGGCTTATTTAGATGTGTTTTCCCTTTGTTATCTAGTGGAGCAAAGGTTATTGGTAAAGAAGCGTTAAATGCAGGAGTAGGACTCTTGTCAGATATGGTCAACAGTCGTCCTATGGATGAATCTATCAAAGAACGTCTTAAAGAGGTCAATACAAACTTAAAAAGAAAAGCTGATGATAAGATTGACAAACTCATGTCTGGTTCTGGGTATATAACTAAAAGAAAACAACGAGCAGCACTCATTCAATCACTGCAGTCGAAAGTGAAGGCTGTTAAAAAAAATTCAAGAGCACTAAATAACAAAAATATCAAAGATATATTTTCAAGTTGAAAATGTCATTCTTACATAATAATTCTTGTGAATGTGTTAAGTCAGAATTAGATTTATTTGCTTTACCATCTACACAAACAAGTATTGAAAGTGGACTATGCATTCATTATAAGCCCATTTCTTCGCTAACCGATGATGGTCCGATTGAGTTTCAAGTTCCTGGCACCGGCGATGATTACATTGACTTGTCACACACTTTACTTCATATTAAGGCAAAAATATTAAATCAAGACTCTACCAACTTAGCTGCTGACACCGCCGTAGCTCCGGTTAATAATTGGTTACATTCTCTATTCAGCCAGTTGGATGTGCACTTAAATCAGAAACTAGTGTCACCACCCAACAATACATATGCCTACCGAGCATTTATAGAAACTTTACTGAATTATGCTCCCGCGGCTAAAGAATCCCATCTTACTTGTGGGCTTTGGTACAAAGATACTGCGGGCCACATGAATGCAACTGATAATAATAATTCCGGTTTCGTTAAGAGACAGACAGCTTCTCGTCAGAGTAAAGAGATAGAAATGATTGGACATCTTCACGGAGACATATTCAATCAAGAAAAGTTTTTAATTAATGGTGTTGAAATGTGTGTAAAATTAGTTCGTTCAAGGGAGAGCTTTAATCTCATGGCTGCTGTAGCAGATGCTAAATACAAAGTTTGCATAACCGATGCTACACTTATAATACGTAGAGCTCGAATCAATCCAACTGTATTACTCGCTCATCAAAAGGTATTAGCAACGACCACTGCTAAGTATCCAATAACACGTGCTGAAGTAAAAGTTTTAACTATACCGGCTGGAGTTCAGGGGAAAACATTAGATAATATATTTTTAGGTCAAGTACCTAAAAGATGTATTATTGGGTTTGTAAATAACGCAGCATTTAACGGTAGTTTAGTAAGAAATCCATACGACTTTGATAACCATGGTATTAATTCATTTAGCCTTTATATTGACGGTCAGCAAATACCATCTAAAGCTTTGCAACCTTCATTCAATGGTGGAGTACATACTGCTGCATACCATACGTTGTTTTCCGGGACAGGAATTCATTTCCTGAATGAGGGTAATGATATATCTCAGGAACAATATCAAAATGGTTACTGTTTGATGGCATTGGATTGGAATCTTGTAAGACATGGCAGTGTAAGGTTGGAAGTAAGGTTTGACAATGATCTACGACAAACTATTAATTGTATTGTTTATGCAGAGTTTGATAATATTATAGAAATTGATAAGAATCGTAATGTTACTGTAGACTTCAGTAGTTAATTAAGTCAAATGTAAAGTTTTTATTGTAAACTTATTAGAGCATTAAAAGAAAAAGAAAAAAAGCAAGTGCAGTTTTATTAATTTAATTATTCGTGTTAAGTAAAGGAATATTTTACAATTTGTTTTCAATAATAAGAATAGGTCATTAAGTAATAACTAAGTAAAAATCCCTTAGTTACTATAGGAATAGTTCCGGCAGTCTTGAGTTGTGCTGATTTCTTTGGTGATTGTATGAACCACCTCTTTGGTTTTACCTAGGTGTTTATTATTTACACCTTTGCAGTAGTATTTCACTCGCACATTGGCATGTTTCCAGTGCTGAGAGGGTGGAATTTTGACGAGTTTTCTCACGTCGTATATTTCAATTTTTATCAGATGAGTCGCTTCTCGACCGTCATCTACGTTTGTTGATATGTAAGACACGCCGCCTTCACTATTCGCCCGACCGACTGTTGATGAACTCTTGCTTTTATGTTTTTTTGCTGGCACCTCAAATAACTTATCAAAGCTTCTGTCTGCACTGTTACTTCTCTTACGATTTTGTCTTGAGTCCTCCTCCTCATCAGAAAGAGTTGGATAGTAGTAATTCTTAAATGTATTTTCTTCATCGACGATGAGATCAGATGAAAAATTCTGTAAAGAACAATGAATAATTATTATATCTACATAAATTATTGCCTTGCTATTGAGAGAGTACATATAAAAAACAAAATTTGTGACTTACCTCCATGGTGTGTTGGATAGAGTGCAGAGATAATTGCGCTGATTCACTTAAGACTTCACCGTGTTGGTGATAGAAACTGTATCGTACTCAGACCCGTGGAAGCCGTTATATAGTCAGTTTTGCTCGTTATTAATCTTGTTTAAACCTAGTCAGTAATGATGTTGAACGAAACAAGATGATTATTGATAACATTTGGAAACCAGATAGTTGATTGCTAATTGCATTTACGCAAACATCTAATGTTTTAAACTTTCCATCATCGGAAGCGGTGCACTATAACTAATGAGATTGTTGCAAAGCATCCAATGACGTCAGTAAGTATCAAAAGTAATGGTAGGTCAGAGAAATACGGACCACAAAAATAAGTGAATCACTTCCAGGATTTACACAATACAAAAGATCTTTGAATCAGTTACACGTATAACAATTTGTTGACCATGGATACCATAGACATACAAGATTGTTTATATAAAATAAATCCGCTGATGAGGTATAATGTGTATGCCGCCAACCGCATTCCTGTGGTAGTAGAGGTACCAATGTATTTGATAGGAAATTTTGATCCAGACACACAGCCCGGATCTCACTGGGTGGCTATTCATATTGATGCAAATCGAACTGGAGAATACTTCGATTCATACAGTCGCAAGCCATCAGGAGCCTATCATAGGTTTATACTGAGAAATAGTAAACAATGGCGATATAACAACGCAATTTTGCAGAATGAGTTAACATCAGTTTGTGGAGAATACTGCGTGATGTACTTAGCCCATAAGTATAGTGGAAGGAGTTTAGATAATTTTATAAATATTTTCACTGAGAATACCGTTCGAAATGATGTAATGCTGAAAGATTGGTTTAATTTATGCTTTATGTGATGTATAAAAATAAATGAAGAAAGAGTTATAAGAAACAAAATGTGTAGTCATTGTGGTGACTAACAAGTCACCTGAGCCCTAATGACCTGCTCGATCCCTGAGCCCTAATGACCTGCTCGATCATAACGCCCAAACGAAAACATCGCTTTGTTAATGAGGTGATTATACCATTATCTTAATCACCATGGCACGATATTTCTATCTCCGAAACCGCTTATCCTAGAGCCCTGGGAGTGAGTGCAATCGATTCAGCGCACCCGATTTAGTGGGATTAGACACCAAACTTTCTTTTTTTTTTTTTTGGACCCGCTTCCCAAACTTTCGCGACTTTCTGAACCAAAGGGGGGACCCTTGGGAGAGCGGGAGGTCAGTGCGCCAGAACTGTGGTTCTCCTACTACTTGGATTATTTCAGGGCCTATTCACAACAGCACACAGAGTAGGTCGCTACAGGTTCAGTGCACTTTTACTCAATCATTAGACACACAATTGAGAAAATTTTGGGAACTTGAAGAATTGCCGGGGCCAACTTACACGCGCAGAAACGAAAAATGGCTTGCGAGGAACATTTCATAAAGACTACTACGCGCACTCCAGATGGTCGATTTTGCGTTAAAATTCCTATAAAGAACAACCCTGACACGTTAGGCGAATCATTTCCTCAGGCTGAAAGGCTGTTTCTCGCAATAGAGAAGCGCCTAAATCACGCACCGGCCTACAAGGAATTATATGGCGAATCAACCAATCTACCAGAAATGAAATTAAATTCATACACAACATTCGTTCTCAGAACTTCTACCGAATAATCGGATGCACATTTACCTAAAGTTATTTTTTGGCTCAGAAATTATGGAAGCGGCTTCTTAAAACATATTTTTTAAATATAAATCCCGGGATTTCAGAAAATTCGGGAATGCAAAACTAATCGCATACGTAGCATGGAGACGACTTATTTAGCGTGTAGTATTAGGAATTTAAAAAACCCGGGACTCTGGTATTACATAATTATTTATATGTGTCTTTGTTTAAAGTTTATTTTAGCCTCCGATGCAAGTATGTATGTGTGTGTATGTAGGGTGTTACAGGAAAAGTAGTGTGTTAGTTAAAAAAAACATTACTATAAAATAATACTTTATTGCACATTTACAGGATAAAAAAAAATAGATGTTGAAATAATTAAAATATACATAATTATTAATAATATATTATTTAAATTAAGTACCATATGTGTAACAACTTTAATCACTATCTATAACTATAATTTGGTCACTGAAATCTGACGTTAATATTTCTCTGTCTGTCTGTGTTGAACACGATGGTGTTACGTCAGATTTCAGTGACTGTTCTAAATCTGAACTGGTAACTTCTGTTTCATTCAGAGAATTGTAGTAAATAATTATAATTTTCTCGAGATTATCAATTTTTAGCCTATTTCTTTTGACATTCAGGATCCACTTATATAACGAAAAAGATCTCTCCACATCTACAGATGTAAGTAGCGCAAATTTGTAAATACTAGCGCCACTGTCTTGAGTAATATTTTCACTTATTGACCTAAGGAAATCAAAATCAGGGTTTCTATCCATAAGTTGCTCCATTTTGTTGATTAATATATTATTTGATGTCTGGTTTACAATTGATCTTACATCGTCAAATATTTCAAATGTTTCAGTTATAGTAAGGTCGCGTTTTTCTATTTTTACAATTGCAATATCGAAAATTTCGAAATACTCGTATATATACTCTAAATCTTTCTTTAAATTAGGTTTTGTTAATACTTCCTTAGCATTTCTAATAGAGATGGCTTCATTGCTATCTAATAAACCTAGAACATTTGTTATTTTGTCTAAGTGTTTAGCATAGTAAAATGCCGCCTTTAACCATGTTCCCCACCTAGTAATAACTGGCTCTGGAGGCAAGGGTAAATTTAAATTTAAAGCTATAGTGATGTAGACACTTTAATTAACATTGTTAATTAAAGTGTCTACATCACTATAGCTTAAACGTATAGTCTCAGTTAACCTGTGCAAGGCGTGCGCTAAACATGTAAAGTGTTTCATATTTGGAAATGTATTTTTTAATATTTTTCCAGCCAGTAACATAGACGCTACGCTATCGGTACATAATATTAAGACGTCCTGCACTTTACTGTTAAATTGATCTCCCCATAAGTTTTTTAAACATTGTATTACAAACTCAGACACTGAATGACCGTTAACTACGTCTAAAGTTTTGCAAGTTAACATATGAATTCGTCCCGATACGTTTTCACTTAACGGTTTAACTAAAAAATGTACCACATATCGGCCCAGAAAATCAGTGGTTTCGTCTAATGATATCCATAATTTATTGTTTTGTACGTCACTATGAACACGTTTTATTTTGCTTTCATAAACTTGAGTCACATATTTTGTTCTCAACAAATTCTCACTTGGAATAGCCCTATCTTGGTTGTTAGATTTGCAAATGTATTTTTCAAAAAAACTACAAAAAATGGGGTTTTCAACTTTTGACCACGGTATGTTACACATAATGAGAAAATTAACTAAATCAAAATAAAAATCATTTGGTGTAGATTTTTGAATCTCGCGATGTTTTTGTGACTTCAGATGCCGATTAAAAATAGTCTTCTTTGCATTTAAAGGTTTTTCACATTTCGTGCACACTATAGTTCCACTTGCCGAGTCGTAAAACATCTCTGGGTAATTTCTTATCCATGACTGAGCTATGTCTTCTCTTTGAGTTGAATCAGCCATTATGTCTGTGAAGCAAGATCATTCGTTTTATTTTTCGGCTTATTTTTTCAGTAAAAGCGATAACTGTACAAAAGTAAAGGTAAAGATATTTTTTAAATAGTTAATCTATTTTCACGGCTGTAAAGGGCTTTTTAAGTTACACTGCTCTAATAGGGGCATAAATGAAAAACTTGAACAGGTATTTGCATGTCAATTAAACAGGTCAACTTGACACTCTACCGAGGTAGCTCAGATTCAGCCAATTAAGCATCTAATCAATTGGTTTCAATACTGACTTGGAACCTCCATACAAAAATTACATGACACGATGTATTGCTAGATACAACTGGCTTTTTTAACTCGAGGTACTAAATGCAATCTTTAATAATACATTTATAATAATAAATTAATAGACATAAACATTAAATACTATTTACGGATACTGGATACATTAAATAATATTTAATACTGGTACGGATAGCCAGAGGTTGCGGGTTCGAATCCCGGCATGGGTGAAATTTTTAGCCCCTAAATAGGTTTTTAAATTTGTTCCTTAGCACGGGTTAGTCCATTAAAAATAAAAATAGTGTAATTAAATACTATTTGTTGTATCACGCCTTTTTACATCAAGATTAGGGCATATTTATATCGCAACACGGTTTCGGCAACAGTTGCAGAATACGGTGTTCAAATGTAATACAAAAATGTTGTGTGTCTTAGGCCACACACACACACTGGTCGAACGAGGGAATCTCTCACTATAGTCAAAATCTTCACATCTTTGCAAATATAAGTACAATAACATTTAATATATTTTGTAAAAATAAATAATCCTTACCTTGTAAATAAAAGAGATAAGATGTCCAAGTCCCAGCGCAGAGTAAATCAGGTTCCAAAATTTGTAGCAAAGTCGTCGTCTCATGTAAAACCAAAATCCGTATCACAATGCAAATCAATAACCGTTGTAGAATAGCCAAGTAGTCCGAAAATACAGAAAAAAAACACAAAAAGCACCCGAACGCATGGCACGCAAAGCGATGAATGTGATAAAATGAACAAAAGGAACTGTTTTTGGGGCGCTACCTGTGCACAAGCAGGTATAATTTGCTGTCTCGCTCACTCACTTATATATAAGTGCGAGTAAGATGACAAATTATGTTAAATTATATATTTATGAAATGTTTACCAGCCCTCTTACGGATGCTACTTACTTTCACCGTGTTAATATAATAAAAAATGAGATTTTTTTTATAGAAATTCAAGGCACCGAGTTGTTTGTCGCTATGTAGAGTGAAGAAAGAAAATTACTTATCTTGACGTTTGCAATGACAGTTTGGCAATTAACTTTATAACATTAGCCAGCACCCGATCTATAGTCGGAAAGCAATAAACGATAATTCTGAAATCGCTTGATTTTTTACGATCGATACAAAAGTGCATTCCATATTAGCAAACACCTGAACGCAAGTAGGTATCTGTATTCACCCGAGTTAATTCTATAACCAAAACACTGTATTCGTCGATTCCAGAATCCCGGGATTTTTTCGATACAAAAGTGCATTCCATAACAGCCAACACCTCAACTTTAGGTAAATATGCATCCGATTATTCGATAACCATCATGCTTCTCACGACAACACAAACTGTTTTCACAAATTCTCTCAGTTCAGCCGCTTGAGGCGCGCGTTTGCTTATGTATTGCGTTTTGTACACAAGTTTACACAACACAAAAAATAAAGCCAATAAGCGAACGGGTCCATAAAGCGTACCTGAATTGAGTGAATCAAACTTACATTTAACAAAAATCTCACAACATGAATCATTTCCTGATGTTCACACTAGCCTGTCAAGACACGGAAACTTAAAACATTCACACAATCTGGCTAAATTGAACCCCTTTCTCGATACAAATAATGTTATCAGGGTTGGCGGGAGACTCAGCAATTCACACGAATTTTCCTTCAACAAAAAACATCCCATATTAATATCAGGAAAGCATTACTTCACAGCTGCTATTCCGCGCTGAGCACGAGAGCGACTACTGCACGCGGCCAGGCCAGGCGTCCGTCACTCGCTCAAGGTCACGCGTTTTATACCTGCCGCTCGGCGTATCGTCCACGATACAACCGACAAAGGGCCGCTACGCCCGCCTGAGCGCTCGCACAGCACGTTTCCCGCGTTTACTACTCGTAATGCCGAAAGCACGTAATTATTGTTCAGTGGATGGGTGTAAAGGTAAAAAAACAAATGAAAAATTATAATTTTTTTCACTGCCGAGAGAAGAAGAAAGGTAAGCGGTATTTTAAATCTTATATTTATTTCTTTAAACATTTAGGTAGGTAGGTACTATAAAAGTAAAATAAATACATAAAGGTAACTGCTTTTTTTCGTGGACTTGTTAATTTTGATTCTAAATAACCACATCCGTTCTAACATTATTATGCGTAAGTGTCTCTGTCTGTCACGTTTTCACGGCTGTACTGTAGCTATACCGAAAATTTTTAAAAATGCACAACATAGTCGTAAATTGATGGAAAATGCCAAAAATATCAATTTTATAATAGTTCGCTCCACGACTTTTAGCAGTTGCTAAAAGTCGTGGAGTCGTGAAAAACAAAGACATGCACGACAAAGATGGGTAGTTACCATCGATAAAATATTACTACTTTAGTAATATTTTATCGATGGTAGTTAACCATATTTGTCGTGCGTGTATTTGTTTTTAATGGTAATTTAATTTAGGATCAACTAAATTGGCTTTTTAGTGTTTCGTAGTAAACATTAGAAACAAAACATGTACAACAAACATGGATGTCAAATATTTACGTATTTCTCGAATTCAAACCAATATAATGTGGTCGACTCTGACCGCCATGCCCAATCCAAAAACTAAAATCAGTTTAGTCTGTCCCCTTTTTAGATATTTGTCTAGGAATAGAGAGGGACAAATAGAACCCATTCCAATTTCAGGATTAAACGTGGCGGTCAAAATCGCCCACAATGACGAAAAATTAAGTTTGATAACTTAATGTTTGCTTTTCAGACGCCGCAATTGGCTTGAGATAATAGGGAGGCCTGATCTAATAACAACTCAAAGTCAGCTTGTCATTTTATATTACATATTTTTGACAAATAAATAAATATGGTTACCTATTTCACAACATTCGTTTTATTACAGTAATAAATAATCATCATAGCTACAACCCTAGCGCTTTCGTGCGATGACGCGCTGGCACGTGAGTCGCACGGTGGGCAACACAATCTCGACTCTTTGATCGGGTACTTATGGTATATTTCTCCTCGCTGTGAACAGTAGTTATTATTATTAAGATTTTGTAGGCTATTATAGCGTAGGTATTTTCGCTTTAGTATGGGAGTGATGTATCTGTTACGTAGTAACTATTATCTAATCTGTGGCCAGGCGTCCGTCACTCGCTCAAGGTCACGCGTTATATACCTGCCGCTCGGCGTATCGTCCACGATACAACCGAGAAAGGGCCGCTACGCCCGCCTGAGCGCTCGCACCGCACGTTTCCCGCGTTTACCTACTTCTCGAAATGCCGAAACCACGTAATTATTGTGCAGTGGATGGGTGTAAAAGTAAAAAAACAAATAAAGAATTATAATTTTTTTTCACTGCCGAGAGACGAAGAAAGGCAAGTAGTATTTTAAATCTTATATTATTTCTTTAAACATTTAGATAGGTAGGTACTATAAAAGTAAAATAAATACATAAAGGTAACTGCTTTTTTTCGTGGACTTGTTAATTTTGATTCCAAATAACCACATCCGTTCTAACATTATTATGCGTAAGTGTCTCTGTCTGTCACGTTTTCACGGCTGTACTGTGGCTATACCGAAAAATTAAAAAAATGCGCAACTATCATAGTCGTAAATTGATGGAAAATGCCAAAAATAACAATTTTATAATAGTTCGCCCCACGACTTTTAGCAGTTGCTAAAAGTCTTGGAGCGAACTACCATCGATAAAATATTACTAAAGTAGTAATATTTTATCGATGGTAACTACCCATCTTTGTCGTGCATGTATTTGTTTTTAATGTTAATTTAATTTAGGATCAACTAAATTGGCTTCTTAGTGTTTCGTAGTAAACATTAGACACAAAACATGTACAACAAACATGGATGTCAAATATTTACGTATTTCTCGAATTCAAACCAATATAATGGTTAAATTTCTGGAAGCTCTTAACAAGACACGGAGTAGCCCTGTGGGACCAATACTTGGACTTTGTAATAAGCTCTGAAAGATGTTGTAATCTGCCAAGCAAAGGATGATTAGTAAGCTGCAAGCAACGACTCAAAAATCTATCAGATAGGTATTGACGCCTTAACCGGAGAGGCGGCTCTCCACACTCTACTTGCAAGCAATTAATAGGACTAGATTTCATTGCTCCTAAGATGATTCTTAAAGCCTTGGACTGCACAGCATCCAATTTCTTAAATCCAGCAGCACTACCAGGCTCCAATAAGAAGGTTCCGTAATCCAGAACACTTCTAATTAAAGCATTATAAAGCAACCTCAATGAAAAAGGATGGCACCCCACCAAACCCCTGAGAGGCATCTGATAATATTTAATAAGCGATCACACTTGGCAGCAATGTATTCACAATGTGGGAGTCCGGTAAGTTGACTGTCTAAAATAACTCCTAAAAATTTTACTTGAGTTTTTACTGCAATGGGATTAGGGTGGGGGTGGGTCTAATTCTAACTTAATTTTCCCGCGCTTTTTTTCCCCTGCACCGCTTCTCTGTTCCTTGAATTAGATGCACACCTATCTTGTTGATAAATCCCAATCAACAAGTTGGCAGAATGGCCTTGAGGGCAGCGATATTCGTGATGACCCCTCAAGACAAGACTGATGGCACTAACCTTCCCGAGGTTGCCACCCGTTATTGATTTGATTCCCTCAGAAACAAATGCAACAAAAACCATCAGTCGAACTCCCTGCTTTCATGCACTCCCTACCCATCCCGCTTTCCCCCAATTCCTACCCATACCACAATCCTTTGGCGCTTCGGCGCATCAAGGACCCCGCTCTGCCGGCTGCAGAAAAAAAACAAATATGGAAGGTGAACCTAAAAAAGTATTACCCCAGGAGGGTACCAGCGTCACTGGAGAATCCCTCCCCGAGCAACGCTCGGGCTGCCCCTCGTATTCTGGGGGGGGCAAAGGCCACCTGCCTCGCAAGAGGCCAACTGCTGTAACGAGCGAACGACAAGCCGTTACAGCCATCACGGCAGGACATCAATCGTCCGCCGCCGACGTCCAACCTGCTCTCGAAGAGCCGAGGAGCTGCCCATCTCGGGTTAAGCACCCAAGCTCGACGAGACAGCAGGAAAATAAGGCCGAAGTTCCGAGGAGCCACCCACCCCGGGTTGAGCCCCCAAGAGCCTCTGGCTCAGGAGATTATCGCCCTCGATCAAATGCACCGAGGAGCTGCCCGCCACGGGTTAAGCACCCAAGCGCAAGTGATCAGGGGCGCCCAAACGACCAACCTCGACCGCCAACCGCAGCGAAGAACCCGACGACCAAAACGGAAGAACCACCGGGTCTACGCAGCATCAGTAACAGCTGGGGCACGATGCAGGAATATCGACCCAACCAACGCCAGAACCAACCGTTCAGACGGCCTGCGATGGAGGAACCTGGCCCCTCTAGGGGTAGGGCATCACCTCAACCGCTGACGGAGGGCGAACACCGTCCCAAACGAAGGCGCTACGCGCGTAACAAACCGCGCAAGCACGACCACGATAAGTTTGGAAGCAAGGCCGTACGCCACTACAGGAAACCGGTGGACACCACGTCGAACACCACCGCGGTAGACAAGGACCCCACCAAACCGAGCGGTTCCCAAGACCTGGTAGCGGTACCGTCCACTTCCCAAACCTGTGACAACCCGAGAGCAGGACCATCGAAGCGGGCACGCCTAGATGAGACCATCTCTCCACGGGGGGACTATAAAAAGCTACGGGCTGACACGAGCTATGCCGATGCAGCAAAAATGGACAAGGCCCTCATCATCACGACCAAAAACGCTGGCACCCTGGGCGACCACGCCAATATGGTGCTGAACGCCATGGAAAACCTGATGATCGAGGAAATGCTATACAACAGCCACAAGGGCCGGGTGTTCCGAGGGTAACCCATGATCCACGAAGGGAACCTTCGCTTTTGGTACAGTGACAAGGAAGATTTTGAGTGGCTAAAGGGAGAAGTAGCCAAGATCACCGTGCCGGGGGACACACTCATAGTCGTGAGACCTGAGGATGTACCTCGGAGGGTGAACTGCGGCGTTCTGATCCCCGGTAACCGACCCAAAAAAGTCATCTTCGGCATGCTTCGTCACCAAAACGAATGGGCTCAAGCGGACCGATGGATACCGGGGAAGGTGGTTACGACTGAGAACACCTTCTTCATGTTCAGTGTTCCTGAAGACATCGCCATACTGATGGTGAAGCGTGAACGCCGCCTCGCGTATCTTTACGGCTCCGTTTACGTAAAGTTCCGATGGCGGGGAAACAGCTTCCGGAACGAGCTACCTCCCCCGGCGGAAGCCGCCCGTGACGACGACCCACCCATCCCCAGAGGTGATGCACCAGACGCCGGTCGAGACACGAAGGCGAACAACCCGGAAGCATCGGAGAACACCACCCCGACCTGCAGCCACCCGCGGCCCTCCGGCGGAGAAATCTGCCCGGACCTGGACGCGGATGAGACCTGGTCGCGGAGCCTGAGCCAGTTGTTCTTGGAGGAGGAGAAGCCGACTGATGGCGTCGTCTTCACCAAGAACAATTAGGCTCGTACAAGTCAACCTCCACCACAGTCGTACCGCAACGGCTCAACTGCGACGATGGCTGGAGGAAACAAACGACGAGGCTATTGCACTGATCCAAGAGCCGTGGGTCAATGGCAACCGTATATGCGGCCTCAACAACACCGGAGGTAAGCTTATATCGAATACAGAACTGGTCGACCCCAGAACCTGCATTTACACCTCCCGCAACATACAAACACACACCCTAACGGAGTTCTGTTCCAGAGACCTGACGACTATCAGACTAGCAACAGACCTAACATGCGGATTACCAGATCTGATAATCGCGTCTGCATACATGCCTGACGGAGAGGCTGTACCACCACATCAAGCTGCTAGTCTTATACAGCACTGCGAACGACTCAAACTGGAGCTGATCATGGGCGCAGATGCAAACGCACACCACTCCCTCTGGGGAATGGACCGTGAAAACAACAGAGGTGAGGAATTAGCTTCTTATCTTTTCTCAACCAACCTTAACATCCTAAACATAGGTTCGAAGCCCACTTACGTCACAAGACGTTGTAAAACCATCATCGACTTAACTTTCGCGACCGACAAAGCCTCCGAGCTGGTATCCAACTGGCATGTATCGGAGGAAGCCTCGTGTTCAGACCACCGCTGGATCCGATTTGATCTACGCGCCCACACACCTGACCAAACACCCCGCAGGAACCCAAGGAGAACCAACCGGGTGATGTACGGTAAGGCTATAGCCAGCAGCCTGGAACGCCTGCAAGTACCCAAGGAAATAGTCGGAGTAATCGACATCGAACAACAGGTAACAAACATAACGTCTGCAATCAGGCAGTGTTATCATGACACCTGTCCCCTAGCCGGCCCACCCATTAAACCCAAGGATGGCCAATCCTGGTGGGGTCCTGAGCTGCAGCGGATTCGGCAAAAAGTGAGAAGATTACTAAACAGGGCAATGAACACCAGTAATGATCTAGACTGGGACAACTACAAGGCAGCCAAGGCGCAATACAAGAAGCGTATACGCTTCTGGAGCACTGCGTCCTGGCGAAACTTCTGCACAGACATAGAGTCCTGCTCGACGGCGGCACGAGTGAGCAAGATATTATCCTCCGGGACGTCACAAAAGGTAGGCTCTATACTTAAACCAGAAATACGTACACGAGCTCCCCCGAGGAAGCTCAAGCAATACTACTCCAAACCCACTTCCCCGGGTGTCAGATCGTCCGGGAGACCCACTGGGAAATCACAGACGTGACAGCAAATGAGATCTGTTGGGACATAGCCCGGACGATGGTGACACCTGAGAAGATACACTGGGCTATCGACAGCTTTCAACCATACAAGGCACCAGGCGCAGACGGGATCTTCCCCGCCCTATTGCAATGGGGAGGAACCAAATTGGAAGAAACGCTGGTGGCCATACTACAATCCTGCCTGGCACACAGGTACATCCCTACTCAGTGGAGAGAGGTAGAGGTAATTTTCATCCCAAAACCAGGTAAGACTGACTACACTAACGCAAAGTCCTTCAGACCGATCAGTCTCACCTCATTCATGCTGAAAACACTGGAGAGAGTGTGCGACCGGTACCTGAGGGATGGCGCCCTTCTAAACACCCCGCTGCACCGCAACCAACATGCATACAGTGCGGGCAAGTCTACAGAATCAGCTCTTCACGCCGTAGTTACCAAGGCGGAGAAGGCCATCCAAAACAAAGGGGTATGCCTAGGCACATTCATAGACATCGAGGGCGCGTTTGACAAAACCTGCTTCACAAGTATCAACCGAGCACTCGGCAGACACAACATCGAGACATCGGTAATGGAATGGATCGGAGCCATGCTGAGACAAAGGGTAATCAAAACATCCAAGGAAGACCCCACCATGGCACTGGTGGCCAGGGGATGCCCCCAAGGGGACGTCCTCTCACCACTACTGTGGAATGTTGTTGTAAACGAACTAATCACGACACTGAACAGCAGAAATTACTACACAGTCGGCTACGCAGACGACCTGACAATTCTAGTATCAGGTAACTATGCAGGAATAGTATGTGAAGTCACTCAAGCCGCCTTAGGCATCGTGGAGGACTGGTGTACGGAACACAACCTGTCGGTCAACCCTCAAAAAACCGAACTGGTAATGTTTACAAATAAACGAGTACTGGGAAACTTCAAACTACCCGGACTGTTTGGATCGACACTCCAGCTATCAACAGAAGTCAAGTATCTCGGAGTCATACTAGACAGTAAGCTGAACTGGAACAAACACATCGACTCCAAACTGAAAAAAGCCTGTATCACTTTTGCACAATGTCGCAGAATGATAGGTAAGACCTGGGGACTAAATCCTAAGATCACCTTGTGGTTGTATGCAGCAGTGGTAAGACCTATCATCAGCTACGCTTCCCTGGTGTGGTGGCCGAAAACGACACAAGTCACGACGATAAATAAACTCCAACGGCTCCAAAGAATGGCTTGCCTGGCAATAACGGGATGCATGAGGACCACGCCCACCGCGGCCCTGGAAATCATGCTAGATCTACCGTCGCTTCACCTACACGTCCAGCAGGAGGCTGCAATCTCAGCGATACGCCTGCGAACGCTAGGGCTGTGGAGCGACAATGGGACCCCGCACAACAGGATCTTAGATCTACCAACCGCGGAGGAGCCACTCCTACTAGCGGTCAACGACAGAATACCTAAGGTATTCAACTTTGATAAAAAGTATAAGATACAACTCGACGAGCCAGATCGAGACAACAGCAACAAGGACCTAATGGTCTTCACAGACGGCTCCAAGACGAAGCAAGGTACGGGTTCGGGAGCCTTCTCAGAGGACCTAAACATTAAAATATCGACACCTCTAGGAGCCCACAACACCGTCTTCCAGGCCGAGTGTGTGGGCATCATACGAGCAGCACAAGCCATCACACAGAGGGAGGTAGAAAAATATAACGTCCGCATTCTGTCTGATAGCGCAGCCGTACTACTGGCTCTCAAAGGTCATAGCTTCAACTCTGGACTAATCCAAGAGTGTCACGAATCCCTAACGAAGGTAGGTTCTAAGAACAACCTTACTTTACAGTGGATAAAAGGTCACAGTGGCTCAAGGGGCAACGACGTAGCGGATGTGCTCGCGCGAGGTGGCTCCGGATCTACAGTGGAGGGTCCCGAGCCCATCGTCCCTCTACCCTTCTGCCAACTGAAAACATGGCTAGGCAAACGCACCAACAGGTTACACAACAATGACTGGACCTCGCGCACGGACTGCAGACAAGCCAGGGCAGCAATGCCAGGCAGAAACCCTCGTATGTCCCGTAGCCTCCTTCGCCTCACCAAGGCACAACTGCGCCTAGCAGCAGGGGCTCTAACTGGTCACGGTCACTTTAATAAACATCTCTTCACAATAGGTGTTACAGATAGTCCTTTGTGCAGAGCGTGCATGGACGCGGAAGAGACAGCCGCCCACGTGCTGGTGGAATGCGCGGGGCTGGTCTCACAACGGACGGCTCTCCTCGGAAACCCAGGGACACTCAGGGAGGCCTGCAGTGACACTCGCAGGCTTCTGGCTTTCCTTGAGGAGCTGGGGTGGCAGGACTAAGGCTCCTTTGGGGACAACACCTTCCATTTCACGCAAAATAGGCTCATTTGCAGTCGAGTTGCGGAAACCCAAACCGTCACCAATACCAATACCAAAAAATACTGCAATGGGAGAGGAATTATATTCAACACAAATGTCTGGACGCTTTCTCATTCTTGAAAACAACACTACAGCACTCTTACTGACGGACAGGTCCAGACCATTAGTGGATAGCCATTGATAAAGCATTGACAGAGAAGAAGTAAGAGAAGAGCACATAGAGTCTATTGAGTTACCCGTAGTATAAAGAAGAAGGTCATCTGCATATTGCAAGACTTCTATAGAGCTACCAAGAGCAGAATCTAAATCATAAGTATAAATATTGTACAATAAAGGAGAAAGCACTGACCGGGAGACCTCTCCAAACTAATCTAGATATTTTTTGTCATCTATATATACATTAATTGACCTTTCTGAAAGTATATTTACAATAAAATATACAAGCAAATTCGGAACTTTCAATAACTGAAGTTTTTGTTTCAGGACAGACACAAGTACACTACCATAGGCAGCTTTAATATCAAGAAACGCTGCAAGAACAGAATTATTATTTGAAAAAGCTATACGAATGTCAGTGGTGAAAACACCTAAGCTGTCAATAGTACCTCTGCCTTTTCTAAACCCGTACTGGGAAGAAGATAAAAGGTTTCTGCCTGCCTTTTCTAAACCCGTACTGGGAAGAAGATAAAAGGTTTCTGCTCTCAATGAACCATTCAAGACGAACTTTAACTAGATATTCAGCTATTTTAACTAAAACAGAAGATAGGGCAATGGGTCTATAAGAAGAAGGGTCAGCAGAAGGCCTACTGGATTTCAAAATTGGAATGATGATTTGGGATTTCCACGAGAGAGGAATAGCACCTGAAGCTACAATAGAGTTAATGAGTTCAAGGTAAGTTAGGAGAGTAGAGTCACTTAGATTAACTATGAAAGAATAAGGAATACCATCTTCTCCTGGAGCAGAATCCTTAACATGGGAGAGGATCCCTTTTAATTCCTCTAAGGTAAAAGGAGAGTTTAAACCAGACTGACTATGTTCATTATGGCAAATAGGAGAAATGGAGGTTTGTTCTGGAACAGAGGGAGGAGCTAGGTGATCCATATACTGATCAGCTAAGGAAAGATACATTTTAGGAGTGTGAGAATCACTGAAGGCTGCTCTAAAATGTCTTACATTTTTCCAAACGGCAGAAGGTGGTGTATTTGGGGAAATGGAACTACAAAATTTTTGCCAACCATCATATTTTTTTTGTTTTAAAAGTTTTTTAGTTGACCGGGAAACTTATAAATAATGGTCTAAATTCCCTGGAGTCATTTCAGCACAATACAACCTTTCAGCTTCTTTTCTTTTTTTAACAGCCTCAGAGCACTCTATATCCCACCAAGGCGGAGAAGGGATTTTGGACAAACCATTTTTTAAAGGAAAAGTCTCATCTGCAGCTTCCATCAAAACCTTAGCAAACCTCTCTGCGTCAGTGACACATAGAGATTCGCAATCTTTAATTTTAGACTCAACACATTCCCTAAAGGAGTACCAATCTGCATTACTTAATCTATGTTTAATACGGGGTTTATATGTTGAATTATGAGGATTACTACTAGGGAAGGAAACAACTAAAGGAAAATGATCACTGCCATATGATGAAGACAGAGGGTACCATTCTAAAACTAATGCAAGATCAGGAGTATATATGGATAAATCAGGGGCACTAATTCCCTCATTGGGCTTAGTATGACGAGTTGGTAAACAAGTATTTAAAATGCACAAATTATGTGATTGAACAATATCTAATAGTTCTTCCCCATAACATGAACTTACAGAGCTACCCCATGCCTGATGTTGGCAATTAAAATCCCCTAAAAGCAGAAAGGGCTTAGGGAGAATAGAAATAATATTACTAATTTCCGATAAAATATTTACAGATGGACGAGCAAAATATACAGAAAATATACAAATGTTATTTACAACAGCAGCAACAACCGAAATGTCATTGCTGTGTGAAGGGAGCGGAACAGATGAAAATGAGAGAGACTTATGGATGAGTATAGCCACTCCACCATACCCATCATCTCGGTCTTCTCTAAGAGATGAGAAACCAGACATTTTAAAGGAAAAACCTGGCTTTAACCATGTCTCTGAGAGAGAAACTATGGAATGACTATATTTATTACATAGATGAATTAAATCAGATTTTTTACTAATTATGCTGCGGCAATTCCATTGAAGGATTTTGCCTAAACTGGCCATTGTTGGAAAGAGAATTAACAAGCTGAATAATCGAGGCGGCGTTGGACGGTACAGAATTATTACTATTGGAAAAGGAAGATGATATTAGGAGTGATCGTTGCAAAGACGAACCGTTTTATAAGACCGTTTTGTGTTCCGCGACGGTAGGACCGTTGTACGTTTCATTATAAAGCAGTGCCAGAGACTCTAAAGCAGTGCCAGCGTTCGTTCGTCGCGAGACCAGTCCTTAGATTATTTGACGCGGATATGTCCTTTAGTGCTATATTAATAGAGCCTAGAACGTAATGAGATCATTGCGACGTCGTCGTCGGCTCCTTGCTCGTTCCGTTCGTTTTGGTCTGTGATACAATAAAGTAATCTTTATGTCTATGAGTATACAGTCGAATATCGTGTAAAACAACTTATTTTTTCCGATGTTTCGTGATTTCGTCTCGTTCGCACTCGTTTGACCGTCCTCTGCGACTTGCTCGTTCGCATACAATGAAACCAGTTGCGAACGAGGACCGTTTCGAGGACCTGTTTTCGTTCCAGAAAAAACGGTTGCGTTTCGTCGTCGAAAAATCGGACAACGACCCACTCCTAGATGATATTGCTTGTATTAAAGCTGAGATTAACTCCAAGATGGTTTGATTATTCTCCTTAGAATCTTTCAATTTTCCTTGAAGGGCACAACCATTTGAGGAAGATGGGGGGTCATATTCGGCAATAAGGGATTGATGACTAGCTCGATCGTATCCCTTACTAATTTTCGGATTGGAGGGTGTACGAAAAACTGTTTGTGTGATTTTGGCGATTGATCAGAAGGAAGCGAACATGAAACAGGCCGAGTTGAGAACCTGGTTGTAGGGGCAGAAATTAGGACATCACTATAAGATTTGCTGATGGGTGGATGCATTTTAATGGCCTCGGAGTATGATACGTAGTTCTGAGCCTTATAAAGTTTTACTCTAGACTGCCTATCATATTCAGGACAGCACTTGTTGTTTGCGTAATGGTTACCATTGCAAGAAATGCAAGAGGCATTACCAACCTCTACATCGCATGAGTCACCAGAGTGAGCATTACTACACTTGTAACACCTAGGTGTGGAGTTACACCTAGTTTTTGTATGTCCAAAGCGACAACAGTTGTAACATTGTATTGTTGGGTAGGTGTATAGCTCAACAGGGAGAGCATTATAACAAAGGAAAACCCGTTTAGGTAAAACTTGTCCATCAAATGTTATAACTACCGTCTGAGAGGGCTTCCATGTAGGAATTGGACCATGCACTTTATAATTGAACCTTCTCACTTTGATGACCTTACCACAGCCAATAGGTACCGATATATTTTCTTGGACTTCTTCAGGTGTCCACTCTGCAGGGACTCCCCGAACAATGCCCATCCTAGTCACACTGAAGGTTGGTATAAAGGCTTTAAAATTATTTTTCTCCAAATCTGGGTCGGCTACAAAGGCATTGGCATCATTAAACTCTGAAAACGAAAGACTGAGCTTGCTTCTACTTAAGCGTTTTACACTGCCATTAATTATATTTTTTAAGCCACGTTTCTTTAGGTATTGCCCAAAAGAAATCGGGTGGAGTGTGGGTACAGGTGAAGACTCTGTTGCATTTCTCTGAATATGACACATCTGTTGGTTCATAAAGGAACCCACCTACCTGAGGAGACTGTTGGGACGTTGAGGCGGTAAAGGATGGCGACAACACAGAAGATACCGCATCTTTATGGGACGAGGCATCCAGAGTGTCGGTCGGCATTACAGTTTCGACTACTGGTTTTTTTGAGTCATCGCTGTCGCAACCACAGACATTCACAGTGTCAGAACCGTACTTGTGATGCTTCCTTCTCTTATTGCAGTGTCTGCATAACTTGCGCTGCGCCCTAGATCTCTTTCTCTTTTCAGACCTGATGGAACCATCAGTGTCCATTCCGGTGGATTCGTTGAGATTGCTAGGTGGAATGGTGATATTAATGCCGACCGGGGGGACTGAGCCCCCCGGATCGGGCGGCTCCGTGGGCCTCAAATATAAAAATTTAAAAAACTTACCAGCTACGAAGAAACTACGTACAAATTTTACAAATAAATACTATACTACAAGAATTTAACAGAAATATATACAGCTGATGCTAAAAACCTATGCTAATTAAATATTTATTGATTTTAACCAAAAAATGCACCCGCCAACTTTAATGTTTCCCGCGCTTTTTTCGGCTTATTACTTTCAGGTAAATTCAGGTAAAAATATTATAAAGGCGAAAGTTCGTGAGTGTGTATGTTTGTTACTTCTTCACGTCTAAACGGGTGGAGCGATTTTAATAACTTTTGGTATGGAGTAAGGTAGGTCAGGTATATAAGGCCCAGCGGTAAATAAAGCCCAGTATTAAAAACTGTTAAACAAAATGATGGTTTTCATTTACGCGTTCACGCACACATAGATATTGTCAATATAACGAACTGGCAACAGCGTGCGTTTCCACACTGGCCGCCATTTTGTCAGTGGCGCTCGAACAGTCGAGAGAAGCGGTCGCGGCAACACACTGTCCAATTTTCGTTCAGAACAAATAGCTGCTTTTGGTAAGTTTTCCGTTGCATTTTGATTATTGTTTAATGTTATAGTAACCACAAGACATTAAGCTACTTCAGGAAGTGCATGTCTTTAAATATTTAACTATTTTTCTTTAAACTAAGAGCATTGTTTTCTGGAAACTGTCTTACAGCTAATAAGGCCCACTGCTAAGAGGGTAACAAGGCCCGGGCCTCATTTAACGTATGGGATGTAACATCATTGCTTAAAATGAATACATTTTTTGTTATATTGAATAATGATGTGGCTGATTAACGTTGTTTAAGTTTAATGTTTAGAGGTGCCCCTTATCACCAGTTCTCTCCTATACTAGTTATTTTTTATATATTTACATTATTAAAGCATTTTATTAAAATATAAGTATAGTTATTGCTTTAAGAATTTCATAAGTAAAAAAATATTAACGTTAATACTATTTAGTTTATTTTTAGATTAAGATGACACCACCTGTCAAGAAAAAACGAGGCCTTTGGGCAGAGGATAATTTGGCGGCAGCAATAGCTGCTGTGAAAAATGGTGAACTTTCACAACGCCAAGCAAGTGATCGATACCATATACCGCGTCGAACTTTACGAAACCACCTTAAATCCGGTAAAACGACAAAAAAATTGGGAAGAGATCCCATATTGTCTAAGTCTCAAGAAAATGATTTAGTAGAGAGAACCATAAAATTCGCTAAGATAGGTATGCCGCTTACACCACAAGTTATACGAACACAAGCTTTTAAATTTTGCGAGAAGCAGGGAATACCAAACACTTTTAACAAAGATACAGGAAGAGCAGGCAGGGACTGGTTACGTATGTTTCTGAAACGCAACCCTAAAGTATCACAACGCAAAGCTCAGTTTATGAACCCTGCAAGAGCACAAAAACTTAATAAACCTATAGTTCAGCAACACTTTCAAGAACTAAAGAAGCTATATGATGAGCTCGATATCCCGAGCCATCCAGAAAGACTATACAATATTGATGAAAAAGGATGCAGACTCACCATCCATCATCAGCAAAAAGTTTTGGCAGAGAAAGGCAATCGCAGGGTACATTTGGTAGCCCAAGAACATGCAGAGAATGTGAGTATTGCAATGTGCGTAAACGCCGCAGGAAACTCTATTCCTCCTATGATACTTTTTAAGGGTAAACGCCTTAAGGAGGAATTTACAGACAATCTACCTCCTGGATCATTAGTCAAAATGGCTCCCAAGGGTAGTATGACTACCGCGCTGTTCATTGACTTTATTGAACATCTGGGAAAGCATAAAGCTCCTGGAAAATGTTTGCTTGTATTCGATGGCGCTTCCTGTCATCTAGACTACGATATAGTAGATGCTGCTGAAAAACATAAAATTGTCCTTTATTGTTTGCCATCAAACACGACACACGAACTACAGCCATTGGACAAATCTATTAATAAATCTTACGAACATTACTGGGATCTCGAGGCTATGAAATTTTTGTACAACAACCCAACAAAAAAAATTAATAAATCGCGGTTCAATCAGATATTTTCCAAAGTTTGGTTGAAGTGCATGAATACTGAAAATATACTCAGTGGTTTCAGAGCTACCGGACTGTTTCCATTCGACCAAAATGCCATTCCAGAAGATGCCTATGCACCATCACTTCTGACAGATAATCAAAACCCCAAATCATCTACTCCAGTTGGTGGTGCCAGAACCCCCCCTGGTTCAGATCCTAATGTTCAAAATGAGTCAGATACCGACATGACTGATATTGAAGACTCAGTTGCTATAACAGATGCCAGAGACGATGCGGACTCGCCTTCTTTACTAATTACTTCACGTCAAATCCATAGCAGAGAGAGTATTCCAATGATCTGCTCATCACCAGAGGGACCTAAACTTTGTGTTCAAGGACGTTTGGTTGACTATAGTTCCTCCTTAGATCTATCTCTAGATTATGACCACAAAGATAATGTTGCGCAAAGATCTGATGAAGAAGTGACAGAACCAGTACCAGTGGCAGGGCTGCCGTGTCCTGACAAGACACTGTAATTTAAAAACAGGCATTTTCCAGAAAACGCCAAAAACATTTCGTTAAGAAAATTCCGCATAGATACGTCAAATCAAAACGGATTACTTTAAAAATTTTACATGTGTTAAATAATAGTGCACATAATTATGCCGTAACTAGTTAATTTATATTTTTTGTATACTATAGACTCTAATTGAAAATCTAGAATTTTCGCACTGAATACCCGCTTTTTTTCTTGACAAATAGGAAAAGGTTTTAAAGTTGTTATGACAAAACACTGCATCTACAGTTATTTGGCATAAAAATCACGCGCATGTTTTGGCAAAACACGGTACCTATCTATAGAAACAGTATTTTGTCAAAACAGGTCTCTATAATATTGGCTATACAGTCTTATTTACTATGACTGATTTGCGTATTATTAAAACTTTTTCCATATTTTTTGATGCCATACCATGTACTTAAGGGCGAAGAATCGAATTATTCATGTTACTTCAAAACACTGTATCTATAGATACAGTGTTTTGTCATAACACGGCAGCGGGCCTTCTGGTACCAGGGCAATGCATTCAGTTTCACCAATAGCAGGGCCTTCTGGTATCAGGACGAGGCATTTATTTCCAGCATTTCCAGGGACTGCTGCTATCAGGACAAGTCATTCATCGACAACAGACTCTTCATCACTTTTGGACATTGAAGATATCATTACTCAACGGAATGAACAAAACATAAATTTTTACGATCCTTACAGTGATTCCAATGATGAAAACTATGATTTAATACAAAAAGGAGATATAACGCCTTCAAAAACAGGAAGTTCAAGACATATTCAGGCAACAGACCTATCAGACGATCTCGATGACGATGTTAATCTGATTGAAATGCAAAATAAAACATCGTCCACAACCACATTTAAGGAACTTATCCCTACACCTAATTTCGCTGTTATTAAGTCTACGCCACGACGTAAGGCTCTTAATTATAAAGGACAGAGGATTGTAAAAGACTTGTTTGAGAAACGGAAACAGAATGTCAGTAGTAAGACGGAACAAGTAAACAATTCAAAAAAATACAATAAGCAAGAAAAAAGAAAGAAGAAAAAACAAAATACAAAGAATAAAAAAATTACAGAACAGATAAAGAATAAAGCCAAAACCCAAAAGAAGAAGAATAAACGTAACATTGAAAGGGAAAAAAACAATACAGATCCGAATGATAAATGGTTTTGTCATGGCTGCAAAATAGAAAGCAAAGAAGATATGAGAAGATGCCAAAAATGTTTCGATTGGTATCACGAGGAATGCGTGGGATTAACTAAAGACGATGACGAGGTTTTTATTTGCCCAGATTGTATTTAGTTATTTAATGATAAAAATGAATACAAGCACGATTAATAGATCTCATTTACAAGGCTGATTTTTTAGTAAAAGTTCCTAATATACGTTAAGAAAGATTTACTTTGTTGTTAGAACAAAGAATTGGTTTAATTTAAGCCCTTGGTGCAATAAGGCCCATATATATTTTGGTTAGAAAATAAAAAGTTGTGTTTTTTTTGTTATATTGTGTTAAAATGATAAGTTGATAGAGAATTATATGGAAACATGTTTTTTTTTTGTTTATCTTATTTAGTTAAAGTAAAATAGCCAATTCTTCTTACCTTATGACTAATAAGGCCCACGGGCATTTTTTTTTGTTAAACAATTTTTTTTTCTTCATTGTGTAATAGAAAATGTCATTTTATACTCGGCGTTAAGGTAAAAAAAATTTATTATTGTTATATGTCTCACAATGTCCATTTAAGAAGTGGGCTTTAATACCCTGATATTGTTCAATAAGGCCCATATGAGTGGTTTTTAAAAACCATTGTTACTGTCAATTATTTTTATTGTTTTGTGATTTTTACCTTTCATGAGAATAATTTTATAAATAATTTGTATAAATTTCATGCCTTTTTCTTAATAACCTTATTTTCCTGAAGTTGAATTATTTTTAAATAAAGGTGGGCCTTAATTACCTCGTATACGCTGACACTCTGGTTTAACACATAGGATACGTTTTTAATAATATAATATCTTGAGGAATCTTGTTTTAGAACCTTATACGAGTACAGGGCCCCATAAAAGATATATTATCTTTTGCAAGTCTAGATCGTGGAAATGAAATATGTTTGTCTACCATACCGTTAACTTCCACACAACACAATCACTTGTGTTGCAAAAATAGGGTACCATGTGCCATGTCCTATGGTATAACTATTAGTTATAGCCTATTACACGGAAAAATATCTTACTCCCATGGGAAAATTGAAAAACCGCGGGAAACACCGCGGGGCACAGCTAGTAGAATAACTTTGTTTTGTTTACATCCAAACTTAAATAACCGGTTGGAATAATTCAGACTAGGCTACAAGCGCTTCTGGTATATTATATTAACCAATAATTCCTTTAATAAATTAATCTTATCACAATCTGTAAATTAGTTAAAACAAAATTTAAGGTTTAATTCCTGATTCTGGTTCCTGAGAAATTCCCTAAACTGACGATGTACCAGGGACTCAAAGGCTGACATTCAGAGACGAAAACTGAAGCTAAGACCGGTCTCAGAAATGTCAAAATGTACGTGATTTGGACATTTGTAAGACCAGTCTTTGCTTAGTTTTCGTCTCTGAATGTCAGCCTAAGACTTTGGGAAGTGTAGAAATCGGACGGAATTGGTAAGGAGGTCCTTGGGTTGGAGACTTTGGGAAGAGAGAGGACAAAAGTCTTACGCTGTAAGTCAAGGAACTGAGAAGAGCTATTTAGAAGCCAAAAATTCGACCCATGCCGGGACTTGAACCCGCGACCTCTGGTTCACCGTGCCAGCGCTCTCCCAACTGAGCTAATGGGCGAATAAATAGGTTTTTAAAATTGTCCTTAGCACGGGTTAGTGCATTAAAAAAAAGAATATAACTGAGAAAAGGTCAAAGAGAAGTTAATAATACCTATGGGTGATGGCGTGGATAAGGATATCGAGTTTAGTAATAATCATGTTTCGGCCAACTTTATCATTTCGGTGACTGAATGATTTTTTTGATCTCCTCTCCGCTAGCTGGTGAAAAGTTGAGGGGGTCTATTTCGGGTGACGGCAATTTACTGATGAGGAGAAGAGTTTCCGCCTTGACATTAGAGTGAAGGGCGGCACCGAACTAAACTGCGAGTTGAGGGTTCATGTAAACGTTTGGTTCGGTTATTTGATATACCTATATATTTATTTTGATGGATTTTGCCTGTTCACAACGGGTCTTTTATTATTAAGGTAGTTAGGGGTGCTAACTGGCGCCCCCAATGGAATAAAAATCATAATGTGTATTATAATACGTTTTTATCTAAAAGTGAACATGAGAAATGTTAACTTCTGTGACAACTATTTTTAGAACCTACAGTCTTGAACCTAGGATCAACAAACGGCCGTTTTTAGCGGAGATCGATTAAAGTCCTAGGATATTTATACTACATTCTAGGCTGTATGCTCTAAAAATACTTATCACAGATAGCTTTCTCATGTATGATTTTTGGAAAAAAAACGTAATTTTAAATTGCTTTTAGCAATAAGGCCGCCAATTGTACTATGTATATTTGCAATTGTTTTGTATTTGTTGTTTTTCCAGTGTACAATAAAGAATATTCTTATCTTATCTTATCTTAATTTTTGTTCCATTGTGATTTTTATTCCATTGGTGGCGCTGGTTAGCGCCACTAGGCACCTTAAACTAGATGATCACGGCTATTTTATTTAGCCAATTTATTAAAAAACTCTCAAGGTTTCATTTATCTAGTTTTGTTTACATAGAGAGGTGATGTCTGATATTTAATTTTATTTGAGGGACCACACGTTTTTTCCAGCTCCCACACAAGGTGCCACTAATTCCCGGACTATGTTGGTGGACGCGCAGAAGAGTGATGACCGGAACGTTGCAAAGCTCGGGGAGGTTATTTCTCATCATGTTGCTTTTATCGCCCTTTTTCCCGCCCGTAATAGGACGCCCGGTTGCGTTAGTACAATCGACTGCACATCAACCTTTACACTCTGTTAGCTTGTTTTACGGGCGACATTGCAACTAATATGTGAAGGTCGGGCTTCCGCCGATTGTACGGGCAAAAGTGCGAATCAGTCAGTTCCGCAAAAACATTGGGCGGTAGCGCCAAAGATAGAAAAGTGTTTTTGTCATTCGAGATTCACGAGGCTTCCCATCGCACGCCCGCGATCAATCATCGAGCCACCCCAACGTGCTAATGCTATATGGTTCACAAAATCTTATTGTAGGCACACACTCTTACTAGGTAGGCAAGTAGGGATTTGTTCTCTAACACAGTTAGTAGGTGTTAGACCTACTTATGTATGGGTTTCATTGAGTCACTTGCGTACTAGGACGTTTTTTTCGCGGGCAATTTTTTTGTTTTATTTTGAACGTGAAGTTATAGTAGCAATACCACTCGCTAACTGTGAAGGAAAACATCGTGAGGAATTCTGAGTATCAGTTTCAAGCACTGAGGTACCTATTTAAATATCTCAGTGCTTGAATTGCCAATACGCGGTGGGCACGCGTGGTAATTAAGCCCATACTCTATCTCAAAGAGAAGGTCTGTGTCCTGCAGTCGGACGTTTATAGGCTACGAAAAAATTATTTAGAACACAAAATAGGTTACAGCACGTTTTCCAAATTTTACGAGCGACCCCCAGTGGGAATCGATTTGGTATCTACTTTTATGATTATTGACATTTTCGAGCAACATGGAAATCTGAGATTGCTTATCAAAATTATCTCTCAATAATACACTAAGAAACAATAAATGCATCCATTAGTATGTCATACTTATTTTCTTTTGGCTTTAAAAATTAATAAATAATAACTAAGGTTTTCTGGCATAAAATCATAAGTCATATAACATAACACTCCAATTGATTACCCTCATCAGAGCTTGACTGTAAAAAGAAAACATCAATGGACGAATCAGGTAAAGTGACGGATTAGGGATATTGACGAGTTAAAGATTCTTAAGAAATTGACGAATCGGGAAAGTGACGAATTAACGATAGTGATGAATTAGCGAAAGTGACAATTAATGCACTAACTCGAACCCACGACGTCTGTCTTGGTACCCAAGCGCCTTAACGGCTATACCAACGAGGCAATAATATTTTTGAACATTTCTTTTGTCCTTTTCTATGCGGTAGCTACCTATATCTGTCTGGAGTAAAATGGGGACCACATGGGGCCGGGGGTATTCCAATACAATTCGGACTAGGCTGTAATATAGACAAAACAGAAAAAAGTTTTTTATGTTGTGTCGTGAACAATTTTAAATCACCGGTGAATTGGAAGCTAGTTGGACAGTGGGTCAATCAAAACTTCTATGAAAATAATCAACACCAAGGGTATAGATCTGGGAGCGCTGCGATACTCCTGAATTTATCTCTGTGGGTTAAGAAGATAGATAGGTGACCCCTAATGGCTATCAATTGACTTCGTTTGCTAAGACTTAACCCATCTGAGGAGGTTACTGAGAATACCGAACAATGACATTTTAATGCAGAGCAAGTCATGGTTGATCTTGTCGAAAGCATTGGAGAAGTCAGTCATAAACTGAGTCTACCTGTCCGCCCGATACAAACGCCGAGCATAAATAGTTTTTTTCATTTCTTATACTCGGAAAGTAGTGTTGTTTTGATCTGATTATTGGGTGGAAAATGCTGCTTCCCTCCATAAGGAGGGAAAAACTCATACAAATTACTTCCCACCTAAAGGCCGGAATGAACTTTAAAAATAGAATTACTGTCGGCTGTGAAGAGTTTTATGTAATAAATAGGCTTTTTAAACAAAACTAATTAAAAAAAAATGCTGCGGCCATGTGAGTTTCTAAACAGCCAGTGTGAAATTAGCGCAAACTTCTTTGAGCGGAATAAGCCGCAATAATTACGCGGTGAGTTCCATATTTAGAATTTAAAAAGTCGACATATATTGGCGGGTACTAATCTGTTATAGTATCTGTAACGGAATTTTAAAAAATAGGTAATAATCTTTTATGCTAAGATTTGAATAATTAAAAATGAGTTTTTGTTTTTCTCATATTCGAAATGAAAAGTAGAGTGCTTAACACGGGTAAAAGAATCAATTTCTACTCGGTCCTATAGCCTAGTCTAAATACCTCGGGAATTGATTCTTTCTACCCTCGGTTAACAATCTACTATTTTAAAAACCTATTTAGAGGCAAAAATTCCACCCATGCCGGGATTCGAACCAGCGACCTCTGGCTATCCGTGCCAGAGCTCTTTCCAACTGAGCTAATGGGCGATTCACCAGCATCAGTGAAATTTCGAACCTCTTTACACTATTCTCTGTATTACGTACAGGCCATCTGGTTTTTGTAAATTGCATCACTTGCAGCCCCGACTACCTACTTTGCAGTTAGGTTTTTACATCGGAATGATATCACTGTACCCACATGATTATACTATTTGTTATTAAATCGAGAGAGTATTAGTTTTGTCACCGCGGGGTGAATCGACCCAGTTTAAAAAAGTACTTGGGTGATTCATCCCGCGGGGCGAAACGACCCATTCAAAACGAGTACGTGGGCGATTCGACCCGCGGGGCAACCGCTCGTAGGGTGAAACGACGCTAGACCCATTATTTGAAAATCGAACCTAATGGAAAATCGGACGTTTTTCTAAAATCGAGCAGGCCACGGCAAGCTGAATGTTTTCCATTATGTCCTAACAATACTAGCTAGTAGTATATGAAACACATACCTACTACTAGCACTTGTTACATTACACATTATACATTACAGTGAACTTGTTTTTCATATGTGCTATTTTTCTGATAAACTCTCTTGCTCTGTTGTATTATAATTTAGAACACTAACGATTTAAGCTCTACCTCCCTCCCTTCCTCCCTTCCTTAGAGGGTTTTGTCTGGTGGCTTGTTTCTTTTATTATGGTAATGGTACATACATAGGGGGGGTTAAATTGAAACCGATTTTTTATATATATTCATTCTATATAAATAAAAAATATTTTTTTCTATGCTTTTTAATCTGACATCTGTAAATGTAAGGATGAGCAAACGGAATAAAATATATCGTGTCGATATTTTTCTAATGTATCGACGAAAATATTGAGGGTCAAACTGAAAAAATCAAAAACTGATTTAACTAGCTAGTTATTAGTTTCATTATATCTTTTAAAAATAGTGTCCATTCACATCAGTAAATCGCTGCACCCAATGAAACCACTGAGAAAAGCATTTTGCCCACTTGTCCTTAGGGACCTCTTCGGCGCCCTTTTGAAACGCAGCCACAGTTTACTCAGTGTCCATAAAACGTTTTCCTTGAAGTTTTACTTTCATTTTTGGGAATAAATAAAAATCGTTTCTCCCGAACTTTTTCCAAGACAAGTGGCAAACAATTGTTATTGTAACACTCTGCAGAAATTGATTGTCGATCCTCTAAAACAACTGTTGCGAAATAACCTGGCCTTCCAAAGAATGAGGCCACCATCATTTTTCCTACGCTTCAACCTCACTTCACTTTAGTTGGCAACTCCTCGGAAGGAAACACCCAAAGTGCAAATCCTCTTTTGGTTTCGGGATCGTAACAGTCACTCTTTTGCCAGCGTATATCATACGTCGCACGACAGAGATGTTATCTTCAGTCGTCACCGTAGAAGGCCGTTCCTCACGCAGATGAACGGTTAGATTAGTGTGAACATGTTTAAACTCATTAAACCAGTTGTAAACAATGGCACGAGATGGGGCTTCATCGTGAAAGGCGAATCGTAGTCTGAAATGACATCGAGAGTCTTAAAAAATATTGTACGAAACATTTATCTCGTTAAATTCATGCTGACGTGACACAGCCAATTTTCAATTGGCTGCCAAATCCTAAAACGAATGACAGATGAATGAACTAAATATTTGTAATAATATTGGCAAAGAGCCTTATTTAAGAACTTTAAATAGATTTTTTTATTATATTGTTTACAAGTAGCCAGTTCTAAGAACTTTCAGTTTGATGCCCAGTGTAATTTGATAACGATTGCAAAACAAATGCACACACAGACATACAGTGACACAACCTAACCACTCTTCATAACACCGCTATGCATTTTCATTATTCATTTAGAGAGAGTAAAACACGTCCCGGCCACCTTCACATACATAAAAATTCCATATAATAGTCGATCCCTCCTAAATTAGGCTGTCTACTGAGCTATTATACCGACGTTTTTCTCTTTTTATGATCTCTGCAGTTATTGTGCTCGCGTGTTACTTGGGAAGTCCTACTTCGATTCTTATTTTGTAGGTACGTCTTCCACTTAAACTGTTATTTCACGCCTCTCCGCCCCAGCATTAATTCCACGTTAGAGCAACTTAGAACTTCGTATCTCGCGAAGGCGTTTTCTGGCTACTAAAAACTTCACTTTCCTTCTTCCTTTATTTGTCACGAGAAAATTCATATCCAAACTTTGTTAGAAGATTAGGCATACTTTTTTCATGTCGGGGCGCGCGTTTTCGTTAATTGCTGTTATTTGTCTGGGTGACTTTTGCGTATGATAGGTATTTATGCGAGTTTAGTCCTTTTAACTCGGTTTTGAGGGCCGTTTTTTTTCCCGAGAGGGTGGTTTGCAGCTACGAGCTCTAGATCATTTATAAAGTAAATTGCTTTTTCGAAGCTGTGTAAGATAACACTTGTTTAACTATTTGATACTCGTGACGAGAACGGGCGTTTGGAACCAGTGAGTAGAATTATCTAAGTGCACTATCATGTGTAACTGCACACCCTTTTACCTAAGCTAAGGCTGTAAAGTAATGATTAAGCAACAGAAAAGGATCGATAGAGAATATTTAGAGGCAAGAAGTTTGAAACACGATTTACCTTTCAAGACCTTCGAATTGTTTTCATGGAACTTTGGCATCGCTCTTGTTTCAACAAGAATTTCCCTTCTGTTTTGAAGTTGAAATTATATTCAACAATGATCATAAATTAAAGGTGCCGGCCCCGCAGCAGCACGCTCCTCAGGCTGCGGCAGCGGAGCCTCAAATCTTTATGGACTAGGAAGTATTTCGAAGCTCTTCGACTACTCATAGACAATATCCAAAGTCAGCCTTGTTTAAAAACACGCATTTTCAAAACATTCTTCAAATGCAGTTTAGGTTGGCCGTTCATTTTACCACAGATTATTTAAACTGCATTTAAGAAGTGTTTTAGGGATATCGTGAATATGATATGTCCAATAAAGAATAATTTTATTTACATACTCCAAATTTTGTTACTCAATACCCCAGATTGGAAAAAAACATTATGTTTTATATATACAATACATTTGATATACACATTGTTCTTATTTAGATACCTCCCCACTTAGTTTTACATCCGTGCTCCCCACCTACGTAATTTTTTTTTTATTTTCCTACGAATAGGTACTTTATTTTGTAACTAGCTTTAACCCGCGGCTTCGCCCGCGTTGGAAATTATCCTACAGAAATGATATCAAGTATTCTACGTCTCAATTCAGATCTTTCTCTATCTGTACGCCATATTTCACGTAAATTCATCTAGCCGTTATTGCGTGATTGAGTAACAAACTTCCAAACATCTTCACAAACACAGTAGAATATGAGCTCTGCAATAAAGGTGACTCAAATATTGCATATTTAGCAATTATTAAAAGGTTAATTGTAGTAAAACACAAGACGGTTGGACGAAGACTGATTTATTTGTCAAGCACCGCCTACCCACAATAACAATGATTACGTCTAACGGTCTACATACAGTACATCATCCCCTTTCTAATAATAAACACACATAAATATTAACTTATATACTTAAATGCAATACAGCTACCACCACATTGTGGAATAATACCTACTTACAGAGTAACATAACCATAGATATCTTTTACATGCCCTTTTTTATAAAGGCGATTAATAGATTTTTTATTTTTACGCTTTACAGTACAATATATATTACGTTACTTAAGGCGCATTCAGATTAGCAATCCTTTCTTTAGCTGCCCTTGCAGCTGCCCGTACCTGACGCTGTTGTTCAGTCGGCGCTTCAGAACTGGGAGTCGCGTCAGGTGCTGTGTCGCAATCAGACTCCTCGCAGGAACCAAAACCGTCTTCATGCTGTTCATTTTCGGAGTGTGTGCTTGAGGATTGTGAAGAGGGCAACCTTGCTAAATGCCTCCGGTTTCTTCTAATGCGCCTGCCCGTGGCGTCGGTGAGGAAGTAAGAGCGCGGATAGGGTGCGCGGCCTGCGACCAGGGCCGCCCGGCGCGTCTCGCCGCCGGCGCCGGCGTTGTCCATCACTATCACTCTGTCACCCACCTTTAGCTCCGGCAGAGGGCGTGTGCGCGCGTCGTAAATAGTTTTTCGTTTTTTCTGCTGCGCTTGCATGTTTCGGTAGTCAATTTCATTGTCCCTTTCTGGATAAAGCTTTGACTCATGCATTGGTAACCGGGTGTTTAAACGGCGACCCATTAACAACTGGGCAGGGCTAGCTATGCCGTTTTTTGGCGTTGACCTATAATTAAGTAGGCCCAAGTAAAAGTCTTCTTTAGTTTTAATTGATTTGGTTATCAATGTTTTGATTGTACGTACCGCACGTTCACTCTTCCCATTGGACTGTGGGTAGTTAGGAGACGAGGTCGAGTGTTTTACGTACCACTTGTCTACGAACTCTCTGAACTCCTTTGACGCGTAAGCCGGTCCATTGTCTGAGATAAGTTCGTGCGGTATTCCGTGTCGAGCAAATTGATCCTTTAGCGCTGCGATAACATTTCTTGATGAGGGTGTTGAAATAGGACTCACCTCTACAAAGTTGGAAAAATAGTCCACTAGGATTAAAAAGTATTTTCTTTTGTATTCAAAGATATCTGAGCCTACCTTTAACCACGGCAATGCTGGTATCTCATGCGGGATCATAGGTTCGCGTTGCGGGCGCGCGATTAGCTCCGCGCACGCCTGGCACCGGCGTACGGCTTGCTCCACGTCCCGTGACATGCCCGGCCAAAACATTACTTCTCGCGCGCGCCGCTTGCAGTTTTCGATGCCCAAGTGGCCCTCATGCACGCGAGACACCATTTCTTTGCGAAGACCGTTTGGTATGAATACCAAATTATCTTTGAATATCACCCCATCGGCGTACTCAAATGATTCTCTGTAGCTCCATGCGTTTCGTACGCATTCTTCGGAGTCGTATTTATTATTTGGCCATCCATACTTTACGTATTTTATTATTACCTGACATTCTTGGTCTTTACTAGTGCAATCTCTGACTAGATCCAACTTTTCCTCGCTGAACCGTACATTTCTTAACAGAAAACATGTTTGTTCCTCGACTTCATCTGATACTTTATGTCATTTGATCGGCAAGCGGAGCCCTTGATAAAGCATCTGCTACATACATATATTTGCCTGGCTTGTATATTACCTTGAAGTCATACCTTTGTATACGGAGCATCATTCGCTGGAGCCTAGCTGGCACAGAGTCAAGAGATTTATTAAAGAGCGGTTCCAGCGGCTTATGGTCCGTCTCCACAGTGATGTCAGCCTTACCGAATACGTACTGATGAAACCTCTCAAGGGCAAACACGATTGCGAGCATTTCCTTCTCGATTTGCGCGTATCGGCGCTGCGTGTCCGTAAGCGTCAGCGAGGCAAACTCGACTGGCCGTCCGCCCTGCAGCAGCACGGCACCCAGCGCGTGTGCGCTCGCGTCAACGGACAGCACGGCGGGCGCGCGCGCGTCGAAAAGCGCCAGCACGGGCGCGCGGCACAGCGCATGCTTCAGCTCCTCTACCACGCGCTCCTCGTTTGCTCCCCAGCACCATTCACTATCTTTTTTCAGAAGATTTCGTAATGGACCAACTATTTCAGAGTAATTTTCTATAAATTTACTTACAAAGTTGACCATGCCCAGGAACCGTTCCAATGATTGCCTGTCGTTCGGGCTGGGCATGTCTGTTATAGCTTTAAGCTTAGCATCATCTATTTTCATCCCATCTGCACTAAAGGTGTGTCCTAAGTAGGTGACCTCTGTTACACCAAACTCACACTTATCTTGGTTAAATTTAAAACCTACCTGTCGTGCTCTCTCTAGCAGCTTCTTTAAGCGCTCGTCGTGCTCCGCCATGGTTGATCCCCAAACGATGACGTCGTCAACAAAGGAATCGACACCTTCGAGATCCTCGAGCAGCTGTCTGACCTTTGCATGAAATACCTCAGACGCAGAGTTAATACCATAAGGTAACCGCAGGTACTGGTACCTTCCAAATGGAGTGCCAAAAGTACAGAGGTCGGCACTTTCATCATCTAACTGAATCATCCAGAAGCCTGAGCGCGCATCCATTTTACTGAAATACCGCGCACCTTTTAGTTTGGTGGCTATCTCAGTTAATGTAGGCAACGGGTAATGTTGTCGGCGTATAGCTCTATTCAACGGCCGCGGGTCTAAGCAAACACGTAGCTTCCCGTCTTTTTTTCCCGCGATAACTATGCCACTGACCCAGTCAGTAGGGTGTGTGACCTTTCGAATGACCCCCATGTCTTCCATACGACACAACTCCTTCCGCAACTGGTCTCTCACTCCAAGAGGTATCTTTCTAACCGGGCAGATGCAAGGGTTCGCATTACTATCTAACGGTATTTTATAATAACCTGGCAGTTTTCCCAATCCACTGAACAAATCATCATAACATTGCAAATCAACGGAATACACTCTTTTTACAAGTCCTAATTGCTCCAACGCGTGTTTACCTAGCAGACTTTGACTCTCATTCTCCGCTATATAAAATTTTAATTTATATTCCTTGTTTTTATGCAAACAATTAATTGTGGTTGAACCGGTTATTGGTATGTAATTACCGCAAAATGAATGCGCGCGAGTGTTGTCACTAGTGACTTGGGATAAAGAAAAGCCCATCCTAACATAATTTTGTATTGATATTACATTTAAGTCGGAACCACTGTCAAGCTTAAAATTATGTTCTAACTTACTGTCCTCAGATAATAAAATAAGTTTCTCATACCATTTGGAATCCCGTGCCTCACAAATCGCATCTACACACTCAATTGTCGATATATAGTACATCTCATCGTCAGAGTCGCTTTCCTGCTTCAACTCGTACACTCGATTTGGTCGGCGCGCACTACACATTTTCTTGTAATGACCCTTTCCGCCACACACAAAACACTTGACCCGCCTTGCCGGACAACGGGCGTCAGACTCGCAGCGCACGTCACCGCACGCAGCGCAGGCCCGCACCGCCGGCCACGTCGTGAAGCCGCCACCGCCGGCGCCGCCCGGCGCGGTCGCCGCCCGACCGCCACCGCCGCGTCGCGTGCCGCGTTCGGAGCCCAGCCCGGCGCGCCCGGGACCAGCTCGGTCACCGCGTCGCCTGCCGCTCCACACTGCATCCACTGACATCTTCCGTTCACTTTTCACCCCTTCTATTTGCCGGCCTTCGTCGTTAGATATTTCCTTCGCCTGACATATCTTAACTGCCTTTTCTAGGGTCAGGTCTTCCGTCCTGAGCAATCTATCGCGGACCGCGACGTCTATCACGCCGCACACGATACGATCCCGCAGCAAACCGTCCTCCAAATGTTCGAACTCGCACTGCTGACTCAGTATTCTCAAGGCCGTCACGTACTCGTCAATACATTCTCCACTTTCCTGGTTTCTCGTAAAGAATTTAAAACGCACAATAGTTGTGTTTGTCTTAGTGCCGAAGTATTCGTTAAATTTCTCGATGACCTTGACAATATTGTCGCGATCCTCTTCTTTAGCAAACCTCAACGTTGAGAAAATGTTGTACCCCTCGGGCCCGATCAGGTTTATAAGTAAACTAGCCTGCACATCACTTGGTTCTTTGGTTACTCCTGATGCCTTCAGGAACACGTTAAATTGTTTCAACCACCTGCGCCACGCGTCAGCCCGACTTGCCGGTCCACCTTCCAGACATAGTTCCGCCGGAGGACGCGCGTGTTCCATTATTTATGGTTGATGACAATTGAAACAAGCCAATAATCACTGAAATTCGCACGCTGAAATCTGTAATTTGTACTGATTTGTAACACCGCTGTCACCATGTAGTAAAACACAAGACGGTTGGACGAAGACTGATTTATTTGTCAAGCACCGCCTACCCACAATAACAATGATTACGTCTAACGGTCTACATACAGTACAGTTAATTGATTTTTAGATAGAATTAAAATCCTCAACAATTATTAAATAACCATATACCTACTATGTTATTGCCCTAAAGTTATAAACTGTATTAACTATGATAACCAATACTAAATAATACCACAGTTTCTGGGACTGTGTCTGAAATTTTAACCCCTAATTTATACTCTTAGGGGTTGAATTTTAGAAAACGCTGCAATACGCAACTCTATTTTTGCTGTACTTAATTCATACGAAGTTTCATGCAAACATGTTTAAGGAATAATAGGTTTCATACAAACTTTTATCATATCACCTGTTTCGCCCCTTTGAGGGTTGATTTTGAAAAATCCTTCCTTAGTGGAAGTGGATATATAGTACGTGGGACACTCAGAAAGTTTTGAGAAACTAAAAAACTAACTATTATGAAAAAAATATTTTAATTAAATCTTTTCAGAGAACTCTCCACTAGCCTCTACACAAAGTTTCATGCGTCTGAACGAATTTTACAGTGCGGGGATCCTTGTTGATCCCCGCACATTCAAATAAAATCCGAAGAACACCTGGATAAACTCCGACTGCATCAAACCCAATGACTAGTTTTTGTTATCTTAGTATTCTTTTATAGGAACCCTAAAAAAACAAGCCAACTGCACAAACATTCTTCACACTACTTAAACCAATCCAAAAAAAACACTACTCACAGTCGCACACACTCACACAAATTCACGCTTACACAATCGTACACACACAGCATCGCAAAAAAGTAGAAATTACAAGCAATTCTTGCATAAATACTCGTATACCCTTTACCCACCAACCCGCACCGAACCTCGTTAGATATGCCATTTTAAAATTTAGTTATGTTTGATGACAATGATAGCATTGGTCATGAGTTGGATGAGATGACAGTGTCAAGAGCAGTGCTATGTCAACCTGAGAACTGTAAGAATCACGTCACTAACAATGGTCCTAACTTTAATAGACTGATGCAAAATATAAGGAGCAATTACTGTAATTTTGACAACTTTCTTACTCTAATGACCAGAATAGACATAAATTTAGATATAATCATTCTTGTAGAATGCTGGCTTCAATGCTCGCCACAAATTCCCAGAATAGATGGATACAGGCATCAGTCAACTAAAAACAACACTAATAAAAATGATGGCATTGTTGTATTCTGCAAAAGTGAAATTGACGTATTGACCATAGAGGAACTAATTATTTTGGATGCTACCTGCATTATAATAAAACCCAATAAAGAAACTGCTATTATAGCTATATACCGTTCACCAAGCATAAAAAATATAGACAAATTTCTTCAATCATTAGACGCTGTTTTACAAACACTGTTTTCTTTTAAGAATATCACAATCATCGGAGACATTAATATTGACATTAAACATCTAAGTCAAGATGCAAACGCACCTCCTTATCTTGACTTAATTGCGTTTCATGGGTTATTACCTGGACATCAAATTGCAACTAGACTGAACAACTGTCTGGATCACGCTCTACTAAAAACCTATCTGCCATCGACAACCCTAGTAATAGAAATAACTGTATCGGACCATAATGCTGTTTTGGTATCACTAACATTAAGTACTAGAAGGGAATTCACGTCAGATACTTTTGTAAAAATTGATCATAGTGGCTTACAAAATAGCATGATAAATCTTGATCTATCTCCAGTGAATAATTCAGAGGACCCTAATGTCACTGCTACTATCCTAACAGAGCCCTTAAAAAACATTATTGACGCTAACAGTCACGTTTGCAATTTATCTAGAAGAAAAAAGACTCTAAAACCGTGGATTACTTCCGGTTTACTCCGTTGTATGCGGAATAGGGATAAGCTACATGCAAAAACAAAAAAAAACCTGATAACCAAAACCATAGAGACATCTACTTAAGGTATCGCAATTTTTGCACAAAACTACTGAAAAATGTTAAAAGAGCATATGCCAAAAATCTCCTAGAAAGCGCGGGTAAAAATAGCAAAAAAATATGGTCTACGATAAAAAAAATAGCTAATTTGCAAAAAGGAAACGAGAAAGCATACCAGTTACTGAACTTGAATGAATTTCCTCACTCTTCAGTTAATGAAGCAAATGTGTTTTTTGCTAACATAGGAAGGAATCTGGCTGAGAAGATAAAAAATCACGATCAGTCAAGTCATAGGTCTGGATTCTTGAACGATCTTCCTTGCGTGAATTCTTTTGTTCTAATGGACACGGACGAAAGCGAGGTTGAAAGTCTATTAATGTCACTTCGTGATGACTGTGCTGTGGGCTGGGATGGAATATCTGCTAAATTCATCAAAGCATTCAAGAATAAAATTGTCCCGGCCCTCACGCATGTGTGCAGAATTAGTCTCTCAAAAGGCATTTTCCCGAGGGTCTTTAAGAGGTCGGTAATCTGTCCCATACACAAGGGTGGCAGCAGGGGCCGTGTTGATAACTATCGCCCTATATCCATACTTCCTGCCATGTCAAAGATTCTGGAGCGTATAATTAACACCAGGCTCATGAACTTCCTCTGTTATAATAATCTCCTCTCTGAACACCAGTTTGGATTCCGTCCTGGCAAATCAACAGACGACGCAGTGCATGACTTGACGGACAGTAAAGTGCGTAACTTGGATAAGGGAGATGAGTGCTTATCCATATTCTTGGATCTGGCGAAGGCGTTCGACACGGTCCCTGTCACACTCTTATTAAAAAAGTTGGAACTTATGGGAATTAGAGCCCTACAACTGCATCTTTTTAAAGACTATCTTTCGGATCGGCTTCAGTGCGTTAAGATAGGTAAATACACAAGCTGTGATCTTCCAATGACCGTTGGTGTCCCACAGCGCAGTATTTTGGGCCCAACCCTTTTTCTGGTTTTCATTAATGATCTCTCCAGACTCTCGTTGCAGGGTGGGACAATAGTTTCTTACGCTGATGACACGGCTTTGAGCTTCCACTCGAAAGACTGGAGAGAAACCTACCGCTTAGCTCAAAAGGGTCTTAATTCTGTAACAAAATGGCTCAACGATAACTTCCTAACTTACTCGAGTAAATAACTTTACGAAATTACATCTATGTACGTCCTTCCTACCAAAAAACGACAAGCCAAGATCTTGAGAGAGTTTGGCAGTCAGCTCTTTACAGCGGTCTCTGTTCAGTGCAATTCTGAACAGCTCCTCTGCGGTTTTAACACCGTTCCACACTTTGATGTTGCACACCCATGACATCCTTCTCCTGCCCGGCCTTCTCTTTCCTTCCACCTTGCCTATCAAAATAGTCTGCAGTAATTGGTGTTTACTGCATCGCAGCACATGGCCTAAGTAAGCTTGTGACGGTGCAAATCATACCATTTTTAAGCTACTTTCCGCTGCTTGATGGTGCGAACAAGCCAAGATGCCGCCTCCCTTTCTTATCTAAAATTGACGTCATCGTATTTTTTGCATGAGACAGTGTTGCCAACGACTCACAGCATGATATTGCCGTTTTCCATAGCTTAAGTAGCCTAAAGTAGCCCAATTTTTGCCGAGGTAGCCTAAATAAGTAGCCTAAACTCAAAACGTTAAAAATAAAATAAAAAGGTAGTTTTGAAAAATTATTTACTATTTACTTTAAAAAAAATTGTTATTGTAATGTACAATTAAAAACATAGTAATTTGCTTTAAAAATATACTATTCTTAAAGACTGTAGAATTAAACACTAGTATATCTTTAAAACAAATTACTATTTACATAATCTAAAATAAAAATAATTTACACAACAGATACTGCTTCATCTTCACTTGCGGCGGCCGCAGCTATTTATTTATTTACAAGTATTACAGAAGTATGTACAACATCAAAGTTATTTAAAAAATAAAAAACACGGGCTCAGATTGATACAAATCAAATAACCGACAACTGTCCTATTGCGCGCCACGATAGGCAATTGTCCGCCACTACACACCATTCCACCATGTACACAATGGTAATGGCGGGCAGTGGTCCAGCATGGCCATTGTGTACTGGCCGCATTAATAATTTCGACGTTTCGACACTACCTTTTTCTTTTTTTTGGCTATCACAGAGTTGGCGTCGAGATAGCCTAAAAGGCGACTGGTCGCCGTTCACATTTTTTCGTCGCCGATTTTCTATCCGAGTAGCCTAAATGGCGAAAAATCACCCACGTTGGCAACACTGCTGAGAAGCGGGTAGCAGCTTTTTTTTTATCAGCTCTAGGGAGAATCGTTTCTAAATGACAGCTATGAAATAATAAAAAAAAACTAGTTTTATTTCCACATATCTATTGAATCATGTTCCAACTTTTTATGCACACACTCAATTACAGCCGCCGCCGTTTGTACTCTTAGGTTAAGACATATCTGTGTAATTTCGATTTTTATGTACAACTAGCTGACCCAGCGAACTTCGTACCGCATAACAGCTCCATAGAACCATCTCCAATATTCTAAAAAAAGAATTAGCGAAATTGGTTTGGCTGCTCTCGAGATTTGCGCTTACCAACACATTCAGCGATTCATTTTTATATTATAGATAAATTGTTCTCTATCTATCTATAGCTAAAAATAGAAATAATTTAATGCTTAACTTTATCATGTATTAATTGAAGAAGTAGTTTGATTAATATAGATTAAGACATAATATATACAATTTTTTAAATGATGAAAATTTATGACTAGATAGCTGGCCGGCCTCAGCAAAAATAGGAGGCAAGGGGGCAACACGATCTTCATTTGTTGAAATTCGAGTTATTTTGTTAAATACTTAAGTAAGTAGTCTCTGGAACCATTGGCAAATATAAGTTACTTTGACTTCTAAATGTACTATTGCGTTCTTGTTTTATCGACTCTAAGCCGAAGTGAAACTCCAATAAATAAGATAGGTCATGTTTCCCGCAAATTTTACTCCAACAGCTTGATAGTACGAGCCTCAGAACAATAACTAAAGCATAGAAGGAGCGTGCAACACCTGCCACAATATGTCTGTCTCGTTAGTTTGAAACGTCGCCAACCATGTGTTAGACAGAGAAGAATATAGTAGTGTGTTGTTTTATTATTTCGAATGTACCACCCTCAATTGTCAGTTGGTTACCTTTGGTTACCATTATGTAATTAGAGAGGTCTAATTCGGCTTTTAAATCACAGCTTATTATGGGCTGCCAAGTATCTTAAATTTGGCAGTGTGTTAGGCAAGAGGTGTTGAATTGCGTCGTCTCCAAAGAGCTTGTGATTTTTGGGTTGTTTTAAGACAATTTAAAGTGGATATTAATCGTTATTCATAGTATGGAGTATACGTAATACATCGGAATGGCGTGTGTGGTATTGGGATGTAAAAACCATTCGGGAGAAGAGAAAACAAAACCACCTTCATCAGCTTCCATCGGTAAGACTCAATTTTGTGTACTTTATAGTAGTTTTTTCCCTTGAATTTTAACTATGAGCTACTGGAATTGCAACATAAGCTTCAATTATTATTTGAGAATTTTATCACAGTAAAAAGTTAGTTGTTTATTTTAGGGCGATAGGGATGGGGGTTTCCCACTACCTCAGTGAAAAAGTTATCGATACTTAGTAAAGAAGGAATATCTGTGTAATTTCCGTTTTTATGTACAATAAAGTGTTCTCTATCTCTATCTATCTCTATCTCTAAAGAAGATTTTTTTATTTCTTGTCTTTATTTCACTATATCTTAATTAACTTTTAAAAGCTCGATTCGGAAACGTTCTATGAAGTTACCGATTCGATTGTTTATGATATCGATTACTATTTTTCCTGTTTGAATCTATTGATTGCATTGATATTTTTATACTAGTTTCAGCATGATAAATTAAAAACTACCAAAAAGGGTTTTGATATTATTTTTACTTATAATTATTCCACCAACTTTCAAAAAATTTAGAACTTGTAATAAGATAGGTTCTACATCTTATAGAAAATGAACTTGAATAGTTTTCGCTACTTAATCTACGTGTAGTAATGTAGATTATGTAGCGGCAAATCGCATCACTATTGCGAAGAAAAGGTGTCCAGCAGTACTGGATTTTGTATCTACGGTTTGCTGTCAAATTAATAAAGAACTTCAAGGGTGTATTTATGACTGATTATAGTAATTTATAATTAATAATTATTTATTTCAGGTTACCCGAAGAAAGCACAATGACACCAATGTGGATAGACGGCATGGCTTCACGTTCAAATTGGTATTAAAGAAAATCACGTACGTTTGCCGCAGACATTTTGAAGAAAACTGTTTCATATACAACATTAGGTAAGGACATAAATTTTTAACAAAGACTGTCATTTAATGAGCAATAATTTCATATAAATTAATTTGTATAAGTTCATTACTGGTTTTTAAGTATGGTTTATAAATATAAACAGTCAAAATTTTAATGTTTATATTTCCATACCCCCTCCTAGTAGTACTGACCAAGATTTATAATTATGTTTATAAATAGCCAAAATTTTAATGTTTATATTTCCATACCCCTTCTAGTAGTACTGACTAAGACTATCGCTGGGTTAGAAGGACTAACATTAAATGAATTGTAAGCAATACAGAGAGATTTGAGAGAGAGATTTGTAAAGAGGTTAAAAATTTTACTAAATAGGTTTCAAATTGTCTTTAGCACGGGTTAGTGCATTAAAAAGAATATAAACATTAAATGTTCTTTAATTTTTCCTATTATTTTATTTTAAGTGTTCTTCTTACTTTTTGTAATTCCCTGTGTAATATAAAGGCACTGCTCTGGTTTCTGATACACAGGTTACCCTTCTTCAGGAACCAGGAATTTTAAGCAATGTGAGTGTGACGCTAATTGTGTAATAATAAATGATTTAATTTATTTCCGTAAAAACATCTTATAATTTTTGTCTGATAAAAAACAATCTATCACAAGTTATTTTGAAACTTCTTATTCTTTGAGCTGCGCTCTATAATTTTGAATGCATAAAGCTCGCAATCTAGGTATAGTTAGATCGAGGAAAATTTCTTTATTGGATGCAAATTGAACTTGTACAAATAGATAGTTTTCTGTATTTTTTTTTAACCTAACCTTAGCTCAATGTCATGCTGTACATACATACAAACTTACATTACATACCAGAGTTGGCACTTACAAGTTACAACCTTAGTAAATCGAACTCTTCCTTAATGGTTTCACAGATTTTGATGAGTTTGTGTATTTGCAACATATAGGTAAGTGAGAACAAGAGTTCGGAGAGCTGAGAATATAACGTAGGTTAAATAAATATGGCACACCAACGTTTGGGGCGCCAGCTAATACCATATAATATTAATACATAGGCTGCTACTTATGTATGCGGAATCTGGGATTCCAATAATTTTAAACGCAATGTCTGACCTCCATGGTCAAATTCGTTCTTTTTTTAAATACTGGCCGCTAATATTTTTCTCTTATATACGTTAGTGTTTTGTTTTCGTTGGGTTTTAAATGTCATATCGCTGAAAAAATGGAACTCATTCGTGAAAATATTCGTGAAAATATTCGATTTATTACGATTTTCGACGTGGTTTAACGCAACAACAGTGCGTAGATCAATTAACTTCGACTTTTGATGGTGAAGCTCCATCAAAAACAACTGTGTATCACTGGTTTAGTGAGTTTAATCGCGGGCGCAGTAAGCTCATGGACGAAAGTTAAAGAAGGTTGCCCGAAATCGGTGGTTGTGCCACAAAATATTGAAGCTGTGCGAAAACTAATGCAAGACCGCCATGTTACGTATCACGAGATAGAGGGTATTCTAGGCATATGTATGACGAGCATTCATACATATGCCCAGATGAACATTTGTCTGTAAAAAAAAATTGTTCGCGTTGGATCCCGCACAACTTAACTCAGGATCAAAAAGATGCTCGCGTCGAATGATGCAAGAAATCCTTAAAAAAATTCAATGGAGGCGATTCAAAATCTGTTTATAATATCTACACAGGTGACGAATCCTGGATCTACGCGTACGATCTCGAAACTAAACAACAATCAACAGTTTGGGTGTTTCAAAATGAGCCGAACCCTACGAAAGTGGCTCGTGCAAAAGCACTGTAAAGCAAATGGTGACCTGCTTTTTCGGTATTAAAGGCCATGTGGCTACAATACCACTGGAGAATCGCAGAACGGTTAATTCGGAGTGTACACGACCATTTGTTTGCCGGAAGTATTTAAAGAAATACGCTAAAACAACCAGCGACGCAGAATCATACTTCACCATGACAATGCCAGATGTCATACATCTCAGGAAACAACTACATTTTTGGATGGTCAAAAAATAGAATTGATGGGTCATCCACCGTACAGCCCTCATTTGGCTCCCAATTTCTATTTATTTGCAAATGTAAAGAATAAATTACGTGGTCAACGATTTTCGACCCGTGAAGAGGCCGTAGATGCGTTCAAACAGCACGTTTTGGAGATACCTCAATCAGAGTGGAAAAAGTGTTTTACAAATTGGATTCATCGAATGCAAAAGTGCATCGATCATAGTGGAGAATACTTTGAAAAACAATAAAAGCATATTTAGCCATATACATTTGTTTATTTTTTCTTTTCCGCATACATAAGTAGCAGCCATCGTATAGACTGCTATATTTACAGAATGTTTAGTTAAGGAATAAATAATATCAACGTTTTTGTGTTTTATGTCCCATCCTTATGGATTTCTACTTTTGTCTATGACCCCCTATATAACTTTGACTTTCTTTAGGCAACCTAGTACGATTGTAAAATTTCGAGTGTACGAGTACACTGCAGTTGTCTCTTTATGGCACAACGAATCATTGTAAGAGTAACAAGGAAAGCTATTCAATAATTACTTTTTATTTTACGGCTCCTTCTATGCTTTAGTTATTATTCTGAGGTACGAGCCAAGTACGAACGCCGTTTTTTTCACGTTCATTATATAACTTGTCTGATCCGCCGTGTCTGTGAGTTGGCGCGACCCTCAGGCGAGCGACGGTGTCGACTTACAGCAATTTATAGATTTGTTCTCTAAGGAGCCCGGGCCTCAACCAAGCTTTCGCTTCATATCGATCGGTATGTCGGTTGATTAATTACGTTTTGAACGTTACCTCGATCGATCAAAACCACGGAAGTTTGCTGTATAACGAGCTATTGAAAGGTTTCAGAAACTTACAATTAAATAGGCCTATTTAATTGCGACGATTTAATCATACAGCCAGAGAAATGAGCTTGAACCGACAATCGAACAATAACGATTTGTAAAAATACCTACCACAGTTACAGGAGGCGTAGATGTTTAGGGTGTAATTTAACGACGTCGAGATTCAGGGGGCGCCTTAAATAACGAGATTACGATAACGCACGGCGATACCCATATCCCTCGGGCGCTATCGGGCGCTAGGGAGGTGACAACGCGACGTACCCTCATCATGCCTAACGTTTGATACAATATTCTCCTTATGTGGCAAATATCTGAAGCACTAGGTAGGTATGCATCGCCCGAACTGGTAAGCGATCGAAGTCGCCTAATGTCGCATATTTTATTAAACATGAGGTAACTCGATGCTGCGTGCAGTAGGAACTTTTAAACACAGTAATTTTGCACGGAATTTTATTTTTTTGTGTTTTAGATAGGAATACCTAATAATAAGCCATAGCTATTACCTACTATTTTTGTAGTAATAAGTAATAATAAAATTAATTTCAAATAAAAAGAGTCCTAATAGTGTACATTCCACGTAAATCTAACATTGCTAAAAATAAAATTTATGCTTTATCGTAACTAGCTAAATAAGTTTTTACCTCAAGCATATTAATGGCTAAAATTTACAATAACAGATCTATAAGTACATGTACGAAATTGTAGTAAAATTATAAATAAAATCTTTCATATGCAGTTATTATTAAGTGTTAATGTAAATAATTACTGACTTACAATCTAAATATATAAAAAAGAAACTGACTGATTGGTTACTGACTGAAACCCACAGCCAAAACCACTGAACTGAGTCTAGAAACTCCAAAAGCATTACTTACGAAATGAAATGATTTTACTGAATTACTGAATGCAATGCACTAAGACAGGATTTTTCCAATTGTCACCCCCTAAGAAGGTGAAACGGGGGTCTAAAGTTTGTATGGATAAACAAGATTACATAGACGTTTTTATTCGACTACACAGGAGTACTTCAGTAAATAAATAAGTAAACACGTGTTTCAGGATTCCTGAAAATTCAACCCCCTAAGAGTAATATATCTCATATCATGTCATATCTCTTGCTCTGTAAGTAGTCACTTACTTCCCTGAATGCCGGGGTGTATGGATATCATTACAGCATAGGTTTCAAAACATACCATGTAATGTTAACATTACAGCATAGGTTTTGGAATTTGACAAAAGAACTGTCATACTCATACTGCAAGAAGAATATATTTTAAAAGTTAATATTTTTTTTCTCGGTATCGATTATTTACTGGAATCGGAATCGAGACAATTTATATTAGAATTTATGAAGATTTTTATTTTAAATATCGAACTATTTGTTTCGCAGTCACATCGTATGTTATGGTAATTGAAATCGATTTAAAAATCAAACTGGCCAGCACGATTTGACGCGCTTGCGTGCCATAAAATCGTGAAGAGTAAAAAAGTCAGTCGACTAGCTAGGCGCGAAAGTATTTTTTTTCGTGTTTTGGAGTTCTTCAATTCAATTCAATTCAATTCTTGTTTATGGCACCCTCTAGGATTCTGCCAGTGTCAAGTTTGTGGAGATGGCACTTTTTTTTTTCCACTAGTCGCGCACCTCGCAAATTGCAGTAGATAAGTTGAGGAACTTATAGTAACCAAAAATTATTAAACATAATAAAATAGTACATAAATATTATGAAACGACTAAATAATATATATCTACAGTTTTATATTGTTAGATTTAATAAAATTACATAAAATTTTAATAAAAGGGGAAAATACAAGGGGCAACACCGATCGAAAATTTGTTGGGAGAGGAAAGTCTGATGGAAGGAAATCGTACAGCGAAGAAGACAGTTTTGGGCAGTCGAAGAAGATATGATCCAGTGACCCTTCGTCCACACCGCACTCACAGAGAGAATTATCCCTCACCCGTATTTTCGCTAGAAACACAGGGGTACAAACGTGACCTAAACGAAGGCGACAAATCGTGGACGTTACTTTTTTGTCCGCGCCACGGAATGAGAAAAACCAAGGTTTCGAAAGGATATTAGACTGTATACTGCCATATTGCGAACATTTCATTCTCTGAGAAGAATTCCAATCACCTTCCCAGGAATCTTTAAGATCATTTTTAGCTTTCGGAAGAAAATCATACGGGAAGTTAATAAAATGAGTTTCAGAGCCAGATTCAACAGCATTTTTAGCACATGAATCAACAAATTCATTTCCTTGGATCCCAGAGTGACCCGGAATCCAAGCAAGTACAATAGCGATGTTATCGTTCTTGCTAGCAAAAAGTGACTGTCTAATTTTGATTATTATCGGATATTTGGTTTTAGATTTAAATGGATTGGCAACTATAGCTTGCAGACAACTTAAAGAACCTGAAAAAAATATGGCCTTCTGAAGAATATTTTTATGAGCCTGGATAAATAGAATGGCTTCTAGAATTGCCACAGCTTCACCCGTAAAGACAGAGGAAGCTGGAGGGCATTTGTAACTTAAAATTACACTAAACCTGGGCTCCCAGACAGCTGCCCCAACACACCCATCGTCAGTCAGTTTGGAAGCGTCGCAGAATACTGGGATCCACCCCATCCAATTCACCGCCATCTTTTCTTTAAATATACTGTCGGCTTGTGGACAGTTTTTACCAATATCAAATGAAAGAAGAATATCCGGAGTATAGATCAGAGCATCATAATCTGCAGAAAAAAGAGGGAGAATTTCAGATTGAAAGATAGGAGCTTGAAGATCGGAAAATTTGTGGTGACTTTTGACCACACAAGGAAGTTCCTTGTGTGTCCAATAGTTAGAGGATGAAGAAATACGTGATAGTGATGAAATAATTTTGAGAAGAGGGTGGTCTAAAAACTGAACAACATTACAATAAAATCGATCTGCTAGATATTGACGGCGAAGGGCTAGGGGAGGATCCGAGCATTCTACCTGTAAGGCTTTTGTTGGAGATGACTTCATGGCGCCAACTACAACTCGTAAACATTTATACTGGACTTTATTTAATCTTTCCAGCGCAAGTTTACTGCAAGGTTCCAGCAAAAATAATCCGTAGTCAAAATGACTACGAATAATCGCATTGTAAATTAATTTTAGGCAGTAGGGGTGAGCCCCCCACCACACACCTGCCAAGCACCGAAGAGTGTTCAGGCCCTTTTCACACTTTTTAATTACATAATTAATGTGAGGAATTCCCGTCATTCTTGAATCCAAAATCATTCCCAGGAACTTGTCCTCCTTTTCAACAGGGATAGGTTCACCATTGATCGAAATGTTGATATTGGGAACATTTCTTTTCCTAGAGAAAGCAACGACACTGCTTTTATTTACTGAAAGTGAAAGACCATGGCTGAGAAGCCAGTCGTCAAGGCACAGCATCGCCGTGTTGAGATGGTTTGATGCTTCTTTAAAATCTTTAGAAGTAAAATATAAAGCTATATCGTCAGCATACTGTTAAATTTTGCAAAATGATGTCACAGATTCCTCAAGGTCATATGTATATATACTATAAAGTATCGGACTTAATACTGAACCTTGAGGAAGACCTTTCCAGACCAATCTGGGGGGTAAAAATGAGTCAGAATTTCTAATAAGAATAGTTCTGGACATCAAAAGATTACACATGAAGTTAATCAACCTCACTGGGATGTTCAGCCGAAATAGTTTTTGTCTAAGAACAGGAAGAAGAACATTATCATAAGCACCTGTGACATCAAGGAATACCCCTATGACGGACTGGTTCTTAGAAAAAGCTAAGCGGATCTCTGAAATTAGTATGCTAAGACTGTGCATTGTACTAGAACCTTTTCGAAAGCCATATTGTGAGCTAGCTAAGAGACCTCTCTTTTCAACCAACCATTCGAGTCTATTTTTGATTAGGTGTTCCATGACTTTTGCTAGTGTAGAAGACAGGGCAATAGGACGGTAACTGGAAGGGTCATTAGGACATTTACCTGGTTTTAATATAGGAACCACAATTTGTGTCTTCCATGACTCTGGGGGAGTCCCAAGTATAAAACAGTTATTGACTATATCCAAATAATATTGCTTAGTAGCATCACTGGCATGTTTCAGAAGCGAATACGGGATACCGTCTACTCCAGGAGATGAATCGACAAGCGGGTCTAGAGCAAGGGAGAGCTCTTCTAGGGAAAACTCCTCATCCAACCTATGTCGAGTTGTAGACGGATAAGGAGGGAAAAAGCAATCCCTCGCTGGAGCTGTCGGAGGAGCCAATCTCATAGCAAAGCCTTCGATCCAGCCAGTAGTATCGTTGGATGTTATGTCAAAGTTAGTCAGAGACCCGCGGAACCGTCTTATACCCCTCCAGACTAATGCTGCTGGAGTTCTAGGAGAGAGATTCTCACAAAAAGTAACCCACCCCTTTTTTTTCTTTTCCGATAAAAGTCTTTTTGTCTCAGCAGCAATTTTTTGGTAATTGAGAAAGTTTTGGTCGTTCATAGCCCCATTATATAGTTTCTCTGCTTCTTTTCTTTTCTTAACTGCTGCAGAGCACTCAGGGTCCCACCAAGGAGGAGAAGATAAGTTTTTCCTAGGTGGCTTTTTTAATGGGAAAGAAGACTCAGCAGAAGAATCCAGAATTCCAACAAAGTTTTTGTAGGCAATAAACACGTTTTCGGGGGATACATTAGGAAGGCTTGTTATTCTTTGGTCAGTTGCCGTCGAAAACTTATTCCAGTCGGCATTTGCTAACTGGTATTTGAGAAGAGGAGTATATTTGCGAACTGGAATGGATTTAGACGGAAATGAGATTAAAGATGGGAAATGATCGCTGCCATATGTAGATGGAATAATCTGCCACGATAAGAGAGAGGCGAGTGAAGATGAGCAAAGTGAGAGGTCGACAGCTGATCTTGGATCCTGATTTGGATAGACCCTGTGAGTTGGGGAGCCATCATTCAATAGGCATAAGTCATAATCATCCATCAGGTCCAAAAGATTAAAGGAAACAGCATCATTTTTGTAACAACCCCAGAGATTATTGTGACAGTTTAAATCACCCATGATAAGTAATGGAGCTGGGAGGACAGAGAGAATCGAATGAATTTCTTGGATAACAGAAGGAGACGGTTGAGGGATATAAAGGGAAATAAAAGATATATTTAGGGATCTGACTGCCACTATATTGAAACTGTCACTGTGGGAAGGGATATTAATTTTGGAGTATGTGAGATTCTTTCTTATTAGTAGAGCAGCCCCTGCATATCCGTCATACCGATCGTCCCGGAAACATGAAAAACCGGACACTCGAAATAGAGATTCGGGCCTTAGCCACATTTCCGACACGGCCAATATGACAGGCTTATATTTGTTTATTAAATGAATTAAATCAGATTTTTTATTTTTAATACTGTGACAATTCCACTGGATGAGTTGAATGATTTTTGCTGTTATAAATATCAGCGACTACGGCTAATTTTTGGGCAACGTTGGGCGGTAATGAACAATCGTCGTATTTCAGCAAAATATTCAGGAGAAGAGATATTAGTGTGTCTAAGAAGTTTTCATTTTTCGGAGATGGCTCCTCGTTATTTAGAGCGCAACCATTACCGAGCGAAGTGGGCGGAGAACTAATTATAGAAAGGTGGGCCTTTTTGTGATATCCGCCGACAGCTGCAGGAGACCTGGGGTTTCGTAGTACTTGGGTAGTTTTTCTGTATGACGTTGTTCCAATTGGGGAGGAAAGGGGAGCCGAGTTATTAGTTGCTACTTCGATAAATGATCTACGATCAGAAGGAAACCTTGCCGAGGCCTCTCTGAACGATATGGATTCCTGTGACATGACCATCTTAATATTTTTTTGCCGTGCTTGTTCGGGGCATTTGCCGTCAGTAGCCAAGTGAATACCTGAGCAGTTGAGGCATAAGGGAGACTTATCACAACTGTCACTAGAGTGTGACTGGGCGCATCGGGAGCAGCGCGGTTTTGAGCGACACTGTGCCTTGATATGCCCAAAACGGCAGCAGTTCATACACTGAATGGTTGGAAACACGTATGGATCTACTTTTATTGAGTTGTAAAAACAATATATGTGAGGAGGAAGAACCTGTCCGGAAAACGTCAATACCACAGTTTGAGTAGGAATCCAGGTTGCACTTCCATCATAGACTGTCTTGCGGCTCATACGTCGTGCCTTGATGATAGAACCACAACCTGTTGGAAGCTCAACAGCCTCAACCAATTGCTCCATGGACCATTCCTCAGGTATGTGTCTCACCACACCTATACGGGTTACATTGTAAGTTGGGACTGACGTCAAGTACTTTCCACTTGCAAGCGCTGGGTGTTCAAGAAAATTGTTAGCGTCATCTGCTGTTTTAAATTCAACAGACATACGATTCCGGCCAATACTTTTTACGCCATCCATTACAACATTACTCACCTTATTATAAGATAGAAACTGTCCGAATTTAATTGGCCTTAATGTTGTACCAGTTGCTGGATCTGGCTCCTCTTTTGTAACATGGACAATGAAAGGACCATGGTCAGTCTGTCCATATCTCTTCGTCTGTGTAAACAATGGATTAACATATAAGGAGCTGTTGATAGAAGTGACTTCGCCGCTTTGATTCGAATTCGTAGACGGCTCGACTACCGCTTTTTTAGTTAAGACTGGGATACCAACAATATCTCTCTCAGTCAAACCACGCTTACGGGTTACCCCAGAATTTGACGAAGAGTCCATAGGCAGGGAGAAGAGAGGGGGGGATGAAAGATGGCCGCCATAGCCAGGACCGCCACCCGGATCGGGTGGCTCGTCAGAGCACAAATCTATTAACTACCAATAAATATTAATATAGGGTTGTTAAAGAGTCTCAACTATCATAAAAAGTCTCAAATAAATGTAAAAAAAATTGGACAAATTCGTGACACGTGCGACGACCACAGAACCCAACGACAGAATCCTTTGGAGTTCTTTCTCAATAGTTTTGAAAAATGTCAAGTCAAAAAAAAAGTCAACGTGCTTTGTTCTTTTTTTACTTACCTCACAATCGATATGTAAAGCAGAGTGTTTACCTCGGGTGTAAGCATCAATTGCATACTCGGGCTAATTAGCCGCCTCGCTGCGCTCGGGCGCCAAAAACCTCATATGCAATTGATGTCATACAGCCCTTGGTTAACAATCTACAATTTTTTCTGTTTTTCAAACTTCAATTCCTGAGGGAGAACAGGAGCGCCAAAGTTTTTACGGGGAGTAAAATATTTATGGTTGGATTTTATTGAAAATTTGTACGAATCGTTAATCGAATGCGTCAACATAATTGATGGGATACATATTTCACAGTTTTGCGAAGTTTAGGTACCCTCTAAAAAGATTTATTATTAGTTATTTTCACATTTAGAGATTTTACAGTATATAGTAGTGTCATGATTTTAGACAATTTTAATGAAAACAGGGTTACATTTGCCAGAGTTGGTTGGCATTGATTGACGACCTCCATGGCGCAGCGGTAGCGCATCTGCCTGCCATGTGAGAGGTCCCAGGTTCGATCCCCGGCTGGGGACAAAAAAAAAAACCCCAGGTCTTGGATGTTTACATGTTTGTGATGTCGTTGTTTCTGAATCAGGATTTTGTCTATAATCATGCATAACTCATCATACATACAGAATTCGGTGTTACATTTGCCAGAGTTGGTTGGCATTGATTGACAACCTCTGTGGCGCAGCGGTAGCGCATCTGCCTGCCATGTGAGAGGTCCCAGGTTCGATCCCCGGCTGGGGACAAAAAAAAACCCCAGGTCTTGGATGTTTACATGTTTGTGATGTCGTTGTTTCTGGTTCCTACGATACAGGGTATCCTATTGTGGGGCCAGAGGCAATGTATGTGCCAGTATGTAAATGTTATGTTATTGATATTGGTTCCCTGATTGCTTTGGTTAATTTGTAATAATGTCACTATTTAAAGTCGTTCGTTCAGTTGGCATCCTTGCGACAAAGTATGGCGGGGTGCATTGATTAGTTAGGAAGGACAGCAATTCTATTGCGTAACAGGGTAGTTTTTCGAAATTCCATTCTTCGACTGATTCATATGGCCAAAATTTAATTTCACGTTCAGTTCTGTAATACATGTTCATATGAAAATAGGTATACCAAATAACATATATTTGAATGAGGAACTTTTTATAAAGCAGTTTTCAAGATATCGACGTTCAAATATTTTGTGCCCAGATGAATCAGAATTTGTTACAGATAAATCAGAAACATAAATAAAAAATGAAAAACTTTAACGTTAAGAAAATTATAAAATTTGTAAAAAAAAACTGTTATATTCTATATTTATTATGAAAGTAATTATTAGTGAAAATATCACGGAAAAAATCTGCTATATTCAACAATAATTTGTGTAACAACAAAAACATTTTTCAAACACCTTTTCCAAACAATTATTCTTTTAGCGTATGGGAAAACGAGAATATTTTAATAGAACAGAAATTTTTACTATTGCTATTATTTTTGATACAATTAGTTCTGTTGGGTATACTAGATAGTTATTATAATTGTTACACTATATTATTCTCTCTGTTTTATTTCTCCTGTTTATCACAGGAGTACCTACTTATTCTAATAACGACACTTTTGACATCAGTCTTAGTTAAGTAGTCTAATTATTAATTAGAATTAACAATCACATTATTATATTTATTATTAACAATAGAGTGACAAAACTGAAATCAACATTAATAAATTTTTTGATATTAATCTTCCTTATTAATTTTCAATCTTTCATAATAAAAAATCACAGTATTGTCTGCTGGATCACATTCGTCAATTATTTCCTCTTCTGAATAAATATCACGTCCTTTTTTAATTTCTTTTTACCCGACTGCAGCGAAGCCCAAAAGGAGGGTAATGTGTTTAGTGCGTATGTATGTATGTATGTATGTATGTATGTATGTATGTATGTATGTATGTATGTATGTATGTATGTATGTATGTATGTATGTATGTATGTATGTATGTATGTATGTATGTATGTATGTATGTATGTATGTATGTATGTATGTATGTATGTATGTATGTATGTATGTATGTATGTATGTATGTATGTATGTATGTATGTATGTATGTATGTATGTACGTATGTATGTATGTAAGTATGTCCGATTCTATGTTCCCTCATAACTCCTTAACCAATGGTCAGATTTTGTTAAACAAGGTGTCATTCGATTCGGCATCCTTGCGCGGGTGTCATAGGCTATATAAAATCATAATTATGCGATCAGAACCGTGACGAAAAATAAAATTCGTTAAGAAGCTTCGTTAAAGTACAGCTAGGAGCCACTAGATGGCGCTGTTATATTTACTTTATTGAATTCGAATACTAATTTTATTGAACTACCCCTAACAGGTGTGAAATATTTAAAACAGAATTTTTTGGATGACGTAGGTTACATAAAATCAGCATTAATAGAGAACCAACGGAACAAAAAATAACATTTACTTCTGAGCAATTAAAGTACCACTTTTAGCCACTTGATGGCGCTGCTATATTTTATTTATTCTAATACATGTGTATACATAATTTCGGCTTTGGTCTACATGTAAACAAACCATTTATAGAATTGGTACAAATGCGGAACGAAATAATTCCTATAAAGTGGTTTGATCCTTCTAGATCATTCATTTAATTAAAAAATATAATTTTGTTTAACTACGCCTAACACGTGCAAAGTATTTAAAAGAGAATTTTGCGGGTGTCGTTGATTACATTAAATCAGCATTAATAGAGAACAAACGCAACACAAATAATATTCACTTCTAAGTAATTAAAGTACTGTAGCATTAGTTCCTCTACCCAACCACAGATGGCGCTGTTTGTGTTCTAAATTGCGGTATGGTTTTGTCCGAAGGCCCTACATAATATTAAACAAAATTGGATTGTATTTGGTGCGCCCTCCTCGGCCTCGAGGGGGGTCGCTCCCGATGTGGGTTTAGGGGTCTCTAGGACCAAAACCAGTCCCAAGGTGGTGTTTAGTGGGTAGGCGCACTTCTTGTGAGTCCCACATTGGCAGCACGGCCGGGTCCGTGCTGTTATGCATGAGCATTCACCACCTCCCTCCCCCGTGTCCTCCGGAGGGTGCCCTTTATAGGGTTAAAAAAAAAAAAAAATGTATTTGAGCGCTTGCGAATCACTTCGACCAAAACTGACTGTCCACTAATAATTGGTACGACTAGTGACGTAGGTAATATACCTCGCTTTGCGCTGTGGTGCGAGTAGTACAGTTACTAATCCGTAATCCTTAGTAAGTTTCATATTGCTTCAATAAATAGATCCCTAAGTACGTGCTGTCGTGCTGAAACAACGTTTCTCTTCTTGTCTGCTTGTTAACCCTGTCCTACAGTACCACTTTTAGCCACTAGATGGCGCTGGCATATATTTATTCTAGTACATGTCTAAATTTACATAATATCAGCTTTGCTCTACATGTAAACAAACCGTCTATAGAAACGGTATAAGTGCTAAAAGAAATAATGCCTATAAAGTGTTTATTTCTTTCTACGCCATTCGTTTATCTCATTAATTTAAGAAATATCATCAACCTCATAGGGGGTTATAATAATAAAACATTACTGCAGAGGCCGAGAAGTAAGGGATTGCTGGACGAGTTTAGGATAGACGGCCGAGTCGTAGACGAAGCCGTCTAGAACGAGTCCTGCAATCCCTGTTCCGGCCGAGGATTGTATAATGCTTTTCTCAAACAATACGAGGAAATATTAATATTAAAATAATTACTAGGTAATTAAGAAATAATAGTTTAGTTTGCCGCCTTTTTTATTTTTTTAAATACACTAACATATTTGAGCACCATGTTTAACCGCACAAAAACCAATACCATAGATTGTTTTTTTTGTTAATCTAAGTATGCTTACATAACTTAGTAGGTGGTTGGCTGTATGTAATTTTTCCTTGGTCAGTTTAATTTTAGTAAGTAAATTTAAAAAGTTAGAGCAGCGGACGGTAATGGATTTTCATACTTACTTTACTGGCTTAGGCCAGTAAAGTGACGCGGAAGCAATAAAAGAGAAACTTTGTGGCTTTATTTCATGGTAATAACACAAACATTTCCGAGCATGTTTGAGAAAAAATAATTAATTTCATAACACTGATATTAATTTCCTACTGACACTTAGACCAAAACTAACTGAACAAAATATATAAAGTGTAGCATGTAGGTAACTCCTTTTCCCCTGTGCGGTCATAGTCAGACAAGCTGGGTTCAAAGAAGAAACAATAAATGATAAAAAAATATTTGAACGCTCTCACTGGTAACCGAAGACGGATCCTCCGTGACCTCGTATCGTAGGACCAATGAAATTTTAAAAAAATTCTAGCTCTATTCATCTTAACGAATTTTATCTCGTTTCCTCCGAAAATAAGATTATGATTTTGTGTTAGGTTTTCTGTTCACTTGTGAGACCAAAGATTGCTTATCTACACCTAAATATTCAGTAAAATTTTTCAATGCTTTAGGGGGCCACCTCAAGATGAATTTGTTATAGTTTCATTTTAATACCGGTAATATTTTGGCATTCAGAAAACCAAGATTTTGTATTTCTCCACGCCCATGCCACAACTCTAAATAACTACGCCAGGCCGAAGGCCGAGCCCCATCATGCGGGTGCGAGGAAACTTGCCGCGACGAGGTTGAAGGCCGAGCTCAATACAGGTCGCGGCACGGCCGAAGGCTGTGAAGCGGGCTAGAGGAATACTCCCACGGCGATTCCAAATGCTGAGCTCTATTTACGCTGATGCCAAATGGAGAGACTATTAGCGCGGCCGAAGGCCGCGACAGTTACTTAAAGTTGCTGTTAGGAGGAACCCTGTCGCGGCTTTGTACAGGCCGCGGCTGAAGGCTCAGACCATTTATGTTCCCATTTAAAAGTCCTTATTCTAAGTAATTAGCGAGACCGAGGACTGGGCCCAGCAATGCAAGCACGAAGAATTCTACTCTGGAGATGTCGAAAGCTGAGCGCCGTTCAGGTCGAAGAGATAATTCGTGACTATTCCAGTCCCCACCTACAATCGTTAACATTAAATAACTAGGTGCAGTGGAGCGTTTTTAGGCTACATAAAAAACTGACAATTTATGTAAGGATAATAAAGAAAAAAATCTGTCGTTTCCTTTGCAAATATTCTAGATAGTTTAACACCATTAGACCATATTCATTATACTAGCTAAAAAATATCGTACGATATAAATTTTTAATGCAGTCAGGTGGTACCTATGACTATATCAAACAAGTATATTAGTAAAAATATTTATGATTTGCCGAGACATGTCCATTGTCGAACAAAAGAAAATAAAGCAATAAACTAAAATTCATTTAGGACATAAAATAATCTAACGATTTAATGCATGTAAACAGAACAGATGGACCTTTAAATTTTATCGTTTTAGTGAGTCACTAAAAGGCCAAAAATAAAAAAAATATTTAAAAAAATAAAAGAACCCGACTGCAGTGATAAATCAACTGAAAGGGAAAAAATAAGATAACTTTATTTTCAAATGCTAATGTCGAATGAGAAGAGTTCATGCTGCTTTACTTGAGGGACCAAATAATATAACTTTATAAGCATTATTTGCTCAAACTGTTGCATTTATTATTTTATATAAAATGATGCAATCGGGACCCATTAGAGGACTTTAAACATACAGTAATGGGTCCCGACTGCAACAATTTATATAAAATAATAAATGCAACAGTTTGAGCAAATAATGCTTATAAAGTTATATTATTTGGTCCCTCAAGTAAAGCAGCATGAACTCTTCTGATTCGACATTAGCATTTGAAAATAAAATTATCTTATTTTTTCCCTTTCAGTTGATTTATCACTGCAGTCGGGTTCTTTTATTTTTTTAAATATTTTTAGCATACCATCTTCGAGTACTTTCTCTGCTTTTCTTTCTAGCTATTTTTTGTTGTTTTGGTGTCAAATTCTTAACTGATACGATTTTACCTTGTCTCTTTCTTTTCAAATATGTTTCTTTTATTTTTACGTAATTTCCAAAGAGCATACTTGTCTGGATCTTTTCTTATGTTTTCCATTCTTCTACGTTTTGCGAGTCTCTTTTTCTCCTTCTTTTTATCTTCAGTTTGTTTTGTTTGTTTGTGGCATAGTCGTGAACTGCAACATTAAAATAACAAAGTAGATAGAGACTGACTTATGAATAAACAGGTTTTAATGATTGTTTAAAGTTTTGTCAAAAATGCCATTTCAATAATACAGGTCCACATTTTATATTATTGTTAGTAATAAATACACTGTATTTCTCGGTTCGGTATCGATACAACTGATTGATTAGAATTCTCATTATATCAACATTGATACATACATAACACATATAGGTATTAAGCTCTTTTTCAGGTTTAGATCATTCATACATACATAACACGTCTAGTTATTAAGCTCTTCATCAGTTTAAAACTTTCACACAAACATAACACGTCTAGCTATTAAGCTCTTTTTCAGGATAACAACATTCATACATACATAAAGCCTGACCAAGAATATAAAAATCCGGCTCTGGGGGCGCGTTAATACACAGATGACAATTTTATTAGTGTGGCCAGTAGAAGAAATTAGTTCTTTTTTTCCCGCAATATGGAGAGGGTTTTTATATTTCTGGTCGGACTTTAACACAAAAATCTAATCAAAATTGAATTAATCTCTAAATAATAATAGTTAAATCTTAACTAAGACTGACATAGCAAAAGTGTCATAATATTGTCGCGGTCCTATCCCGAACCATCTAGAATAGAGCCTTCTGGAAGCCTATCGAATAGTCGCCGCATGCTGCGTTTTAGTAAACAATAAAACGCTGCAAGCAATAGTAACTCGTATGTCCACTAGTATAAGGTTCAAATCTCTTTGAAAAGGACTTTGTTCTAGAGTCGTTGCCACGTGCACCGAGTGTAGGTACGTACTTGAATGTTCTAGAATCCTTGCCGGCGGATATAAATAGCGGTCGCCGCGGCGCGCCGTCAGTTCCGTTTGGAATAGCGAAGAGTAAACTTCGAGCGAACATACCTGCGATACGAGCGATAACCTACGTCCTCAGCGATACTATTGGACTTCGATTGAACCTGCGATTGGAATCTACGTGTGGACTTCGTGTCGTGAAGACCTGCAGACCAGACCCTGCGTGAATAAATCCTAAGAAGTTCTCATTGGCGTTTTACATCCAAATCCAGAACCCTAGCCCGTAACATTTGGTGTCAGAATTGGGGATTTGGAGATGCCACTGACTCCGAGAGAGGATACTTCTGGAGTGAGGACCAGGTCCAGAAGTGCTGCGGAGGCCACACCCACTGCCCCTCAGGCCACGCCCACCGGCCATAGGGACACGCCCACTGGCCCCGCCCCCCAGGCCACGCCCACCGACCAAGCCACGCCCACTGGCCCCGCCCACCAGGCCACGCCCATCGAGGAGACACAGCGTATCTGCCCAGCGGCTCCGCCCACTGGCCACGCCCACCAGGCCACGCCCACCGACCCCGTGCACCAGGCCCCGCCAAGCGGTCTTGACCACCAGGTTCCACCAACCGACCGACAGGCTCCGCCTTGTAGCCACGCCCATCTGGCCACGCCCACCGAAGACATTAAACCTCCGTCGCGTACAATGGAGGTTTTGGATATGTCGTGTCTGATGGCAATGTTGAAGGGCATACGAGAAGAACAAAGAGGCCTGCGAGAAGAGCAGAAAGCAGATCAACAGGTGATCCTTTCTGCCGTTACAAAGTTCAGTGATACGGTCGCTAAGCTACATGAAGATGTAGAGGTAGTGAACGAACGGGTTTCCGAATTAGAGGATGACCTAAAAAATGTGAAAACCGGCCTCACTGGACTAGAGCAGGAAGTAAGATGGTGGACACGAATATTTTACAAGCCTTCGTCGACGGGATCAAGGATCTTGAAATTAGGGCTGCAGTAAAGCTTCGCCACCATTCTTCATTAAAAGAAGCTCTGGCACACGCCCTGGAAGTAGAAGCTGTGCGTCATGATCATGATATCCGGCAAGGGTATAAACTTCGAGAAGTTACGGAGGAGGTTAAAGAGATCAAGACACCTCCCAAGAGAAACTCCGGGCGCATGTGTTACAAGTGTGGGGAAAGAGGGCATCTGCAGTTCACGTGTCCTAAGAAGGAAAGGCAACCGACCAAAACAGATGACAGACTGGATGCGTGTCTCAACAAAATAGAGCAGCGTTTTGAAGAGTTTGTGAAGAAGCATAACGCTGCGCCCTCCGCCGTGAATCAGGGAAACGAATAAAAGCCAGGACTGCGGGGCGGGTACTGGCTGGAGCGGAGGAAGCCCCAGTAACCAGAATCTCACAAGCATGGAATGGGAACAGTCTACTAATATGCGGTGCAGTGAATAAAATAGAGTGCAAAATCACCCTAGATACAGGTGCCTCTAGAACAATAGTGAGACCAGACCTGGTGAAAGCTGTAGGGAGACACAAAGGCACCAGTTTATGCAGACTTCTCTCCGCTTCTGGCCAGCAGATACCCGTCCTGGGTGAAAGGTCGGTTACGATATGCGTTGGGGAGGCGTCATATATTCACAACGTAATCGTAGCCGAAATTATGGATGATTGCATTCTGGGCCTAGACTTTATGAAAAAACACTACTGTCACATCGATGTCACTAACGGTGTCTTTAAATGTGGTGATGAGGAGAACTTCATACTTGGCGGTCCCGATGGAAATGTCACGTGCCTGAAGAAAATCGTAATACCTAGACGAGCACAAACTGAAGTAAAGGTGAAGCTGCCTTTGAGTCAGAAGAATCAGCGGAATAGGTGTGTGCTGATTGAAGATACACGAGACAGTGCAGCCAGTCAGAAATTGCTGACAGCAAGAACTCTCGTCTATGGAGGCAAGACCGCTGTAGTAAGGGTTGTGAATATAGGCGATCGTGAGATTACCCTTAGCAAAGGTGACGTTATTGGAAGGTGTGAGGAAGCTGTTTGGATGAGAAGCTGCCAATCATCTCCAAGCTCAAACACATCGAATACCAGGAGTGAAATTATAGTCACTAAGCTCCTTGAGGATTCTAAGAGTAATCTGAGCTATTCGCAAAGCATGAAAGCTAAGAGGCTGCTACTGCGCTTTAGGGATATCTTCTCTGACGAAAGAAATCCTGGAAGAACATCGTTAGTTCAGCACAAAATCGACACCGGACAGGAGCGACCTATTCGTCAGCGAGCGAGGCGCATACCGATTGCCAAAAAAAAGGAAGTACAAGACATGTTGGACGACATGAAGAAAAACAAGATTATAGAACCTTCTGCTAGCCCATGGTGTTCTCCCGTTGTGTTGGTAAAGAAGAAAGATGGTAGCACAAGGTTCTGTGTAGACTATCGACGGCTTAACGATGTGACCAAGAAGGATAGTTATCCACTGCCACGAATAGACGATACCCTGGACACATTGAGTGGTATGAAATGGTTCTCGACAATAGATCTGAAATCGGGCTATTGGCAAGTGGAAATTGATCCGAAGGATAAAGAGAAGACAGCCTTTTCAACTGGCAAAGGTTTATGGCAATTTAACGTGATGCCTTTTGGATTGTGCAACGCGCCAGCTACATTCGAACGACTTATGGAGTGCGTACTGGCCGGATTAGTTGGGGAAGCCTGCCTTGTCTACTTGGATGACGTCATAATCATGGGTACGGATTTTGAAGACCACTTACAAAATCTAAAGCAAGTTTTTAAGAAGATAATTGGAGCAAACTTAAAGTTAAATCCGAAGAAATGCAGTTTATTTAAGAACAAGGTTAGCTATCTCGGCCATGTGATAACCAGCGAAGGCATACAGACAGATCCAGCCAAAATCGAAGCAGTGCAAAAATGGCCTACTCCTGAAGTGCGAGCATTTTTAGGGCTATGCTCATATTATAGATGGTTCGTTAAGGGATTCTCTGAAATTGCCAAGCCTTTACACAGACTGACTGAAGACAAGCAATCATTTCATTGGGATGACACATGTGAGAGTTCATTTCAAAAATTAAGAAAATGTCTTTGCGAGACCCCAATCTTGGGATTTCCACAGCCTAGCGGCCAATTCATTGTTGACACTGACGCCAGTAACACAGCGATCGGAGGAGTGTTATTGCAGATACAGGGCGACAGAGAGGTTGTGATGGCATATTTCAGTAAATCGCTATCGAAACCTGAAAGGAACTATTGTGTGACAAGAAGGGAGCTCTTGGCTGTGGTAAAGACAGTACAGCACTTCAGCAAATATCTCCTCGGCGTGCGGTTTACGCTTCGCACTGACCACGCCGCCCTGAAGTGGCTGTTACAATTTAAAAATCCAGAGGGGCAAGTTGCTCGATGGATCGAACAACTGCAGGAGTACGACTTTATTATTGAGCACCGCAGCGGAAAGGCGCATGGAAATGCTGACGCACTGTCAAGAAGGCCGTGTCCGGAAGACTGTAAGCACTGTGACAAACAAGAGACAAAGGATTTGCCATTGAGATTGACAAGAATGAGTCCATCGAGATCTTGGGAAGATGAGGCGATGAAAGAAGCACAGGAAGATGACGAAGATGTACGGCTCATTGTCGCATGGAAGAAACGAGGCGAGGATAAGCCAAGATGGTGCGAAGTGGCTCCTACTAGTGCTGTCACCAAGGCATACTGGGCTCAATGGGACAGTTTTATTCTTCGGAACGGAATACTTTACCGAAAATGGGAGAAACCTAACGGCAGAGAGTTCCATCTTCAGATAGTTGTCCCAAGAGATAAGGTACAAGATGTCCTTCGTGAAGTACATGACGGCGTATCAGGTGGACATTTGGGCGTAAAAAGGACTTTAACAAAGATTCGAGAAAGGTTTTACTGGCTCCATTGTCGAGAAGATGTGCAAGATTGGTGCTGCAAGTGTGCTACTTGCGCCGCGGTGAAAGGCCCACCAACTAGAAGCCGAGGAAATCTGCAACTTTATAACGTTGGTGCGCCATGGGAACGCATTGCAGTTGATGTGGCTGGACCGTTCCCAGTAACGGAATCAGGAAATAAGTATTTCATGGTAGTTATGGATTACTTCACTAAATGGCCAGAGGTATTCGCCATACCCAATCAAGAAGCCACGACTGTTGCCTCCAAGTTGTTTGAGGAAGTAGTTTGCCGGTTTGGTGTGCCCTTGGAAATACACTCCGACCAAGGCAGGAACTTTGAGTCTCAAGTATTTCAAGAACTCTGTAAAATATTGGGAATGCATAAGACTAGGACCACCCCATATCAATCTGACGGCATGGTAGAAAGATTTAACCAAACACTTGAGAGACATTTAGCAAAAGTCGTTGACAGGCACCAGAGAGACTGGGACAAATACATACCGCAATTTCTTCTGGCCTACCCAACTGCAGAACATGAAAGCACGAAGGTAACCCCGGCGCGTGTAAATTTTGGCCGAGAACTGAGAATACCAGTAGATCTGCTGACTGGAGGCCCTCCTGACGACTCACGTTCTCTACACGACTACATTTCCGAGTTACGTGAGAAAATGCTAGAGATTCATGCCATAGTACGGGAAAACGGATTGGAGTCGAGTGAAAAGATGAATACTAGGTATGACCGCCGAGCAAATACAAGCGGCTTCGAAGAAGAAGCACTAGTCTGGCTTCACAATGTAACTCGACGAAAAGGAAAATCTCCGAAATTGCAGACAAGATGGGAGGGACCGTACAAAGTGATAACTCGGTTAAATGACGTGACGTACCGAATTCAACGGCAGCCAAGAGGTGCACAAAAAGTGGTTCACATCGACCGCTTAGCTTCTTATCACGGCAGTAATGAAGATGCTCGGGACGAGCATCTCTGAGAGGGGAGCAGTGTCGCGGTCCTATCCCGAACCATCTAGAAAAGAGCCTTCTGGAAGCCTATCGAATAGTCGCCGCATGCTGCGTTTTAGTAAACAATAAAACGCTGCAAGCAATAGTGACTCGTATGTCCACTAGTATAAGGTTCAAATCTCTTTGAAAAGGACTTTGTTCTAGAGTCGTTGCCACGTGCACCGAGTGTAGGTACGTACTTGAATGTTCTAGAATCCTTGCCGGTGGATATAAATAGCGGTCGCCGCGGCGCGCTGTCAGTTCCGTTTGGAATAGCGAAGAGTAAACTTCGAGCGAACATACCTGCGATACGAGCGATAACCTACGTCCTCAGCGATACTATTGGACTTCGATTGAACCTGCGATTGGAATCTACGTGTGGACTTCGTGTCGTGAAGACCTGCAGACCAGACCCTGCGTGAATAAATCCTAAGAAGTTGTCATTGGCGTTTTACATCCAAATCCAGAACCCTAGCCCGTAACAATATGTAGAAAAAGTTTATACTCCTTTGATTATTTGAACTATTCAAGTAGTATAGCTAAGTAAATATAATTAAGACAGTGTAGAACACTGTAAAAAATCGGAAAAAGAGAAAAATGGAACAAAAAAGCGCTGCTTTCGTGCTGGAGAGGGCCAAAAATAATATATTATTATTCATATGTGGTTTTGACCATACGAATCAGGCACAGATGAATCAGGATTTTGTCTATAATCATGCATAACTCATCATACATACAGAATTCGGTATTGTATTTTTTCTACACGAATCTATAACCCAAAAGCATCACATGAAACTCAGATTGAAGTTTTAAAACAATAAAATAAATTTTATTAAGTAGGCATTGTAATCAGAATGCCACCTGAACCAAGCACAGATAAATCAGATATTTACCTTCGTAACACCTGGATCGAAGCCAGCCAGCCGCACGTCCACCTTCCAGCTCTTTGTTGCACGACTTGCTCCCCCCCCGCGGGAAGCCAGACTCTCAATATTATTACCTGGCCAAGTACGGTCAAACGCAGCTTACTCCACATTAATCAGTATTATCCGCCGGCCACTTCTTATTTACTTATTTATAAACAAACTAACATAGTTGTAACTAATACATATTTTTTTTGTAAGAGGCCAATCCATTTCCGTTCGATATGATTATAATTTATGTTGATGTATCAAAAGGAAAATGCGATTTCGACCATTTTGTTCCAGAAAATATCAAACAGACGCGTTATATGAATCAGAAGAACAAACTTCAAATATTTTTATTTTCTACCTAGATAGCAATCCCAGTTAGGAATAAAGCTAAAGAATACAAAAAAAATATCATGCCGTTTTGTTAGTTGGTTACAGAAATATACCCATAGAAATCGAAAATTTTGTCTCTGAAGAAATACCCAACATTCCACTCTCTGTGAAGCATTTAGACGACGTCTAAATGCTTCACTAGATTAGTGAAGCATTTAGACGATTCCAAAGTGTCAAAATATGTAAGCTTTGACAGCTTACATATTTTGACACTTTGGAATCGTCGAATCGAAATCGAAAAGCTACAGTAGCTTAAAATAAGTAAAAATCAACGTCATTAAACTCAGTGGATACTTACATAATAGAACCCCAGAACCGTGAGCTGGATCACTTTTACTGTATTGTTGGTGAAGGAAACATCCTAACAGTAGCAAAATACAGTAAGTAAAATAATTAAACAAAAAAGCCATGGATTAATCTCGCAGGTAGCACTAAAATAGGATTCCAATTTTTATCACGTTAATTGACCACATTTAATATTTTACAACGCGCAAAAAAAACATACCGTTTCTTAATTTTGCTAGCTTGATTACGAAAAAAATATTTAGAATTTTTATTATTGCTTAATTTCAGAGAAAATAAATAAAAACAAAATATTGTGTGATGACGTCACAAATACGGTGGACTGAGGAGGTACTGATTGATTGAATTTTAGTAGTTTTGGCAACCAGCCGCTGTCGACTAATACTGCCAATGTCAAGTGTCTGGCTTCACATGTGAATAAGTCAAAGTGCAAAATGTAGCCCAGTACAAAATTCTTTATGATAACTCCCAATATTTATTTGTTAATATTTTAAACTTTTCTTCATGCAGACGGACACACCTGTAAGAGAACAATATAATTATGTAACAACAAAGTTAGTTATAATAGAATTACTTATATAGCTGAAACGAGTTAATGTCTCTAAAGTTAAACATTTAACATGAATATCACAAACATATACCTAAAACCGATATTTAGACGGACGAACATTTTTAAAATTTTATCTTATTTTCTCCCACAAATTTAATAAGTAATATATATAGGTCGTCTATGGACGACAGGTATGTTAAAAGCGTTCTGAAGTTTTTAGGTAAGGGAACATTTAAGGAAGGTAGGATAGTATAGATGTTTATTGAGTTTTGATTCAATGGGCAATTGAAAAATATATGATCTAGGTCACCGTCCTCTAATCCACACTCACTCACACAGTGAATTATCCCTCACTCTAATTTTGTTCAAGAAAACAGGCGTGCAGCAGTGGCCAATCCGCAGCCTACAAAGTACCGATATCACTCGTTTACCGACTTTTTTAAATTTGTAAAACCAAGGGTTGGCTCTAATAGCTGGTTGAATACTTAAGAATTTTTCTCCTTTAATGCGACTACTTTCTCGCCACGCGGTCAGCCAAGACTCCTCAAGTTGTTTTTTCGGCAAGGACAGAAGGTCATAAGGGTAGTGGGAATAGTACCTCAAATCCAACTCTTGACCGCACGCTTGTTTAGCAAAGTTATCAGCATATTCGTTACCGACGATTCCTGAGTGGCCAGGGATCCAAACCAGAACCACCTCTAGGTTTTTGCCGCGGCAACGGACCAGGGCATGCCTGATTTCAAGAATTAATTTGCTATTGATTTTACTTTTAAACTGGTTCTGACTAAGAGTTTGTAGGCAGCTCAGTGAGTCCGTAAAGATTGCTGCTTTTTTATATTGTGTGACTCTACAAATAGACATGCTTCCAAAACACCAATGAATTCACCAGTAAAGACAGAAGCTACAGGTGGGCATTTGAATTGTAATGTTAATTTCGAATTCTGGAGAAATACCGCTACACCAACTGGGGAAGATTGCGACAGTTTTGAAGCGTCCGTGAAAAATAATTGATACCCATTCCATCGCTCGCCAGCAACTGAATTGAAAATTATATTTGCAGATGGGTTGTTCTTGCCAATACCAATACTCAAAACAATGTCCGGTGTTGATTGGAGGGTCTTAAAGTTGTACTCAAACAGTGGGACCTTTTTTGTTGAGATCAGTGATGCTTCGAAAGATTTTAACTTTCTGTAGCTTTTAAGAATTAATGGGATCTCTTTTTGCCTGGGACCTACACCGGTTTCAGTGTCCAGTTCACGTAACTTTTTAATAAGGATGTGAGATGATCTGGACATAACTTTAGTCACAAATTGGTCGGCTAGATAGCGACGACGGAGACAAAGGGGTGGTTCACAAGCTTCAGCCTGAAGGGCATTAGTGGGGGTTGATTTCATACAGCCCAGTATCATTCGCAGGCATTTAAATTGAATGCGATCCAGCTTTACAAGGGCCGTCTTGTTGATTGGCTCCAGAACGAAACAACCATAGTCCAGTACGCTCCTAATTAACGCGTCGTAAACCAGTTTCATGGAGACTGGATGGGCTCCCCACCAGACACCAGCCAGGAGTCTTAGAATGAAGTATACTCGCTCGGTTTTTTTAATTATATGTTCAATATGGAAGGTACCAGCCAGTCTGGAGTCGAGAAAGACGCCTAGGAATCTGACTGACGTTTTTTGGGGGATAATATTACTATCAATTTTGATTTCAATGTCTGGGATACTCCGTTTTTTTGTGAAAACCAGAACAGAACTTTTTTGGGCCGAGAGTGAAAGTCCATGCTTGTTAAGCCATTGACTCAGGGAGTTTAGAGAGATATTCATGGACAAAGCTGCTTCCACAGCTGAGGCGCTAGAGATATATACTGCCACATCATCCGCGTATTGAAGGATTTGGCAGTTGGTGTTAAGACTGGAGCCAATATCGCAAGTGTACAGATTAAATAGAATAGGGCTAAGGACTGAACTTGAGGTAGGCCCCTGAACAATATTCTGCTTTCATGTTCCAGATTGGGAACCCGGAGTGCAATTGTCCGCGATATCAGTAATGTGCATATGCATCTGACCATCTTACCAGGGATCCTCAGCTGTGTAAGTTTACTTCTGAGGACTGAAAGCAGGACATTGTCATATGCTGATGAGATGTCAAGGAACACAGCCACTGTTAAATTATCCTTGCTCATTGCAATTCTTGCGTCAGTAACTAAGACCGCCACGCTGTCCATGGTGCCCAAACCCTTTCTAAATCCAAATTGGGTTGGGGGTAGTAAATCTCTGTTTTCTGTGATCCATTCTAGTCTGTTTTTTACGAGATGTTCTAATACTTTCGCGAAAGTGGGTGAAAGGGCAATTGGGCGAAAGTTACATGGGTCATCAGAATCTTTGCCAGGTTTTAAAATGGGTAGGATCAACTGTTTCTTCCAGGCGTCTGGCAAAAAACCAGTTTCATAGAAAGTGTTAACCAGACCGAGGAAATAATTCAAGGTGTTAGGGCCTGATTTGGAAAGAAATGAATAAGGAAACCCATCCTCACCAGGGGATGAGTCCTTTACGTGTGATATTACGGTTTTTAATTCTTCTATTGAAAATGGCTCATCAAACAGGTCTACTGGTTTACCTGGGATGAGGTCGGGAATCCTCATTTCAGCTTTATTAGGAACGTACTGTGGGGCTAACTTAGCTAAGAACTTCTCAGCTACTTCTTTGGAGATCAAACATGATGCCTTTGGGGAGAAGCTGCCACGAAATCTGTTTATTTGTTTCCAAACCAGAGAGGGCGTCGAGGATGGAGAGAGAGAGGTGCAAAAGTCATGCCATCCAGCCCTTTTTTTCCTTCGAAGAGTTCGTCTAGACTTAGCCAACATTCTACGGTATTCAACCAAGTTATGCATGGAGCAAGAGATATTGCATTTTACTTCCGCGTCTTAACGATCTTTGATGGCTTGCGTGCATTCGTCATCCCACCAAGGAGGGGATGGGACGTTTCGGGATCGTGATTTTTTAACAGGGAAAGCTTTTTCAGCTGCTTTATTTATGGCCTCTGTGAATGTGCTGTAGTTAGTACCTGGACGATTAGTATCATAAGCAGGTAGGGCTAGGATCTCCTTCTCTACTTGATCCAAATAAGTATCCCATCCCTTCCTAGTAAGGCGAAATTTGAGTAGCGATTTAGATGGTCCTTCCGGAAGAGTTTTAAAGGGCAGATCAACTACTTTTGGGAAGTGGTCGCTCTCGTGAGTGGAGTTCAGTCGATCCCATATACAGCATGATGCCAATTCAATAGAACATAGAGTTACGTCCACACAGCTTTTTCTTTCATGCATATTGCCTCTCCGAGTGGCTCTACCGTCATTAAGCACTAATAGGCCCAAATCGTCAAACATTTCAATGAGTTCCTCCCCAAAAGCATCACAATGTTCTGAGCCCCAGCGATAGTGGTGTCCATTGAAATCCCTCATAATTATCAATGGACCCTGCAATAGAACCAAAAGGGATCTAAGCTCATAAATCAGATCAACATGAGGATTTGCTATATACATGGAGACAAAAGTAATGCCTAAGGCTTTGACAGCTACAACATTGATATGGTCCTCATTAATTATGCTTGGTAAATTTACAGAAGAGAAGGGGACTTTAGAATTTACAAGTATGGCGCAACCGCCATAGTTGTCAATTCTGTCACATCGAACACAGTTAAAATTACTTATATTAAAGTTAAGGCTTGGTCTAAGCCAAGTCTCACTGAAGCAGCATACAGCTGGATTTAATTTATGTATCAGATATTGAATTTCATGTTTTTTGTTGTTGACACTCCTGACGTTCCATTGAAGGAGAGTGAGTGGAGGGGCCATTGCTAAGCAGTTCCAATATGGCATGTAGTTTATGGGCAACGTGGTCAGGTACGGAGTTAGAACACAAGAGCTTTGCTAACCAAGTCACAAGCTCCTCAATGTGGTTGTTCGGTGTATCATCATTTAGACTTTGTGTTAGGGCACAACCATTTCTGGATGGACTAAAAGAATAGTCTCTTATGAGAGACTGATGAGTTTGTCTATCATAGCCTGGGGATGTTTGAGTGTATGAGCTTGGTTTCGAAAATACAGTCTTCCGGTGGGATGTTGTGCGATGCTGCATCCGGGATGGTTCATATACAGAGTAAACTGAAGGATGGGGGGAAGGTATTGATTTAGCCACATTGGCGTAGCTGCGATTAGCCATAGGAATTTTTTTATTAGCCTCTGCATAGGATATAGATTGTTCAGCCATCATTTCTTTCACAGCTCGTTGTCTACGGTACTCAGGGCAGTTTCTGCTTGTAGCTGGGTGATCCCCATTGCATTTGAAGCATACAACATCCTCGTCATTTATATGGCAGCCATTTCCAGGGTGATCAAGTCCGCACTTAAAACAGCGTGGTTTGGAACGGCACTGTGTTTGTGTGCGGCCAAAGTTGCAGCAGTTGAAGCACTGAACTGTCGGGAATACATACTTTTCAACCTCAAGTGCTGAGTAGCTGCAAAATATGCGTTTTGGTAGAGACTGGCCATCAAAAGTCAAGACCACTGTTTGAGTAGGTTTCCACTCTGACTTACCTTCTGTATTTACCCTTCTATTCATTCTTCGTACTTTAAGCACTCTGCCACATCCTGATGGAACATTGATGAAACTCAACACTTCTTCATCTGTCCAGTCTGCAGGGACACCTCTTACTAAACCCATGCGGGTAATGTTAAATTGTGGTATCATAGCTTGGTAGCTGTTGTTCTGAAGTACTGGGTTCATTAAAAATGCATTAGCGTCTTCAGGAGACTTAAATTCGACCGCAACTCTATTGCGTCCAAGGCGCTTGATTCCGTCAGATAGAACATTGGTAATGTTGTGTCTGAGCAAAAACAAACCAAACTTTATGTGGTGTAGGGTCGACCCAGAGTTCCCGTCTGTTTCTACACGTGAGACATGTACAACAAAAGGAGCCTTGTCCATAGCGGAGTATTTAGACCTAGCTGCCCTTGGAAGTTTAGGTGGATTTTGGTTGGTCGGACTGACCTCTGCTGGGCGCTTTCTAGATATCTGATCACTTGTATCCATGATTTCTAACGTAGAGGCATCCAGCTGCGGGTGCGGCAGAGTGACGGTGAGCCGAGGGGTGAGGATGAAAGGCTCAATATCGGGAGGCTTAGCGGGGATTTCATTCCCCTCCATGGTTAGTGAGGGAAATGGTATTACTTACCAATCCAGATGCACAAACTACTGATATAAATATAGAACAACACAAACACAAAGTAAATTACACCAGGGAGTCAACACAAAGTTGACACAACAGTCAAAACAGAATAATATGTCGAAATAACCAAGAACACCGATTTGACAGTCGAGGAGGTACTGTTGCCTAATATTAAAAATGATATGACAGATGTCATTTTCAATTTCAGTCGAATTTGTGAATTAGAGGTGACAGATGTCAACATCGAACGAACGGCATTGAAAGCGCGGGAAGCTTTGAAAAAATTGGAGGCAATTTTGAAATTAATATTTGTAAAAATAATTTTTTATTACTTTCTAGGGTTACATTCAAACTATTTTAGCCTAAATGGGGAAGAGGAAGCCCAAGAAAAGAAAGAAGGATGAGGCGGCGGAGGAGATCACTGATAGTGGTGAATCTGACTCAAGCCCACATGAGGAGATGGAGGATAAGTACATTAAACTATACAGGGTAGCTGACTATACCCGCAGGTATCCAGAGGACTCATTAAATGGAATGGAGTACATAGTATTTGTAGAAAGCTCGGTCGAGAAACCAATTGGTAGCAGGGACATGGTCTCGCTCAACAATTGTCTTACCAGGTTTGTCAAAGGCATTAAATATTTGAAAAAAATTAACATATTCAAGATGGGAGTAGTTTTTGATAAACCAAACCTAGCAAACACCTTTCTGGACAACAGTACACATTTGAAGGACTACTGTCTGAAGGCAAGATTCCGGCGGCGTCCAATGAAGTCACTGGGGTTGTCCGAATTTTACCAGGTATGTCAAACAAAAAGATTTTTGAATCACTCTCAAGTTCGAAACAAATTATCTGCGTCCGTAGACTACTGAAGAAAATTCACAGCGAAGGTAAATCTCAATTAGAGCCCACACTGTCGGTAGCGATTACTTTTGCTTCATCTGCACTTCCTGAATATATATACCTTAAAAAATGGAGACTTCAAGTTGATACTTACATACCACCACAGCTGGGCACCGTTAATAAAATAGTTAACTTCGTTAATCGTTAATCCGCTACAAAAGAAGTTAGCTTCGTAAAACGTTAAAGCGTTAAATTTCGGAAGAATTAACGCAAGTTAAAGTTAATCGTTAATCCGTTAACTATGTGTAAAATTGCATTTTTATATCGTTGCGTTAGTAAACTTATAAAAACTGTAGGTATTGTGACTCATTTATCCTTGTTACATGTTGTTTCAAATTATTCAGGCTTGATACATGAACTTTTATTTTGGTGTCTTGCGGCAAGCATCGTTTACACGCAAAAAGTATTTGTTGGCCCGATCTGGATACAAATTCCACATACTCCGTCAAATGTGGCCATGGATTCGCATCAGGACCGCTGGAATCCGATTCCATGTCTTTACACTGCACAGTACACTTTATCTGTCTAAATTTCACTGCACTCTTCTTTATCACGTTTCTCTCGTTTCTCTCGTTCTTTATAGACGTTTTCTGGCTTACGATAAGAACAAGTCTATGTTCGAGTGATGGAGGGAAAAAAAAAGCCTGTGATAAAAAATCAGTCTGAGCCGGTGAACATTTGCAGTTTTAATTGCAAAGGTCTCACCCGGTCAGTCAAATGTGTTGCAGATTTATGTAAGACCACCGACATCATGGCGCTTCAAGAAACTTGGCTCCTGCCCCATGATCTCCAGGTCTTAGAGAACATAGACATGGATTTTGCCGCGACCGGCAAGTCAGCGGTGGACACGTCGGTGAGTCTGCTTCGCGGGAGGCCTTACGGGGGCGTGGCTTTGCTGTGGAGAAAAAGTGTTTTCAACTGCGTTTCGATAGTGCCGTGCCAAAGTGTTCGTCTATGTGCTATAAAAATTGATATTTGTGATCGTTCCCTGTTAATTTTCTCGGTGTATATGCCTACTAACCAAGCTATAAATTTAGTGGAATTTACAGAGTGTTTAAGCGAAATGAACGCTATAATTGAGAACTATAATGTAGAAACTGTATTTATGTTAGGTGACTATAACGCTCACCCGGGCGAATTATTTTATAAAGAGCTATCAAACTTTTGTATTGAGCGTGACTGGTCGTGCGCCGATACGGAATTACTTCCAGCAAATTCTTTCACGTTTATCAGTGATGCCCATGGTTGCCCTCGCTGGTTAGACCATTGTGTAGTGACACAGGCGGCCCGTCAAACTGTGCTTAGCGCTAAAGTAATCAGTGACACCTTTTGGTCTGATCACTTTCCACTATTAATTGCATGTAATCTAAACTTCATCACCTCAGTAAATATTATAACCGAAAAAACATGTAACAAATATTTGTGGGGCGAAAGAAAACAAGAAGAAATATCCAAGTATTATGAAATATGTCAGGACAAACTAAGAGCTATTGACTTTCCCCAAGAATTGTCGAAATGTTGTGACTCGATGTGTTGCGACCTAGAACATCACAAAATAATAGATAGTTTGTATGAAAATATTGTAATTGCACTTCAAGAGGCCTCTATAAATAGTCATAAGGAAAATATTGGTAAAAAACATAAACACGTCATAGGCTGGAATAAATATGTAAGTGTAGCTCACCAAAAGGCCCGATTAGGATATCAAAATTGGTGTCTTCTCGGAAAACCTTCAGCAGGGCCTGTATACGACTTTATGTATTCCTCTAGAAAAGACTTCAAAAGTAAACTTAAATGGTGCCAAAACAATCAACAACAAATTAAAATGGACATTATAGCGACTTACCACACCTCTAAAAATTTTGGAAAGTTTTGGAAAGAAACAAATAAGCTGAATCCCAGGTCCGGTCTGCCCGTTAGTGTAGAAGGTTGTAGTGAGCCGGAAACAATTGCAAATATTTTTAAGAATTGTTTTAGAGTCGATTCTCCTCTGGGGCGGGGAGGGTCACGAGGGTCCGATGTTAGCGCTCCCTCGTGCCTCGGTAAGCCCCTAAAAGTGACTGCAAAAGATGTTGCTTTAATCATTAAAGGAATGGCGAGAGGTAAATCGCCAGGACATGATGGTCTCAGCATAGAGCATTTGAAGTATGCTGGGGTTCATGTGTCGAGGGTACTGGCAATGTTGTTTACGTTCTGCATTAGGCATTCTTATCTACCTACTGCCCTTATGAAAACTATTGTGGTCCCAGTGATCAAGAACCGTACTGGTGATGCGTCTGATAAGACTAACTATAGGCCAATATCCTTAGCTACTATTATAGCGAAGGTGCTAGACAGTGTGCTTGAATGTCAGCTAGGCGACAACATGACATTAAATGATGCACAATTCGGATTCCGTCCTGGACTCTCCACTGAGTCTGCGATATTGTGCCTGAAGCACACTGTCCGTTACTACACCGACAGGAGGACCCCTGTTTACGCCTGCTTCTTGGACCTATCCAAGGCCTTCGATTTGGTTTCTTATGATGTACTATGGAGGAAGCTGTCGCAGGAGACGGATCTACCGGCTGAGATGACCGACATCCTCAGATATTGGTATGAGCATCAGATAAATGTCGTCCGGTGGGCGGGGGCGTTCTCTGACGAGTATAGATTGGAGTGCGGGGTGAGGCAGGGGGGTTTGTCTTCGCCAAAGCTTTTCAACCTATACATGAACCAATTGATAACGCGTCTGGAGCGCACGGGTATCGGCTGTTCGGTAGATGGCAAAATGGCCAACAACATCAGTTACGCGGATGATATGGTACTGTTAGCTCCTTCCATGCGTGCACTGAGAAGTTTGCTGGTAATCTGTGAGGATTATGCTGCCGCCCAGGGACTCAGATACAACGCGAAGAAGAGCGAGCTTCTTGTTTTCACGGCCAAGAACAAAACACTAATTAACGTGCCATCACTTGAACTGTGTGGCTCTCCGCTGGCGCGAGTTAAGCAGTTTAAGTATCTGGGTCACTGGATTGCGGAGGACCTGTCAGACGATCTGGATATTGAGAGAGAGCGGAGGGCCCTGGCCGTAAGGTGCAACATGTTGGCCCGCAGATTTGCGCGATGTACTAGGAGTGTCAAAGTAACCTTATTCAAGGCATTTTGCCAATCATTTTACACGTGCAGTCTGTGGGTCAGCTTCTCGTTGCGAGCGTACAATGCCCTCCGTGTTCAATACAATAATGGCTACAGGATGCTATTGGGACTGCCGCGATACTGTAGCGCCTCGAGGATGTTCGCTGAGACACACACGGACGGCTTCCACGCGATAATGCGAAAGAGAGCGGCATCCCTTTTGTTTAGGGTTCGCGGCAGTGCCAATGGCCTTCTCAAGATCATTGCCGACAAGATCGATAATCCTATCCTGGCGCACTGGGTTAAGCTGCATCTCGCAGGCTAGAGTCTGTCGGTGGCGGTTGTTTCATACATTGTAATTTTTTTCTACTAATAAGGACTAAACGACGTAAGGACTTTATTGTACTAACGAATTAATTTCAATATTTTATAAAATTTCATATTTCTATATTTACTCAAATTGCATAAAATTTTATTTTTAATATACCTATCAGATGAATTTAAATATAATTATTTCTTATTAATTGACATTGTTACTATTGATAACGTTAAATGTAATTGACTTTTTAATATTTGAAGTTTGTGTATCAATCTGTGACATGTGTTATTTCTGTGTCTTAATTATCTGTGTGAATGTGTATGGATCTCGGTCTGAAATAAAAACGTTTCATTTCATTTCATTTCATTTATCAACACGCAAATGATTACTGACAATATTTTATAATATCAACAAACAAAACACTTGTCACTCTAAGTAGCGGCGCTAAGTAATGAAATGATCAAACGAAACAAATTTCTTCGCAGTTTTCTCACTCGCACGCGCCGGAAAAATATATCTATTTTTGTTTTTGTTTCACTCGCTGCCACGCGCCGCGCTCGCCGCGCCCGGCACTTGTCTGAACCTGTTTTTCGCGCCACGTCCCGCGGAGCCATGCGGTAAATAGTAGGCATTGGATTATCGATTAACGAACTTCTGCATAATTAACGGAAGTTAACATGTCCGTTAACATTTTTTAAAGTTAACTTAAAAGTTAATCCGCTAATCAAAATGTTAACTTCGTTAATTAACGATTAACGAGTTAATGCCCAGCTATGCATACCACCAATCAAGCAGTGCTTTAAATGCTTGAGATTTGGACATTTGGCCAAATTTTGTAAAAATTCAGTTCGGTGCTCCATATGCACTGAGGGCCACAGCTACAGAGACTAAACAAGAAAAAGAAAGTGCGTTCATTGCCAGGGAAATCATATATCAATCTCAGGTTCTTGCCCTGTTAAACAACAAAAAATCCAACAAATTAAAAATAAAGCTAGTAAAAAAGAAAAATCCAAAAAAGACATACTAAGCCTTTTATTAGGTGATCAAAGCATCCTGAACTTACTAACTGAAAGCATTATCAAAGTAATAACACTCAATAAAACCAATAACATAAGTATTTCATCTAAATCAATAAGTGTTGCATTACACGAAACATTTCAAAATAACATTAAACCCTCTCCATCATCTTCACTGAGCAATTAAAGTTTATTCAATGGAATGCTCAAAGTCTTTTGAGCAACCAACATACACTTACACAGTTTTTATGTGTAAACGAAATTCATGTTGCTTACAAACAAATTAAAACATATTTTGACAACTCTGTTCAGACTGTTGCAGTAGAAGTAACTTTTAATAATTAATTATTACACTTTGGAAGCATGTACATTCCTGGAAATTGCAACCCTAGTTTTAATAAAAATAATTTACTAAAAAGTATTCCTATGCCCTTTATGCTTGCTGGCGACTTTAATGCTCATAACATTAGCTGGGGCAGTAACAGCACTGACCCTAGAGGTAGAGACATTTTAAGTATCACAAAGGAAAATGACCTAGTTATTTTAAATGATGGACAGACAACAACTGTAGGGTCACATACTTGGAGACCCAATGTACTTGATTTGACATTTGTAACCGCTTCTTTATCTTTATCATGTGACTGGTGGGTTCATGATGATCCACTAGGCAGTTATCTATCACCTTCCAACTGTAACAAAAATAATTAGTAATAGTGACATACTTTGTGCATCGCAAACATCAAATTTACCTAATCATCCTAATTTAAGAATGGTCAATTGGGATATGTACAAAGATAAAGTTAATTTACATTTACAGAACTTTCAAATTATTTTACAGATCCATTAGAGGCATACCGTGAATTTTGTACAATAGTTTCCAAGTCTGTAGAGGAGTCTCTTAGAAAATGTGGCAGTAATAATCCATCAATAATATTGGGTGTACAGTTAGACCTGTATTAAACCCACATGTATCATGGTGGAACGAAAAATGCTCTAGAGTGGTGGAAGAATCTAAATCAGCTTTTTTGATATTCAAGTCGAATCCATCTTTAGAAAAAAATGTTAATTTTAAAAAGGTTCAAGCACACAAGCTTGAACCTTTTTAAAATTAACATTTTTTTCTAAAGATGGATTCGATAAGTTACATGCACGGATCAAAAACTAATTTTGCCTATAGTTGGTCCTCGCATGGGAAATTACAGGGTTAGGGATCTACGTGCATCGTGGAGCGCTCGTGGCCTAGTCGAACTGAGTGATTAGAATGAATCACTTTCATTGAGTTAAGCAACAACAGGCGCGGGAAGGGTGACCGTCCCGTGACTGCCGCTAGTGGCATTTCGAGCGCTTCCGTGCTTCGCAAGGCACGTTAAGCCGTTGGTGCCGGCATGGCAGTCGTTAAGCCATGTCAGAGGCCTCCTGGGCGGCTCGATAACTTCTGACAGTAAGGCTCGCCACTGTCTTACAATCCTCCACCTACCCGGACTTGGCCCCCGTGGTGGAGTATGGCCTAACCTTCCTGCTCTGCAGGGAGAGACCCGTGCCCCAGTAGTGGGGGCACAGTGTTGATTTCATCTTTCTTTAAGTTAACAACCGTTAGCAAGTGGTGTAACACACACAAATATGAGTAACACTACCACTTGCTATCAACTTGATACTCGTATCAACCCTTGCATGTCTCCACTGCTGGGGCACGGGTCTCTTCTTGCATCGCAGGAAGGTTAGGACATACTCCTAGTAAAAGAATAGAGGTAACATTTTCTGAAAGTTGGCGCAAATGTTCTTCAATGCTATTGATGATTGATACGTATCAAAGTTTTTGAAAATTCTACCCTTAAGCAGGTGCGCAGATATTTTTTTTACTATTTCAAACATATTCTTATTTTTATTAAAAACTTAGTGCAATCAAACTTCAATACAGTTGCCGAAAAATATATTTCTAAATTTTAGAGATCCGTACTCACTTCGTTGTCTGTCAGTCCGTCCGTCTGTCTGACAAGACCCTTTATCTCAGAAAGGCGTTGAGATAACCTGTTGAAATTAAAACCATATACTCAAGTCTACAGTTAACATAAACTGTCCAAAGCATCACACATCTGTGATCACACAGCTCTACGGTGTTGACCATGGCTATGTCACGTCAACCCTTAGATATTTTAGGTAATATTTCAGGTTATAAGTGTACATAGAGAAACTGTCATTTTAGCTCAGAAAAAAAATATTTAAGGCCAGCCACCTCAAATGCACTGACAGCTATAGAGAGTATTTTAAAACTTTTTCGTGCCTTTACGTCTATAAGGTAGCCACAACTTTTTTTAAATCTGAAAAGTCAACGTAATAAGGATGTTATGTTAATGGAAATCACTCAAAAAGTATTCTAGGAATGGCTTCTGAAATATATAACAAAGTCCCTGAGAGGGTGTCCTGCCTTTTCGAAGAAAATTGTTACGCTGATTATCACTTGCCAACCAACGTTTCACCTATTTTTTACGTTGACAACAAGCGATTTACAAATTTTTGTATCGCAACGTTTCATTTGGTAGGATTATTGTTAAGCTGATTATCATAATGACACAAAACGTTTTGGGAATTTATTATTTGTGAAGTCTTTTACTAGGCCAAACAACTATTAGATGAATAAAGTTTCGTCAGTGTAACCGTTCCTTTTTCATACATTGATTTTATGATAAATAAAACATTTTACATGCATTTTTTATTTAAGAAAAATATTACTGGAAATGGCTAGAGGGGTGGTCGACGAGACCTAATCTGCGACAAAAATATAGGTGCGACGAAGCGCGTAGCGTAGCGGAGCACGAAGGAGCGTGTTAGGTTGACCATGTAAGACCGAAGGTTCTCTGCCTTTTTGCAGAAAAAAATTTCGCCGACCGAATGAATATTACGCGTAAAACATACGCTACTTAAAAGTTGGCATTTTGAAAGATGTCATTATAAAAAGCAAACCAAACAAACAGTTGGCAAATAAAAAAAATTATAAGAAAAGTAATTAGGGAAGACGGCCGGTGGACCAGGGCAGTATCGGAGTGGTGGCCAAGGGAGGGAAGGAGGTTGGTAGGCAGACCACCGACACGATGGTCAGACAACATCGTGAGGGTTGCGGGCCAGAGATGGACCAGGTTAGCACAGGACCGTGAGGAATGGCGCAATAAAAAGGAGGCCTATGCCCAGCAGTGGGTTGATGTGGGCTGATTATAGATAGATAGATAAGAAAAGTAGGTAAATGATTATTCCGCAAAATTAATATTCTTCGATAACGTTTCGTTGCCAAATGATAATCGGCCGAAAATGTTTCTGCGAAAAGGCAGAGAACCCTCTGAGAGAACACGATAATATCGACGGTTTAAAAGAGACCTGATTTAATTTCTTACAATCGAAACTTACTACAAAATAAGTGTGTTTCTCGAAGAAATCGTCCAGTTTAACCACAAATTAAATACAGGCAATCAACGTGAACACTATGAAAATCACGAGATCATCCGAATGATTTTAGTGAGGACTGCATTTCGCACGGCCAGTTTTACGTTGCCTGTATTGAACAAAATGTTTATATTATCATTAGAAAAACCGCCCAAGCACATGGATAAAATACTAACGAGAAAAAGTAATAAAAAAGGCTCGAAGGCAAGCCATTTTCGCTTCATAAAACGTATTATTTATTATACGTTAAAAGGTTCTGGTGTTAATCCCGGCATAATTCCAAATGAGTAGGTTCTCTTCAGTAAATCATATCCGTGCTACGTTTACATTAATTTATATATATTCCCTACTTTGCACGCGTTTGAGCTTATTAAGGGGCTCCACTACATGCAGTAACACTGGCGCCCGGCACCGAAAGAGAAAATAATATCTTTGTTTACAAATAGTTTTTGCAAAAAGTGTTAGAATATTTTTAGTGATCTTAGGACCCACTACCGAAAACCTGGGATCTAGACTAGAAAGCCTATACTACTAGATTCTGTCAAATCCTAGGTTTCTAGCCTTAAATTCACGTCTATGTGTCTTAAAAATTACTTTGAACGTGATTGAGAGATTGATTGAAAAAAACGGTCAGTAGAAGAAAATGTAGTTTTTGTTTATTAGTAAATCTTATGGAACCCTTTAAATAACAAACTACAAATGTTACTAAAACTACAGCTAAGACGATAGTGAAATCGAGTTCATAAGAAAGTGTTAAACACATCAGGCAAAATCCTGTGATTTTTAATTTTTATCCTACTCCCTGTACTCAAAGTCTTGCTCACTCTGTATTTGTTTGTAGTGATTGAAGTAATAAAATCATGTAGACAATAGACATTGATGAAGAAAAAAGGAAGGTTATATTACTTAAAATGCAAATTAAAATTGGAACTATTAATGAATTTAAGAGTATTTTTTTTTTAAATTATAAGCATGGTTAACTTCTTTACTAACGGCACCATAGAACACAAAACAGATTTAATCTCTAATGCTCTTTGTCAAAAATGTCAACTGTTATTTGCACAAGCGGTTTGCATGCGAGTATTCTTCACAAGGAATACTCGCACGCAAACCACTGTTTAGAGTATTTTTTGTTCAAAGAGGTTTATAGTACTGAGACGGAGGTCAAATATTTGTTTGTTCTAAATTCAAACACCAAAATATTTATTAGACGTGTTTTTTTATTGTTCTCAATGAATAAAATATAGTTTTTAGGGGGGAATAATAGTAGATTGTATGACCAGGGAACAAAACGATCCATTTTAGGCGAGACGTGCACATAGCACATAGTCGAGAGGCATGACGAGGTTAAAATGGGTTTTATTACCGAGTCATTACTCTACTTTTCACACTGAGTAAAAAAAAACAACAGGTGACTATTGTAAAGTAGGAACTATAAAACACCTTGAGAAATGAATTACGTTTTCTGATTGGTGGATTTTAATATAGGTACTTATCTGTATTCCAATTGGCTAATAACAAATGCGAAGTCTCTCTTGCAGACTTAAATAATTAACACAGTATACGTATACCAATAAAAACCTGCCGATGAGTGTTGTGATTGGTTGTTGTGAAGTGTTTTTTAATTACAAAATATGTACACGTATTTTCCCTAGGGACTAAAATACAATTTTTGCCCCGCTGTGCAGGTGTAATATAAAGTAATTTTAGATGAGAAGTGAAACTATGTTTTTAACCGACTTCAAAGAAGAAGAGCTCAATTCGTAGAAATCTTTTTTAATGTTAATATAATGAGAATAAATTCAGCGGTAGACTTGGATTTTGTCTATGGTTACATACATACAGCTCACCCTACGAAACATTAAATGCCTGACTGTGTGATTTGTGTTAATGTTGATGACACTGCTAATTTGATTAAAGAGACTGGACAACTATTTTTCATTTCTTATACTCGGAAAGTAGTGTTGTTTTGATCTGATTTGGGTGGAAAATGCTGCTTCCCTCTATAGGGAGGGAAAACTCATTCAAATTACTTCCCACCTGAGGGCCGGAATGAACTTTAAAAATAGAACTACTGTCAGCTGTGAAGAGTTTTGTGTAAAAAAAACTAATTAAAAAAAATGCTGCGGCCATGTGAGTTTCTAAATAGCCAGTGTGAACTTAACGCAAACTTCTTTGAGCGGAATAAGCCGCAACAATTACGCGGTCAGTTCCATATTTAAATTTAAAAAGGCGACATAAATTGGCAGGATACCTACTACTTAAAACATGTTGTTTTCGTGTTGTAAAGTTGATTTATTTTTTAACTGTCTTTTTTTTTGCTTTCTGTGTAATTTTTTTTTTGTACTTGGTTTGTGTATGTGTTTTATCGTTTTGTTTTGAGTATTGTGTCGTCAAATAAATACATTTTCTCTCTCTCTCTTTCTAATCTGTGACGGAATTCAAAAAAATAGATTGCTAAGGTTGCTCTTTTATGCTAAGATTTGAATATTTAAAATGAGTTTTTATTTTCCTCATATTCGAAATGAAAAGTAGAGTGTTTAACACGGGTAAAAGAATCCATTTCCACCCTCGGTTAACAAACTACTATTATTGTACACTGGAAAAACAACAAATGCAAAATAATTACAAGTGTACGTTGTACAATTGGCGTTGGCCTTATTGCTAAAAGCAAATTCTTCCAGACAACCGTACGATGGAAAGTTGTTGAAGGAAATTAGGAAGACTGGTAGCCGGTGCAAATTTGAATATTGATACATACCTTTATCTCCTATACCCATTTACTTAATAATAATACACTTACATACCTTTACTTATACAGTCTGCATCTATGTAATTGAAAAACCTTAGACACTCCAAGTGATTTAATTTGTGATAAATCCCCTTGCTCCATAAATACCAATATTGAAGTAACATTATTAAACATAATTTAACTTTTATCATTTGCGTCTATTACTTTGTACCCTTAATTCTATGGCATGTTGGTGTGGTTGTCATGTACAGTGGTGTGAGATGAGTTTGACAACAGCGTTACTTGGCGCGTAAATACCATTTTATGATGTCGAACTACTTTACCCGACTACCGACAGTGCAGTGTATCATTTAAGCGGGGGCGGGTACTACGCTGTGTCGAAATTACGAATTATTCCGCGGGCGGGTACTACGCTAAGTGTCAAAATTACGTTGTTTTGTGTAAATAGGAACAAGAAAATAAGTTTACCATTAAACTTTTTTTTTTTTAAATTAAATTTATTAAAACTAGGTCACTCTCAATAATTGTAATAAAATGGGCACCATCCGTGGAAATGCATAACCGTGTGCGCCTGTTTAAATTCTCAGAAATTCGTGACAGAATAAACTCGTCATTTCTTATCTGATCAAAAGCTGGCACAATTCACTCCCGTAACTCACCCACTGTGATTATTTCGCCATTCCGACTTTCGTAAACACGTCTCACCGTCGTCGTGTTAGTAGTGTAATCCTTGCAGTAAGTTTAAAGGAACCTCTTCCATTATTTCGTGGACTATACTACGTAAGATTTTTAGGTACGTAGCACCTGTTAGTCTCCCTTGAATAAAAATGGGTCCAAGCAGCTTGTTGCCTAATATCCCGACCCCACACATTTCAAGAAAACCGAACTTGGAATGCGTGTTTTCTTATTTTATTCGGATTTTGGTCTCGTATGGCCCAATAGTGCTCATTGTGAACGTTTAACAAGCCCACTCTGGTAAACATCGCCTCATCAGTCCATAAAATGTTTTGCATGTTTCTCTGCAGCCATTCACAAAAAGTAACACGAGCGGCGTAGTCTACAAGCCCTAGATCCTGCACTTTTCGAAAATGGTATGGATGATGGTTATCTCGAAGTCACCACACAGCCATGTGATTAACGCCGAAACGAAGTCCAGCTTCTCGTGCGCTAGCTCGGGGTTCCTCTTCAAAGTAATCTAATATAGCTTCTTGCAAGTGTACTGGAAGCTGATCTGCACCTCGGCCGTCAGCATGAGCGGGTGTTGCGAAGGACCCGTGATCGCGAAGATTAGTTACTGTCCTCGTAATAAAACGTCTGGTGGGTACTTACTTCCCGTTGTGGAAACAATTGTACAGATATTTTAAGTCAGAAGTGCGCGCGGCGCTATGTGTGCGTGCGCTTGTAAATATACAGCTTTGATTTGTGTGGCAGTGACGCGGCAGTCGTCGTCCGAGCAAAGCGTCCGGCGTCGTACGGATACAGTCGTTGACAATGTCTAGTTCTTTACGAAGAAGTTGTTTAAGGAGTCAGGTTAATATTTGTTAATTTTGGATTTAGATTTAAAAGATATTTATTATGATTCTATATACGAAAAGATATATAATAAGTTTTCAATTCATGGAGCAGTTAAAGCAAACGGGTTGCTCTGTAAACAAAGAATTTTATTGACAATTTAGCTAATTATATAATAGCTAACTTACAAATTGAATAACACGTTAAATTAAACATACCTGTTAACAAATAAACGACATTGAATGTCCTTTACTGCCATTTCTTACTAACTCATCAATTACACATTTCCTCTATTTCGAATTTTCACAAAAATCCGCCACCACAGACAAACAGGAATTAGGCATATATTAATATGTATTGGGAAATTTAGGTCTATGACCAAAACATCTCCGCTTCACCAATATAATGTTCTTTACAAATATATCCTTGTTAACGTTAACGTATTATGGTTTTAGACTTGAGAAACCAATTGCTAAGATATACGAATTTCTGAAAAAGATTTAAAGGTGAAAGGGGCAGTGACGAGGCGCGGTGGCTCGTACAGTCGACATCACGTTGAATGTTGTGACGCTCTGGGACGTTGATTGGGCCGGGATATCCCTGGATTCCCTGCTACTTATACTGGGCTATACCCTGGACTCCATCCTTGCGGGCCGGACTATACCCTGGACACAATCCTTGCTCCATCTTCGTGCTTGAAATCTTCGGCTTTTCCGTCTTCATAGTGTCTCTTCCTTCTTCACAGTAGACTCGCAGGAAGGACGTGGCAGGGTCGCCATGAAATGTGATGATCTTGGGTCGTTGGTTTGAAGGGGTTGCTTGATGTAAAATGCAGCTTTAAGTTAACATGTTTATTTGTTTACCTCCGGATATGAAGTGAAAAATGTAATAATCAAACAAGGTATTTTAAATAAAACTTATTGCTAACTAAACACTACGAATATGTGTACACAAACACTACTGTGTACGTCTAATACATTGACATCGTTTACGTTGATGTCACCGTACTTCAAAGGATACGAGAAAATGTGTGGGGAATTTAAAAAAAATATATTGCTTTGCGGAATGTCGACCAAAATGTCACGGGAATAATGAAACTAATAAATGAACGTTTAAGTCAAATTGATGAATGGATGTGGGGTAATACTTGTCGACATGTGCAAAAGAAAGAAGAAGAATACTATCGACATTTTGACATGGAGGCAGAATTCGTTATTAACCTTGGTTACAGCAGCGATTCTGAAAATACATCATTTGATTTTTGAAGTAGCGATTCAGTATAATATGTTCAATACATAAACATTAAATTACCAAATTATTGTTTTTTTTTAAGAACAAAGACCTTAAAAACAGAGTTATTCCTTTTCGTTTCAAATTTGTTTAAATCACTGTATTTGTATTTTGTACGTGACTGTAGATCTTGTCACGCACACAAAGTCACTATAATATGTACAAGATTTACCCACACATAGGGCCGCGGCACGACTGACTTGAAATATCTGTACCCAAGTTCTAATTGTCTCCGTACATTTTGATTACTTTGGAAATACACCCCAATGAGGTCAAAAATGTGGAGGTTTTCCGAAGTAGGCTCTTGTTGCTCCATTTTACAGAAGATCAGAACTAAACTAAGATTTTTGTAAAGAGGTTCGAAATTTCACTGATGCCGTGAGTCGCCCATTGGCTCAATTGGTAGAGCGCTGGTACGGATAGCCAGAGGTTGCGGGTTCGAATCCCGGCATGGTTGAAATTTTTAGCCTCTAAATAGGTTTTTCAATAAGATTTTTGTGTAATTCAGTGAATCTCAACGTCTTGACTTTCATCTGACTTAAGCATTTTTTTCTTTTTACTACATGTGATATAAATGCCATTTTTAAGAATAAATTGTAAGGTTACATTATATGTAAGTAGAAATTTACTCCTTGGTTACCTAAGTCATACTGCAAGATTATCCTAAAACCATAGACTCTTTCTAAACAAGCAATCCCTGCTTGGTTACAATCTTTTTCGATACCTACTAGTTTTAATATTAATGTGTCACTAATTAAAAAGTAAACCGATAACGTAATTTCAAAAAGTAAACACGACTGAGCAAGACAACAATAATTCATTGTTATTGTGTAATAATTGTTATAAATTGTTATCAGGGTTACAGTACACCTAGATTACAAGACAAAATAAATAAAAAATAGACGGTCTTAATGCAATGTTCACCATAGAACTATGGAAGACGAAACCAAAGATGAAATTGATTCCTATGTGTTCTACGAATCATTAAACCGTGTTGGTTTGATGCAAGCAATACAATCAAACTAAGTCAAGGACTAATTCAAATCCACCACGAAGTAATTGTAGTATTCCTGTAAATACAAATGGTCTTAATGTTGTTTAAAAGTGACATGCAAAGTTGTGCCAAACTTCTGACCACAGACTTAAGCAAGATTTAGATTTGAACAAGTAAAAATCAAACTTATCGTAAAAATTAGCATGTGCCTAAAATTACTTTAATGTATTCTACTCGCGATTCTGAACAAACTACTTTCGGCATTGTCAGTTGCACAGATGCAGCTTGTATATAGTAAGAACGAGAGGCAAATAGTCATTTAGTCCCTTTCAATTATTAACGGTGCTACAGGGCCACACGTGTTTTTTTAACAATTGTTTCTCCGATCATTCTTGCTTTTAAATTAGAGATTATTTAATTGTGGGCTCGATCCCCGGCCAGTAGTGGGACAGTAACTACATACTCTCGAGAGATCCTTAGGCGCAGGATTACACTTGCCTTTGTTCGCATGCAGATGAAAGAACTCTCATCTTCCTCAGCATGAATGGAGATGAGGTTTTACACCGCCTTTTAACACAAAAAGCTTTCCCCGCCCTTTCCGTGTGGATAGAATTTTCAACTAACCCGGCTCGTCCTTTGTAGGGGTATATTTTTTTCGCAAATGTGTAGAAAATTCCTTTTTGAATTGCTTACTTTGCTAGCCAGATTTTGGGAGAGCTATCCTAACACGTACCTAGTACTACTTCGACACAAAGATCTTTATAGTGTAAGGAATAAAGCACGTCACTGTGCAATGTCCTTAATAGTGACATAAGTCACAAGTGGTGCGAACTTCTCGTCCCAAAAAAACTTTAAATATAAGAAATTGCTAAGTTCCTTGTCTTCGCGGAATTAGCAGTGTTAAAATAAACATAAGGAGAAACCGTCCAAATTCGTGTAGAGCCACGCGCAGCGTAGGGTTCCGTAGACCGAAGAGGGTTTACCCTACCTTCCTAAAGGTACTCGTAGGTAGGGAAACGTTACCCTAAAAAAATGTTTTATTCTACCGTTTTGTCGGCATAATAATAATATGTAGGTATCGTTATCAACCCTTGTCTGTCCCCACTGCTGGGGCACGGGTATCTTCCTGCATCGCAGGAAGGTTAGGACATACTTCACCACGGGGGCCAAAATGTAGGTATGCCTATGACAAATTTAAACTTTCTACTAGCAATCGTCTCTGGCCTAGGCCACGGACAGTCAGACAGACGGTCGGGCGAACGGACGGAGAGAGAGACTAGAAGCCCAGACTCAAGTACTGAGTAGGTATGTATGTAGTTATGTAGGTAGGTATTTATGTCACTGTGTGCATGCTAGGGACACAGAACTCCGAACGGGCATACGCGCCGTGTTTCAGACGGCCGTATTGTATAAACGGGGTTCTTCAACTGCCTTCGTTGCTGAAACGGTAACCCATCTGACTAAAATGCCGGAGGTCGTGGATTCGACTCCCACTAGGGTCCGTCGTACCTAAATATCTGCAAATGGCCTCGGTCTGGGTATTCCTATGTTTGTGATGTCCTTGCCTGGTTACCATAGCACAGGGTATCCTAGTTTGGTACCAGCTTGTGTGTAGTACGACGAAGCGAGTCGCGCGTGTTAAATGTCAAAAGTTGCGACTTTCCAGCACTTGTCAAATTGTGCGCGCTATAAACAGCGTGGCTCGTGTCATTTATATATATAATAAACTAGCTGACCCAGCGAACTTCGTAACGCCTAACAGTCAATTCTTTATTTATTTATTTTTTCTCCGTAAGAACCATCTTCGTACTTCAAGGAATATGCTAAAAAAGAATCAGCGAAATCGGTTCAGCTGCTCTCGAGATTTGTGCTTACCAACACATTCAGCGATTCATTTTTATATTATACTCGTAGATCTGTAAATAATATTATTAAATAATATTATTATAATCTGTAAATTATGTCTATCTGATCAGATATATCTGTCCCACTCTATTTCTTTGAGCGCGCATCGCACAAAAACTACTGAACGGAATTGAACAAAACTCACAATGATTAAAGCGATTCCCGCGATTCACGCTTCAGTCTATTTGGGTAAGAAAATCTCCATAAATGTCTTCATATATTGCACGCACTGTCCGAAATATGAATTTTATTTTGGGTTCTGGCTTCGCACGATTTGTGCCTAAACCATGTCAAATTATTTGGGACTAAGGAGGTAGGGAAACGGAGCAGATTTTACTACAGATTACAATAACAATATCAATAAAATACAGTTATTAAAAATATAAGATATGTACTATAAACCCAAGCCAAATTTTAATAATAATATCATTTTTAAATAAATACGTAGCACTACATTTATAAACCTTTACATCAAATTATATTATTTTTAATGCACTAACCCGTGCTAACGACAATTCAAAAACCTATTTAGAGGCTAAAAATTCCACCCATGCCGGGATTAGAACCCGCCACCTCTGGCTATCCGTGCCAGAGCTCTTTCCAACTGAGCTAATTAGCAACTCACCGGCATCAGTGAAATTTTGAACCTTTTTACAATATTCTCTGTATTACGTACATCAAAGTTATGTATAAGGCAGGATGCGATCGAAGAAAAAAAAGTAATATACGCGTGGAATTCATAACCTCCTCATTTTTTAAAGTTGGTTAAAAAGAGACACCAAGGGCAGTCTGGGAAGAAAAAAGGGGAAATAATCAAAATCAGGATAGGATAATAGCCAATTTACAAAAATAAACTGCGATGTAATTAAAATTATTAGATGATAAAGGAACAGAATTAACTATAACATTTATTATTTAGATTTAACTTCTATTTTTTTAAACGTCGTTTTGGTAGGAAATGGTTTTCGGACGTACAACTTTATTAAATATAAACTTTTTTTAAAGTGTCAGAAGTCAAAGTCAAGATAGACGTAATAGATATACGAGTACATAGGCTGCTACTTATGTATGCGGAATCTGGGATTCCAATAATTTTAAACGCAATGTCTGACCTCCATGGTCAAATTCGTTCTTTTTTTTAAATACTGGCCGCTAATATTTTTCTCTTAACGTATATACGTTAGTGTTTTGTTTTTGTTGGGTTTAAAATGTCATATATCGCTGAAAAAATGGAAATCACTCTTTAAATTTATTACGATTTTCGACGTGGTTTAACGCAACAACAGTGCGTAGATCAGTTAACTTCGACTTTTGGTGGTGAAGCTCCATCAAAAACGACTGTGTATCACTGATTTAGTGAGTTTAATCGCGGGCGCAGTAAGCTCACGGACGAAGTTAAAGAAGGTCGCCCGAAATCGGTGGTTGTGCCACAAAATATTGAAGCTGTGCGAAAACTAATAATGCAAGACCGCCATGTTACGTATCGCGAGATAGAGGCTATTCTGGGCATATGTATGACGAGCATTCATAGGATATTACATGAACATTTGTCATGCGTTGGATCCCGCACAACTTAACTCAGGATCAAAAAGATGCTCGCGTCGAATGGTGCAAGAAAACCTTTAAAAAATTCAACGGAAGCGACTTAAAAATATCTACACAGGTGACGAATCCTGGATCTACGCGTACGATCCCGAAACTAAACAACAATCAACAGTTTGGGTGTTTCAAAATGAGCCGAACCCTACGAAAATGGCTCGTGCAAAAAGCACTGTAAAGCAAATGGTGGCCTGCTTTTTCGGTATTAATGGCCATGTGGCTACAATACCACTGGAGAATCGCAGAACGGTTAATTCGGAGTGGTACACGACCATTTGTTTGCCGGAAGTATTTGAAGAAATACGCCAAAACAACCAGCGACGCAGAATCATACTTCACCATGACAACGCCAGATGTCATACATCTCAGGAAACAACTACATTTTTGGATGGTCAAAAAATAGAATTGATGGGTCATCCACCGTACAGCCCTGATTTGGCTCCCAATGATTTCTATTTATTCCCAAATGTAAAGAATAAATTACGTGATTATATTATTTTTATTTTTAATGCACTAACCCGTGCTAAAGACAAATTTAAAAACCTATCTAGAGGCTAAAAATTTCACACATGCCGAGATTCGAACCCGCAACCTCTGGCTATCCATGCCAGCGCTCTACCAATTGAGCCAATGGGCGACTCACCGGCATCAGTGAAATTTCGAACCTCTTTACACTATTCTCTGTATTATGTACTCCACTTTATAGTAATATGGTTAACAAAATAACAATCGTGTATATCTGGTTGTGCAAACAGATATACTTACACGAATTTAAAAACCTATTTAGAGGCTAAAAATTTCACCCATGCCGGGATTCGAACCCGCAACCTCTGGCTATCCGTACCAGCGCTCTACCAATTGAGCCAATGGGCGACTCACGGCATCAGTGAAATTTCGAACCTCTTTACAATATTCTCTGTATTACGTACAGGCAGCGACATCTGACTTAAGCAAATTGCATTACTTACAGCCCCGACCACCTACTTTGCAGTTAGGTTTTAACATCGATATACACGAAGTTAAAACATCTAATAACTCATTAAAATAATGATCCGAGCACAATGTTCTTCAAATAAAAGATGAAGATATAATCCTCTAGATTTTGTTTATTTACTTAGCAGTCGCTTATTTACGTAATTTATCCGAATTTGATCAGTTTACTAAAATTCTAGTCTTTTAGAAAATGTGCTTAACGATAAAAGTCAACATGTACCCGTCAATAAAAAAGATATGGATTGTGTATGACAATTATGTAAACAAGTATGACAAAATCAATCAATGTTTAGCGTTCAGCGGAACATCTAGTGTTCAGTGCCAAAGAAATCTAACGAAAATATTGTTTGAATAAAGACTGCCTGTACGCCGACCCATAGTCACGCGCCGCCTGGCGGAATGTTCATGGTTTTGTTTTGAAAAATGAGTTCTTCATCTGACGCTATACTTTCATAGAATTAAATCCCGTGGGCACGCGTGGTAATTAAGCCCATACTCTCTCTCTCTCTCTCTCTTCCTCTGAGAGAAAGCCTGTGCCCTGCATTAGGAAGTACATTACGTGCAAAAAAGTATACCAGTATAGGGATTGTTTTATAGGTTTTGTTTTTCGTCCCGGAATTTACACTATCAAATCTGGCATCGAGAACCGCCCTACAAACGTCGCGGTAACAGTGGGCAAGAAGACGTAATAAATTCCGAGTCGATACTGTTAACAAAGTTAATAGCAAGGTGGGAACAAGCATGCTTTTAATGCGCCCGCGGAACGGCGCGCCGTCTATTTTTTGAAAACTACGGGAATCCGCTGTGACTTTTTCCTAAATTAGCTTACCGATTAATGGCTGCGGGACTCACTCAACCCCATTCAGCTAAAATCCAGAAATTTAAACCTCGCGAGTCGGACTCGCGGGTGCACCGAGGGTTCGTTCTCACCGCATGATAGAGGCATACGTATATACGCATACGAATTTGGCAATCCCTACACCTAAATTGGGGATCAAATGTGTTTAAATGTGTTTAAACGTAATACAGAGAATATTGTAAAGAGGTTCGAAATTTCACTGATGCCGTGAGTCGCCCATTGGCTCAATTGGTAGAGCGCTGGTACGGATAGCCAGAGGTTGCGGATTCGAATCCCGGCATGGGTAAAATTTTTAGCCTCTAAATAGGTTTTTAAATTTGTTCCTTAGCACGGGTTAGTGCATTAAAAATAAAAATAGTGTAATCATGTGTTTATTTTGTTAACCCTATTACTATAGTGTGGAGTACATTGAAAGACGAGTATAGTGCTTATTATAAGATATATATGTATGTTTATAATAATTTATAAGTTTATATACTTTTCCCCATAAATAAATAATAAATAGGTACTATATAAGTGAAACCTGTCTGATCTGTCTGTCTGTCCGCGGCCTAACTCAGCGACGATTAGTACTAGAAAGCTGAAATCTGGCTTAGATACACATATTAATCACGCTGAGAGAACGATACAATTAAAACCATAAAAAAATTGTTGTAGGGTACTCCGCCTACCTAGAAATAGCGGCTTATGGAAAAAAACAAATCTTTTTACACAGATCGTTTTCGCAAAAAGTGTCAGTAAATTCTCTCAATCACGTTAATAGTGATCTTTACGACCCACAACCGAGAACCTAACATCACGGACCGATAACTAGATGGTATTTAGGCCAAAACGGCTGATTTTGGCTTTAATGCTGTCTAGACCTAGATTATTGCCTTAGGTTCACTATTAACATGATTGAGAGATGGTATTGACGCTTTATGCAAAATCGTAAAAATTTTTTTTTTTTTCCATTAGTGGCGCTAGTTTTACTGCGTGGAGTCCTCTAATATACCCGCACCTACACGGCCGCCTACACCACCTACAGTGAGCGTTTCCCAAGTTTTGAAGCCAAACTACTAATAAAGTGACATATACACTTTCAATGGTCAGTTCGAGGCCAATAGTGGAGTTAAGCAGTCGTAGGTAGAAAAGCTGGAGCACCTATTGTAGTGAATTCCACGACTTGTTTAACCTGTTGACTGAAATAAACTTATTGTAAGCTCATTTTCTCAATTTGAAAGTGTTGAATGTTATCTGCGATTTGATTTTTAACTATGATTGTAACTAGATTTCACGTATACCTAAGTAAAACACTATGTCATGCTATACTATATTTTTAGCACAACATGTGGCACGTTTAGTAACTTTGGCATGCAAGTTGTTATTCTGGTGATAACAATTACCATATATTATTTATTATAAATTTTATTTCCGGATCTGTATTTTTTGTGAGTATGTATTATCAACCTAATTACCAATTACTGTCGATCATTGCGCTACACCACATCATTATAAATAATAAATTTAAAAAACCGGCCAAGTGCGAGTCAGACTCGCGCACCGAGGGTTCCGTACAAACCTGTATTACAGACCTGAGTATTTGGTATGAATTTCAATTTAATACCTCTACGAAACTTACTACCCATGAGGAAATGGGTAGTAAGTTTAAAATTATTAAAAAAATATATATATAATATGTGTTGTAACTAAAAATTTATGGTTTTCGTAATTTTTCCTTTATCTATGCTATAAGACGTTGCTTCGTACCAAATTTCAAGATTCTGAGTTCACGGGAAGCACCCTGTAGGTTTTGATTCCCTTGCAAGTGTCGAAAATTTGCGGCATAAACGGCTGTATCTTTTGATTGCGTTGGCTTAGAAATTTGATTTTTTCACAGCTTCAAGGGACAGTAGACTTGAGTAATTGATATAAATTTCAGCTTTATACCTCCACGCGTTCCTGAGAAAAAGGGTCTTGACAGACGGACGGACGGACGGACAGACGGACAACAAAGTAATCCTATAAGGGTTCCGTTTTTCCTTTTGAGGTACGGAACCCTAAAAATGATTAGGTAGGCAGTTTCATGCTTTAAATCTGTGTATAGGTAGTTACATCATCATATTACGTAGATGCAAAAGCCAAAGTTTTATCCTATTTGGGGACATTGGACATAAATGCACATTGAAAGATTTTATTGCCATATACGCGCTTCTAGTATTTACAGTACCTAACAGCCTCTGTAGATTTTCTTCATATCATTCCATCCCCTAGACTTTTCAGGACGGCTTACACTTTATGCACATTCAAGCACCCTGACGTAAGCTCTCTTAGCAAGGTTTCTCATTTGTGTTCTGAATGAAGAGCACCAAATTGCAATTTCAGCTGTAAGGCGCATTAAGCCCCTTGTACAGGGGGACAATAACAAAATGTTTAATTTACCGAGGATGTAAGTCTGCTTCTGTCGACTGGAGAAGGCCCGGTGGTCTACGGGTAGGTAAATAGAAGTTATTTGTACAAAAAGTAATTACACTATTTTTATTTTTAATGCACTAACCCGTGCTAAGGAACAAATTTAAAAACCTATTTAGAGGCTAAAAATTTCACCCATGCCGGGATTCGAACCCGCAACCTCTGGCTATCCGTACCAGCGCTCTACCAACTGAGCCAATGGGAGACTCACGACATCAGTGAAATTTCGAACCTCTTTACAATATTCTCTGTATTACGTACAGGCAGCGACATCTGACTTAAGCAAATTGCATTACTTACAGCCCCGACTACCTACTTTGCAGTTAGGTTTAACATCGGAACGATATCACTGTACCCACATGATTACACTATTTTTATTTTTAATGCACTAACCCGTGCTAAGGAACAAATTTAAAAACCTATTTAGAGGCTAAAAATTTCACCCATGCCGGGATTCGAACCCGCAACCTCTGGCTATCCGTACCAGCGCTCTACCAATTGAGCCAATGGGCGACTCACGACATCAGTGAAATTTCGAACCTCTTTACAACATTCTCTGTATTACGTACAGGCAGCGACATCTGACTTAAGCAAATTGCATTACTTACAGCCCCGACTACCTACTTTGCAGTTAGGTTTAACATCGGAACGATATCACTGTACCCACATGATTACACTATTTTTATTTTTAATGCACTAACCCGTACAAATTAGGAACAAATTTAAAAACCTATTTAGAGGCTAAAAATTTCACCTATGCCGGGATTCGAACCCGCAACCTCTAGCTATCCGTACCAGCGCTCTACCAATTGAGCCAATGGGCGACTCACGACATCAGTGAAATTTCGAACCTCTTTACAATATTCTCTGTATTACGTACAGGCAGCGACATCTGACTTAAGCAAATTGCATTACTTACAGCCCCGACTACCTACTTTGCAGTTAGGTTTAACATCGGAACGATATCACTGTACCCACATGATTACACTATTTTTATTTTTAATGCACTAACCCGTGCTAAGGAACAAATTTAAAAACCTATTTAGAGGCTAAAAATTTCACCCATGCCGGGATTCGAACCCGCAACCTCTGGCTATCCGTACCAGCGCTCTACCAATTGAGCCAATGGGCGACTCACGACATCAGTAAAATTTCGAACCTCTTTACAATATTCTCTGTATTACGTACAGGCAGCGACAAAAGCCTCTCACAGATCGTTGGATCGTTCGGTTGAACACTTATTTTCGGTACTAGAGTAGGGGCGCGATGAAACACGTTTGGCGTGCTAACTAGCGCCACCAATGGAATAAAAATCGTAACAGGCTATAATTTGATACGTTTTGAAAAGTAAACATCATTTTAGAACATACCTACAGCCTAGAACGTAGTATCAACATCCTAGGGCTTAGATAGATTTCCGCCAAAAATATCGATTAAAGTCCTGGGTTATTGATACTAGGTTCTAAACTGCAGGTTCTAAAAATAGTCGGTTACTATTAAAAAGCCTACTACAAAAAAAAATATTTTTATTTATTTATTTTCCTTGAGAGAAGCGCTCGTGGCCTAGGCGAACCGAGTGATTAGAATCAATCACTTGGTTAAGCAACAACAGGCGCGGTCAGGTACAGGATGGGTGACCGTCCCGTGACTACCGCTAGTGGCATTTTTCCGAGCGCTTCCATGCTTCGCAAGGCACGTTAAGCCGTTGGTGCCGGCTGTCATATAATGGCAGTCGTTAAGCCATGTCAGAGGCCTTATGGGCGGCTTGATAACTTCTAAAAGTAAGGCCCGCCACTGTCTTACAATCCTCCACCAACCCGGACTTGGCCCTCGTGGTGGAGTATGGCCTAACCTTCCTGCAATGCAGGAAGAGACCCGTGCCCCAGCAGTGGGGCCATACAAGGATTGATAACGATTTATTTACCTTATTTTTATTTAAAAACCTATTTAGAGGCTAAAAATTTCACCCATGCCGGGACTCGAACCCGCAACCTCTGGCTATCCGTACCAGTACTTATTTTTATTGTTCTTACACCCGCAGGTGAAATTTGAGACTAATAGATTCTTGACTACGCTGATACGTGTTATCTTGATATCACCGAGGAGCAACTGAATAAACTTGAGCGTCTTCAAAACTTCTGCATCCGGTTCATATTTGTTCTGCGCAAATATGATCACGTTTCCGAATTTCGTACAGAGCTCAAGTGGCTCCCAATCCGCCTCCGCCGGAATACGCACATAATCTCTCTTCTCTACTGCATACTGTTTAATCCAGCAACTCCTTCCTAGCTCAAAGAGCGCTTTGAGTTCCTTCACTCTTCTCATATCCTTACTCTTCGCTCCTCCCAAAACCTTCTCCTAAAAATCCCTTCCCATCAAACCACCTTCTACAGCTGCTCTTTCACCGTGCAAGCAGTCCGTCTCTGGAATAGTCTGCCGGTGGAAGTACGGGGAGCCAAGTCCCTACCCATTTTTAAAATATGGTAAAGGAATTCTATCTCGCTAGTGTTATCTAAAACTTTTGCTGTTATTTGTACTTTAGTACTGTCCTGCTATTGTTGGTATTTTATTTATGTCCTCCACATATATTGTTATGCCTATAAATGTATGTATTTATATAAAATATATATTTTTATATCACTTTCTAATTATGTAAGTATATCATTATTTGTATGTATCTATTTAGGGTTAGTATAATTATTTTCTTAATTAAGCATGTTTTTTTCAATGTATCTGAAATATTTTGATTTATTTGTACATCTACTTCCTTCTCCAATATATTGCTCCAGTCCATCCAAAGGTTGTCTGGAAGAGATCACTTTTAGTGATAAGGCCGCCGTCTGTACTCTTAGGTTAAGAAATACCTGTGTAATTTCCTTTTTATGTACAATAAAGTGTTCTCTATCTACCTAAGTGCTAAATGATACAAGTGTGGATGCGGAGGTGTGCAGGGCAAATAGCGGGCTAAAATTGAAAACAAAACACTGTAATACTCAAGAAGATGGCTACAAATCAAAAGAGGAGGAAGAAATAAGGGAAACAATTAAATCTGGTCTTCTCACCAAAGTCTCATAGTTGAGAAACGGCTATTGACAAAAAAAAACTAGCGATACACTGGAAGAAGGCAAAAAATCAGCAGGGATAGAAGAAAAAAGAGAACCAGGTCGCAGGATCTTCTCACTGCTGAGGACACATACTTCAAAAAACTGACTAGATGTTTTGAAAATTTTATGTTCATCTGACGATAGTGATTGTGGATCATTTAGCAGCGATGCTTCTAGTTTGACTTTTTACGTTCATTAAGTCGCAGTGTCTGTGCTACTTTGAATAAAACTTTGTCATTTCATTTCACTAGGCAGTTACGAAAATAGAACAAGATACATTGCCAATTATTGCACTGAAGTTTCTTAGATTAATACATTATTGTGATCCTGTGTATTATGCTGTGTTTACTGAATAGGTAAATATTACTTACTGTGATACCTACCTCCTTAAGATTGAACTGTGTCATTTAGTTTTTTAAGTTAAATATTACTTGCCAACTTTTGTTAGTTAGAGAAGCTACATTAGTATTTTCAAATCATTATTATTAGATCGCAACTACTTTTAAGAATTTTAATAAAACTGTGCCTTGAATGTGAGTGAATGATTAATTTTGAACAATAAAAATTCAGGAGATTTTACTCAATTCTACAAATAAAACAGTAGATTAGGAGACAACGCTTAAAATCAGAAAATTTCCTGATAAATTAGTAGCGGCCCGCGCGACGCGTTGTGACATGACGTCACAAGCGGTCATGCGACTGTTAGCGGGACTCGATATTTTTCGTAACTTTGAATGCCTATAAAATCAAAACAACTGGGTATTTTTGACTACAACAAAAACTAGAGTATTTGTATACATACAGGCTGTACTGAGACAAGCATTTCAAGCAATTTGGCAAACCTAGTAACATTCTTCATTATAAAGCAAGTAGATGGGTCGTGTTGTTGCGAAATTACGAAATAGGTCACCCTTTAGAATTGATGCTCTCTAGCGATAAGTTTAGTCGGGGCGGCAATGAAGTGCAGGTTGAGTCTAGCAGATCATAAGCAATATTTTGACGAAATATTATTTTCGTTTTTAAAATAAGAATATTCATTATTGTACACTGAAAAAAAAATGACAAATACAAAATAGTTACAAAGGTACATAATAAAATTGGCGGCCTTATTGCTATAAAGCCATTTCTTCCAGAAAATATTACCTTGGAAACTTTCTGAAGACAATTAGAGAGAGCCAGTGCAAATTTGAATATTGGCACATAATAATACATGTCACTTATATAAACTTATTATAATAAAAATTACATATATTATGTCACCGGAAAATAACAAGATCCGCCAGTTTATAAATTTCCTAGGAAAATTATAAACTTTCGTAGTATTGTAAAACAAGAGATATATTGTATTATCTTACGCCCACATTTTCGCAAATTGATAAACTTACCAAACTCAAGCGTAAAATAATAAGTAAGCATTAACAAAACGTCATCTGCGCTCTGATTGGTTGAATAAGTCACGTCTTCCTGCTCCATCTAGAAATATTGTTGATGAAGTGAAATTTACCATAGCTCTACGAAAGTTTTATAGTGGTCATGACCAAAATAGTAAGAAGTCGGAATGGACAGAGGAAAAAAATTAAAAAGTCGTTAAAATTATAGAAGACTATAATAAAGCTAAAGCTTTGGGACGTCGGCCCGTCAAATTCTACGCCATAACACCGCGAGCTGTTTTCCAGATTCAGACACAGATTCAAAATAATTTTAGAAAAATGTAAAGCCATTTATCTAAAATTATTTTGAATTTTGATTGAGTAGAGTGAAATAAAGGTCATTAGCACATTATGTAAGAAAGTAGCCCTGTATTATAGTTACCTAAGATAAGATAAGAATATTCTACCTACCTAGTTTTAAAGTAAAAATACTGTTAGGTAGGTAATCGAAACTGATCAATTTATACTAGTTTGGCAAGTTTGATCGTACCTAAGTCTATGGACACAAGCATTGCCACTGTCGACATCAACCAATTAGAGAACAGTGTATTATTTGCCGTATTTTATAAAAGCGTACAATTAAGAGCTCTTCTGTGATTGGTCGAACTGTTTAGAATCTTACGAATGGATATCCGTTAGTTTATAAATTTTCCACGAGACTTCGCAAATGAATAAATTTGCGAAAATGTGGGCGTAAAATAATACAATTTATCTCTCGTTTACAATCCTACGAAAATTTATAAATTTCCTAGGTAATTTATAAACTTGCGGATCTTGTTATCTTCCGGTGACATATATAGGTATATACTTTATATATATTTCTATATAAAACAAGGAAAGTAATAACACGTACACCGGATTGCTCAGAGTATTATTAATTAACCGTGATTCTTCTAATCACGGTTAATTAATAACGTTCCGTTCAAATATGTTACAGTACAGTAACGTTCAAATATGTTTAAGTTTCTTTTGTTCAATTTAATTAAGTCACGAATATTTACAAATATACCAAAGCTGTGCTCGCGACTACGTTCGCGTTGTATTAGAATATGAAGTGCTTTTGACCATTAATCAAGGGTATGGTGTATCACCGTTCTAAATTTCGTCTCATTAGACCTTTTTCCTATTTGTATTAAATACACCACGCTGTCTCCTGTCGATAAAATATCGCAATTTGCCAAGGAATGAAAGCATTTTTAACATTTAAAACGCGTGACTCGCGTCGTCTTCTTGTCGTGTTGGTAACCAAATCAGTTAGATTTCATTGGCACAAAACTCTGCCATCCGCACTTCAGTGTCTGTGGCCTCCAACAAGTCCTCTCGAGTACAATTAGGCTGGCAAACGGAACATAAAGAGAGGTGTTTCATAGCTTGAGAGAAGACTCTGCAACAACAGTGGTTTCGTCCATACGGTGTTACTACCCATGCAAGGTACATGCGAGAACAGAAAGAAGTGGCGTGCATGGGGCATGCATAACGTCCAACAATTTTTTCACTTTTGTGTGTTCAACGAGGGTTGGTGAATCAAGTTGGGAGTTTTCGAGTGATAGATTAGATTGGACTGAGCTACCCAAACATGGCAACGAAAACTTCACTTTTTCTTATACAGCACCTACTTATAAAAGTACTCTGGCTAGAAATATTATTTGTCCACACAATAATTACTTTTCATCATTTTTCATCACTTACGCAGTTTTGCTTAAATTATGAAAAATGTTTCAAAATGACCCCATTGAGGCTTTGCATCAATTGTGATACCTAGAAATAGAGTGAACTTTATACAATGTATGTATAAAGTTCACTCTACCAAACAATTAGTTATTAGCCGAGAACCAGTTTAGTACCTGAGAGAGAGCATCATTTGTATCGTCAAGGTCATTTTCTTGTCTCTTAATTTTGAAAATAATTGACGTGTCATCTGCAAATAATACAATCTCTGACATGTTTTGAACTAAATGACACTTGGTTTTCATTGTCGTCTTTGCAAAAGTAAGTCTAAGTACTTCTTAATTTCCACTTCTTTTCCTTTTAAATAATAAAATATATAATAGTAATAATTCCTCTATTAATTTTGGACCTCTTGAGAGGCAGACTAAGGTAGTATTTTTCAATCTCTATTTATATTTTGAATTCTTCTTTTTTAAAAAAGTGGCTGGCTTTTTTAGTGTCTAGCTAGTGTCAAATTCCACAGGTGTGTATCACTACGGTCATTACAAAGGATTATGCAGAAAACAAGACTGTGGCGTATATAGAATTTCACACCACTAAAGTGTCGCAACCATCCTAATGAAACATAATGATTTTGATGAAGAGGTCATCAGAAGAACCATTTACAATATTCATTTGTCGCAAATAGAATTTCCTACTTTTAAAGTACTTCACGAAAAATTAAAAGAAGACATTGATTTCTATTAATGACTGTACTTAAATTGTAGATTTCTTACAAATCTGTTCGCCGACATGTCATGCGCCCATCGAGATTGTACGGGGGGCACTAATTTATAATTATAAAGAATTAAATGTTCGCAGACCGGTTAGTCAACCAACTAGTCAACCAGATTGCAAATAGTGTTTGCATGAAAAATTCAGGACAAGAATTTTCTTTTAAATTTGTTCTCTATCTCTTAAGAAAAAAAAGAAGAAGAAAAACATTTATTATAGAAACCGTGCACAGCACACGCCACAGTAACAAAGTCAAAACATATTACTAAACATAACATTCACCAAAAACAAAAAAAAGGAAGAAAAACGAAAGGTCACGGCGTGTCCCTGCTGCTATAAATGGCAACTGACTCAGCAATTTGCTGATGGACAAGCCTTCAGCGCTGATTTTCAGTCAGTGCTCTTCTCTTTTATAGTTTTTTTTACTTTACTGTAATTTACAGTACTGTAACGACACCTCTTTACTCTAGATCTCATAATTCCGTCTGTGTGTGATGACCTTGCCTGGTTACCATAACACTGGGTAATTTGTATGTGACTGGGACAAGTGGTTGTGTTGTGTGGAAGTTATTTTTATTATTTATACTTTATTTATTACTTAATTATCGATGTTAAAAAATACATATGAACAAAGCTGTCTCTGTGGGGAAAGCAGTTTCTCTTAGCACCTAAGATTCAACAATAAAACAGGTTCACCAAAGCCAGCAGAGCATGTATTGGCCAGTCGTATCAGGAAATACTAATTAATCATTGCCAAGTTTCCAGAGAAAATTGTAAAACCTGAAATGTAATGTGTGTAATGGAATAGCTAAGTAAAGCGCCAGCATAAGGAGAGATTAGTTACGTACGTTTCATTGTGCCATTGTTGCACTGGGATTGAAATGTAACAAAGGAAACTATATATTGTATTAAATGGGTGTACATTTTAAGCTCCTAACATGCTCCTCGTTAGTAGAAAATGAAACTTAATTCGTATACTAGCTTTCGCGCGCGACTTCTTCTTCTTAGAGTGTCAGTGGCAAGCCATCTTGGTGAAAGGATTTGCCAATCAACGTAAGGAACTCGCTGATCGCGCGACTTCTTTAGTGCAGATTTGTTGATAGGAGTGGTTCTAAATAATTACAGATCCTTGCAAATAATTACAGAGGCTCTTAAATAGAAAAAAATAAAGCATAATTAAATTACGGCCTAGATTTCGTCGAGTTTTAATAGTTATTTGTTATACAAGAGTGCAAAGTTGCTTTTTAACCGCGTGTTCAATTTTGATGACCGAGCAAGCGAAGGATTCTAAAATTAAATCACGAGCGCAGCGAGTGATTCAAAATTAGAATCCTGAGCGTTAGCGAGGGAATCAAAAGAGCACGAGGTGAAAAATCTTTGCACTCGAGTGCAACACGTAACTTTCATTCCACCTCAGCGAGGAAATGACTAAATGCAAAAAAAAAACGTTTACAATCACAAGATAGGTACACTTTTATTTTAGTTTAGGTATTAATTACTACATTAAGACAGGTAAGTATTACAGAATAATCTTTAAATTATAACAAAATAATACTAAGGTATAATTAAGAAAATTTTAAAGTAACGTTGCTACAGTTATTTAAATTGAGTGTAATATTTTTGTTTGGTACTGTAATATTGGTCACTTAGTCACTTGTGTACTGTTTTTCGGTAAACTATCTGTCATACTTAATAGTTGTACCGATTCATCGGATTCCCTTGGCGTGAATGTTGCAGAGAGAGGGAGATGGTTAGGTGTTTCATAACGGCTTATTTTTGATGTAGAAGGGCCAGTCCAAGGATCCGATCGAGGCTCTTTCAGTGTAATGGCTCCTACGATGCCTTCACATATTTTAGACTTATTTTGGATGGAATCCTCTATGTATTCCTCTACAATTGCATTGGACTTCCAGCCTCCGTGGCGCTTAAGGGACAGGAGATCAGCTCCGGAATCAGCCAAAAGTGTGGCTGAAGTTCGTCGGAAACAATGACCCGTGTACAACAGGGGTTCTGGAAGTTCAAGAAATGTTGCTATTTCTCGTGCGATACTGCCAATTTTATTAGTATTCATAGGCTGTCTAACACACTTTCCATTGCGATACTATAGAAAAAAATCGATTGATTGGAGTGTTAGGCGGGCGTAAGGTTTGATATTTCTCAACAATCGTTACGTATTCCTTGCGAATGACGAAGTTGCGGTCTCTTTTTGTCTTTGTATTAGGTAAATTAATTAATAGTAAGTCATGTGAATGTTTCTCAATGTTTTTGACATTAAGTTGTGTTAGTTCATTAGTTTGACATGCTCCGTTTATTCCAATAATAAGAACAACCTGTAACGTAAAGAGTATTGTAGTAGATACGTGCATAAAATTGATATGTACGCATAATTATGCCTATCAACATCTACTAAGTATACTATTTAATTGAGATTAATATACTTAAGTAGATACTGAATGTGCAACTGACTTACTTTTGCCGCCAAATATACGGAATCGGGTGCTTCGTTAAGAAACTTTTCAATATCAGATACTGTGAAAAAAATAAAAAAAAAAAAGGTTTTCACCTTCGATTTTTTTGGTTGATGACCAGATGAGGCTCTTTTTAAAAATGCCACTAATTTAGGATAGGTATCGATATGTATGTCTTTTTTCATCTTTATTGTTGCTTTTAGCATCGAATACGTACTCCATAGAGTGCTTGCTTTCTTGTTCTCGGATAATTCTATAAAATATGCCAGCAAAACGTTTTCTGAGAAAGTTTTGGCTCCTTTTGCTAGTCGCCACGTGTTGAACATATCGTACTATTTTAAATACTTCTCGCGTGATTGTTGAGGAAGAAAGCTCATTTGCGCATTATTAACAGTTTCAGTCAAACAAACTTCCTCGTCGCTAGAATCACTCATTTTAGTTTTTTCACTTGTTTTCAAGTTTCTTGTTTTTAATATAAGGTTTAACAATGACGTGAAAAAATGCCGGGTAAAGAACCGTACAGTGCGTTCACATTAACTTGACGCGTGAGAGAATTGGTAAAAAGGACATAACATGTGAATTAGCTTTTGGACCTAATCGGAAGATGGTAAAACAAGCCCTCAATCCTTTTATTTTCCCCAAGTAATGGGAATGATTTCTTATTTAACATGGTAACAGTAAACATCTCAGTGCTACCAATTCTCTCACGCGTCAAGTTAATGTGAACGCACTATACAAAGCAAATTGAAAAAAGAACACCAAGAAGGTTCCGAGTCTGAGTTTTTAACAAATAAAAAAAAAAGTTGTATGATATATTCGGCACCATAGAGGTAGCAGTAAATAGGTTTAATGTTTTTTTTAATTCACAAACTTAGTGCACACAATGTTCTAAATTCAATTTACTTAATCCTCTTGAGAATAAAAACGGCTTTTCCACTCAGATATTGAAGATTAAATATACTCTTTTCATCCCACCATCTCGGAAAGAGTATTTTTAATCTTCAATATCTGAGTGGAAAGCCGTTTTTATTCTTTAGAGGATAAAGTAAATTGAATTTAGAACATCGTGTGCACTAAGTTTGTGAATTTAAAAGTCATATATTGTGATTGTAAACGTTTTTTTTGCATTTAGTCATTTCCTCGCTGAGGTGGAATGAAAAGTTACGTGTTGCACTCGAGTGCAAAGATTTTTCACCTCGTGCTCTTTTGATTCCCTCGCTAACGCTCAGGATTCTAATTTTGAATCACTCGCTGCGCTCGTGATTCAATTTTAGAATCCTTCGCTTGCTCGGTCATCAAAATTGAACACGCGGTTAAAAAGCAACTTTGCACTCTTGTATAACAAATAACTATTCCGAGATGGTGGGATGAAAATAACTTTATTTAAACGACTTGTGATCCTATAATTAAATAATATATGTATAATACGTGTTTTGTTACCGGGTGTGATGAATCTCTTGGAATTATATTTATGGTACAATTTTTTTCTTAACCTCGTTATATACTTCGTTAGAGGTCCTTTCCCAAAATTCTGGTTACATTAGACCAGGATCTTGGGAGAGCTCATAAAGCAGGAAACGTAAAACTGGCCATGCGAGGAGCAGTCCTCCCTAAAATAATTTCCTACTATTTTCAATTCCTGTCCCTCTGACTTATTGGTATTGGAAGTATCTGATAATAATCTTCGAATCCTTAGGAGGACATCTCGGATAAAATTGAATAGTGTAGTTACCTAAAAAGAGATCACACAATGTATACTCCTTATTTCTTCCCATTTCGTGTCTTTCTTCTTCTTCTCCTTATTTCGTGTCTTTCTTCTTCTTCTCTCCTCAGACATCGCGCTGCGAAATGCGCGTCATTGCAATTGCGCGATTTTTTTACTCCCCTGACACATCTATTACACCCTCATAGGGGTTGAAATTTGAAATACAGCGAATTACCCCCTTTATCAAATAGTATTGAGTTACATTTGACATTTTTATTAATTTTCAACAAAATTCAGCCATTTATAGTTTGCATGCTCACAGGGGATTATAAAAAAAACAGGCAATTGCGAGTCGGACTCAATACGTAGGTACTTGTGATCTCGCAATTGTCCGAGCTTTTCCCGAATTTCAAAGACAATTGTTTTATGATTTATGTAATTACAAATCTTTTTTGAACTAAAACTTTCGTAAGCACAACACATTGTAGACTTTTAGTCCGGATTTACTTACGGGTGTTGTTATATCGGAAAAGTCCGACCAGGTAATTACAAATCTGTAGTTTTCAGATTGTTCCCTTACGTGTACGACGATATTATTGTAACTTGCCAAATTTCATAGTTTTAGTTCAACGGAATATACGGGTTTGCGGCTTTTTTACACGTCAACTTAAAATTATGATTTTTTCATAGCTTCAAGGGAGTGTAGACTTGAGTAAACGGTTTTAATTTCAACTCGATATCTCTATGCGTTCCCGAGATAAAGGGTATTGACAGATGGACGGACGGACAACAAAGTGGTCCTAAGGGTTCCGTTTTTTCTTTTGAGGTGCGGAACGCTAAAAACCGAGAAATACCGCTTGTCTCAATAGTATTGACGAATATTATGCCAAGTTTTGAATAAATATTTTACTGTCCATACACAGAATTAAAAATACGTGTCTAATTAATCGTGTTATATTGGTACTACATCGATATTCTATATTTCTATTCTCATACAAACTTTAACACCCCTTTTTGCCGTGTTAGGAGTAAAATTTTGAAAAAAAATAATAAGATAAGCATTGGCGGACTAAGACCGTCAGAGGCCCGGGGCGGCAAAGCTAAATGAGGCCCCCCAGCTTTAAATTTTATGAGGCCATGAGTTTATGAATTTGTTTGTAAAGATAGTAAATTATGATCTCAGGGTTCAGTAGTTCTAAGAGTGTATATTATTATATAAAGTGTATTCAAAATTTTGTAATTGTACTTTCATAGGTATATTTTTGTACCTCAAAGGGCAGATTGGACGAAGTCCAAGCCTTTCTTTCTTTGATAAAAAAAGAAATTATGCGGCCCAGGTTCACCAGTAGCAGAGTGCCAACTCTTGCCAGTCACTGATACCCCAATAGTCCAATAGTTTAGAAATCAAATAACTAGATTGAAAAGCTTTCATAACCTAAAATATAGTAAACGACCACGTCCACTAATATCTAGTTTTTGGGGTTGATACCAGTGACTGGCAGGTGTTGGCAGTCTGCTACTGGTGAACCCGGGTCTGAAGGTACTAAGCACATTTTTAAAGTCTTGTTTAGGATCTGATCAGAGGAACGCGGAGGCATTTGGGGGCTCCCCAAGACTGGAGGCCCGGGGCGGGACGCCACTTCCGCCCCCCCTGTTAGTCCGCCACTGAAGATAAGATAAAGATAAAAGAAAATTTACTTCAGATTCGTACACAATCACACAATTATTTACATAAAAATATCAAATACGCTTTTACAACTACCGATGAGAAATGTTTGCATAAATTAATTCACTAAACCCGAAAATGGACATAGCTCAGCTGAATGCCATCTGGAGTAGACTCCAGAGGGCGCTGATTTTCAGCTATCGCCGTGCCACTGACTGGTGCTTATCTATCAGATATCAATTATATTTTTAGCTTTTACACGAGACAATAGTACATTGGTGGCGTATAAATATATTTGGAAATACAAGTTCCTAAATTATAACATAAACCATATCACTATAAGCATCGATAAAATATAATCGATAAAATATTACTTTAGTTATATTTTATCGATGCTATAAGACACTTAGTTTGTTTTTACAGCGATTAGGTTGCTAGTGGCTATGTAATAAAAGTTTTGTATCAACAAAAACGCGTTTCCCTAATAAGTTGAATCAAATAAATGGTTGAAATTATGTAATGCAAGCAAGTTGTTTTGACAATAACAAATGCAAACAAGAAACAAAAGAATGTAAGAAATGCCTACGCAGAAATACGGTTCTGTAGACCACAGCAATCTCCACGATGCAAGACAATATTTACTACATTTCCTTTTTATATTGACCTGAATATAATTCAGAGACTTATCTTGACCAAATCAACGTACCCAGATCCAATCCATTTGTATGGTCCTGTCCACAGGTCCGCATTGCTTCAGCCCTGATTTACCCAAACCATCTCACCTGATTTACCCAAATCCCAGGTTATGCCACTTTCACAGCAGACGTACACAATATCGACTGCTGCAGCCACATTACGCAATCAATCACCTTTCTATGTTTGATTTTGAATTTTATAAAACTTTATTTTGTTAACTCACCTTAATCCTAAGACCGGCCGGTCCCGCCGATACGCCCAATTCCCCCAAAGCCAAAATGCAAGAGTGCCTCTCCTATCCGTTCATCTCCTCACCCCCCGTGCCGTCCTCCCCTGTTGGGTTCCCATATCCTTTCAATAAAATCGTTGCAAGAACATTTAACTGAATATAATATTTCTGCAACAGAAATATTTTGCGTTTTTTACTGAATTTGTATTTGATAGTTATGGTAAGCCTTTTTGAAATATCCTTTAATCGAATTTGAGTTTTAGTAAATAACAATTTCAAACTCCTAAACGTTGTGAGGCGGATGCTTTTCTTCTCAACAAAGAAACGATTTGAAGGGTTTTTGGTGCTCCAGAAAATATGTGACAGCAATAAACGAGTGACTTGACGTGACTTATTTTACGACACTTGGGTCGCGCGGTGGGTGGGTGGGTGGTATTTCTTTGATCAGCACGCGTGAGGCGCGCGAAAGATCCTTGTGAAAGCACTACATGATAATAAAAAAATGACCTTAACTTCCATTTTTTGTTTCTTATTTTCTGTCGAGAGACAGTAAAATCCTTGCTTTCATACTATTATCAACGTTGAGCTAATTGAGCAATCGTTGAAATCTATTATTGATTTGTGGCACAAAATTGCAACGTTTGTCAGTTGAGACCTCAACATTTTATTGCAAAAAGCTATCTAGCGGAAGACTCTTGTACTACAGCAAATCCTTTTATTTAGTATTTGATTATCGTACAACGCAAAGGATTATGATGTTCCCCGAGATTGGTGAATAAGTGGCGGTCTTATTGCAAAAGCAGTTTGGACCGTCACAAGGCTGACATCGGCCCTTTTGTCAAGCCCGGCCTTTGTCATGTTTTCCACTGACCTGCGGCATTTCAATTTTCTACTTATAGTGAATATTCCATTTCCCCGCACCATACAAAATTAAATTATGAAAGACGATATAGCGTCGGCTTCATTGGCAATCGTTCGGTAGATAATAATGTTGATACTTATATTAGTATCTCGTAAATGAGTATGAAATTTACATTTTGGTTGCGATGTCGTCGGTAAAGTAAATGAGCGTGTGACGGTTGATGTGCGCCGTAAATCGTGACGTAACTAATAATAAATCAGTAAATTTAGTCTCCGTTTGATATATGTCCGCCTCACTCTATATCATTGTGCGCGCATTCGGAAAAACCTCTGAATTTAATTAAGTGACACCCATCGTGATTATAGCTTAGATTCCCGTGTAACATGTTATAAGCTACAAAATAGGTATCACGCGTAAGTCCATGGGTGGTTAAGAAAATCATCATAAACTATGAGGTTATTGATCAGTGGTTTGGCCTAGGTAAAGAAACACCAGACAGTTTACGCACTACCAGTCCGAAATATCTACATCTGCCATCATCAGAATCGATATATGCGACGTGTCTAGATAATACCGTCGGGTTCGCGGGACGCGGGAAATAGATAGATACAATATTATGTTTTACAAAGAGACATTATATAGACATATAGTACAAATAAGTGTAGAGTGAAGGAATACCTATTACCTTTCAATAAACTAAATAATGCACAGTCACTTAAATATTACGTAGGTACCTATATTAAGTTATTTCCTCTTCCCATGTAATTTAATCATTAGTATGTATGTATATCTATTCATTTAATTATTTATGTATAGTTTAAGTAAGTTTATATAAATTTCCTGATTTCAATATTTCCTAAATTGCATCGACTACCCGTCTCTAATTTCTTTCTTCTTCTTCAGGCTATATTAGTTCACTGCTGGACAAAGCACTCCCCTAATCAGCGCCATAGCACCCTGTCTTCAGCTTGCCGCATCCAGCATCTGCCGTCTATGGTTGCCTAGAAGAAATGGCTTTTAGTAATAAGGCCGCCAATTGTACCATATTTTTATATAATTTCTGTTACTGTAATTTCTGTGTATAGAAAAGAATATTCTATCTATATATCTACAATTGGCGGCCTAATGGTGTCTCTTTATGTATATTAACAATTGTTTTAATTAATTATACAAATATACTGTTAACGAAATATAAGTAAAATTAGTATAGCACATACAAAGGTGAAAAGAACTAAATACATTGGGAAATGTTTTGTTTAGAATACAAAAGTATCATAAGTAAAAATTCAATACACCAACGCTACTTAACTTATGAAAAAATTAAATTTAAATATGTTTTGTTCAAAATAGCACAGAAACTACGACTTAATCAACGTTGTAACGGTTATTATATTAGTTAAGGCGCTTAGGGGCGCTGACTAGTGCCACCAATGGAATAAAAATCATGACTCGTTTTATAATACTTTTTTTCAAAAAGTTACCATCAAAAGTCTTAACAACTTTTTCGAACCTACAGTTGTTAAGATTTCACATGCCCACTTTTAGATAAAAACGTATTACAATACAAGTTACGATTTTTATTCCATTGATGGCGCTAGTTAGCACCCCGAACCACCTTAATGAATCTAGATAATTTATATTTTAGAGAAAAAATGGAAAATAGTCCATTCTTAGTCTTTTAAAGTCCTTCATTAATAGAGTTTGTAACGGAGCAACTCTTTAAACCATTTTTTTTTAATCTTTAATTCTGTCTATCATTTTCAAAATTTAAAATGATGTCACCCATTTTTGAGATTTCTTTCATTTTTTGGCATTACTACTACTTAACATTTCCACTAGAACCGACTACATAAATCTTCCTTTACCAGCTTATTCTATTTTTACCCGACTGCCGCGAAGCCCAAAAGGAGGGTAATGTGTTTAGCTCGTATGTACGAGTATGTATGTATGTATGTATGTATGTATGTATGTATGTATGTATGTATGTATGTATGTATGTATGTATGTATGTATGTATGTATGTATGTATGTATGTATGTATGTATGTATGTATGTATGTATGTATGTATGTATGTATGTATGTATGTATGTATGTATGTATGTATGTATGTATGTATGTATGTATGTATGTATGTATGTATGTATGTATGTATGTATGTATGTATGTATGTATGTATGTATGTATGTATGAATGTATGTATGCATGTATGTATGTACGTACGTATGTATGTGCGTATGTATGTATGTCCGGATTCTATGTTCCCACCTTAACCAATGGTCAGATTTTGTCAAATAAGGTGTCATTCGATTCGTCATCCTTGCGCGGATGTCATAGGCTATATATCAAATCAGAATTATGAAATCAGAACCATGACAAAAACTAAAATTCTTTAATAAGCATCGTTAAAGTACAACTTGGCGTCACTAGATGACGCTGTTATATTTAGTTTATTGTATTCGAGACCTGATTTTGTTTAACTACGCCTAACACGTGTGAAGAACGTAAAATAGAATTTTGTGGATGTCTCAGGTTACATAAAACCAGTAATTACTGGAGAAAAAACGTAACAAAATAATAACACTCACTTCTAAGCCATTAAAGTACCACTTTTAGCCTGTTTTAACTACGGTCTGTAAAACAAAAACATTTAGAAAGATTTATTATCAAAATGAAAAAAAAAAAGATACATGTGTATACACAATTTCAGCTCTGGTCCGTAAGTAAACCAACCGTTTATAGAATCGGTACAAATACGAAAAGAAATAATGCCTATTAAGCGGTATGTCTTCAGCTTGCCGCATCTAGCATCTGCCGGCAGTTTTTCGCAGATCGTCATCCCACCTGGTCGGAGGGATAATAACTACGTTTGCCGCTAGCAGGGCGCTATGGCTCTCATTAGGGGAGGGCTATGTCCAGCAGTGAACTACATAATATAGCCTGAAGAAGAAGAAGAAGCGGTATGTTCCTTCTAGGTCATTCACTTATCTCATTAATTCAAGAAATATTAACCTCATCCGGAGTTATAATAACTAATTTTCTAACTTTGATATAATTTTTTTTTGACACTTCGACCAAAAGTAACTGAAACGAAATATGTAAAGTGTAACTGTATGTAACTCTTTTTCCCCTCTGTGTCATACGACAAGCTGGGTTCATAAAACAGTTCAAACAAAACACAAATGTTAACGCTCTCACTGGTAAACGAAGATGGATCCGTCGTGACATCGTATCGTAGGAGCCATTAAGACTGAGCGATAAAATGGATCAAAAAAAATCTAGCCCTATTCATACTAACGATCTCGTTTCTTCCGAAAATAACATTATAATTTTGTTAAATTAAAGGACAACAAGCCAACAGTAATGGGTCCCGACCGCATTATTTTAAATAAAGTTATAAATGCAACAGTTTGAGGCAATTATGCTTATAAAGTTATATCATGTGGTCACTCAAGTAAGCAGGGCCATCTCTTCTGATTCGAGGCTAAGCATTTAAAAATAAAATTATCTTGTTCTCGCCTTTTCAGTAGATTTATCACAGGTAGATTTGTCAGGTTCTTTTGTTATTTTTAATATATTTTTTATTGAGTTTGTCTCCTCTAAACGTATTGGCAAAGTTTTATTGCAATCCGGCATGTCGTTTTTAAATAAAAATCTACCTTTGTTTTGCTCAAGCAGCAATTTCCATACAATCCCTTAAAAATCTCCCTTAACGGATGACTTTGGAACAACAATGTAAGTATTGTATATGACAATACTTAGTAAGTAGTACCATTGAATTTGAAGTAAAATTCAATGGTAGTACTACTATATGTAAGCCTTTTATGTATTTTGTTTTATGGTGTGTACAATAAAGAGTTCTAATCTAATCTAAAGGTTGACCTGCCGCCGACGATACTATTAACCACATGAAGAGTTATATTCACAAGCGTCTATTAGCGCATAGATCTGCAAGTACTTATTCGCGCGACCCCAGTGGGTGATTCATCGTCATTCATCTTCCTTAATAGTTCTCAGCTTGGGTGCAAAGTAGGTAAAGAAGGGCGGTAATACGTAACTTGTGTACTCTTACTCCCAACTGTCAAAGGCATCCCAGTAAAGTCAGTTACGTAATAACAGGACAGATGTACGGTATATAATTATGTAACTTACATACTCGTAGAAAATCTGGTTTCAATGAAGTCGACATCTTTTTTAAATACGTAGTTTCGATATGCTAAGCAGTCATTTTTTAAGGCGGTTCTTAAATTTTGTTAATATTATTTTAATTCACAATTTTTAGTTTTCATAGTTTAACTAATCGGTTCAGCTAAACGCGCAATAGTCGCGGATAAACAAACATACATACCTCCTACTACTCGAAACCTTTTCCAGAATGTAGCAAATACCTTTAAGAAAACCGGATCAATATATGCGTTTAGCGAAACGCGAGATAATCACGGATAAACATACAGGCGAAACTGAGATTTTTTTTAAGTTGGTAATAAAGGGGATTGATTGACTTACATTATGATTGAAATCCGACTTATTTCATGCAGTCAGCCACACTTATTTCTCTTTTTTAGTATCTGCAAGGTTTTGCTCTTAATCGCAGAGCCTGATCATGGTGAGAGGAGACGAGGCTCGCATCGTCAGTCGTCTCCGTCTAAAATTCAAGTAAGGGATTTCGGAATGAACAACTCTGCGGCTGCTCAAACACAAATCTTCAATTTGAGGTCATGGACTTTCCCATGTTGGGGTTCGGAGACAAAACTCTCATCGTTTGATTAGGCTATAAGTTTGTCATTTTTTTATTCGACTGCGGCAAAGCCCAAAAGGAGGTAATGTGTTGTACCTAAGTATGTCGATTCTGTGTTTCCTAATAAGACCTTAACCAATGGACTGACTTTGTCAAATTATATTTCAATCCATTCGTCGTGTTTGCGCGAGTGTCATAGGACTCATAGGCTATATGAATTCAGCACAAAGTCAGCAAAAAACAACACTAAAAAGGAAAATTAAAAAAAAGTATTGTTCTAATTATTGAATTGAATTGAAATGATGATGACGAAGAAAGTTTAGAATACATCGATACAAATTCTTTCATTAGATTAGTCGACATACGACCACATCATGTTATCGCTATAAGAGGCAAAGATTTTCAGAGAAGTGGGTAAACCACATCACAAGTTAAAACGTTTCTAGTAGGTACATAAAAGAACTAACACGAGTTTTTAAATTCGACTGACAGCGTTGTAATCCAACTTTTGTTTCGGTTTAGAGTATAAGAACGATACGTGAGACAGCTTTACAACATTTCAAAGGGAGTAGGTGAGATGAGCATAATTTTTTTGTCTCCACGCCTTTTTTTTGACTCATTTTTTGTCACGTTGCATGCACGTAATAGTTATTTGTTATACAAGAGTTCAAAGTTGCTTTTTAACCGCGTGTTCAATTTTGATGACCGAGCAAGCGAAGGATTCTAAAATTGAATCACGAGCGCAGCGAGTGATTCAAAATTAGAATCCTGAGCGTTAGCGAGGGAATCAAAAGAGCACGAGGTGAAAAATCTTTGCACTCGAGTGCAACACGTAACTTTTCATTCCACTTCAGCGAGGAAATGACTAAATGCAAAAAAAACACGTTTACAATCACAAGATAGGTACACTTTTATTTCAGTTTAGGTTTTAATTACTACATTATGACAGGTAAGTATTACAGAATAATCTTTAAATTATAACAAAATAATACTAAGGTATAATTAAGAAAATTTTAAAGTAACGTTGCTACAGTTATTTAAATTGAGCGTAATATTTTTGTTTGGTACTGTAATATTGGTGTTAGTCACTTGTGTACTGTTTTTCGGTAAACTATCTGTCATACTTAATAGTTGTACCGATTCATCGAATTCCCTTGGCGTGAATGTTGCAGAGAGAGGGAGATGGTTAGGTGTTTCATAACGGCTTATTTTTGATGTAGAAGGGCCAGTCCAAGGATACGATCGAGGCTCTTTCAGTGTAATGGCTCCTACGATGCCTTCACATATTTTAGACTTATTTTGGATGGAATCCTCTATGTATCCCTCTACAACTGCATTGGACTTCCAGCCTCCGTGGCGCTTAAGGGACAGGAGATCAGCTCCCGAATCAGCCAAAAGTGTGGCTGAAGTTCGTCGGAAACAATGACCCGTGTACAACAGGGGTTCTGGAAGTTCAAGAAATGAGAAGGAAGAAAAGGAAGTTCAAAACAGGACAAAATACTATAGAAAAAAACTAAAATAAACAAGCTTGGCAGTTGCGACGTCAGTTAGTTCCCTAATTCTTATAACGCAGCATATGCTGCATAGCTAAGCCTAATTGCCAATTTTTCTATATGAGGACCCCATTGAAGCTTTGCTTCAATTGTGATACCTAGAAATACAGTTTCTTCTTACGTAGAAGAGAGGTGAAGATAAGAGTGCCACAGCACTCCTATCTTGACCTCTCTCCTATCCGACATTGGTTGAAAACAAACAAAACAGTGACCGTAATCTGAAGTAGGTGGCCGAGAAAAGCATAACCACCGGAAAAGCAGCAAGCCACGTTACGAATTTTTTTTTAAATTAAAAGACAATGTTTTTTTTGACAAAGGCTTGGATATATGGAAATTGCACTAGTTTCGTGATTCAAAAGTACTCTATGTGCCCATTTTTGTCAACTTTGTCATGAAAAAAATCGCTCTGAATACGAAACCTTCCTTAACTGGCCGAAAATTTTAATTATTAATTCATGTAAGTTAATTGTACGTAGTTGTTAGATATATATGTATTTATATATGTTCATTTAAATATATTGTATCAATGATTGGACTATGGAAGCGCTAGTGGCCTAGTCGAACCGAGTGATTGGAATCAATCACTTGAGTTAAGCAATAATAGGTGCGGTCAGGTGCGGGATGGGTGACCGTTCCGTGACTACCGCTAGTGACATTTTTCCGCTTCCGTGCTTCCCAAGGCACGTTAAGCCGTTGGTGCCGGCTGTCATGTAATGGCAGTCCTTAAGCCATGTCAGAGGCCTTATGTACGGCTTCATTACTTCTGACGATAAGGCCCGCCACTGTCTTACAATCCTCCACCAACCCGGACTTGGCCCCCGTTGTGAAGTATGGCCTAACCTTCCTGCGATGCAGGAAGAGACCCGTGCCCCTGCAGTGGGGACTTACAAGGGTTGATAACGAAAGATTGGACTGTGTTATTTATTTACAATTATACTAAATAAAATAATACATTTTCCTATAACTATATACAATGTTTATATAAATAAATTATGTATATTTAAGTACTTATAGTCTATTTATTCTTGTCCAATTTAGTAAACAAGATTCTAACCTTAAAATTGAGATTAGATGCCTAAACTAGTCATTTTCTCGCAAATTCATGAACTATCATGAACTATGTTTATAAAATTGGCAGCGGTTATCTTAAAGAGTGTTCCAAGTTACTTCATGGAAATATGGCAATTTTGGACTAAAAAGTCACAGTTTGAGGGTAAAATCTTGTTTACTAAATTGGAAAAGTAAGAATAAATAGACTGTATGTATTAAAATTTTCGTGTATAAGTATAAGTATTGCCCCCTCCCAACCCTACTTTTAGTATTTGGCACTAGCCACCCAGCTATTATCCACAAACCAAAGGTTGACTGGAAGAATATGCTACTTAGCATTAACTTAGCATTACGCCTTCTTATCAAATACTTCGTTTTTGTGCAATAAAGAATTTAATAATAATAATCACATCACATGACACTCATATTATAAAGGCGAAAGTTTGTGAGTGTCTATGTTTGTTACGGCCTGGAGCGATAATAATAAAATTTGGTTTGGTATGGTTATAGTTAGCTGACATCCTGGATTAACACATAGGCTACGTTTTACTGCGGGAAAATATCTTATTCTCGTGGGAAAATCGATAAACCACGGGTCACACCGCGGGGTGTGACCCGTGGTTTATCGATAAAATACTGATACAAAAAACGAATCATGAACGGGATCAGAACAGTAAAAGCGTCAAAGGCTTGGTTTAGATCTAAATTACTGTAGAGACGCTGTGACGCTTCGATCAATCGTTTTCACTCGGCACTCGTCGACTGAAGTCGTCGCCTGAGCTACTTTTGAACTCACACCGTACCCGCCTTTTGAGTATTCTCGGCCTTATTGTGCTAGTAATTGGAGCACCACGTCGTGCGGTCGATATGTTTATTCCGGACCTTCATCGATCACAGTCTGCTCTTAGGCTGACATTCAGAGACGAAAACTGAAGCTAAGACCGGTCTCAGAAATGTCAAAATGTACGTGATTTGGACATTTGTAAGACCATCAGTCTTTGCTTAGTTTTCGTCTCTGAATGTCAGCCTTAGACAACGTAATACAGCGCTAAGACCCCAATTTTGTTGGTATTTATGTAGAATGCAAGAGATAGGTGAGAAAAACAAGTGCGGGCGTAGCACAGTATGTCAGTTAGGCCATCACCGTTGAACTTTACTAACTGCGGTCGGCGAACTGAAGTCCTAAACACACATTTTTGAGGAAGTGAACTCTACAATATCTTTATTACATTAACGGAGAACTGTATTGAATCAATGACATAAACATAAAGAAGGGAACTGCTATTTGAATGACTCACTTAAGCATTTAATTTAGGACTTTGAAAAGACTAATAAGTTTGGAGTTTTTTTGTCCAATTTTTCTCCAAAATGATCTAGATTTTGAAATAGACACCTAGTTTGAATTGTAACGTTCTCTAAGCCGCATTTTCTACGCTACTTTGAATGAAACCTTTTAATTTCATTTCATGCAACAACCATTTTTGACTGAACTTGTTATTTTTGATAAAGTCCATGATTTTATTAAAAAGGGTATTTTTAGGTGCACTGTTAAACTTTTATCATCATCATCAGCAACCCATTATGTCCCTACTGAGGGGCACATATCTCTTCCCCGAGGAAGGTTTAGGCCATACTTCACCACGATGGCCAGGTCCGGTTTGGTGGAGGCTTGCAAAACTAGTGGCTGGTCTACTGTCAGAAGTTTTCAAGCCGTCCTAAGGCCTTGGCTTAAAGGCTTAACTTTTAAACTTTACATTTTTTTTTATACTGTCTTTGCAACTTATTCATACATCAGCGAATCAGTTGCAGCAGAAAACCAACGCTGGGTAACTGTGGCTAACCTTTTGCTGAGCTGCAGCCTTTTTCTTTTGTTGCACTTGTGTTCGCACGATTATATTTACAATATTTTTGTGTTTTTTTTTTGTTCTTAATAATTTTGTTTTATTTTGGTGTTTAAGTATGTTTCTTTGTCCAAAAGAAATAAATGTTTTTTGCTTTCACTATTTTATTGAAGAAAAAAACACGCCATTTTTATGTAGCCTATATTTCCCCTTGCAGGGTACAGGCCTTCTCTTAAAAAGAGAGAGTATGGGCTTAATTAAGACGCGTGCCCACCGCGGAATGGCAATTTCAAGCGCTGAAAAGTTGAACACCTCAGACACTCAGGTTTCTTCACGATCTTTTCCTTTACGTTAGCGAGTGGTATTGCTACTATAACTTCACAAATGTACATAACTTACGAGAACAAATACGTTGGTACATGCCGGAATTCGAACCCTTTTTTTGAAAAATGCGATAAATTCTAAATCTTTAAATTTTAATCTGATTATAGCATCCAAAAGAGGCTACGTTGTCTGCGTTTTAAGTTCCTACAGGATTCGTTACACAAAAACATGTACATTGTTAAAATAATTTTATAACGTACATTTTTTTTGAACGTGTACGAGAAATGTTTTAATCTAAAAGGTAAATCGAGGTTATGTTTTAGCTATCTTTTTAATACATGACTTTACAAGTTGCAAAGTTTGTAAACTTGTAAAGTCATGTATTAAAAAGATAGCTAAAACATCTCATCATCAAATAGCTAAAACTCTTTTTAATACATGACTTTACAAGTTTGCAAAGTTTGTAAACGTATCCGTATTGGTAGAGCGCTGGTACGGATAGCCAGAGGTTGCGGGTTCGAATCCCGGCATGGGTGAAATTTTTAGCCTCTTAATAAGTTTTTAAATTTGTTCCTTAGCACGGGTTAGTGCATTAAAAATAAAAATGGTGTAATCATGTGGGTACAGTGATATCGTTCCGATGTTAAACCTAACTGCAAAGTAGGTAGTCGGGGCTGTAAGTAATGCAATTTGCTTAAGTCAGATGTCGCTGCCTGTACGTAATACAGAGAATATTGTAAAGAGGTTCGAAATTTCACTGATGTCGTGAGTCGCCCATTGGCTCAATTGGTAGAGCGCTGGTACGGATAGCCAGAGGTTGCGGGTTCGAATCCCGGCATGGGTGAAAGTTTTAGCCTCTAAATAGGTTTTTAAATTTGTTCCTTAGCACGGGTTAGTGCATTAAAAATAAAAATGGTGTAAAGCAACAGTTGGTAATAATAAGTAATGTTCGTTAACAATTTTGAAAATTAGGCAACTTCAAATTAGTACGTTCTGATTGGCCAATTAAACGTCACGCTATCTTCTCTGTCCCATTGGCTGCCATCAGGGTGTCATCGTGGTAGTTGTCAATTAGCTTGTAAGTTCCTGTGTATTTCAATATAGCAACAAGTACCACCGAGTCACTTGTTAGGTTTAATGCTCATCGCAGTGTGAACATACGTAATAATTTTACGTCTGTACTCTTAGGCTAAGAAATATCTGTGTTATTTCCATTTTTATGTGCAATAAAGTGTTCTCTATCTATCTATGTAATGGCCCCATTCATTTCACAGTTCTAAGCTCAGTTGGGAGAGCGCTGGTACGGTTAGCCAGAGGTCGCGGGTTCGAGTCCCGGCATGAGCGGAATTTTTAGCCACTAAATAGGTTTTTAAAACCATTGTTTAGTTGTCTATATTGAATTTGTACTTCTCAGTGCTTCTGATACCTTTTTTTTCAAAATTCAATCTACACCTAAATTAGGGGTGCACCCCTTAAAAGATTTTTCATGTTTTTTTCTTGCCTCCACTATAGTGTTGAAGAAGACCATCTTTTGATTTAGGGTTCCGTTTGCAAAATATTAAGCTTTAAAGGGTATTTTTTTGTCCGAGTAGGGCGTAATCTCCTAGCTATAACGGTTGATTGTAGAAACGTGAAAATACTGGGGGTTGTAGTACATATAGGTAATTAACTTTCAAGGAAACTTATCACGGCGAAGTAGACTTTACAAGCTAACGAGTACCTTATTGGCAACCAACTTATAAAGTTAGTTACAATGTCGCCATCTCGTGATTATTAATGCGAATCCAGAGGGTGTTCTTGTTTCATCGGAACGAGCGGTTGTGGATCTAAATTAAAAAAAAGAGAAGAAAGAAGTTTTTTTAGTGTGTGTAAATTTCCTTTTAAACTGAGAATTTTTTGGTGGCATCTGTCAGCCAAAGCTCGTACAAAATAAAACATATCTTTCATTCTTCGAGGTGGTACAGTATAAAAGGACAGTGCGTGTGTGAAATGTTTCTTGAGTACCTAAGTACTGTAATACAAAAAGTGAAGTTTTAATTGATATTTTCGAGTGACTTATTCTAATTTTAGTTAGTTCCATTTCTAGTTTGGGCATCAAATGACAATTTTAAGTTTAGAATCTTGTTTACTAACATCGATAAAGAATGATAAATAGACTGTAATATAAGTATCAGTTCAATGAACATTGGGCACAAAAGAAAACGATATGGCGTCTTTTTTTCTTCGCCATCTTTATTTTGATTTAATATTTTTTCTAAAAGCTTAATAACGTTAACAGGATACATCCTAGTACAATAGTTTACAAACAGAATGACAAAAATAAAATATAATTATACAATTTTTATTTTTAATGCACTAACCCGTGCTAAGGACAAATTTAATAATTTAATATTTAATTTAAGACGTAATACAGAGAATAGTGTAAAGAGGTTTGAAATTTCACTGATGCCGGTGAGTCGCCCATTGGCTCAATTGGTAGAGCGCTGGCACGGATAGCCAGAGGTCGCGGATCCCGGCATGGGTGAAATTTTTAGCCTCTAAATAGGTTTTTAAATTTGTCCTTAGCACGGGTTAGTGCATTAAAAATAAAAATAGTATAATTATGTGGGTACAGTGATATCGTTTCGATGTAAAACCTAACTGCAAAGTAGGTAGTCGGGGCTGTAAGTGATGCAATTTGCTTAAGCCAGATGTCGCTGCCTGTACGTAATACAGAGAATAATGTAAAGAGGTTCAAAATTTCACTGATGCCGGTGAGTCACCCATTGGCTCAAATGGTAGAGCGCTGGCACGGATAGCCAGAGGTTGCGGATTCCGGCATGGGTGAATTTTTAGCCTCTAAATAAGTTTTTAAAAATAAAATAAACAATACACATTAAAATATACGTCACATTACTACTTATAACGTAACATAAAAAGAGTAGTCTTTGTGAACTCATTCAGAGAACAACCGAAGATATCTATTGGCTTGCGTGAGGGGCGCATTTTGCAGAAAGCAAGTGCGCGCGGGGGCGGCACAGCCTGCAGCGGCATGCGTCCAAGATTTCATCCCGGAGTCGTGACGTCAGTTCCACCATGATAGTCTGTGGTTTGCTCCCGCCGCCCGCCGGTCGCAACGGCAGCCCAGGGCGTATACTGTCGCTACTCACCGGCACCCCAGCTGTACCTGAGCCAAATTCGATAACGAATGGCGATAAACAAACCGTTGCTAGGCAACGACTTGTTTACACCTAAAAGGCAGATGTTAACAACCTTTTCTAGAAATCATTTTCATACAAATGATAATCGTTCCTCCTACTAATGTAAAATGCTTATTTATGTTTATATGTTTATGATTTTATAGTGAAAGGCTTAATCGATTTGAAAATTACATATGACAACACTGAAATATGAAATATGACACACAGATTTAACAAACATCTACGCGAGCCATGCCGCATGATTTTCCTAATAGAATTAAGCGCGTTTAAGCAAAAAAACATACAAACGCTTCAACTTTATAATATTAATAAGTACCTATAGATGCTACTGTGAAAATGAGGAGATTGGGACCTACTGCAAATATTGCAATAAAAGAAATTGTATATATTTTTATTCATATGTTCACAAGAATCATCACTGTCACTGGCCAAAGAGAAGGATGAATTTGTGTCTCCGGAGACTTGAATTATAAATTCATCAATGACATTATCCATTACACCATCAAATTCGGCGTTTTCTTCTCTTCTTTAATTACGTGTTCAACACAACGTTGCCATGCTGCTGGAGTAATTTTACTTATTGCCTCATCTAACAGGACCTTTATTTAGTTCGGCCATTTAAAAAGTTTTATTTTTGGCAGTAACATGGCCTTTTACTTGCCCCCATATGATTTCTATCGGATTTAATTCACAATGATATGGGGGCAATCTATATTTTTGTCTTGTGCCATTTTGTCACACATATATGCTATATACTTATGCCATATACACGTATTGACAAACGACTAAACTTCACTTGTTGGCATAAACTAAATTTCCCAAAATGTTTGTCACACCTGAATTTCGTCCATGTTTCTTTTTCCTTAGGGCTGTCGCGTAAAATTAATGTCGATTTTTTTATAGTTTTTCGAAATCACAAGGTAATATGCATGTTATTTGAGTGATTCTAGTTAAATATGCTGCAAAAGGAATTGTTAATAAATAGTTAGGAAGTAAATGGCTATAATAATGTAAACAATAGAAGATTTGTAAAACGTGAGTTGTGATAACCCTATATTGGTTTGTTTACCTCTATTCTTTATCGAGTTTGACTTAGGTATAGATTGCCAATGTCACGAACTAGCTGCACTAGTTTTTCTCCATTCAAGGTACACAGGCATATAAGTTTGCGTTAAAAAACGATTTTAATATGTATTAAAAGGTTAAAGAAGAGGACCAACTGAGAAAACGATGTTCACCTAGCGCATTCACATTAGTAGCCGTTTAGTTACAATACAGCAGTTTTATCTAAAACGTTTGACCACTTGGTTGAAAACTAGCCTCCTTATTAAAATACTAAATGAAGAGCCGCCCCCTAAATAGTTCAGATAATTCAAGATGGCGTCAACGCAACTGATTTAATTCACCTCCGTCTGCTCTAGTAGTGGGACCATATGGGAGTTTTTTTTCCGCTGCCTTTTTCTCCACTATAATTTTCTTTTAATTTTCGGCCGAAAGCAGCGGCTTACATTTACGTTGACATTCTGTTTGCTAAATTCTTTACGTTGAAATAAATTGATTGGATTTGATTTTGTTTTGATATTTGGTTACAACTGAACTGTTGAGACAGATGTTTTCTTCCTGCGTATTTTTAATGGTCAATAAGTTAAAATGGCTTAAAAACAGGATTGGCGTACTCATGATTCGGTTGCTGATGAACTGGTTTGAAAACCAACTCAGTGCTCCCTATTTCCACATAGTGGTTCTGGTTACCTCCCTAGAGTGTATATGAAAAGCCGGAGGCGCCGAAGGAGGCCAGCCCCCGCCTGCTGTAACAAAGAGCAGCCACCCGTGCGAGCCGTAGAGGCTGAGGCTGCGGAGTTGAGCTTGGGTGCCTACACTTTGTTACGCAAGGGCGAAGGGGCTGCATATCCCGCAGCGCCGACCAGTTGCAGAAGTAAATTACTGTCAACGGAGTCACGGATAAGCTGAAGCGGCGAGTTCTATATCTTGGTCACCCTACCAAAGCAGACGCAACGTCTAATATTGACACTTTAAGTCAGGTTATTTAACGTTTTGTTAAATATAATAGATATCTTCGGTTGTTCTCTGAATGAGTTCACAAAGACTACTCTTTTTTATTTTACGTTATAAGTAGTAATGTGACGTATATTTTAATGTGTATTGTTTGTTTTATTTTTAAAAACCTATTTAGAGGCTAAAAATTTCACCCATGCCGGGATCCGCAACCTCTGGCTATCCATGCCAGCGCTCTACCAATTGAGCCAATGGGCGACTCACCGGCATCAGTGAAATTTCGAACCTTTTCACACTATTCTCTGTTTACACTATTTTTATTTTTAATGCACTAACCCGTGCTAAGGAACAAATTTAAAAACCTATTTAGAGGCTAAAAATTTCACCCATGCCGGGCTTCGAACCCGCAACCTCTGGCTATCCGTACCAGCGCTCTACCAATTGAGCCAATGGGCGACTCACGGCATCAGTGAAATTTCGAACCTCTTTACAATATTCTCTGTATTACGTACAGGCAGAGACATCTGACTTAAGCAAATTGCATTACTTACAGCCCCGACTACCTACTTTGCAGTTAGGTTTTAACATCGGAACGATATCACTGTACCCACATGATTACACTATTTTTATTTTTAATGCACTAACCCGTGCTAAGGAACAAATTTAAAAACCTATTTAGAGGCTAAAAATTTCACCCATGCCGGGCTTCGAACCCGCAACCTCTGGCTATCCGTACCAGCGCTCTACCAATTGAGCCAATGGGCGACTCACGGCATCAGTGAAATTTCGAACCTCTTTACAATATTCTCTGTATTACGTACAGGCAGCGACATCTGACTTAAGCAAATTGCATTACTTACAGCCCCGACTACCTACTTTGCAGTTAGGTTTTAACATCGGAACGATATCACTGTACCCACATGATTACACTATTTTTATTTTTAATGCACTAACCCGTGCTAAGGAACAAATTTAAAAACCTATTTAGAGGCTAAAAATTTCACCCATGCCGGGCTTCGAACCCGCAACCTCTGGCTATCCGTACCAGCGCTCTACCAATTGAGCCAATGGGCGACTCACGGCATCAGTGAAATTTCGAACCTCTTTACAATATTCTCTGTATTACGTACAGGCAGCGACATCTGACTTAAGCAAATTGCATTACTTACAGCCCCGACTACCTACTTTGCAGTTAGGTTTTAACATCGGAACGATATCACTGTACCCACATGATTACACTATTTTTATTTTTAATGCACTAACCCGTGCTAAGGAACAAATTTAAAAACCTATTTAGAGGCTAAAAATTTCACCCATGCCGGGCTTCGAACCCGCAACCTCTGGCTATCCGTACCAGCGCTCTACCAATTGAGCCAATGGGCGACTCACGGCATCAGTGAAATTTCGAACCTCTTTACAATATTCTCTGTATTACGTACAGGCAGCGACATCTGACTTAAGCAAATTGCATTACTTACAGCCCCGACTACCTACTTTGCAGTTAGGTTTTAACATCGGAACGATATCACTGTACCCACATGATTACACTATTTTTATTTTTAATGCACTAACCCGTGCTAAGGAACAAATTTAAAAACCTATTTAGAGGCTAAATAGTTAGTGCATTAAAAATAAAAATAGTGTAATCATGTGGGTACAGTGATATCGTTCCGATGTTAAAACCTAACTGCAAAGTAGGTAGTCGGGGCTGTAAGTAATGCAATTTGCTTAAGTCAGATGTCGCTGCCTGTACGTAATACAGAGAATATTGTAAAGAGGTTCGAAATTTCACTGATGCCGTGAGTCGCCCATTGGCTCAATTGGTAGAGCGCTGGTACGGATAGCCAGAGGTTGCGGGTTCGAAGCCCGGCATGGGTGAAATTTTTAGCCTCTAAATAGGTTTTTAAATTTGTTCCTTAGCACGGGTTAGTGCATTAAAAATAAAAATAGTGTAATCATGTGGGTACAGTGATATCGTTCCGATGTTAAAACCTAACTGCAAAGTAGGTAGTCGGGGCTGTAAGTAATGCAATTTGCTTAAGTCAGATGTCGCTGCCTGTACGTAATACAGAGAATATTGTAAAGAGGTTCGAAATTTCACTGATGCCGTGAGTCGCCCATTGGCTCAATTGGTAGAGCGCTGGTACGGATAGCCAGAGGTTGCGGGTTCGAAGCCCGGCATGGGTGAAATTTTTAGCCTCTAAATAGGTTTTTAAATTTGTTCCTTAGCACGGGTTAGTGCATTAAAAATAAAAATAGTGTAATCATGTGGGTACAGTGATATCGTTCCGATGTTAAAACCTAACTGCAAAGTAGGTAGTCGGGGCTGTAAGTAATGCAATTTGCTTAAGTCAGATGTCGCTGCCTGTACGTAATACAGAGAATATTGTAAAGAGGTTCGAAATTTCACTGATGCCGTGAGTCGCCCATTGGCTCAATTGATAGAGCGCTGGTACGGATAGCCAGAGGTTGCGGGTTCGAAGCCCGGCATGGGTAAAATTTTTAGCCTCTAAATAGGTTTTTAAACTATTCTTTGTATTACGTACAGGCAGCGACATCTGGCTTAAGCAAATTGCATCACTTACAGCCCCGACTACCTACTTTGCAGTTAGGTTTTACATCGAAACGATATCACTGTACCCACATAATTATACTATTTTTATTTTTAATGCACTAACCCGTGCTAAGGACAAATTTAAAAACCTATTTAGAGGCTAAAAATTTCACCCATGCCGGGATCCGCAACCTCTGGCTATCCGTGCCAGCGCTCTACCAATTGAGCCAATGGGCGACTCACCGGCATCAGTGAAATTTCGAACCTCTTTACACTATTCTCTGTATTACGTCTTAAATAAAATATTAAATTATTAAATTTGTCCTTAGCACGGGTTAGTGCATTAAAAATAAAAATTGTATAATTATATTTTATTTTTGTCATTATGTTTGTAAACTTTTGTACTAGGATGTATCCTGTTAACGTTATTAAGCTTTTAGAAAAAATATTAAATCAAAATAAAGATGGCGAAGAAAAAAAGACGCCATATCGTTTTCTTTTGTGCCCAATGTTCATTGAACTGATACTTATATTACAGTCTATTTATCCTTCTTTATCGATGTTAATAAACAAGATTCTAAACTTAAAATTGTCATTTGATGCCCAATCTAAAAATAAAACTAACTAAAATTAGAATAAGTCACTCGAAAATATCAATTAAAACTTCACTTTTTGTATTACAGTACTTAGGTACTCAAGAAACATTTCACACACGCACTGTCCTTTTATACTGTACCACCTCGAAGAATGAAAGATATGTTTTATTTTGTACGAGCTTTGGCTGACAGATGCCACCAACAAATTCTCAGTTTGAAAGGAAATTTATTTATTCTATAATTTATTCTTCACCAAATAACCTGTGATATTTGTAGATAAGGGATGCAGCCGTATTTTCCTATGTTAGACGATGGAAATAGAGAGGCTATCTATACATACAATAAATCTGTAAATTTTGTCTCTCACTGGTTACGTATGTCGGTCTCACTTTATTCCTTTTTATAAAAATAAATAGTACTTTCCTAGCACTTTTATTGTTGATAGAATTTTTTGTCCAAAGTTTCCAAAATTTTGATATTTTCATAAATGTAATACACGAGGCGCCCGCCGATTCGGGGCGGTCTACGTTGTCGCAATGTTCAAAATTATACGGCTGTCAGGAGTAAGTTATGCGGGGTAAGCAGGGCAATTTGATGATAAATGTCCCAGGGCGCGGCTCGGGTCTGTCCGCAGCCGATGCCGCCGGCTCGTATGTGGGTGCTTCTCGGTTATCTGTAAACATTATGTATCTCGATTTTGAGCATGGATGTTCTCCTTTTTTACCCGCTGAAAATAATGTACCTAGATGTTGCAGCCGATGCCGCTGGCTCCTATGTGGGTGCTTTCCCCGTCAACCTGCCGAAAATAATATACCTAGCAGTGGCGTAGCGTGGGTGTCAGCCGCCCGGGACGGAATACCTCTTATTAGTCCTGCCCACAGACTACATAAATATACTAGTCCTGCCCTCCTCCTTAATACATAAACCTACATAATGACGTGTCATTACAAAATAAAGCTACATCAAAAGTTCCCGTAGAACCCACGTGTGCGTTGCTTTTTATTCGAGGTCAACGGGTTTTTGTTTGTTAGCTAGCGGAAAAATGGATTCACAAAGTTCGTAGATCATAAAATTCTCGACAAAAAAGTTATCTATGCTTTTTTCCCCATGAAGCACCGTTCTTGAGTTATTACGACTCTGACTGAATTCAATGACTAACGAAAGACGTATTTTCAATAGGATATTTGACATTGTGAAAAAAAGTATCAATTATATACATTTGTATCAATTATGAGTATTAAAACTGATTTAAGGCATTTAAACTAAAAAATATTATTTCTGCAAAAAAAAATAAAGAATAAAACTTGATAATTTTGAATCTAGTACTTATATATAGCAATTTTGTATATAGCAATCTTATAAAAAACGGCCAGGTTTGGTCGAATCTATAATGACGTCACAGGTTATAAAATATAGCAATCCAAGAACCTGAGAGTTGACTTGACGTTTGTTTGTGCCCTACCAGTGACGTCATTAATTCCTTTGCGACGCCATATTGCTCGAGAACGTTTTGACGGCTTATTTTAAAAATGAATTTTTATTTGCTTTTATTACAAAAAATAAACGCAATATTAATAAATTATCACTTTTTGAGCACTTAGCCTATTATGTATACATTTCCTCATCACATCAGGAAGTGTACTCGGCGCTTTTTAGGGTTTCGTAGTCAATAAGGAACTCTCATAGTTTCGCCATGTCAACAGATCTATCTGTGGCCATATCCATCCGCCTGTCTGTCCGCGACGTAGCAGAAACGATTACGGGGTAATTAGAAACAGTTCTAGAATCTTTACTTCTTGTTCAGGATAAAAACAAGTCTTGTACCCCGAAACAAAATGCTTTGTCTGTGGACGTAATCCACTGACAAACCACATGAAACAAAATCTATACGTGGCATATTGTTTTTTAATCTTTTGTATGTATATAATAATATGCTATTTATGAGCATCGCGATTTATTAAGAAATTAATTTCAATTTTAATTATGCATTTTTTATGTTACGTATTGAAAATGTTATTATGTAACCTGTTTAGAAGTCCTTGCACACATTTGTATAAAAGTTTTTGTCCTTTAACTCTGGAAACGGAGAGCCCGAATGGCTTTATACAGGAGATGCGTTATGTGTCTGTAGGGACTCGGAACGCTGAGTCAACATTTGAAGCAACAAAGTAACGTAGCGCAACGATCACGCGCGGACGTCTGGTGTCCAACCAGTCGTCCCCCCAAAACCCTTTGAGGCAGTCGCCTCCGAAACCTTTTAGAGTACCGTAGTTTAAAGCGTAAAACCTAAGATTGTGTGTAGCCTCCTGTGTAAACCATTGTACGTGTACTAAATTGAATACAGACTTTTAATCTTTAAATTGCAACCTTCTGATATATTTATTTCTGATCAACACATCCACACTAATTACCTAAATAACCCCAAAGTGGTGACCCCGACGTGATCGAAAGTGAAAAGACATTGGAACAGTGTGTGGTACGCTAGTTGGGGCCTAGCGTACGGGGACGGCTCCCCGTTATTTCAAAGGCGCGGATAACGGGTGAAGTGAAGCGCACCGAGGCATTTCCGGCAGCAAAATGGCCAACACACAGCCAGTGATCGAGGTAAAGAAACCTGAGGCAGGAGCAGCAGGTCAGTTAGCGGATCAAGCGAGCGACCTCGCGGTTATAAGCCTTTCCACGAAAATTCCAGAGTTTTGGACAGATATGCCGAGGATGTGGTTTGCGCAATTCGAAGCAGTTATGGCACCTCAGAAACAAGGCGATAGAGAAAAATATAACCTGGTAATCTCTAAATTAACGAGAGACGCGCTACAGCAAGTGAGCGATTTACTGCAGACTCCGCCAGACGATCGGATGTATGAGACCATCAAAGGCCGATTACTAGCGGCTTATGAAGAGAGCGCCGAGAGACAATTCCACAAATTGATAAGCGAGATGAGTCTTGGTGGACAGAAACCATCGCAATTATTACGGCGTATGGCCGAGCTCGCCAGAAACGCACGGGTCGCCGAGGAAACCTTGAAAAATTTGTGGATGGCCAGATTACCGGCACCCGTTCGCGCAGTTCTAACAGTGAGTCAAGACGAAACTATTCAAAAATTGGCGCTGATGGCAGATAAAATCGTAGAAAGTTTGAGAACGGGAGAAATAGCAGAAGTGACAGCATCGCCACAGGAATTAGCAATTACGTAGTTGACAGGACAAGTTATGGCAATGACCATGGAAGTTCAGAACCTGCGAGACCAAGTGCGCGGACGCAGCAGAGAGCGTAATACGAACAGGCAATATCGAGGCCGAGGCGGAGGCCGGTGGAGACCGCGTTCGAGGTCACGAGGGATGAGAAGATCGCCCAACCAAGCGGATTGGCTATGTATGTATCATTACAAATTCGGTCCCCGAGCTAACAGATGCCAGCAGCCATGTAAGTGGAAAAACGCGCAAAACAGTTAGTCGGAAAACTAGATGCGACACAGTCTTGTGCGGTGGAAGATTGTGTGCCCACCCAGAATCATCGTCTTAGTGTAATGGACAGAAATAGTAGATTGCGTTTTTTAGTAGACTCAGGCGCAAACGTATCAGTAATACCTAAAGATTTCGTAAAGACAGAGCAGCGTCGCGATTGCGATTACAAACTGTATGCAGCGAACGGCAGTGAAATTAAAACGTACGGTGTCGTTACTCTTGAGCTAAATTTAGGATTAAGGCGTGCATTCAAGTGGACATTTATTGTGTGTGACGTAACTCAGCCAATACTGGGCGCAGACTTTTTAAAGACTTTTAAGATAGTGCCAGATTTACATAACGGGAAGTTAATAGATTTAGTGACCGATTTACGTGCAGATGGGAGTATTGTTTTGTATGATAACCTTTCAATTAGTAGCATAGGGAATGCGCACCCATACCGCGAATTATTGGAAGAGTTTTCGTCAATTACTAAGCCAATTTCATTTAAAGAAGCTCCATCTCACTCAGTTTGCCATCATATAGAGACTACAGGTCCCCCCGTTTACGCTAGAGCTAGACCTTTGCCACCAGAGCGTTATTCTAAAGTACGCGAAGAGTTTAGGCTGATGTAAGAGGTAGGCATTTGCAGGCCCTCAAAGAGCGCATGGGCAAGTCCACTTCACGTCGTGCCCAAGAAGGATGGACAGCTCCGGCCGTGCGGAGACTACAGGAGGCTGAATGCAGTGACGAAGCCCGACCGGTATCCAGTGCCGAGATTACAAGATTTCATCTATGGTTTGGCAGGTAAGAAATATTTCTCCAGAGTAGACATCAACAGGGCATACCACTATATTACGGTCGCGCCGGATGACGTACCAAAGACAGCTATAATTACACCTTTTGGCCTTTTCGAATTTACGAGAATGACATTCGGTTTGCGTAACGCAGCGCAAACGTTTCAGCGTTTCATGAACAACACAGTTCTACAGGGTATAGAGACCATGGAAAATTCCAGTTTGTTTCGTTACATCGACGACGTTATTATAGCTTCAGAAACAGAGGAACAGCACAAGGAACATTTACGTAAGCTTTTTCAGCGTTTCAGCGACATTAACATCACAATCAATCTAAGCAAAAGTGTTTTCGGTCAAGCAAGTATTGAATTTCTAGGATACGAAGTTACAACGGAGGGAATCCGGCCACTGAAAGACAAGGTGCAAGCAATTATTGATTACCTGAGACCAGAGACCGTCGAACAGCTGCGAAGATACTTAGGTATGTTGAATTTTTATAGAGCCCATTTGCCGCACGCTGTATTGCACCAGGCCGAATTAAGCAAATTTCTCCACAACGCCAAAAAGAAAGATAAGACGAAAATTGAATGGGATGCAGCGGCAGAGGCAGCGTTCGAGCAGAGTAAGGTAAGCCTTCAAAGCGCCGTTACTCTATCTCATCCCGTGCCCGACGCCCCCATAGCACTCATGACGGATGCGAGCGATACTGCAGCAGGAGCAGTTTTACAACAAAAGGTTGGTAACCATTGGCAACCATTAGGATATTTTTCCAAAAAGTTTTCAACAGCAGAAGTATAGTACCTATGATAGGGAATTAACAGCGATATATATGGCAATTCAGTATTTCCGAGACATGATTGAAGGCAGACAACTGAAGATTTACACGGATCACAAGCCATTAACCTACGCTTTTACAAAGGTAAACTCAGTCTACCTTTGTAAAAGCGTAGCAAATCAGCTACGCTTTTACAAAGGTAGACTCATCTACCTTTGTAAAAGCGTATCAGCAAAGAAACACCTCGCAGAACCAGGCAACTGTTGTGTATTAGTGAATTTACGAGCGACATTCAACACGTGCAAGGAAGCGAGAACCCAGTAGCCGATGCCTTATCCAGAGTAAGTACCATAGAGTGCCCGTCAACTATCGACTACGAAGAATTAGCGGTGGCGCAGCAAAGCGACGATCAGATTACAAGGATGACGCAAGACGCCAGTAGCAAGGTACAATTAAAGTTACTTAGCATTCCTAGCAGCAATAAGCGCATATATTGTGAGATTTCAACGAAAATTGCCAGACCCTATCTACCGGAAAGGTTTAGGAAAACAGCTTTCGAGTCAGTTCATAACATTAGCCACCCAGGAATTAGAGCCACGCGGAAAATGGTAGCAGAACGGTATTTTTGGCCAAATCAAAACCGAGAGGTTAATCAGTGGGCTAAAACATGCATAGAGTGTCAAAAAAGTAAAATTAACCGTCATACGATATCAGATTCAGGAACATTTACACCGTCAGAACGTTTCGAGCACGTTCATGTGGACATTGTGGGTCCGTTACCAACAACGCAGCAAGGATATAGGTATTTAGTCACGATGATAGACAGATTCACGCGTTGGACGGAGGCAATACCTACCTGTCACAGAAATAACCGCCGAAGCCACGGCGAAGGCTATTTTTGAAGGCTGGATAAGCCGATTTGTATGCCCTAGCAGGCTAACTAGCGATCAAGGTAGGCAGTTTGAGAGCGAATGAAATGCTTAGGAGTTAAAAAAAATCGCACAACCCCGTATAACCCCAAAGGTAATGGTATGATCGAGAGGTGGCATAGACAGTTAAAGGCCGCATTAACAGCAAGGATGACAGGAAATACATCATGGGTAGACGAGTTACCCACCGTGCTACTATGTCTTAGGCGCTCGCTAAGAGAGGATTTTTTAAATTATTAATCAAGTAGGTATAAAGCGCATTTTAATTCTGGAAGTGGAACAACCTAAAATCAACATTAAACCTATTTTTCACTGGAAATTATGTCATAGTAAGATATTATATCATAGTAATATTAACGTGACCAGTCGTTTGAGTATGTAGTAGTAAGTATCCGCATTTAAATTCAATATTTTTTTGAAACAATTTTAAACCAAACACTATTTGCAAACTAATTGGTCCACGAGCATTTCATTATTTATATTAGATTACAATTAAAAGTGCTCTCCGTACAATCTCTGTGGACGTATAACATGTCCCTATTCCTCCAAATTCAAACTGATTATGACTAGTCGGCGAACATTAATAGAAATCAATGACTTTCTTTAATTTTTCGTGAATTACTTTTAAAGCAGGAAATTCTTTTTGCGTCAATTGGAAATTGTAAATGGTTCACGTGATCACTTCTTTATAGAAAACATCTGTTTCAGTAGGATGGTTGCGATAGTTTGTCTTCTTTGGTGGTGTAAATTTCTTAGATTATGTAGGTATACCTACGCCGCAGTTTTGCTTGCTGCAGTAATCCTTTGTACTGACAGTAGAGATACTCTTGTGGAATTTGATACTGGCAGGGCCGGATTTTTTAAGGAAGAAGAATTATTGGTCAACTCGGCTTCAAAATATATTCAAAATTATTAGACGTTGCCATAATACTTTATTATAATAGTATTGTTAGTTAAACGGAAATGAAGAAGTACTTACTTTTGCAAAGACGACAATGAAAACCAAGTGTCATTTAGTTTTGTCATTGCAAAAATTAAGTGAGATTTATTTCTAAGCACCGAAGTCAAGAAAGAAGGTAAGTAGGTACCTACATAGTTTTGAAATAAACATTGTTGCAAAGAGTACCTAGCTATAAGAAAATTATTCCTTGTTTATTTAACTCGTTTCATTTCAAAGATGTGAATTTGATGGCGTCTGTACCTACTGCTACATACGCAAACGACTAGTCTCGCTAATATCACTATACCTTACGACAGATAATTAGGATCGCGGCAAGGAATGATACAAAGGGCTTCATCCGTGCGTTACTTTTAAATTATCGTACCGACCGTTTCCTTTTAGACAAATTCGGATCAAACTCGAGTAATTTTTTAACACTAGTCGGGTACAGTCGACGTCACGTAAATCTTTGTGATTTGTTCGCTCGCTCTTAACATAACTAATTAGAGTGCACGTAAGTAAAGTTGCGCTGTCGCCTGCATAATAGCAAAGCCATCTTATTTTGAATTGTTTAGAGATTTGTTTGATAGATTTGCTTTAGATAGATAGAGAACACTTTATTGCACAACCAGAAAAATATTACGACCATGATTCTTAAATCTAAGTAATGTCATACAATTGGCAGTCTTATCGCTAAGAGCGATCTCTTCCAGACAACCTTTGGATGGAGTGGATTGCATGAAGAATATAGTCGGTACGTGGTGCATGTACATAAATAGTTAAATCGAAAATTATATTGATAACAAACAGCAAAAGAGTGCGAGAATATGATTACGATATAAGGTACAAATATTTAAATAATAATATACATACTTAAATAACTAAAAAAAATACATATACAATTAAATACATATAGGTAAGCAACATATACTTTAACTGCTTTAACTGATCGTTAAGTTTTTTCTTTTAGATTTGTCCCAGCGGTAGTAGTTTTGTAAACATTTTGAAATGTGAAGAAGTTGTTTTATAAAAAAAAAATAGTCAGCATTTTGAGCTGTAACGTTAAAAATAACTAAATATTAAATAAATAAATATTCATGGACATATTACACCGATCTCGTTAGCCCTAAACTAAGTACAACTGAATGACTTGTGTTATAGGTGCTAACTCGACAATAGATTTAATACAATAAATACATAGATAACATCCAAGACCCGAGACACACTAGTAAAGTTCGTTTTCTAGTTTGACCCGGCCGGGGATCGAACCCGGGACCGCGATATTCTGCGTCATTTTCCTGGAACAAAAGTGACATAGATTTTTTTTTATTACTCAGTTAATTTATGAGATACTATTTGTTATGATTAAAATACATCTCTCACACCGCGAATTTTAGCAACTGCTAGGACTGGTCGAATCGATAATGACAAGCTCAGTAAATATAGCGATCCGAAAACCCGAGAGTTGACTTGACGTTTGTTCGCTAACTGAACAGTCACGTCACGCTATATTTACAATGCTGTGACGTCATTATCGATTCGACCAATCCTGGCAGTTGATAAAATTCGATATAATTGCTACAGATACAATTTTTTTCCTGCTTGTTGTAAAATGCATTAAATCGGGTTTAAAACTCATAAATGATAAAAATTTATATAATTAATACTTTTTTTCCACACTGCCCAATAGGCTATTGCGAGAGAGGATCACCTGTCAAACAGTCCTGGGGGCTACTACGTAAGTCCTGTATGGCGCTGTCTGATTAAGCCCACTCCGAAATGCCAAATGAGTCGTCGAAATGGTTAAACGGATAGAGTGGATGTGGCAGTGATAGAAGGGCTAAAGTGACTGGCTTATATTTTTTTCTGATAAGCTCAGCACGCAGTGCGGCAACGGCAGGGTCAGTAAGGGCGGCACTGCGTTGCTATCATGCCCAAGTTAATCGAGTGCTCGTGACGAGGGTTTCTCCCGCTCCTTTATGTGACACTTAAATAGAGACAAAGAGGTCAAATCATAACAGTCAAGTGCTTTATTTCCACGAGCGCCATAAAAATGGAGGGCAGAGGCGACCTTTGTGTTTTCTTTCACAAATAGCTGAACTCTTTGTGTGGATTTATCTTGGTCGTATTGTTTACTTTGCCGGGTTTCACGAGAAGTTAGAAAGTAGTAGTGTTGTTCTCTAAGTGGAGCTTTTATTGATTCACTCCGTAAAGATTCAATAAAATCAACTCACTTTGGAATAATGTATGAAATAAGAGATATAAAGTTGATGAGCGAGAAATAAACCCGGCACACAACGAAAACTATAGTTCATAATAAAGCTCTATCCTCTGCGTGTAAAAGAAGAGGAATCTGAGCTGGATAGATCTGCCGTCATTTGTCACTGTCATCGATAGGTAGATGTGGTATAACTTAATAACGGCCCCAGACTCAGTGGTGGAGAAAGGGGATTGAAAAAGCAATAATATTATGTTTATAACAACAATTATCATAATCCCAAATTAAGATACCCTATGCTGTAGTTACCAGGCAAGACATCATAAACATTGTAAAGATTGTGGAGAATGTCCTATGGGGAAGTTTCTTACACAGGAACAAACACGTATATTGACGAAGAATCGTTTATTTAATTAATAAATTTGATGTCATCATTTCACTGCTATTAATAAAGTAAATTAAGTAAAAACATAACGGCGACAATAGGTTGCGTTCAAAAATTACGTAAAATGAAGGAGCGTTCACAAATGTACCTACATCGGCCTCCAATATGAATGGGAGCTAATAGAAATTCAGACGTTTAAGTGATTTAGAAAGAAAAAATCTTTAAAGGCGAATAATCGATTTCATCAAGCAAGATAGAATAATGGAAATCTGGAAGAGCGATTTATAATAAACACCTTTATCTGATGAAGAACAAGAAATGCAATGTGGAGTTCTTGGAATCATTTTCTAGTTCTGAATGGGGTTTTAAGTTATTTGTATAATTGAAATGTTATACAATAAATTAGTACATAAAGTAATTTACGATTGCTTTATTTTTCATGACATATTTTACTATCTTATAAACGTGATGTGTAACAACATACTTCACACAACTAATATACGTAATGTTCATTAATAGGTATAAAAGACATAAATAAAAATACATATCATCAAGATCATTTGATCCAATTTCCACAGTATTGCCCTCAACAAATTTTTATTTCCCTATTTGCCATGAGATTCTGGTAGGCCTAGGTATACAAGAAAAATAGTGCGTACTCAAGTGCAACAAAAGAAAAAGGCTGCTGCTCAGGAAAATGGTAGCCACAAGTGACCAGCGCTGGTTTTCTGCTGCACCTGATTCGCTGATGTAGGAATAAGTTGCAAAGACAGAACGAAAGTTTATTTAAAAATGCGCCCAAATCCACTCTTTAATAAAATCATGGACAGTATCAAAAATAACTACAAATAAAACCGTAAATATCTCGGAAACTAAAACCATCCAGAAGGTAATAATAGTCTATCTAATTTGTTATTGGAAGTAGTTCTCGCTATAGCAGCATTGTTAATAGAGTTTGAAATATTGTTTTACAACTTTCCGACGAGATTCCCGACACTAATCAATCGAACCTAGTAACGTTGGATCACTCCGGTAACAGTAGAAGTGGATTTGCTTACTGAGGCGGAATAGAGAGAATAGAATATTGCATTCATCTCAACGAATGCAATATAGTAGTATCACCGAGGAGCAAATGAATAAACTTGAGCGTCTTCAAAACTACTGCATCCGGTTCATATTTGCGCAGATCAAATATGAACCGGATGCAGTAGTTTTGAAGACGCTCAAGTTTATTCCTTACTCTCCGCTCCTCCCAAAACCTTCTCCTAAAAATCCCTTCCCATCACAACACCTTCTACAGCTGCTCTTCCACCGTGCAAGCAGTCCGTCTCTAGAATAGTCTGCCAGTAGAGGTACGGAGAGCCAAGTCCCTACCCATTTTTAAAATTATGGTAAAAGAATACTATCACGCTAGTGTTATGTGAAACTTTTTCTATTATTTTTTAGTACTGTTCTGCTATTGTTATTTTATTTATGTCCTGTCCATATATGTATTGTTAAGCCCATTATGTATGTATTTATATAAAATATATATTTTTATATCTTTTTTTATTTATGTATATTATTTGTATGTATATTTACAGTTAGTATAATAATTTTCTTAATTAAGCATGTTTTATTCATATTTATCTCAAATATTTTGATTTATTTGTACATCTACTTCCTTCTCCAATATATTGCTCCAGTCCATCCAAAGGTTGCCTGGAAGAGATCACTTTTAGTGATAAGGCCGCCGACGTCTGTACTCTTAGTTTAAGAAATATCTGTGTATTTACAATAAAGTGTTATCTATCCATCCATCCATCCGTCCGTCCGTCCGTCCGTCCGTCCGTCCGTCCGTCCATCCATCCATCCATGCATCCATCCATCCATCTATCTATCTATTATTTTTCATAGCGACCGGCAACAAAGTAGTTAATTACAAGTAGCTTAGCATGGCCGCATAGGATATATGAAAATGTGCTAAAGTTCGCGTTGCTTGTTCCGTAGCCAACAAGGAACGATACCACACAGACACTGACCGACAAGTACTAGAATCGCTTATGCCTTTCTGTCCAGCATCCCATAGTCGGATCTTGATTTGGTGACTATGAGACCACCTGGTAAGTCTATCAAACAGAAAATAATTTCCAAATCCATCCAGTCGGCTTCGAGTGATCGGGAAATTATCATGAATGAAAAAAGAGGAAAGAAAAAGATTCCGATTGATGAACTACTTCTTTTTTTAAGTTGGTTAAAAATTTGTCAAGTCCATAACTGGCGATTTATTAGAGGATGTCAAAAAGTTTTTAAAACCTGCTACGTATGTTACGTAAATTTATAATTTACGCATTTTTTCCATGTTTATTAAAACACTGCTTATTCCGTGAAAACAAGGAACTTCGCAAGTACTTAAATATCATGTTTTTTTTGGAACATTTCGACGAAGATGATGTATGAGAAAGTTTTTACTACTAAAAATTTATATTTCAACATACAAAAGAGACAAACGAGCTGAGCTAAGCGAAGCTAGCACGGAAAGCTGAGGCCGAAGGCTGAGACTATTCAAGTTACGGCGGACAAGTACCAGCGCAAAAGTCACAAGGGACAAACTTGCAAGGCCGGAGGCAGAGTTCCGCGAAGCGGCTCGAGGAACCACGCCGCGGCGAGGCCGAAGGCCGAGCTCTGTTCAGGCCGACGCCGAAGACCGAGCTCCACGAAGCGGGCACGAGGAACCCCGCCGCGGCGATGCCGAAGACCGAGCTCCGTCCAGGCCGATGCCGAATGCCGAGACCATACATGTTCCCATGCAACTATTCACTACAATAGTGTCTAGCGAGGCCCGGAGCGGCTGGAAGTTGGCGCAGAGGGCTCGCCCCTAGTCACAAATACACTCAGTTACACAAATACCTACGAATCAAATTCACTCGTAAAATCAGACCTACACTCCTAGGTAATTGAACATTGATACAAATTATCTCTAAAACTTAATAGTTTTATCATTTCGGAGATACATTTCATTCCCGTGGACTGTTACAGTATTACAGTCCATCGAATCCACTGAGATGATAAAATGGGGGTTAATGTTGCAATAAGTCCGAATTTAAATCAGTATCATAATATCAACAATGCTCAAACAAAGCAGTAGGTGAAACCTGGTCGGACTCTTCCGATATAACAACACCCGTAAGTAGATCCGGACTAAAAGTCTACAAAGCAGTAGGTACTAACAACGAATTTATTACACCATTTTGAAATAAATTAAATGAAACTAACGCTAGTTAATAATGGCTACCGTTATAAAAAAATTGTCGCCATGTCAATGAAATGATAAACTCACTTTTTTGGCGGGAAACCACAAGACGTCGCGAGCCGGACTCGTGCGAAGTGAGTAAAGGTGAGGGTGGCGCAACAATGCAATGTTGACGCAGCTATTTTACTAAAACTTACTGTTCTTTATAATGATAACTTTTTTCCGGACAAAAGTTGTCTGCCTGTCAAATGTATGAGAAGGAAGATATTAAACAAAGAAATAGTTTTTTTGATATACCATTCCGATGTGAAACCTAACTGCAAAGTAGGTACTCGGGGCTGCAAGTGATGCAAATTACTTCAGCCAGATGTCGCTGCCTGTAAATAATACAGAGAATATTGTAAAGAGGTTCGAAGTTTCGCTGATGCCGGCACTTGCCCATAAGCTCAGTTGGGAGAGCGCTGGCATGGTTAGCCAGAGGTTGCGGGTTCGAGCCCCGGCATGGGTGGAATTTTTAGCGTCTAAATAGGTTTTTATAATGAATGATCTAACAATAATGGTGGTAATGTTTAAGAGTCGTCCAATAAGAGTTACAACTGAGACAAGTGAAAGAACAATAATTTGGCCCCGTCCACTAGAGGTTCGAACAATAGTTTTTTTTTTCGATTTTTATTACACTAATTTCTAATATTGTGACTATGCTTAGGTAAATTTGGTAAAAAATAATATACTTTATGCGCCAATTTTATAAAATAAGCGCTTTTTTTAATCATGTTAAGAATATCGGTGGATAAGCTCGACGTCACCCTGTGAAGACATATTTTTTCATATCTTAACGATTTTCATCAAATGTTCGTTGTCTTACACGAAAATCGTCGAGTTATACGACTAAAATGATATGAGATAAGACAATTATTGTTAATGGTACGACAGAAAATTATGTACATCCAGAGAAATTGTGTCTGGATTGAAATATACGTATCTACTCCACTTCTGAGTAGAAATTGTGTGGAAGCTTTCTTTTGTGCCAAAGCCTCTGCAAACCCATTGTGTAGACCAGCGACATTATTAGGTAGGTTTGTTTGGCATCTTCTACCGCTGATCAGAAAAAAATATAGTCAACATTACTTTTGTAAACGTGCTACAATCCTGCGGAGCAGTCTTTAAGCCAACGATGGAGAACTTGGCTCAAAATTAGATTACAAACTGTCGCTCCAATCTAATTTAAGATCCTATTACGGACACAAGAAAATCCAGAAGAAATGAAACCATAGGTCAGTTTTTTTTGGCGACACCTGTAAGCTTTAATTAATTTGAAACAAACGAGTTACTCCAGTAATAAAAAGTTTATGAGAGTTATTTTTAATTAAATTTTAATTTACAATTAAAGATATATAAATAATAAAGATAATTAATGTAAACAATTAGAAACATTATTTTACGGGATAACTCAAATACTGAACATCTTTAAAAGGTACAAAAGTAGCAATGGTAACGGTGAAATCGTGAATAAATCTAATAGTTGAAGTTTCGATTCGTCGTTCACATACCTGAGTGCTTAGTGCGAGTTTTTTAACTACTCGATCGCGTTAACGTAAACTCATATTTCTATGGCATCGAGGAAGCGCCACCTAGCGACAAGTATGGAAATTAAAATTGCTGAGTGCGAGTTGTAATGGTTTACGTTGAGAAGTGAACACGTTTACCAGCCAAAACAAGAATAAACGCGAGTGCGAGTTGTACTGTGACAGCGTTTTGCCAGTTCGAACGGTTAACTTACTTATACTCACTACTCGATGCTCGATTAACGCGGTAGTAAAGTCATTCGATTGGATCTGTCAAACTCGCACTAAGCACTCTGCTTAAAATTGTCAACCCGCGGTGAGCACGCGTGGTAAATAAGCCCATATTTTCTCTGCAAGTGAAGGCGAATGCCCTGCGGTGGGACATGTAAACAAATGATAAACAATTATAAATAATTTTACGTACCTAAGTACACAAAAAAGGTGTTTAACATTAAAACATTTACTAGCATCTTGTGTAATGTTTTCCGGTTTACAATAAAGAATGACTGCGTAAAAGTAAAACACTACCAAACAAATCGGAAAGCTTAAAACTTAAGAACCTATATTAAAGAACTATATTTTATAAAAAGACCTATATTAACCTCTGACCCTAACGACTTAATCATATATATGAGTGCCAAAAAGTTCCGACTTCTGGGACAATACAATCTTAATAGTTTGGTCACCCACACGATAAGAAGATGGGTAGTCAGATGAAGCGAGTTTTAAGCGAGCACGTTTTAAATGGTAAAAGCGTCCAAGGAATTTATTCCTGTTCAGTTATTGTCCAATTCAATGCTCTCATACTCACACTCACACTTTTGTACTACCTATGTTGTAATGAGTTTGAGCGGGAGACAAGCTGCGCCGATGGAAGACGGCGTGGTAAAGCAAGATAATATAATTGTAAATTTAATACAACCGAGAAAACGTCTGAAGGGACGATTAGCGTTAATTAAGCACTTCATAACTTGGCCTTGGACCCGTGGTGGAGTATGGCCCAATCTTGTTGCAATGCAGGAAGAGACCCGTGCCCCAGCAGTGGGGACACACAAGGGTTGATATCGAAGCACTTTATATTCTAATCCAAAGCGAACGTAGGGTCACAGAATTTTTAATAAAACACTTATTTGATTGATTTCATAGAATATTCCAATTTTCTCGCGTTACCGCTTGGACCCGTTTTGCATAGCAGCTTGTGACTAAAGCTTAAAAAGGAGTTAAATAAGCATGACGACAGTATCAAATAATCAAAGATTTAGCGATATTATGGGAAAGTACATATTAAAAGGATTTAAAACACTTTTATAAAAAAAAAAATTAGATTACACCAATATTTTCAATAAAATAAAAGATTATAATACTGCTTTCAGCCATTTAGACTGAAACAGCAATCACACCGCGTGACTTCTCGCTAGAGTAACATTGGTAAACTTCACCCGTGCTTTGTTTGACGTTTGATGTTTCTTTACCTGAGCGTGAATTTAGATCCGACGCCATGACAATGCGATGCGAGCTGTTTTCCCACAGATTTAACATAATTTCAGAAAAATGGCTTTAACCTTCATTAAACTTCAGTTTATATTTACTGTTTACTGTATGTTTACTGTATAGTTTGTTTTGTAAATAATATGTCCCCACATTATGAAAAGAGGATTTAAAAATCTTTCATCAAGCCTATTATTATGACCTCTTTTAAATTCTATTCTCTAAATTGTACCTAATGTAGGTAGAAAAAAACCTGGTCAACAATAACAAAAAAGGTGTCAGGATTTTGCCCGCCTGTGATACAGGGCTGCCTAGTGCAGGGGTCATACATTGAAAGGTAATATGACTCATACCTAGGTTAGCTTGATTTATATTAACTAAATCTGGTTAATTTTCTAAGGATAACACGAGCACTAGACATAATAAGTTGGCCCGAGAAGACCGTTTCTTCCCTAGAATGATACGCGAGGCAATAGAGATCCACCGGCATCCAAATTTTTATGAGATCGTCGTTGGAACATACCTGCAGCATCGGAACCAGTGCTTAAGTGCATGAAACCCCCTTGCTAGAAGTGTGACTGTAGAGTTAATTATAATTAATTAATAATCAATATTTTTGAGTTCATGTAAAATAATTGGTTTATAGATTTAATTTTAATTTCAATTACTAATAATCAATATTGTTGACTTTATATAAAATAAATGGTTTGCCAATTTTGAAAAAAAAAAATGAAAATGAGAATGAAATATATTTATTATCGGTTCAGAAATTAAAACTTACATAAGTTAAAACTAAACATACAATATGCTAAGAAAAAAAAGCCGTATTGCCCTGCATGCATCACAAAAAGAAAACAAAAAAGAAGCATGCTTTGCCTTCCCCTCAGTTGGGGACCTTTTTGGACTGTGATTCGCTCCGGGTGGCTGCTGCTCTGCGCTTAGGTTGCGAAGTCTGTCAGCCACATCGTTGTGTCTGTGGCGTGGACGTGAACGCACAGGGTCGGCACGGTTTGCATTGTGTCCGTTGTGCAGGTAGAATCTCACGGCACCATTGCATTAACGATATTGTTCGACGGGCTCTGGTCACGGCAAACATTCCCTCTATTCTTGAGCCTCCGGGCTTAAACCGGGATGACGGGAAGCGTCCTGACGGCCTCACTTTGGTTCCATGGGAGAAAGGTCGTAGTCGGGTGTGGGATGCAACGTGTGTATGCACCTTTGCGCCCTCGCATGTTGTTTCCACTGCTGCTGCTGGTGCTGCAGCTGAACTAGCTGGGAGACAAAAAACCCTAAAGTATAGCCAGCTCATAAGAAATTACATTTTTGTACCGTTAGCAATTGAAACCACTGGTGTATGGGGGACGCAGGCCTTGGCTTTTATTCGAGAGCTGGGCCGCCGATTGAGGAACCGTGGCTTGGACTTTCGTTCCGGGGCTTTTCTGAGCCAAAGGATATCCCTTGCTGTTCAGCGCGGTAACGCGGCTAGTATTATGAGAACCTTTGGGTCGGATGTGGCCCGGAGTGATATGTTTGGTTAGCCTTAATTATTATTGTGATTTTAGTTTATTTTTGTTGACATTATAGTAACATATTTTATTTTTATTTAATGCAATTAATTGGACTTTAACGAAATCAGTGGATCATCTACTCATCTTAGAGTAGATGAATCCACTGATTTCGTGATAATTAGTGCTAAGTTTATTTTGACATGACTGCATAATATTAGTGTGAAGTGTAATGTGATGTGATACCTAATTCAACAAAAATACATTTGTTATATCACAATGATTTCAGGCATGTGACTTAATTCATTAGGTGACAAATAATTTATTCTTTATTTATTTTGGAACGTAACTTAAGGATCTCGTAATTTTTGCCGAGGGTAGTAAACTAACAGTTAATGATTTCAAAAAGACGCCTGTCACCTTAGTCTTCAGAGACCACGGTACAGTGCCACCATCTTAGCTGTTCAGTTGAGAGCGGCGCTAGTGGAGAATTCGGGGGTACCATTTTAGAAATTTACTTGGAAAATATGAAAAATTTAAAGTCAAAGGCTCGTCTTTAAATGTAAATAAAATATATCTATAAATCAACAGACACCGGAATGTTTCTTTTCAATATGGCGGACGACTAGGCCGTAATTACAATTTTGCCCACCTGAACAGATAACTTGGTGGCGCTGTACCTACATGGAAAAGTGCCGAAACGTCAGAAAATTGTAAATGTGAAAATCCGGGTAAATACAGTTTTTGTTAAATCTGGTTAAGTTAGTTCAAATGTCTGTGTGTAATAAACATATACATATATTTTATTCTTTGAATATTATTATGAAAGTTTAAAACAATATAAAAAATATATAAGTATAAAAACGTGAAAAAATATTTGACAGCATTAGGCAAGGTCAAATTCTCCACTGTAGCATCGGCAAATTGCGATAACTATGTGTGTGAAATATATATTTTTTAATCTTTGAATATTATTGTGAAAGGTATAAAAAAGTGGAAAAAATATTCTTCACCATTATGCAAGGTCAAATATTCCATTGTAGCAGCGGCAAATTGCGCATTGTGTGCCGCGGACGGGGCGCTCTCGTTATGTAAGTGGTAGAATGGAGCCCTAAGACTCTTCAACTAGTTTATGACTCGGTGGACAAAGGCGGAGCAGCGTAATGGCGTCCGTGGAGGACGTGCCGGGCCGGCCAGGAGCTAATTCACACGACTTACGGGACCTGTGAGGATCACTAGTGTAACAAAATACTGCCTACTATTTCCTCTCCGCAAAGCGACAGCTCAATCCGTTGTCAAATTACTCGAAGATGACGTAATACTTCTACACGGCATCCCACAAACTGTAATACTCGACAACGGCTGTCAGTTTATCAGCAAGGAACTTGAAAAAATGTTTAGATAAGAGTAACAAAATACCTAATATTCACTTCACACCTCGCTACACTCCACAGGTGTACACAGTAAAAAGGTATAACAAAACAAGTCACTGCCATCTCAATGTTTGTAAATGATGATTTGCAATTAATAACTCGTTTAACGATGTAACAGGATATACGCCATCTTTCCTTGTACACGGTAGACGGAGTTTACACGTTCAATCTGGCGTCAGTCAATTCTGTCAAGTCTGGTTAGACTGACGGCAGATTGATGTTCTATTCAGTGAACTGATGGACCAGACTGTCGGATATCCTAATACCTATATTGATGCTTCATCGGTCTGGCATCAATCCGAGCTTGATCAAGGTCACGGACTGAACTGACGCCAGACTGAACGTGTAAACTCCGTCGTAGGGAGCTTGTTACGTGCGGTTCGCATTATTTAGAAAATGACGAACCGAACATGCTATGCCTACCGCGCGACCCTTATACTTAAGATCATGCTAAAAATACTCAGCATTATGACTTGCGTAGAAAACATGTCGAGTTCAGTGTGGGAGACCTTGTTTGAAAACGTTGTTACCTGCAACGTGACAATGGCAAAGATATTTCTCAAAGAAATTGGCCACTAAATTTATAAAATGTAAAATAAAGCGGTCGCCTTACGCCCGAACCCAATAACCAATCCTGATCCATTTTTAGCTATCCCAGATTGAGAATTCAATCTGTTTTTGTAGTAGCGTCTCAATAATCTATCGAAGGATAGAAATCGACATCTGTGAAAACTATTAGAGAGACTTTATTTTGTCTCATGTATGCGCATTTAATGCAATAATATAAACTTGATATGGCTATTTTTTTTTAGTTTGACGTTTCCGTTTGTTGAGTGTAGCAACACTCTCTCTCTCTAAAATTTCTCCCCGGGCATGCATGGCTGTCCCTAGTTATTTTAAGTTAATTCATATTTGACGATGTAATACGTCCATATATTCCTCAGAATATATGGACGTATTACATCGTCAAATATGAATTAACTTAAAATAACTAGGGACAGCCATGTCATTACTCATAATATAGTGTGAAGTATCTACAGGATTCCCGTCTTTGTTTTATTGAAGAGCCAGCTCCCATCAACCAGATTTATACCACTTCACGTCTACCAGGTTACCCCACCGCTGCGCTTACAGGTTATGTGTCCCAGTAGAAAAGACGTGAAGAAAGGGTCATAACTGGATGATAAGAAGACAAAGAATATAATACAAGGAGATTTGGCAATGGCACTGGAAGGACAAGGTCAACGTGGCAACGTGTTACCCGTTCAACAAGTTCATCAAGATGGCCGTGGTGAGCAACCTACCCTCGCTACCGCGCCGGTGCCTGTTTTCAATACCATGGGAACTGCTTCACAAATTGAAAAACTAGAGGGCGTACAGAATTACAATATATGGAAATTTGCCATGCGGATGATGCTAACACTGGAAGGTTTGTGGGACGTCGTGCTTGGAAACCGCGTGGACGCTGTGTGTGACCAACGAGCGTTGGCACGCATTTGCTTGGCCGTAAAGCCTCAACTATATCAATATGTAAGGCTTGCAACCACCGCTAAGGAAGCTTGGGAAAAGTTAGCATGTATTTTCGAAGATAAAGGCTTGTATCGACGAGTTTTGCTGCTTCGTCAGTTGCACAGAGCAGACTACAGACAGCATGAGAACATGTCGGCCTATATTGAAAATATAATGACACTTGTGCAACAGCTTTCTGACATTGGTAAGGTGATTGAAGATGGTGAGGTCGCCGAGCTGCTGCTATCCGGTTTGCCAGCTGAATTTGATACACTAGTGTCTACCCTAGAGACTGCCTGCTTAACTGGGTCGCTTTGTAGTGAGATGGTACGTGCGCGGCTTTTGAAGGAAGAGCACAGAAAATTGGACACCAACGGGGGCACTGCTTGTGCGTTTGTATCGAAGAAGAGAAAGACGATCACATGCCACTACTGCAAGCGTGTGGGCCACATGAAATCGAAATGCTTCAAATACAAACGGGACAAACAAGTAAACAGCAGTGATCAGTCCAACATTGTGGCCGCGCTTCTCGTCCATCAACAAGCCGACTGGTATGTCGACTCAGGAGCTACATCACACATGTGCAACAAAAAGGAAGTGATGGCTAAGTTTAAAGACTATAAGAATAGCCAGTGTGATAGTAAGCAAAAGCAAGTTACTGTAGCTAATAATGATAAGTTATTGGTAGTAGGCGAAGGAGAAGTATGCTTCAAATTTGGAAGTGAGGTAAGAACTTTCTCTGATATTTTGTATGTCCCACAGCTGACCACAAATCTCATATCTGTGAGTAAATTAGTAAATAGTGGTTTTAGTGTTAGATTTGACCGGGGAGGTTGTTTTATTACTGACAATTCCGGGAATTTAATGGCTTCTGCTCAGTTAGTAAATGGTATGTATAAATTGGAGGGTTTTGCAATGAAGTATGTGCACAATAAGGAGCATTCCATGCTCCTGCAGGATAGGCAGGAGACAGTGAGTGCCGCAGTTGCTAATCCATGTTTGCCAGTTGAACTATGGCATAAGCGTCTAGGCCACATGAAATAGAGTTTGTGTTCTTTGAGGGCTAATGTTATTGGTGTAGTGTTTCAGAATCAACCTGAACCTGAGGGTTGTGTACCCTGTCTTGAGGGGAAGCTGACAGCTCAGCCGTTTCCCAAAGGCAACACCGGGAGAGCAGACAAGCCGCTGGAACTCGTGCATTCTGACTTGTGCGGCCCGATGCAGGAGGATAGCTGGGGTGGTGCGAGATACTTCTTGTCATTTACTGATGACTATACGCGAAAGTCCTTTGGATACTTCTTAAGGAGTAAATCAGAGGTATTATCCAATTTTATTTGTTTTAAAGCAGAAGTCGAAAAGCAAACTGATTACAAGATAAAGCGTCTCCGAACAGACAATGGTGGAGAATTTGTTAATGAACAGTTTGCTTCTTTTCTTAGGAAGGAGGTATAATCCATCAGACCACTGTTCCGTCTTGTCCAGAGCAAAATGGCGTTGCAGAGCGGCTTAACAGAACGCTCATGGATAAGGCGAGATGCATGCTGATGGAATCTGGGTTGTGTAGAAGGTATTGGGCAGAAGCAGTGGCCACTGCAGTTTATTTAAAGAATCGATCGCCTACTGCATCCCTAGGGGGACAGATTCCAGAGGAGGTTTGGACCGGTAATAAGGTGGAACTTGGTCACCTCCGTGTATTCGGTTGCATTGCCTATGCTCTGGTGCCACCTCAAAAGCGTCGGAAATTGGATCCTAAAAGTAAAAAGTATATCTTTGTGGGATACAGTGAGACTGTGAAGGGATATCGTTTGGCTGATTCCCTGAATCCTAAGAAAGTTTTGTTAGCCCGGAATGTAACATTTTTAGAGAGAACATTTTATAAAGACAGACCTGAAACTAACTGTGATATTAGTGATAATATTATTTTGATGAATGATAGTAATCAATTTAATAATAATATGAATTTATATGAATTGAATGTGAATGAGAGTAACATTTCAGACAATATTTGTAATGATGATAGTATGGAATCGAATAATAAAATGAATAATTTATCAATTTCAGATGAAGATTTCCGTACAGGGAGCGACCACGAGTCAAGTGACGCAGAGCCATCTGCGCTTGGCGAGTGCGTGACGTCACTGTCGCCGTGCGAGAGCTCAGTTGGAGGGGAAGATGTACCGCGCGCCGAGGTAGAGTTACCTGCCGCTACTAGTACCCGTCCTGTGCGTACTACTCGCTCTGTGATGCCTAAAAGGTATGATGACTATGATATATCTATGATGGTCCAGAATCATGATGAACCACTGTCCTACAGTGAGGCCATGAGCTCGCTAGATGCCAAGGAATGGCAATCTGCTATGAAGTGTGAGTATGCCGCCTTAATTTCAAATGGCACATGGAAATTAATTGATAGACCAAAAGGGGGTAACATAATTAAATGTAAATGGGTCTTCAAGAAGAAGTTTGATGCTTCTGGGAATTTCGAAAGGTTTAAGGCGCGTTTAGTCGCGAGGGGTTTTAGTCAGAAGCCAGGAATTGATTATAGTGAAACTTTTTCCCCTGTCGTACGACACTCCACTATGCGAATATTGTTTTCAATAGCAAATGAGCTAGATTTAGAGATGGAGCACTTAGACGTCACCAGTGCTTTCTTAAATGCTGAATTAACTGAAACAATTTTGATGGAACAACCGGAAGGGTTTGGTTGTGATAATAATAAGGTTTGTTTATTGTTAAAGTCAATTTATGGGCTCAAGCAGGCCAGTAGGCTTTGGAATTCTAAAGTTAATAAGTTGTTGATAAGTAATGGATATTGTCAAACTGTATCAGAGCCATGTGTGTATACAAAAAGGACTGATAATGATTTTGTAATCATAGCCCTATATGTAGATGATTTTTATTTATTCTTTACAAAAAATAGCCCAAGTAAAGATAAATTGTTAAAATTATTGCAAAGAGATTTTGATGTTAAAAATTTAGGAACATTGAAAAGTTGTTTGGGCATTAATGTAATTCTGGATAAATCCAAGGGCATTCTTAAGTTAAATCAGTCCGAGTATATTAAGAGAATATTAGTGCGCTTTGGTATGTCGGATTGTAAACATGTTTCTACTCCTATGTCTGTAGGAAGTAAGTTATGTAAACCTAGTGTTGTGTTGAACGCTGATGTACTTACTAAACCTTTAAGCTCTATCAAACATAAAGAGTTTGTAAATAAACTGAATGTGATGTTATGAAACTTGTAATGTTGTATAGTGTAGCATGTTGTGTGTAGTATTTGATACATGTAGAATCAGAATGATAGAGTCTTGTTATTTTGTTTGCAGTGTTTATTATATGATTAAATATTGCATTTATTGGCATAAGGGGAAGTATTAGAGAGACTTTATTTTGTCTCATGTATGCGCATTTAATGCAATAATATTAACTTGATATGGCAATTTTTTTTTTGGTTTGACGTTTCCGTTTGTTGAGTGTAGCAACACTCTCTCTCTCTCTAAAATTTCTCCCCGGGCATGCATGGCTGTCCCTAGTTATTTTAAGTTAATTCATATTTGACGATGTAATATGTCCATATATTCTGAGTAATATAGTGTGAAGTATCTACAGGATTCCCGTCTTTGTTTTATTGAAGAGCCAGCTCCCATCAACCAGATTTATACCACTTCATGTCTACCAGGTTACCCCACCGCTGCGCTTACAAAAACAATCCATTGACGGGAGGTCGGATCACAGATTACGGATAGACCTCTGTTCTTACATGACAGATTCCGTGTATCAATAACCTATCCGTTTACTGTGACATTTGCATCGATCGGTTTGAGCAATATGCAATCGCAATCCCACGTATTTGATGGATTTCATCATTCTATCCGAGGACTACAAGATTTATATTTTCGGAAAATAAGCCCGATGCCGTACGCGGAGAATCAGGCGGGTGAACTATATGCAAAGTCTTGATGATGCTGATTTTACGTTTATATTCAGATTTAGAAAGTCTGCAACAGAACTGAAATAACGCCATTATTGCGTGTAACCTCCACAAGGTACGATTGTTTTTGTTGAAAATACCCGATGTTATGTTCATTGTTCTACGTACAATGGCCCAACTATGAGGCTTAGTGCGGAAACCACAGGAAAAACTAAAACTACCCGATGTTATTGTACCTAGGTACATACCTAACTGCTTACCGGCCTATTTCGTTTTTAACCTAATTACGTTATTGGGTTTGGGCGTTAGTCTACACTTTAGAGGATATGTCAGGCAAAGACCTAAGTCCATAAAGGATTTAAAGGCAACTCGCGATGACTTAAGAAGTTAGTTTGTAGGTAAATTGTAGACAGACGTAAGTATAGATTATTTGATGAGTTGTTGATGACAAGCGATCTTGGTGACAGGATTTGCCAATTAGAGTAAGCGACTCGCTGATTGTTGCCTAATAGTTAGTTTATATGTATATGGTTAAAGGCTTTATTTTCAGGATTTTTTCTACAGCTGAAAAACCCCTTTTCTAACGAGGGGGATAATGTAACGAAATGTAAATGAATACACAGATTTTGTTACAAAAACAATTTAAATTAAAAAAATGATTATTCATAATGTATACCTACCGCCAAATTATTCAATTAATACATTTGACTCCTATGTACACTTAAACCAATTATTACACTAACATATTATTAATTATTATTTAAATAATAATTTAACAGACAGACTGATCTGAGGCCACGCTTTTAATATAGACGAAAGCCAGGCGCATATACTGGGGGTTTTGGCCTGAAGATCCGGAAATTTGGTTTGCGCAGATCGAAGGTCAATTTGCAAATTCCGGCATCACGAGTGACATCAACCAAATTTAATTTCGTCTTCGGCAGTTTGGACTATCAGTTTGCACGTGGGGTAAAGGACATCATCATTGACCCACCTTGTACGGGCTGATACCTAAAGCTGAAGTCAGAGTTAGTCAGGCGCCTCAGTGCATCGCAGAAGAAAAGGCTAAAACTTTTGTATTTAAAGATTTGGCGATGCGTGCATGACGTGCAATTACGTTTTCCTTCGAGATGACACTTTGCACGGCTCGCTACAATCTGCTTACACAGGACCTTACAAAGTGTTAAAAAGTGCCAAAGTTTTTACGTTACTTGTAAAGAACAAAAGTATGACGGTATCAATAGACAGACTTAAACCAGCATTATATACTGTCTGGCGACCACGACCAAACGACCAAATAAATTTACAACTGAACAAAAGCAGGGCATATACTCCACCGTTGCCGGGGCCAGCGTTAGTACCTTCAGCTAATAGAGCATACGTAACTCGTTCTGGCAGGCGCGTTCACTTATCTGACTTTTATAAACCTTAATCAGACTATTATCGACCCTGACCAGGTCTCTTGGAGGGGAGTGATGTAGGCGTCTTCCTATATATTGAAACTCATTGTGTATAGAACTAATTCTTATTTCTCTCGCACCTTATTATTGTTTCTTTGTTGACAGCTGTCTTAATTTTTGGTTATTGTTCTGTGTATTTTTCCGATGTAAATACGAATTATAATAATAACGTAAATCCAAGTTATCGCGTTTAATTGAGGACGCTTAAAATGTAGGTATACAAATTAAGAGAGTGGCAGATATAAGTTGTTATTGTGAAATTGAAACGGAACGTCATTTTGTCACATTTTGCCCGCAATTGTAAACTGTCTTGAGTCTTGCTGATTTGCGCTTTTGCAGTTTTTTTGCTTCTCGGATTTTGTATAACACCTACTTAAGCTTTAGTATTTCTTAATGATTCGGGATACTCATACATAGCTATATATTAAACGGGTCAAATCGCGATTATTTATTAGGTAAAACGTAATTATTATTACCTTAGTTCACGACGTTTCGGCAGAGTTACAGTTGCCGTGGTCTCGGGTAGACTTTATACTAATTTATAAGACCCGTTTAATATATAACTAGGTACTTAAGGTTTGTTTTGAATATCTGCTTTACATATTGACCTCTTAATGAATTCCACATTATCGTACATATCCACTGGGTTTTCAGCGTCCCGTATAATTATAACTCATCACCCACTAACTCAAAAATAATTATAACGCGCATCATCATGGTAACTACATCGTCGTCATAGTCCAAAAACTCTTCGAAATCCATTTCTCAAATCAGATCAGGCACGCACAAACTTCGCAGAACACCGTTTTTCTTTCTCGAGGAGGCCTCAAGGTAGGTCTCGAGGTAACATAGCTTTACAGTTGATTCCTCGACTCGAGTGGGAAACACTTGCTCGATTGGAGGAAATTTAATACGTTTTAAAATACTGTTTTCCTCGGTTGAGCAAGAGTGGAGTCGAGGAAAACTTCGAGGAACGTCTTAGCATACCTACGGGTGTTAATTACAACGCGTGCCCACCGAGGATTGGCAATTTTAAGCTCTGAGATAAATAAGTCACATCCTTCGACACTTTGGTTTTTTCGCGACGTCCATCAACGTTAGCGAGTGGTATTGCTTACTTCATAACTTCACATCTTAGAAAACAATGTCTTTGGTACATACAGAGATTCGAGGCGTTGTATCGCTCAAATACCTTACCTACGCCTAAATTAGAGTTTTTTTCTTTCTACCCTATAGTGTACTGAAGTATCATTTAAAGTATTGTGGGTGGAAAGGGTTTTTTCGAATCAGGGATCCGTTTACGAAATTAAATTCAACAATCAATTCAACAATGTAGGTATGTCTTTCTTTTTATACTCTTGCGGAACTTATTGTAAATAATGAAAGTTTGTGTATGTTTATAATAAATTGTTTTATGTATTATATGTTATGATTTATGTAAGTATATTATTTTTAAGTATAAGTATGTATATCAATGTTCATATTTGCACCAACTACCCGTCTCACTTTTCCTTCAGCAACTCTCCATCGTGGGTTGCCTGGAAGAAATTGCTCTAAGCAATAAGGCCACCAATTGTACTGTATCTTTGTAATTATGTTTTGTTTGTTTTTTCCTGGTGTACAATAAAGAATATTCTTATCTTATCTTATCAATCCGTTTACGCCAATTTTAGTTTGAGTGGAGCGTCTCCCTCCTTTCTAAATATGGGAAAGCCGTGTCCGTGAGGACACAAATAAGCAGCTTATGAAAATATTTATAGAAATTTCATATAGGCGTCGTTTCCATAACAAGCAGTTAGGTACATTCCGATGTATTACAGCGCGTGGGATGTGTACAAAATAAGATAAGTTTAAACGCATACGTTACTGAAACTCCTGTATCCTTGGGTAGTCAGATACAAGGAGCCTGTTTCATATAACTACAATCATGGTTTACTGTGCCGATTCCATGTGCAATGTGCATTGCAAAGTCGATTAAAGCAGAGTCAAGTCGGAAGACTCTGCTGCGCAATATCGAATTAACGTTAGAACGTGTTTTGTAGTCTTATGAAACTCGGCCCAGGGTTTGCCACTTGCCACGGAAATATTTTAAAACGAGTTGGAGAAGACATAATACCATAAAAAAGTCATTATTAAAGTAGGTCTGCAGTGGCGCCACTTAAATAAATGTATTACACCAGAAATACACGCTGTTTCGAGTTTTATTTCTAATCTAATCTGTAACTGCTGTTAAAGTTTGCTTGACATTAGATATTGACAGACTTACCCCAGCAATTTTATTTTACTAGCACATTTAACAGCATACATACAGAACATAGTACAAAAGTGTTGCATGAGGACAAAATTACGTGTATGTAGGTACTGACTGTGCTACCACTTATAGGTAAGCACAGTATTTACATAAATTAAGCTTACATCGTAAATGGGACTGTTTTTATACGGATTTATGCTCGTTTATTACATTTTTACAATTTTCCAACGTTTCGGCACTTTTTCAGGTGCCGTGGTCATCCGGGACCACGGCACCTGAAAAAGTGCCGAAACGTCTTTAGTCTTCTTCGTGTATTTCGTCCAGAGTTGGCACGTGTAGAAACTCTGACAAATAACAGAGTCTTTACGCTATTATTCGCTTTATAAAAACGTCGTGCCAACATATTTCTTATCATTGACAAGGCACGACGCTGACGTTCCATGCCAGCGTCGTCTTTCAACGACGATTCTAGGATGTGGCCAAGATATTTGAAATTTTCGACAATTTTAATGGGTTGGCTCCTCAGTAAGACCCTCCGAACAAAGTCTGGACCTCTTTCCGACCTGAATATCCTCATTTCAGTCTTTTTAACGTTATATGTTAGACCATGCGCAGAGGAATATCTTTCACAAATTGATACCAGCTTTCTCAATCCCTTGATAGAGGGGCTGAGCAGCACCATGTCATCAGCGTAGCTCAGTTTCTTGACGTACCTGTCACCCAACCTGAGCCCAACCTCAGTGCTGCTCAGCTCCCCAATCAGGTCATTTACATAAAGATTAAACAGGTCGGGAGAAGTCAGACCCCCCTGCCTAACACCACAGACAAGGCGGTATATCTATCAGATAGCGTATCTTCCCACCTGACGCTGTTGTCCTGATTTGAATACCAATATTCTAACAGTTCAACAACGTCAGAAGGGACTCCTGCATTCCTCAGCTTCCCCCAGAGTAGCCCATGGTGTCGAAGGCCTTGCTGAGGTCAAAAAAGCAAGCGCATACTAAGGTACGATTGTTGACATAATACTTTGCGACTTGTTTTCAAGAGAAGATAGCCATATCTGTTGAGGCATTGGACCTAAATCCAAATTGAGCGTCATTAATTTGTAAAAATGGTTTTATCTTACTATTTACTACATTATCAAATATCTTGGCGACAACCGTGGCTAGAGAGATAGGCCTGTAGTTAGCCGCACTCGAGACATCACCCGTTTTGTTTTTCACAATTGGAACAACAATTGTTCGTAACAAATCATTAGGTAGGTATGAATGACGCGCGCACAGGTTAAACAATCGCGCGAGAACTTCACATACGTATCTACCAGCATGCTGTATGTGTTCTATACTGAGGCCGTCGATTAAAGCCTATAACAGTGAGTATATTAACAGTGAATTTTCTGTTGTAGTTATACAGTCAGGTCAGTTTGTAACGGTGCAAACCTCTTTACACCATTCTTTATATTTCTTTTTCTATCTATCATTTTCAAATATTTAAATTATGTCACACATTTTGAAATTTCCCTCATTTTCATCATTACAACTTTACCCACCGACCAGATCTGACTATTTTACCTGCTTATCCGTTCTTATCCAGTTTTTCTGTTTTCTACAAATAAAGCAACAATTGAAGTCGTTCCAGTTTTTATTATTTATAAAAGTTATCAATCAATCAATCAATATATTTATTGCCATAAATTACATGTGTACACAGTGGTGTTATACAACATTACAAGTTGTCAGGCCTATTGGTGGTTTTAACGTCGTCGACGGATAGCAGTAGTAGTGAAGATGAATAACTTGTGCAAAATGTATAATGCCGCACATGTAAACCAGTAATTAAAATTTATTTAAGAAAAAAGTTAATGGTTGGTTTAATAACACATTCATTTGGCGTCCCTTGTAGCCAACAAATACAAAAGTGAAATTATATTACGCATATTTTTAATATTACCCTCATTTTCTCTCAAAGCAAATTCAATAAGCCCCGATATTGTGGTGTGACAACTACCATGAAAAAAAAGTAAGATAATATTTTCTTAAAGGTCAACAGGTGAAATCCGACTATTGTCGCCTTTATTAAACGGGGACTGACAATTTGGTCAGTGTTTTGTCCTGTCACATTTGAACATATTTGTCATCTTTATTGATAATTCCACTTATTTGTCAAAAAGTGACAACGATCCGACAAAAATATCGGATTGTCACATTTATTAAATAGGCCCAAGGGGCATTAACTAATTCTCCAGAGGTATTTAACCAACTCACCATATAAATATTAGTAGACATAGCCAATGAGTTGAGTTTCTAAATAGAAAACAAATTAACTCGACAAAGGACATTTGAAATCAGCAAATTGGTAAAGTTGAGCTGAGAAACGTATCCGTCTTTGAAGTACTAAATTTCTAGATTTATATTATGTGCGTAACAAACTAGATTGTTGTACCAATTAATGTATTATACTTAGGATGATTTGAGAAAAATGCTCAGAGTAGTTTTTTTCGCTGTTTTTTTCTCCACTACAACTCGACACTAAGACATTGAGATAACATTGAAAATTGAGGTTCATTCAACGAAAAGATTGTAAATTCTTTACGTTGAAATCAATTTTTGATTTCTAATAAGAAGTACCTTATTTCCGTAAATATGATAATTGGTATGCAATAAAGAGTTTTATTTTATTTATTTGAAATATTTAATTGCTCTCATAACAAAACCGATTTGGTATGCTATACTGACGATTATCTCGATATGAGAATCTAAATATAATATCCGGTTTAGGAGTATGTCTAGAACACGCATAGGTCGACCCTTTTACCATTAATGTAAGGTAAAGGTAGGTACTACGAAAAGCTTTCAATTCATCAGCATGATAAAACAAAAATCTAGGATTATGAAAGCATTTGTTGATAATAACTATTTTTTGAAGTAAGTTCGAGGAAGGTTCTTGAGAGAATGAAACAAAAAATCGGAAAAATTGCCCGGAAAAATGTAAAAGGCCCACTTTTCTTTGTTTCCGAACAAACTGTCCATTGCTTTACAATTAAACATTTTATTAAATATATTGACGCCTACTATACGAGCCAGATAATGAGGATTTGCCGTCTACTGTGGATTCTTGACGCCGCCAAACTGTAGTTTTAATGGTCAGTGTATTGGAGTGTAATTTTATCTAATTTTAACAGCTTTTTTGAACTCAAAGTTTTTAGACACTACACTATTGAATTAATTTCGGATTCATTTATTACTGTTATACTTTATTGCACACAAAACATGTACCAAAAAATTACAGAAGAAATAACATGTACAAAGGCGGAGCAAGCCTTATAGGGAGTCGGAGAGGCAGTACAAAGCTCTGATTCGGAGAACTTAATCATGGTGGGTTGCTCGTCTCTGATTTACAGAACTATATTACTGAAAAAAAGAACGATGACTCCATACAAGACAGTGTGGTACCTATATTTACAGTAATGTCATATAGTGTGTATCCCTAGAACGGGAAATTTTGGATAGTAGACCGCGACAAAGCAAATATGAACATTCCTATGCTATCACAGGTTCCTTGAAAATTTGGATTTCTAAACTTTAAAAGTAAAGTCTGCAAACACAAGAGAATTCAATTGGTAAGATCTAAACAATATTTGTTTTCCTAAATCGTGTTGTATTAAAGAAAACAAACAAAATTTTCTAGTTTTGAGTGAAGAGTTAGGTACTTCAAACTATTGTCCGCGATAATTCATAGTTCGAAGAAATCCCACACTATGACCGTTGACAACTAAAGACCTTATTTCACGGATGTTGCCTTATTTACAAAAACTCTCCTTTAAACACGGATATAAAAAATCCGTGCCTTTAAAGCACTCTTCACAAATTGTATTTAATCTGTGATAGCAAAATTGTCAACACAGGGAATTAAAGTCAGCGTTTAAGGAGTGTAAGGATTTCTGTTTTTTTATAAATAAGGCCGTAGAAGTATAAAACAAACTAAACTTATAATAAAAGAACATATGAATAAAGAGCCACTATAACCATCAAGTAACATAATAGTGTTCTTCGCTGATGTTCTATAAATAAGTTTGTTGATCAATATAATGGCAAATAAATAAATTTCTTAGTTTCAGTGTTTTCATAATGACTTGTTAATGTACAGTTTCCCAAAACTTACTGTTGCTAGGCACACTTCACGTCTGATTGAACAGTCTCATATTATTATTCTCTTTAACATTGCACCAACCACGATATTTGCATACAAACTAGAACGAGTTCGGTTCTTCTAAAAGCTTCAGCTGTTATTTAAATTCGTTCAATGGAAATTCTTTATTCGTGCTCCTTGCCGGATAAAGTGCTCTACGTTTGTAAACGACCTAGAGCACTTTATCCGGCGCATTCCGGCAAGGCTAGGGGTACCTAGGTAGATAAAAAGCGACTAGGCGTTGCAATTGTCGCGTTTGGTAAATATGCCAGATGACAGGCGACAGGTGACAACCTAACAAATTGACACTTTTTGTTTAATAAAGATTATTTACAAAATGTTACATACAAACATACATAGATACACATACATACATACATACATACATACATACATACATACATACATACATACATACATACATACATACATACATACATACATACATACATACATACATACATACATACATACATACATACATACATACATACATACATACATACATACATACATACATACATACATACATACATACATACATACATACATACATACATACATACATACATACATACATACATACATACATACATACATACATACATAACCTCACGCCTGTATCCCAAAGGAGGCAGAGACCAGGGACTGCCACTTGCCACGATCCTGACAGATCACCTTCGCTTCATCAACGTTTATAAGTCGTTGCATGCACGCACGCCGGTTCCGGGTACGTTCTATCTTCCCCTTTGAAAATACTCCCCTATTTGGTCGATGTATGTCCGCCTGGGACGTCCCTTACCAGACCTTCCACTCACATTCGCAACATATATTTGTTTAGTCAATCTTTCTTCCTTCATCCTGTCCACATGTCCAAACCAACGCAACATTCCTTTCTCAATTCTAGTCACTACATCCTCTTTCAGTCCACAACGTTCTCTAATCAGACTATTGCGTATCCTGTCATTCAAAGTAACACTACCCATACTTCTCAAGGACCTCATTTCTACTGCATTAATTCTATTTTCATGCTTCTTTTGCCACACCCAAGTCTCGCTACCATACATAAGTGTTGGGACCAGCACACCATTATGAACAGCCAATCTGGCTCTTTTGGAGATGTTTTGGCTGCACACAATGGAGTGCAAGGCACCGTTTACACAATTTCCACAATTACAAAATGTTCACACAATTTACAAAATGCTTACGGTGGAAAATCTACGACATGTCGATTTGTCTTCTTCTTCTTCAAGCTTTTTGCCATTTGTCTTGCCCATTTGAAATATTACTGTGTCAATTCAATTAAATTCTTTTTATGTCACCCTTGTCAATGTCAGGTTTGATAAACAATTTCTTTTGACAGGTTTGTCATAGTAGTCAAATGCCACAGATATAAAGTTGTCAAATTTGTTACGGTGTTATTAAATACAAAATTGTCAGAAGAGGTGGATTATTTGTTGACATTTTTTGATTGTCAGAGATTTGCGGCAATTATCCTAAGTCCTAACCCAATGTCAAAGCTTAGAATAAAATTATAGCAGTAGCACATATAATAAACTGCGAAATGAAACTATCACGGCTAAGTAGAATTTACAAGTAGTTTTAATCGATTGATAAATGTATTTACTGTATTAGGTATCACATCACATTACACTTCACACTAATATTATGCAGGCATGTGAAAATAAACTTAGCACAAATTATTATAGGAATTCATCCACTGATTTCGTCAAAGTCCAATTAATTGCATTAAATAAAAATAAAATATGTTAATATAATGTCAACAAAAATAAATTAAAATTACAATAATAATTTAAAAATAATAATAATTAAGGCTAACCAAACAAATCACTTCGGGCCACATCCGACCCAAAGGTTCCCATAATACTAGCTGCGTTACCGCGCTGAACAGCAAGGGATATCCTTTGTCTCAGAAAAGCCCCGGAACGAAAGTCCAAGCCACGGTTCCTCAATCGGCGTCCCAGCTCTCGAATAAAAGCCAAGGCCTGCGTCCCCCATACACCAGTGGTTTCAATTGCTAATGGTACAAAAATGTAATTTCTTATGAGCTGGCTATACTTTAGGGTTTTTTGTCTCGCAGCTAGTTCAGCTGCAGCACCAGCAGCAGCAGCAGTGGAAACAACATGCGAGGGCGCAAAGGTGCATGCACACGTTGCATCCCACACCAGACTACGACCTTTCTCCCATGGAACCAAAGTGAGGCCGTCAGGACGCTTCCCGTCATCCCGGTTTAAGCCCGGAGGCTCAAGAATAGAGGGAATGTTTGCCGTGACCAGAGCCCGTCGAACAATATCGTTAATGCAATGGTGCCGTGAGATTCTACCTGCACTACGGACACAATGCAAACCGTGCCGACCCTTTGCGTTCACGTCCACGCCACAGACACAACGATGTGGCTGAAAGACTTCGCAACCTAAGCGCAGAGCAACAGCCACACGGAGCGAATCACAGTCCAAAAAGGTCCCCAACTGAGGGGAAGGCAAAGCATGCAACCATATTCCCGAATCTGGCCTAGAAACGGCACGCAACCGTGCAAGCTCAGCACCAGAACTTGAGTTCAACAAATTATTCAGTGTTATTTTGCATGAGATTTCGTCCCACTCACGCTGAAGTTGCGGCCGCTGAGGCGTGTCACTCCCAGGACACCGAGCCCGCCATAACACCAAAGCCTAATCGACGTAAGGGACGCGAAACCCGTCACCATTGTTATTAAGAATACGAGTGACGAGATCCACAACCCCACGCGACGAAGCTAAGAACGCAGGAAGCTCGGTGTCCTGCAGGCGACGAATACCCAAACCACCATGCCTGATAGGGAGAGCGGCTTGGCACCACTGCGTTGACGTCATCCTAGCATTAATAATTGTTTCCAACAGTTGTTTTAAAGTCTCGTCATACTCCATCACTTTATCTCTGTATAACCACACCGGAGCCGTGCGTAATGAGTAAGTTAATCTGGGAACAGACAGACAACTTCGCAGGATCGTAGCGCCACGTGAGCGGAAAGCTGCTTTAAATGTGACTCAGACGCTAACAAAGCCCGAATCTTACCAGAAAGCACATGAGGTATACCTTCCGGAAAAATTGGTGCTCCCAAAAGAGTAAAGTCTGTCTTGTTCAACAACTTAACCCCAGGTACTACAGACTCTACTTGCGATAAAACATCCGGAGCAATTCGTCCAGAGCAAGGAAATATCTCGCACTTTTGGGTGTTTAACCGTAGACCCATATCAGCGAACCCTCTTTCCAGGCTTTTCAGGTCTTCTGTTACAACATCCGGAACCCCTCCAATTGTGCCGTCGTCCAAGTACCATACATTCAGAGGAGATTGTAGGCCGGCAATGACATTTACATTTACAAGTTGAAGAGAAAGTTGAAACTTCGTACTTTGTACAACTTTGTACAAATTGCATTGAATGTTTGTTGATGAAATTGATAGATAGATAGATGGATGGATGGACGGACGGACGGACGGACGGACGGACGGACGGATGGATGAATGGATATAACATTTATTTAACGGCACAATACTTTAAAACATAACATAGGCATAGGCATCAACATCATTAGTATAACATAAAGGAAGAATATTACATGCATGCAAGAAAAGAAAAAGGACAAACAGAACACGTTTCAAACATTAATTGCATTTACATACGCTTAAAAACAATAAAACAGAACATTACAAACGTATAGGTACAAACATTTTTATATTGTCACGCTCAGGATTTTAAACCTGTACTTAAAACAATACTATACTTATACTATACTAATACTATACATACTAACACTAAAATGGTCGCAACTCACCATGTGTCGTAGGAGCACCAAGGTACTCCCACAACGCTGATATTGTGTCGCGGCCATACTGCGGTTAGTCGTGTTTGTTGAAAAAAATAAGTAAAGAATTTTTTATTTGGAAAATGGGTGCCCAAATAACTCGAGTGCAATGTGTGTGTGTGTGTAGAAGTGTAGTGTAGTGTCTGTAAAGTGAGTGAGTTTTGCAAAATATGCAAAATATAAATACTGTGTAACCAGTGTGTTAACAAACTTATTAAATGTATATCGAAGTGAAGCGCCTCACGGTTGCAATGGTAGTAGTGCAAAGCAGATATTTAAAAACACCCCTCCTTCTACGGAATCTTAGATTGTTTGTGGGCCGCACGCACTTGGTTGGTTTTTTTAAACCGGTTTTTGTCTGACAATTTTGTCAGTACTTTAGCTGTCTGTGAATTTTAACCCAATTGTATTTTTATTGAACGAAACTTTTGCGGCCATTCCACATATTTGTCGAAATGTGTCGAACAAGATAAAAAATACCCGGAATCGACGAGAATGCGTTCAGTGACTTAAAGATCTTATGCCCGGTTTCTGAGGTCCATTTAAACCTAGTTTATCTATTCCATAACGCTATTGATTCAATAACTTGACATTTTACGTTTCTGAACACCTATGCAAAAGGTAAACTTGGTTTAAACTTCGTTCAACTTAACCGCCCGGATTTGGTCGTTTATCGAATCCATAACTTTATTTGACGTTTTAAGTGACATTAGACAGTTTAGGTTATTTTACATAAATTGTGTTTCTCTTGTGAAAAACAACCAGTCTTATTATTTTTATCTTGTTGCACATATTTCTGTACCGAGAAACTTGAGGTCCCGAAGAAATCCGTTTGAAATGTTCTCGGATGAGGAATTCCAAGCAAGATATCGTTTCAATAAGGATACTGTCCTGTCTTGTACATTCCAGCCTAAAATAGTAAGATTAATATTAAAGTACATACAATAAATATGATTATAAACTATTCTTACTATGGAGTCAGCTAAACTCTGCTACTACCTAGGTATTTGATTTAAAAAAAAAGCTTTTTGCGTGGGTGCTCCTAGTACACCCACCTAATTACAGAAAACTTTATTATATTTTTCAACGTATGTACCTACTTGAGTATAAAATTTACTTAGGTTTTATGTTTCAAAGTAGGTATGTTCTTTTACTCTTTCATTTAATATTTTATAAGTTAAGTAGGTTCTTAACTTATAAAATATGAAATGAAAGAGTAAAAGAAAACCTACATACTTTGTCGTCACTTAAGTTTCTTCGAGCCTTCTTCTTCAGCGTGTCATAAAACGCATGCAATTGTTTCTCACTTCTAAGGGCCACTTCCACAGGCGGCATTATATTTATTAGTGAGTGCAGCCCAAGCTTTTTTCTTGCCTTCTACTGTCGTTCCATCAGATCGAAACAAACTTTTTAGCTATTTCGATAAGCAATAACTTTTTTCGTTCCGTAAAGTTCTTGCTCCATTTTCCGGCATTCTTTGTAGGTTCCATTAGAACAATAGATAGGTACATCAAGAAGGAAGAATAGATTAACATACAGTTATGTAAAGTTTGGACAAGTAAGAACTGATAAACAAAATTGCCGCACAAAACTAACATCTGACTTTTTTTCTTGACAGTGGTAAAGATAAATTATTGGTTTAGGTTATGAAAAAAATTTCTCATCTTTTAAAAAAAATCTTACTGTAAGTTGTTAATTCAACTTACAACTATTATTTTAATTATTTTATGTATGCAAAACCTGAATCTGCAGTAGAATACAGATGAAATGCGTATGTTAAGAGTAGGCTTCAAAATAGTTCCATCTAGTGGCGGAATGGTGAACTACTTATCGGTTCGATAACTATACGACCGTCCTGCGTGTATTCAGAAACGCATTGACAATTAACTGACGTTTATTGAACCGATAACTTTATTGATTCTATAGCTAACGAACCATTAACTGTGAACCTCAGAAACCGGGCATTAATGATGTAAAAGAAGTTTGTGGCAAACTCAGATTTAGTAACGTTAGTGATGTACAATGGAATTATTTATTTAAGAAACTTTCGTTACTGAATACCAACGTAAGCGAGCCGCGGCGTCGAGAAGGGGCGCGAAGGGGGAGATAAACCCCCTAAAGTTTACGTCAACTTTAGGTAACATGAGAAGCTACTGAAACGCACGTCAACTGAATGCCAAGTGCGGGTATTAGCAACGGCACCGCGTTCGCACGTATTATTTCAGAGTTTGTCCCTCTTATAACTTTGTTTTCGCGAAGACTATCAACTGTATTAACTTGTGTGCTCTCTTCGTGCCCGGGAATCAAATAATAAACAGTTTCTACCATTTGTATTCTTAGAACATCTATATTGCAGAAAGTGTAAGAGGACCTCTTACAGGGCCCCTACGAGGTCCCCTACGTGAAATCGAGACACAAATTATCGATTTTCATTTCAACGAAAACCATTAATTGATGCCTTATTAGTACCTAGCTTTAATTCCCCGATGTAAGAATTCACCGAAAACCAACATACCGATGTTTTTTTCAACTACACTATACTTAACAGACTAATCATTTGGCCAATGTAACATTTCATCCATAGAACATAAAAAAGGACTAGAAGTAGTGAGATCACAGAACATAAAAAAAGAGTAGAAGTAGCAACATGACACATTAGTACGAAAACCAGTGTAACCAAACTGATACTTACAAACCAAACGCACACTACAAATGCCAACCTGCCATGTGTACATCATAAAAGTTTCAATTAAAATATGCACCTTTTTGTAACATTAACAATGATCAAAGTCAAATGACAATGATGAAATTAAGGTTGACATTTTGTAGTAACGCTACTCTACACTAGACGGATATTTTGTAGTAACGCTACTCTACACTAGATAGGGAGAACCTATCGACAAATTATACTCGTACAAACAGTTTACACATTAACGGCCGATTATGAATACTGGTACTTAGAAGTATTTTTAGCTATTTCTTTTTTGCCTAGAAAATGCATCTTTTCTATATTATCTTTTGTGCAATATAGTATATTTCATTACAGGTGCGGAAAGGCTGTCATTGCAAAGAATTCCGACAAGTTGCAATGACGGTTCCGCACGTGTACTGAACGACTATTTTTAATACTGTTGCGAAAAAAATAAGCAATTTAATAAAGAAAAAATATTTAGAAAATGGCGCCAACCGTAAAAAAATATAAGCAGAGATTTTTTTTCTTCACCCATTCTAGAAGGCAAAGGGAACTATGCCCATACAGCCAAGTCTTCAGAAGAACTTTTTTATTTATATGAAATGTAAATGAAATTTAATGAGATGAAATGAAATGAAACCTAACTGAACTCATTCAATCAAATCATTAAATCTGATATTGAAACAAATTAGTAGGTAGATCATAAAAACTTGTATGATTTTTTTTAGTAAAAACTTCATGGTTGGTTTTTCTTTTTAATAGACATTATTTTGACAGTTGGGAAAAAAACGCACGAGTGCGGGAAAGGTAAAAAAAAAGCACGAGTGTGTAATAGCCCACATCCCGCATGCTATACGTCCGTGTAATACGCCATTTTTTGAGCAACTGTATTAAAAAAAGAATTAACACTAATAGGGTACATAGACGCACAAATAAAACAATGTGGTAGATTTCATATTTTAAAATGTTATCTCTTATTTAAAACTAGCTTTAACCCGCTGCTTCGCGGGCGTTAGAAATTATAACACCGGAAATATAATGTATTCTACGATTCAATTCAGATCTTTGTCTATCTGTACGCCATGTTTCATACGTTATACTAATTTTATTGACGATGGTACTAATATATTTCATTTATAGGCAAGAGTCTAACCTGGAAGTGAAGCACATTTTTTCTGGTATTGCTACAGCACCTTCCGGCATTTTTAGTGTTTATGAAGTGTTCATGAAAATGCTTTGAATATATTGTGTTCATCGTCGTTTTGAACCAATTTTGCCTTCCTGCCGCTGCCATCCATTTTAATTTCGTATCCGGTTCCTTAGAAAACTAAACGGAAACTCACTTCCAAAGGCACGCGGGCACCGCCCACTTACGACTTCGACTCTTTTTTATGTTCTGTGAGTGAGATGACCCATTAATATGAAAACCAGTGTGACCAAACTCACACTTAAAAACCAAACGCACACTATGAATGCCAAACTGCCGTTGGTAAATAAAGACAACGCCAAAAAGGTCTATATCATAAAAGTTCCAGTTAAATATGAACCTTTTATTTATGTTAACAAGGATCAAAATCAATGGACAACAATGAAATTAAGTTTGACAATAACTCTTTCTTTTGTAGTACCGCTACTTTACACTAGATGGAACTACTACTGCGTCTGATCTTCGAGAAGTTTTATGTGATAGGCCATAAAGTCGAAAATTTAAAAACAAGTCTCCGATATGTTGCTACTCAGCCGGATTAGTTTCATTGTTTATGTCATTACCAATATAATTCAAAAATACAATGAAATACTACTCACCGATGAACTGTTTCGGCATGATTGGTAAATTTTAGTCCCCAACTGTTATTTTTACATTCTACCACAGCACAAGAAGGCATTTTAGTAGAGTTTTTACGATTGTTTTCTTTACTAGAAAAAAACGACAACTGATGCAAGAAGAACTGTCAGAGACTACTCTAAGGCAATACATTGCTAATACGAAGCACGCGGGTACCCCCCACTTACGACTTCTACTCTTTTTTTATGTTCTGTGATTTCATCGATAAATCAAGTAAAGCCTTACAGTACATATTGGCAAAAATTCTTGTTGGAATGATTGGTATCATATTTTAACTAGGCGTGGGAACCCCTTATGGTGTGTTACATAACAAGAATTTATTGTGATTCCCCCAATGTTCATGTCGCACCACTAAAATATAACCAACCCTGTCCAAAAACAGTAACTTACCTACTGGCTACCTGTACACAACATTATTCCACGGGAAAGAATTACCGGGATGTCAAGTATCCTATGTCTCAATTCAGATTTTAGTGTATCTGTACGCTAAGTTTCGTGTAAATCCGTTCAGTCGTTATTGCGTATTTTAGTAACAAACATCTTCACAAACTTTTATATTTATATTTACCCGAGGCTTCGCTCGCATTAAAGCCACCAAAATTTAAAATATACTTTATTGAACATACTTTAAAATTTGAAATGAAATGAAATGAAATATATATTATTTATTTGAGAAATACAACCATGCCACAGTAAATTATAAAGCCCTTGCTCTCGAACTAGGATAACCTGTGGCTCAGGAATAAGTGTTTATGCCACACCTGGCAATAAAGTGGCTTTTTCCTCACGCTGCGCGTACGGAAAAAGCCGCTTTCTGGCCAAGTGTAGACTCGGGGCTGTAAGTAATGCAAATTGCATTACTTACAGCCCCGACTACCTACTTTGCAGTTAGGTTCCCATGTTAAAACCTAACTGCAAAGTAGGTAGTCGGGGCTGTAAGTAATGCAATTTGCTTAAGTCAGATGTCGCTGCCTGTACGTAATACAGAGAATATTGTAAAGAGGTTCGAAATTTCACTGATGCCGTGAGTCGCCCATTGGCTCAATTGGTAGAGCGCTGGTACGGATAGCCAGAGGTTGCGGGTTCGAATCCCGGCATGGGTCAAATTTTTAGCCTCTAAATAGGTTTTTAAATTTGTTCCTTAGCACGGGTTAGTGCATTAAAAATAAAAATAGTGTAAATACCTAAATGTTAAACATTGTTCGTTTCCGTTTCGCAAAGACACCAAAACGAAAATTTTGAACTCCATCTTATAGTGGAAATGGTGCAGCTACAATGCTGTAGTAACGTTATCTTCTATAATATAAAAATGAATCGCAGAATGTGTTGGTGAGCGCTAATCTCGAGAGTAGGTGAACCTATTTTGCTAATCTTTTTATTAGAATATTTCTTGAAGGCATAATGCTAGCCAATCAACAAATTAAATTGTACATGGCAATGGCATAATCCGCTCATGACTGTTGCATTAAAGGATTATTGTGAAAGCTACTTCTTCACCCACGCCTCATCCAGTGGGCTCCCAAATATTACCTTTGCATCTGATTAATTCTAAGCCACGTTAGGACGTTTGGGTGGTCAGGTTGAGTGGAGACGTATCGGCCCGAAACCGCGCTCAAAACGCAAGCAAACAAGTTTATACTCGGTTCACATTGTAAATACATTATTATGTTAGCACGGCAAACTAGGAAAGCGCCTTAGGTTGCACGTTAGTTTGCAGGTGGTTTTGTTTATATAACACCCTCAATTACAGTCGACATCACCTCATAATTTAAATACGAGTAGGTCTATTTTAGCGACAGCGGACGATAGAAAACAACTAATGATGTTTTAAGACAACAAAGGACGAATGAGGACAACACAGAACAATAAACGATGGAAAAAGGACGAAAGTGGAAAAAGGGGAGGATCAAGCACGCACTCCGGTATTATGGTTTCGTTTATATATTTACAGATTTCCTTCCGTTTATTTATTGGACGTCGGATTACCTTATTCAGATACCTACCTACTGTTTTGCTGGTTATAATAACTCTCTGTGTTTTCCATAGATCTAACAACATTTTTTTTATTTAGCATTAGCATTATAGCGCTTTCATTTAGCACCTTAAACGTAAATGAATGTGTACCCTAAAAAACTTAAGTTGTTTTTCTGTGAGGCATAATCGTAGTGGAACCCTACAGATGAGTATACGTCACTAAAAATAATGGCTAAAATAATACAGAAGTAAACAAAAATCATACAAAATAGCATAAATAGTGATTAAATTGTGTGGAAGTGATGATTATTATTATTATTAATGAAAATTATGGCCAGCTTCTGGTCTCAAATACCACAAGCAAATACAATTTGCCACAGTAAATTATAAAGCATTGTGTACTTTGATAAGTTTTTTAAAATAAAATACGTATCATTTAGTTATAAATTAACTAGTGGCCCCTGGTTGGGTTTCATTTGTATAGATAAATAATAGTGCTATTACTTCATGAAGAATAATTAGGCAGTCAAGGGTACGAAAACCTTTGTTCCATTTATAAATTGTTTTGTTTGTTAAAAGTCTTACCTAAATATTTTTTTATCATTTCCTAAGAAGAATAACAGTAAGTGCCTTCGCTAATGGCTTAATTAATTATAAACAACCAATTGATTTTAATTATTTATTCGGCGAAAACAAAGAAGGAAAGCGGATTTATTAATTGCATTAATTATAACCATTAAAAGTTCTTAAAATCCTGACATACGATTATGCTTTGTACATTATGATAAAATTTTGTAATAGAACATAAGAAATACGATGAGTGTGTATTTACGATAGAGGGGGTGCGTAAAATTTTTTTTATTTATATTTTATCTTTTACATATGTAAAAAGAAATTTGAATTAACTTTTACTTCGTCTTGCAGAAGAGAGCAATCAGATTCATTTATAAACTAGGCAGTAGAGATTCGTTACGAGATTATTTTAAAGAAACCAACATCCTGACAGTTGCCAGTCAGTATAACTGTCGCAGGCAATTTGTATGATTCCCCAATATACAAACGGCGTCGTCCGTTTAAAAACGCTGTTTTGAAATATGCCGAAAGCAAATTGTAAATTGCCTTACAACTCGTTCAATTCTTTAAATTTTGAGATTGTTTAGTAGTACGTTTATACGTACGTAACTACGTTTACATGCATATATATATATATATATATACGTATGTATATATATATATATATATATATATATATATATATATATATATATATATATATATATATATATATATATATATCCTTTAAGGGGCACTGTATACGTTTCTATAATAAAATCGCTGAAGATATATTAAGCTTGCCTGAAACGCGATTCAAAAAATATGTAAAGTAAATTTTGTGCCAAAAGGGCTACTATAATATAAAGTATTATTTAGATGAAAATGTTGTTTGGAATGTCTCGTAATAATTTAGTAAACTCTCTTTAATTAAGGACTTTGACGACGACGGACTTTAAGAGTGAGTTTAGAGTTTTTTTTCCATTTTTTCTTCAAAGAGATCTAGATTTCTAAATGGACACCTAGATTAACTTGTAACATTCAATAAGTCAAAGTTTACTCATATGTGTAATTTTTAATGAAATACTTTGATTTGATTTGATTTTGAATGTCGGCAACGTGTTATCTTTTACCCGAACGTCTTGGTACTATTTGCATACTCGAGCTGACTTTTGTAAAGTAAGTACCACTCAGTGTCCATAAAAAAATTGATTTTTACTAGAAAACATTTTAGGGTTCCGTACCCAAACGCTAAGGAACTAAGACTCCTCTCCGTTGGGCTGTTGGTCCGTCCGTCCTTCCAAATATTGTGTGTATGCGTGTGTGTGTATTTGTGAGATTAGAGTGTTGCTTAAGCTCAGTCCTACAATAAGAAAATTATCTTGGGATCGGGAAGGATTAATTGGGAAACATTGATTCAAGAAGGACGTGCATAGCGTTCGCTGGGGTTTCAGCTGGGTTTTTCTCGCAGAGCTATTCAATATGTTTGGAAACATTTCCAAGCCACAGGCACTGAGGACGGCATACCTATTACTTTCTCTATGCTATTACAAAAATGTTGAGTAGTGTAGTTTTGAATTTTCAGCCGCTTACCATAGTTATGACTAGCTTTTGCCCGCGACTCCGTCCGCGTGGACTTAAATTATTCAGCATGCTTCAATAAAAGGTGCAGATGACTGGAAGAGATCACTTTTAGTGAGAAGGCCGCCGTCTGTACTCTTAGGTTAAGAAATATCTGTCTAATTTCCATTTTTATGTAGGTACAATAAAGTGTTCTCTATCTCTATATATCTTTCTTATTAATGATCATTGCAAAACAGACTTTAAGGGGAAACTGCAGTCTTTTAAATTCGAATGGGTACTCCGATGGAATAAGTGGTTTACGGGGTACCTATAGTATATACCGATTCACCTCTAGCACAGCCAGTAAATACAATGGCCTGTATAACGTTTTTATGTAAAATTTTCACGCACACCCTGGTCCCATTACACAAATTGGGTGGATTAAGATTTCGCGGTTGTGGTACTGGAGCACCAACTTTAAGGATAAGACTTGTGTGAGACGGTAGACCAGGTGGTTTTAGGGTATTTAGGGACTCTACGGGATAGTGTACTGCATCATCCATATGCACTACAGTGACCACAACTAATCAAAAGATCAGATTATTCACACACAAAGTAATTAGTAGCGTTGGTGCATCTAGCATGCCGTTTTTTCTAGTTTTTACTTCTTTCTTTTCCTGGTAGCCGTTTTGGCGATGACAGGAAGAAGTGAAGGAGAGGCGTGCTCTGAAATTGGCACGGCGACTTAATTCCGTACATATACATAAAAATGGCCATGAGATAGATAATGTGAAAAGCGTAGTCATCCCACGGGGTTACCTGTAGTACCAACACTAAATATAGGTAACCTTCAAAGACGTACGGAAAGAGTTGCCCAGTCGCTTCCAGTTCACATAAACTACCATAAGTAGGAGAGCGTGACATGTCAATACAGTATTAAGTAGCACTGGAGTAATTGGCTACTACATCCCAGTTACTACATCTACTAATCCCAGTTGGCTACTACATGGCTAACGATTTGCTCACGTACCTCCCTAGCCATCACCTGTGTGTCATACAACAGATATGACATGGCCCGAAACAGAGAGATAATAGGAACTGCAGTGTGGGGCACCATAGATTCATCAATTTGTAATAACTCAACAATCATTGCATTGTGAGGGATAACAAACAATAAGTAAATATCAAAGGTTCCACTCAACAACCAAGAAATTAAAACACCGTAAACGAACGAAGAGTAATATTATGCCAAGACAGAATGGCTTTTACGTCGACTACAAAAGGTAATATTATATAGTGGTAATAAGTATATAGTTAAATAAAAAAAAAAACATATTTTTTGACAATAAAATATCACCTCACCATTTGAGACTACCCCCCACCTTCTCCACGTCACTTGTTGGTTAGCTAGAATAAAATACTATTTAGTATTAAGCCCGCCCGCCCGCCGCTGTACAATCTTTACAGGTACAATAATGAATTTAATAATAATAATAATATTTCCCAACAACATCCAAGAATACAACAGAACAAAATTTTGCAACCCCATTCACTCCCCTAAGGGATGAATTTTGAAAAAACGGCGAAACACGTATTCAATCAATTGTGTTGAAGAGTATTTATTTTAAGTTTCAAGAAAATTAGACAACATTCTTTATACCTCTCACACAAATTTTAGAAACCCTTTTAGCCCCCTTACGGGTTAAATTTAAAAATAATCCGGTCTTATTCCATGCCTACATTATATATAGATTATATGTGCAAGATTTCATCTTCCTAGGTTCAATTTTGGAAAAGATTCAAGGAATAAAATTTTGCTACCCCTTTCACTCCCTTAAGGGTTAAATTTAGAAAAACGGTGAAATACGTGTTCAATTGATTGTGTTAAAGAGTATTTATTTTAAGTTTCAAGAAAATTAGACGACGTTCTGTATACTTCCCATACAAATTCCCAAAAACCTTTCTTCTTCCTACCACTTATATGCAGATGATTTACAAATTTACACGCAATCTTCTGTAGATGATCTGTCTTTGGCAATTAATGATCCCAATGCAAACCGCGACCATTACCTAGAATGGAGTAGGTCTCATGGTTTGAGGGTTAATCCCTCTAAGACTCAAGTGATTGTTATTGGCAGTCCTAGAATGATATCGCGGATCAAGTGGGACCAGCTTCCAAAAGTTCAGTTTGACGGTATCATAATTCCCTTCAGTGAGAAGGTCAAGAACTTGGGGGTCATTATCGATAGGTGTCTGACTTGGTCGCCGCAGCTAGCGGAGGTGAGTCGGAAAATATTCGCTTCAGCGGCCTCTCTGAGAAGGTTACGGAATTTTCTACCAACTGCGACCAAAAGTGCACTTGCGCAATGTTTGTTGCTACCTATCCTCGGCTACGCTGATGCCAGCTATCTTGATGTCACCGAAGAGCAACTTAATAAACTTGAGCGCCTCCAAAACTTTGCAATAAGATTCATGTTTGGTTTACGCAAATATGACCACGTTTCCGAATTCCGCGCTAAGCTCAAGTGGCTTTCCATCCGTTTTCGTAGGAATGCTCACATTCTCTCTCTTCTCTACTCAATACTGTTCAATCCAGCCACTCCTTCATACCTTAAAGAGCGCTTTACCTTCCTCGGTGATTCCCACAGCCGGGCATTAAGGTCTGACCTGAATATGTCGCTGAAGACTCCAACTCACTCGACGAGGTTCTTCAGCGACTCGTTTACCGCAACGGCCACTCGGCTGTGGAACGATCTTCCCGTATCAATAAGGCGCTCCCCTTCCTCAGCTGTCTTTAAAAGCAAGGTTAAGGAATTTTATCTGTCCCTGCAAGTTTAGTATTCGTGCATTGTCCTTTTCATTGTGTCTTTTCCGTATGTCTCCATATAGGTACACAATATTGTATTTTTTTCCTTATCGTGTAGATTGTTACTATAACGTATTTATGTAAGTTTAGCATAACTATTTATGTAGGTATATTGTTATTTATATAAGTAGTGTATTAATATATTTATATATTTGCACCGACTACCCGTCTCTTATTTCCTCCAGCAACTTTCCGTCGTAAGGTTGTCTGGAAGAAATTGCTTTAGCAATAAGGCCGCCAATTGTACTTTGTATCATTACATATGTGCTCTGGTGTACAATAAAGAATATTCTTATCTTATCTTATCTTATCTTCCCATACAAATTTTGACAACTCTTTTGACCCCCTTAGGGGTTGAGTTTCAAAAAATCCTCTCTTATTCCTTGCCTATAGTATATACAGACTCTCTGTGGAAAATTTCTCCTTCCTAGGTCCAAGGGCTTGGGCTGGGCGTTGATGAGTGAGTCAGTCAGGAGAATAAAATGTTGCAACCCCGTTCACTCCCTTAAGGGTTGAATTTCGAAAAAACGGTGAAACACGTATTCAATCAATTGTGTTGAAGAACATCTATTTTAAGTTTCACGAAAATTAGACAACATTTTTTATACCTCCCATACAAATTTTGGCAACCCTTTTCGCCCCCTTAGGGGTTGAATTTAAAAAAATCCTTTCTTATTCCTTGCCTAAATTATATATAGACCCTCTGTGCAAAATTTCAGCTTCCTAGGTGCAACGGCTTGGGCTGGGCGTTGATGAGTGAGTCAGTCAGGACTTTGAATTTTATATGTATAGATTTCTCTCAGAAAGAGAGGAAGTATAGGCTTAATTACGCCGTGTGCCCACCGCAAATTGGCAATTTCAAGCGGTGAGGTTTCAACACCTCAGACACTCAGGTTTCCTCGCGATGTTGCCCTTCACAGTTAGCGAGATGTATAGCTACTGTAACTTCACAAATGTGCATAGCTTACAAAACATTGGTACATGCCGGGATTAGAACCCACGACCTCCCAATTGCGATGCCGGTGTTCTACCGCTCCGCCACCACCGCTAAATGAACATAATTTTAATTAATATTGGCCTTAATGCTAAGCAAATAGTCATAGTCCCTATAAACACAAAATGTTTGCTTAATGCACGTCAAAGCTGTCAGTTTCACAATTAATAGATTATGTGGAGAAGAAACTAAGAAAGTATTCTTTTCAAAACAGATTTTAATTTAGTTAACAGAGTTTTCAGCTTCAGCAAAGTTACATTACATTACACTAGACTTAATCGTCCTCGTTAACATTATTTTAGTACCAGACATCTTTGTCTTAATATTATAATAGGCTATTTTGTACAGAGTATGCTTAGCAAATTTTTTAAACCGCGTCCGTGGTAAGAGTAATATATCTTGAGGAATCTTAGTGTAGAACCGTTACAGTGCCCCAAAAATGACGGAAAAAACAAATAATGTACCTATGATATCAAAAGTTTTAGTTTACAAATGGAAAAAAATTGTTTTGAGTTTACAGCGTGACCTCGAATTCGGTTGATAAATAAAATTTTAAGGGGACATCTAACTATGATTTAGAAACATATGGCGCGAGTTTAGAAGAACAAATTTATTTACCCAAAATTAGTTGACTTCCGCTTAGACATACAATATCAGGACGAAAAATTGTAAGTATCGAAAAACAATAAGGCTAATATTATAGTCAGCGCCGCCGGGCCACTTGTTCTTTTAATTGTTTACGTATGTCGAAGGACAAGCTCATTACATTTATCATAATGGCAAACATTTTTAACGTCATGGATGATACTTCCTACAAATCATTTGCCAAGGATTTGCCAATCAGCGTTCGGGGATCGTAATGGGATGTTGTTGCCCAGGGTGCGCCAGACGTATGGGGAGGCTCCTTTCATGCAACCCCATAAATAAAAACCCATAAATATTCTATTCTAAACTGTCTGGTATGCTGGAAGAAACCTCTTTCAGAGATAAGCTCGCCTTTGTACATGTTATTTATTTATTTATTTATTTATTATGTAATGTTCTGTTAAATGTTTCGTGTGCAATAAAGTATAACATACATATTTGAAGTAGCTGTGTTCGTAAAATGTAACCCTGAACTGTTTCCACGTCTGTCTGTAACGGTAATCAGAAACAGACGTGATGAAAGTAAATTACGTTTACAGCAGGCGAAGGCAGCTTTATTAGGCAAAAGCATTATATGCATGGTCCCTTTAATATATAATAAAATACCATCAAGTTATAGACAATTAGATACTAATTTATTTAAGATAAGGTTAAAAAAAATGTTACATAATTGACAAATGTTATTATAATATCAATTAATTTCTAAATGACATATTTTAATCTGACATTTTATTTTGATATACTTTTTATAACTTAATATTGATGGCGAGCTACCAAATTTATGTAGAGCCTCTCCTATTTGCACGCTACTCTCAGCAAAACATGTTGGACCAAAATGTATATGACGACAATGTCATATTTAAGACCTTGATAATGCATGTTACTGTAATATTATTGACATATGTTTATGCAAATAAATGTATCTTTATCTTTATAATAATAATATAAATAATATATGTATTTATTTAGGTTATTAATAATAATATAATAATAAAGAGCGGCGGTAGCCCAGTGGGCAGAACAATGGACTCGGAAGCGAGAGACCCGATGGGATTTGAATGTTGGGATCCGGAAGGATTCGAACCTCTTGAATCCCAGTGGGGTCATGTACCAATGTCTATGTAATTTTATATATTATATAATTTTCTAAGTTATGTACATTTGTGAAGAAATAGTAGCCTCGCTAAAGTGAAGCAAAGAGTTGTGATGAAACCCGAGTGTCTGAGGTGTTTATATATCTTAGCGTTTGAAATTTTCAATCTGCGGTGGACACGCATGGTAATTAAGCTCATTCTCTCACTCTGAGTGACAGCCTGTACCCTACAGTGGGCCGTTTATAGGAAATCAAATTGTCTATAGAAACTTGAATTATTACTTTTGCTGGCCTTATGAAACATTAAATTGTGATGAGATGTAAAACCCGCGACTGACTTAGTAAATTAGGTGGCAATGTATATATCAGAAAGAAAAGTTAAAATCATTGTTGATCTTTATTTGACTCTTTCTGGAAAATATTTAGTTTGCATTGTAAGAAAAACGAATCAGTTTATTAAAGGCAATTTAATTTTTACGTTGTTTATACATTGTTATAAAATGAGGAGTTTCATTACATGGCTTGACTTATAATTTGCCTTTTGGAAAGAGCTGTGAACGAGCTGAGTTTCTGTGAGCTACTAAATTTATGTAGAGTTGCTAGAATACGTCGATGTCGCAATCACCGCCTGCTTTACAACTACATACCCGTATTCAGCCTGAACTTTTGAACACTTTGGATAAATTGAATTCCGTCACAAATTGGAAATAACTGGTCGAAATACTCCAGTGAAACTATGCCAAGTCATTCATCAATCATCATTCAGAAAATAGTTATACCTACTTCTATCACTTAATCCCTGAAAATTTGAGATCAAAAATTTACAAAGAACATCTTGAAACAAAAAAACCAGCTAAGTGCGTGTCAGATTCGCGCAGCGAAGGTTCCGTACCACCTCACTGTTTTGTTAATATTAGCTGACCGCGCGAACGTTGTTTTGCCACATTAAATAGTCTACGAACTATTCTCCAACCTATTAAATATACACAAATCATAAGAATTGATAAGATAATGCTTTATTCATACACAAAACACACATTAAAACATTTGGGTGAAATTAACATTGAAACACAAAAAACACTTGCATCAAGACAAATACAACAATAAGCATACTGACACCTTATTAAACCAACTACATAACACTGGTCCACTAATATAAAAGCATTACATAATTAGAAATAGTAATATGCAAGTGTTACCAGTTTTGCATGCAATGTTCGATGAAAAATTGGAATGAACGCAGCAATAAAATGGTAGAAATCAATAATTGCGGCAATGTGTGTCCTGGATATAAAAACGTGACTGGGCTCAGCATGTGCTACAGATAAAATCTGCAAAGGTGGTTTTCAGCCAGAACCAATTGAGAGAAAGTGAAGAGTAGTCTAGAAGTACAAAGACCCGTGACGATACATGGAAACATACTCTTACATGTGGAAATGAATAAAATTACACATACAATACTAAACTTCGTGCCATTCCATCGCTGACTTAGGCATTTAATGATTTGAATAAACTCGTCCTTCAGTCTCATGCTTGCAGACTAGAAAATGTGAGATGGAACAGTAACATTATACAGTTTTACATTAAAGTTATTTAGATAACAGATATGTACGGAGCCCAAATCAGTTTAACGCTTAATAATACCAGGCTTTAAAATAATAATGTTAACTCTAAGTTCAGTATTATGTTTGTGCATTGTCCCTAAGACATTGTCCTTATCTAGTATGACATTGAGAAATATAATATAACACAACAGATACAGACACAACATAGTTTTTCCAAGCTGGTATACAAAAAGTGATATTACCTGGTAAAAGATAGCTTACGATTACGATTAGGTAATCGAATCGAATTGGTCAAGAGGTTTCGGAAGACTTCGATAACTAACACTGTGACACGCGATTTTTGAACATTTAGTACAAGTCATAAGTCATTAACATCTGTCATTAACATCATAATAACAATTGTCGTAATAATATGCAGTAACATTCTATGATAGTCCAATAAGTGGCATAAACAATGTGATATAGAATATTTTTGTCTAAACTGCATTTTAGAAGTGTTCTAAGCAATCGTGTTTTTATAAATAAAACTGGAGCACTTCATTGTACACACAAAGAAACATATAATTTCTTCACACACGGAAAAAAATTGCACACTCAAGTAAATAAATTAATATATAAATTACTTTTTAGGGTTCCGCACACAAAGGATGCTAAGCAGAAGCTTAACTTATATGCTAATTATTAATTAAACAAAATGGACCCGTGTACACGTGCTTCGTCGATCTCGAAAACGCGTTCGACCGTATAACACATAATTCTCTCTGGAGTGTTCTGAGGAAAGTTTGATGCCCCATTGGTTCTGCCTATACTTCTTTAAGATGCAGAAATGTGGTACTTATACAAGCCAGATATCAGGAAAATGGACTCATTACACATGAGATGTCTGCGCTTTATTCTCAGTATCAAGAGTATCAGTGGCAAGATCGAGTCAAGATCGAGGCGCTGCAATATGATAGGAATGGAAGCACTCCCTGTGAAGACCCAGCTGAGATGGTGTGGCCACGTTGTACGCATGGAAGACTGTAGACTGTCAATAGCCATAATTTACTCAGAAGTGAGCTTCGGAACCGAAATGGAACCGAGGCGGGCAGCACCTGCGTTATAAGGACGTCCTCAAGCGACACCTCACAACCTGCAAAATGCCACACGAAGGTTGGCAAGAGCTCTCGCAAAACAGATCGAAATAGCGTTCTTGGGTGCACGACGGTGTGGACAACTACGAAAAGGTCCGTCTAGATGAACTAGACGCCAAACGTCAAATGAGAAAGAAAAAAAAAGTTATATACGCGTCGAATTGATAACCTCCTCCTTTTTTGAAGTCGGTTGAGTCGGGAAACGGGCCCGAAACCTTCATAACCGTACACTTACAACAATTTTGGCCAGCTGAAATTCGGTTTTGCTAGCCAATTATAAGAGCCCATCTGAGCCTATCTAAGGAGACATACATTAATTAAACTATTTTATAATAACGTTCACCTCTGAAATCGCTCTTTAGTACTATTTTCAAGGTGCACTAGGCAACGCGTCACTTAAAAGCGACATCAGACGCCAAGAGCTAAGTACGAATTATTTACTATGACTGAGTAAGAGTGCTTTATTACTACGAATCATCGATCATGTTTAGTCTTTGATTTGTCCCCTAATAGGTAAGCAACTGTACAAATAATGTAGCAACAACTAACAGCAGTCGATTTCGCAGCGAATCTTGATTTAAATGGGCACCGCCCGCTTCGTTTTATCGACGTTGTGGCACTGGTTTCCATAATTATGTATTTAGGCCTTGCAGGAATTTGTTGTTAGTTCCTTTTTTTGGGTAAGAACGTTGGTGTCAGCGAAGATAAGTGGCGAATTCGAGCTGAGCGAAAGAATAAAATTGCTTTCGATATGTAGACGGTTTTCGGGGAGGGTGAATGGTGGCAGGGGCGCTGGCCGCCTGCGCGGCGCCGCGGACCGTGCCCCCTCCCCGCCTCACCACCCGCACCGCGGCAGTCTCTCCGCTGCTCGTCCGCTGCACCGCACGCTGCTAGAGTCTTACTCCAACCGGACCACACAACTTCTCACTACATCAAACCCAGCAAATTGGACTGTCTTGCCTACCCAGGCCTAAGGATTGCTATTTCTGTGCAGTGACTGTGCTTAAAACAGTGATATTTTTTGTGAACTGCGTGTGTTTCGATTCAAGAGCTCGAGCGTAAAGTTCTATAAAGTAAGTATAAGTTATATTTTTGCGCACATTGTATCTGCCGGGTTAGTGGGGTCGGGGATTTTTGTGAAAAGGGATTAGAAAGTCATTGTTCTTATTTCTGAATCGTTATTCCAGCATTATTGTATTGCCTCGTCTATATAGAACAGTTCAAGAAACTACACTCTGAATATTTAGACACACTGGACTGATTTGGAACATCGTGTTGTAAAAATCAGTTTTGAATAAAACCAATACGCAGTAAAAAGGTAAGATGTTTCACATAAAGCAGCAGCTTTAGCGTATTTATGGCTACGAAGGAGCTACGGAGCTACGAGCTACTGCTACGCGCTACAGAGCTACGCCACGCCATTGATTCGTCCTTTTGAGATTGTTGTTTCGTAATTAAATACATCATAATTAATTTAACGTAACCATATTGCTGGCTTCGCTAGTCAGTTTTGCTTATCTATTCGACAAAGATCACTGATTTATGTTTAGTTGTAAATGGATAGGAATTGAAGCGTCAGGTTAAAGTGTGAAGCATTAAAGCGTAATGCGGGATGTCTGTTGGTAAATAATCCTATTTATCTGTGAAATAACTGTCGATTTTTAACTGTCAGTAGGTTCATATATCTATTGAATGCTAACTGACCCCGCGAACTTCATACCGCCTAACAGGCGATTCTTCATATATTTTTTCCCTCCGTAAGAACCATCCTCGTACCTAATTCGAGGAATATCCAAAATAGAAATAGTGAAATCGGTGCAGCTGCTCTCAAGACTTGCGCTCACCAACACATTTGGGGATTCATTTTTATATTATAGATTATACATTAACAGGCAGGACACTGCCATTAAAGGGCCAGCGCTTATTGTCGCAAGACACATTGCAATCTGGCATGTATGTTGTAAATTAAAACTAAACCACATTTCTGTATACTTACAGATAAGTCGGTATGAGATTTGATAGCACGATGGCCATTACGTATTTCGATGTTTAATTGATTGCAATACATTCGGCTCACATTTTCTTTATACATAAAAGATGTTTTATCAAAACATGATTACCTTAAAACACTCAAACCTAATACCATAGACCAAGTATTTTGTGGATGTATGTTTATTCACATAAATTTCGCAGACATGGCTAATTCATATAGTTGTAATCTACATACAATCTATATTATCTGTGTCATGAGAGCGCGACAGCTTATGTTGAATCGGTCTAAAACTTTTAAAGCTTTTCGGGCCCACGTCTTGCTCAGGGATGAGACTTACAAAATGAACTTGATCGATAACCAATGGCAACACAGTTCACTCTGGTCACACTTTAGTCTAACAAAGTATCTGCCCCATGTCAGAGGAATTGCGGCAAAAACAAAATAAATACAGTTCACTCTTATTTAAAAAAAAAAGCATTGCTAGCAATGTTGACCAATAGATAATGAGTTTCTAATTGACAGGCGAGTGAGACGTATCTTAAAATTATGTGGTTCAGTTTTTTCATTTTCGGCTTGATTGGTCAACACTTTTGAGTATTTGTTGAGTACACAGACTTGCTTGATCATTTAGGCACTTTGCCTTGCCGAGCTGAATAGCCATTTTTTATTTGTATTGTACCTCATTATATTTGCATAGTTCAATATTCACCGAATATCCATGTATATAACACATCGCTAATATCCACGGTACTAGCGCTAAATAAATAAGTAATACTATTTTTTTTTTTTTGTAAACACATTCCTGACATGCATATCATATAAATATTTTGTTATGCTTTCAAAATATAATATATAGATAAAAATTTATGCAAGTAAATAAGTGCACGTTTTATATTTTTCCTATCACAGTTGCTAGACCAAATTATACCATTTAAGTACTGCGTAACATTTTCCATAAGCCATTTTATCAGGCTCGATGCTACTTTGTTTCCACCGCTTCTAATTTGTCCTACGTAACACACGCACATTTATTAGCAGTTTATTATATCTGAAATCATATAGTCAACTTTCTCAAGAGGTTTCAAGCGCCAATACATTAATTAGTTAAACCAATGGAAAAACAATTGCAAAAAGTGTCAGGACAATCTCTCAAACTTGTCTCAAAATGAAACAAAACGAATCAAATCAAACTATTTTATTCAAAATTACACAGAAACTGTGACTTATTGAACGTTACAATTGAAACTAGTCCATTTCAAAATCTAGATCATCTTGGAGAATATATTAATAAAAAAACTTTGTCTTTTCATACTTAATTAACAGAGTTTACATTATGTAAACTCTGTTAAATCTGGTGTCGCCTAACAGCTACTATACTACAATTAAAAAAAAATCAAGGTCTAATAGGCTATTTGACAGGTTTCTGAAAAACAACTTATTTTTTTTGTTGGTGATTAATAAGTGCTCCAGATAGTAGAATGTAAGTAATTCATTATTTTTTTTCTAAAAAAAGCAAATAAGAATTCATTTTTAAAATGAGCCGCCAAAACGCCATTAAGGAATATAGCATCGCACAGAAATTAGAAATTAGAAGCGCGCGCGGCCTAGTCGATCAGAGTGATTGGAATCAGTCACTTGAGTTAAGCAACAATAGGCGCGGTCAGGTGCGGGATGGGTGACCGTTCCGTGACTAACTAGTGGCATTTTTCCGAGCGCTTCCGTTCTTCGCAAGGCACGTTAAGCCGTTGTTGCCGGCTGTCATGTAATGGCAGTCGTTAAGCCATGTCAGAGGCCTTATGGGCGGCTTGATAACTTCTGACAGTAAGGCCCGCCACTGTCTTACAATCCTCCACCAACCCGGACTTGGCCCCCGTGGTGGAGTATGGCCTAACCTTCCTGCGATGCAGGAAGAGACCCGTGCCCCAGCAGTGGGGTCATACAAGGGTTGATAACGAACGATAACGATAAAAATTATAAAGTTTTCTCCCCTGTTTTTTTTTTTGCAGCAATAATGCCTTTTTTAGTTTAAATGCCTTAAATCGATTTTAAAACTCAGTACCTATTGATGTAAATATCAAATGTCAGTATTGATACAAAGTAAATTAATACTTTTTTGTCACTATCAAATAACTTATTCCTATGAAATCTGATTTACACAACTGCAGGCTCGCCACAAAATGCATTTTGCTCATAATTGTCTAAGAATGTGTGTGAATGATAGAAGATTATCATTCTATAAGTCATGTGAAGCATATTGATATCCTGCCTATTTAGGCAGGATATCAATATGTTTGTTTCTTACAATTTCGTGATGTAAGATTATATGTTTGTTTCTTACAATTTCGTGTTATAATATCAATATGATGTTTCTTACAATTTCGTGTTGTCATTGACAAGAGTAATCTTATAAAATGTTGAATGCAGCGTAAATATTGTTTTTGAAGGAGGTACGAAGTAGCTGCGTTTCTTTTAGATCTCGATATGTAAACAAAATATGAAGCTTTGTGAAGAAGATTGGAAAAAGAATTATAGTTTAATAGTAGTATCAAAACTTGGAATGTCCCCACTACTGGGGCACGGGTCTCTTCCAGCATCGCAGGTAGGCCAGGCCATACTCTACCAAGGGGGTAAATCCGGGTTGGTGGACGATTTTAAGACGGTGGCAGGCCTTACTGCCACAAGAAGTTATCAAACCGCTCATAAGGCCTCTGACATAGCTTAACGACTACCATTACATGAGAGCCGCCTCCTAGGGCTTAACGAGCCTTGCGAAGCACTGAAGCGCTCGGAAAAAATGCCACTAGCGGTAGTGGCGGGATGGTCACGCATCCAGCAACTGACCGCGCCTGTTGTTGCTTAACCTTAGTGGATGATTCCAATCATTCGGTTCCACTAGGCCACGAGCGCTTCGAAAAATAATTAGTTTAGGTTAATAAATGTACCTAAATGTTTCGAACTGTTGGGTTTTCGTTGTTGTTTTTGTTGTATTTAGAAGCGCCTAGATCACGAGGCACTATCAATGATAATTACCTAAGAACTCGGGAGAGTCCACTAGGCCCGCTTTGAATTGTAACAAAAATATGTTATATCCTTATATCGCGTGCCCCAGCAGTGGGGACATACAAGAGTTGATATCGATGTAATGTCCGCTACTCTCCGGGCCTAGTGGACTCCTCTTCTTCTTTAGTCTCGTTACTCCTCCGAGGAGTCTGGAGTTGATACAAGAGCTTGCCATTTGTCTCCAGTGGACTCTACTAGGCCCGCAATGATTTGGAGCAAATATGCTACGTTCGCTACCCTGCTCCAAATTTTTTGCGGCAAGATATGGTGTTTTATACATAGCACATAGTTTTTTGATTTGTATGGACATTTTATCCGATAGCACATGAACTTCATGAACTTTCTCTGAATAGATACAATTCTGTCAATGTATGAACGCTAATTCTTGAAGCGTATTCGAGGTTACTTCGAACAAGAGTGCAATATAAGATTTTGAGTGTTTTATCCCTACGGCTGCTGCGCATGACATAACCTGATGACCGAGACAACTTAGTTATATTTTTTTCAACTGACAGTAATCACCTAGACACGATAGGTCACACTGGACTTTAGTTACGCTTGCAGTAGATGCTACTGTAGCAAGATCTTCAACAATCAAGGGCTCCAGGAGAGTACACCTGTTGTACACCGCTGGGGATAGTGACCTAAGTGGATGTTATTGACTAATTCTGCCTGAAACCTATTGCTTATGTAGGATGAAAACCATTTATAGAGATCATCCCTGATTCCCGTGTCGTACAGCTTTTTAACAGTATAGAGCGATCTATATATTCTGAAAGGCTTGTATTACTGTGATCAGTAGGTATATATTACGTCCTCTTGCTGATTATTACCCATCGAATTTGTGAGAAACTTATTTAAAAGAGGACAAGGTTTGATACTGTCGATCTACGCTGTAGAAAGCAATGCTGAGTATTGCTGAAGGAGGTTTCTAAGGCATAATAATGTCCACCTGCCGGTGGAAAAAATGTTGAAGGACTTTAAAGCTCACATAATTTAGGGATAGATCTGTAATTAGTTAAGTCAATTTTAGGCCCTTTTTGTGGACTGGGGTTATAAAGACGGTTTTCCAAATTAATAGGACTACGTATTGATCAAAAGATCTTAGTAATAATAATAGGTTTAGACAACGTTTTAGCGCACTTAATTAGGAACTGCGTTACTAGATCGTCAGGGTCTGCTGATTTTGCGGGGTCTAGTTTAGTACGTGTTTCAATACTTCAACTTTGAGTTCAATAGATGGAATATGACAGCATTTGTTAGGCTTAGCTATGTCAACGTTCGAATAGATTGAGTTAAACCGTATATGTACAAAATTTGAGTTAAAGTAAGAGGAGAAAGCCTTACATATAGTTACCGGATGTTAATTGCATATTTTTTTTGAATTAGAACGGGATTTCAAAAAACATTTTTTTTTAAAGCATCATCTGTGCTTAATATAAACTTTTGGAAATACTGATTTTCGAGATATTTAACTCAAATTTGTTTATCATTCCACCCAGGCCAGCTTCTGATGGTCGGTAAGCTGGTGCAGCACCCAGTGTGCAACGATCTTTCTCACGCGAAAATAGAGTAGAATCGTAGAATCTAGTGAAGGGTTCCCAATCCAACTGGTAGTAAGGGCTGATCTCCTGATTCGTAGGTCACTAGGTATTGTCTTGTATTAAAATTTTCACTGATACCACGTCTTTTTTCATACTTCTTCATCTCTATTTTAGCTTTACTATTCGTGTGCTTACATCATCGACTTTGGTTGTTTGCCGAATATCGACGTTATGCACACGATCGAAAAGTGAGATGTCGAGCAAAGTAAAAGTAGGTACGCATTAATTTCAAAATTTCATTCCACATTTTTGGGACCTAATTTTAGTTACGAGGGGAGGTCCAAAAGTTCGTGGAATGAAGGGGTTATAAATAAAATAAAACAATAAATCTATTTTTCCTTTTCAATATAATCACCCTTAAGCATAATACATTTATTAGAACTATTAATTAATTTTTCTAAACCATCATAAAAATATTTTTTGTCTTTTGCCTCAAAATGACCCAAAATTGCCTCCTTTACCTCATTATCGTCGGAAAATTTCCTTCCCCTTAAGTCCTTTTTTAAATTTGGGAACAAATAAAAATCACTTGGAGCCAGGTCTGGACTGTAGGGTGGGTGGACTAGTGATTCGAAGCCATGCGTGTGCAGAGCAGCCATTGCAACTCTGCTCTTGTGAACCGGCGCGTTGTCTTGCAAGAGCAACACACCCTTGGTCAATTTTCCTCGACGTTTTTCCTTGACTTTTACTTATAAATAATAATATTTTCAATAAAATATTAATCACTGCCCAGTCTCTCATATATAAAAACGCAATACTTTGTTGGAACGGCCTCTTTGAGGCTGTGAGGCACATCCGTATTATGACCAAGTTGTATGTAATTCACATTTTTTGTAATGAGTAATTTGTATTTGTACAAGTGACTTCAGTCTGGGTGTGTTTTCATGTTTGTGACGTCCTTGCCTGGTTTTTTTTTTTGGTAACGCGGGGGAATGCATTTACGTACTTCACCGCTCTGCTGTCGGGTGACAACAGAACGACTTCGTGTGGGACTCCCAGCCACCTGGAGCTGTATTCTCCGGGCTGGACTACCCACTGAACCCCTGCAGTGTTTCTCCTCTCCTCTACCGGGTCACGGGAAGGCCAGAGGCTAATTCACCGCGACCCGAAACGAGGTCGCCCTCCACTGGAGGGGCTCGACTGGTGGGGAAGGCAGATTGGCTCCCTAGCGGCGCCCCCTAACCCATCGCCCGTACAATGGGGCAAGGAAAACGCCGCGTCTCCTAGGCTCCTAGGGGGGGCATATTGGCCCCCATACGCTCCAAGGCGCCGCCCTCCCCCGTCCCATCGTCGTCCCTTACAATGGGACTAAAGGAGGGCGGCGCGTCGCTGCGTGGGCCGTCGCATCGCTCACCAGCACTTCTTTGAGAGAAGAGAAGGTGGAGAGCGAGCGCGCGGGCCCTCTTTGTGTTAGAAGGCGCCCTCGGAACACGCAAGGGCGCCTTCCAGCTCGCCGTGATGCAGGTGGTGGGTCCCCCGACCCTCCGCCCACGGCCACTCTGGTCCGACTGGTAAGAGGTCCGCCGAGTATGCAATGGCCCTCACCCAATCGGTCCTTCAATCGCTTGGTCGCCTGGGTCCCGCGTCACAGAGTGAAACAGGGCCCACGCGACCCCTCCTGCCAGATTATTCGCCGTTAGCCAGCAAGATCCCACAAGGAGAAGTTACTAACTAACGCTCAGGGTGCACCGACCCCACCACTTGCCCCTCCATCTGGTTCATAGAATCAGAGGGAACGGAAGCGGAGGGGTACACGTGAAGGTTATCTGGCGCAGCACCCCGTCCTTGCCTGGTTACCATAGAACAGGGTATCCTAGTTTGGGACCAGGTCAAGTGATTGTGTTGTGTGGAAGTTACAATTATTATTACCAAGTATTTTCATTAATTACTATGATTTATGTCTGTAGTCCTAATCTATTCGTTTCTCAAGACAAAGGTCATGGTGTATGTTCAAAGATTGGATCGTGTCAGAGTGGAACTTCGTCGTTGAGATGGCATCTGCTTAGGAATAAATCTACAGACTTTTATTGGACAGCGATTATTTCGAAAATCAGGCTATTACAAAATCCAACAAAGGGTTGGATTCGTTATCAACCCTTGTAGGTCACCACTGCTGGGGCACGGGTCTCTTCCTGCATCGCAGGAAGGTTAGGCCATACTCCACCACAGGTTGGTGGAGGATTGTAAGACAGTGGCGGGCCTTACTGTCAGAAGTTATCAAGCCGCCCATGAGGCCTCTGACATTGCTTAACGACTGCCATTATATGACAGCCGACACCAACGGCTTAACGTGCCTTGCGAAGCACGGAAGCACGGGTTGGATTGCATTCGGAAAATTGCGTCAGGTGTACTGGGTGAGGTATTCTGAGTTGACCTGGGCCATTCCATATTCTTGCCAGTTAAGTGTCTTGCAAATCATGATAAACGGAGCCATAGTATGAATACTGGTAGTAGGATTAGGCCATCGGTTTAAAGTCTCTTGCTATTCCGGTGGTGTTTGGTGATGATGATGATGGTGTTTTTCCGAGTAGCCTCAAAACAACAGTTATTAAACCAATTTTCAAAAAAGACGACAAAGAAAACATGAGTTTCTACAGACCCATTGCTCTTATACCTGTAATCTCTAAAATAGTAGAAAAGGTAATATATGCAAAGTTTTACAGCTTTCTGGAGACTAGGACAATTTTAGCTAAGGAACAGCATGGTTTTAGGAAAAACAAATCTATAAATCTAGCAATATATAGCTTCCTGAGCAAGATTTTGCCTAAGAGAGATAAAAGACAATCTGTCTCTGCAGTTTTTATGGACTTATCAAAAGCTTTTGACTTTGTTAATCATGAAATACTGCTAAAAAAACTTGAATCATACGGAATTAGGGGGAACGCATTGCTCTTAATCGAGTCATACTTAAAAAACAGAACACAGATTACACAAATAAATAGAATATGTCCCAAAATAAGAACAGAAAATACATATTCATCAACTCCTCGACAAATAGAGTATGGAGTACCCCAAAGCAGTGTTTTGGGTCCGTTACTTTTCCTCATTTATATAAATGACCTGCCTAAGATAACGCAAAACTCAATGGTTTTATTCGCCGATGACAGCACAATCATTTTTGATGCAAAAAATACGATAGACTATGACATGGATATAAATAATACTCTTAGAGACATAATTGACTGGCTGAATGCAAACAATTTGACATTAAATATTGAGAAAACAAAATATATGTCTTTTTATAGTAATAATAATAATAATAATAATAATAATAATAATAATAATAATAATAATAATAATAATAATAATAATAATAATAATAATAATAATAATAATAATAATAATAATAATAATAATAATAACAACAATAATAATAATAATAATAATAATAATAATAATAATAATAATAACAACAACAACAACAACAACAACAACAACAACAACAACAACAATAATAATAATCATGATGTCGACAGTATGAATTATGATCAAATATTAAATATAGACATTTCAGGACATTTAATTGAAAATATAGATGAGACAAAATTTTTAGGTTTAACTATAGATGCGAAATTGACATGGTGTAGCCATATTAAAATTGTACGCAACAAATTGAGTCAGTATGCATATGCACTTTTCAAATTGTCAAAAATTTTAAGTAAACAAGCTTTAATGACTGCATACCATGGGTACGTTACATCCACACTACGATATGGCGTTATGTTTTGGGGTAACGCCACCGACAGAGAAGCCGTCTTCAAATCACAAAAAAGGTGTTTACGGGCAATATGCAACTTGCGCCAAACAGATAGTTGCAGAAACTTCTTTGAAACAATGAAAATCCTCACATTTCCATGTTTGTACATTTATGAAGTCGCAGTATTCATAAAGTCTAACCCTGGTCTGTTCGAGAGACAAATTTGTAGACGAAACCAGAACAAAATAAGAGCCTTACCGCATAAAACTGCACTATATGGTAAAAGTTTCTTCGGGATGGCATCAAAAATCTTTAATAAACTACCTAAAACACTGCGAGATATCGACGATCTACCATCTTTTAAACGTGATTTGTTTAATTTACTTAAATCGAAAGGCTATTAAAAAATAATTGAATTTTTGGATGAGCATGTATTTTAGGTCCGATAATGTGAAGCCTAATGTTGACTTGTGATCTAAGTGTATTTACTTAATAAAATGCATGCTTTAAGTTTAAACTTTTCGATATTGTCACACCAGAATGGTAAAATTGCATTGAAACTTAATGTACTTATAAACAACCTCGCACATGTAATTTATGACAACAAATATATGATTGATTCTAAGATGACAGTCATTGTTGGGTAAACGACCCACTTAAATACTAATAATACTTAAAACTAATTACGAAGCAAATAACTTACAACTTCTGTCCGCGTCGACGCCTCTCGACTTGGCAGCCGGCGCCGCCCGGGGTGGGTGCACTGAGGTTTGGGGATCCCTAGACTTCCCCGTCTACCCCCAAGAGCTCTTTCCCCAGAAAGCTACGTACCTGCAGTGCACTTTCACGACAATGTATTTGTTCACTATTTTGGGCGATCCGTCGCCCAAAACCAAGGGTATTATTAACACGGGATCCGTCCCGGAACGTATCTAACACTTCACACGAAGATACAAGCCCGGCAATCTAATTGCCACACCAATTTGGGCCAAAAAAAACCACTCCACGTTTTTCAATCAAAAAAGCAAGTTGTCCAAGTGAGCACAGACCAGTGTGACAGCTGTCAAATACAGTGTTGCCAAAATCACACTTCTATTCTAAACATCCCCCCGCTCCGGGCTGACCAGCTCAGGCCGCTAGCTTAATCAACCGGGAGGCGAGAGAGAGTTGCTATGGCTCGTCGCAGAATCGAACCATCGACTAACACATCCGCGACGCGTGGAGTTCCGTCCTCCCCAAAGAGCAACTTTAAAATGCGCCCCCGGCGCCAAAACAAGGATGGCCAATTGGCCTCCTTCAAAAGTACCAAATCCCCTTCCCTAGGAGGCTCGGTCCGGTCTGCCCACTTCACCCTTTGCTGCAACAGATGCAGGTATTCAACCGACCAACGCTTCCAAAAGTCCTGGCCCATTTGTTGCAACATTTGAAAACGTGACAACCGTGACGTACGTTCATCCCTCCATGGGTAGTCTGGCAGCGCAGTAAGTGGCTGCCCAATTAAAAAATGGCCAGGAGTGAGGACCTCTAGATCGTTTGGATCAGGGGACAGGGGACAGAGAGGACGAGAATTGAGGACCGCCTCTATTTTACAAAACACAGTAGCAAGCTCCTCAAACGTCAGGACAGTCTCTCCGATCACGCGGCGGATATGAGTCTTCGCTGACTTGACGGCAGCTTCAAAGATACCTCCCCAGTGGGGGCAATTTGGGGGACTAAACCGCCAAGTTACCCCTTTCCGGGCGAGGATTTGACTTAAACTATCACCATTATTTTCTAATAGTACATTATGACACTAGTGAGCTAAGTTGGTCATTACAGACGAGGTGGGTTTACTGCTCGAGCCGAAGGCGAGAGCAGTTATGGAACCGAGTCTGTAATGACCAATGCTCACGAGTGTCATACGACGTTTTTCAACACACTTGTGAGGAAAATAAAAAACAAGCACAGGTAAATAAAAATAAAAAGTACGCTAAAAATACTGACTCAGAAAAAGAGTTCGCGTTCTTTTCCGTTTTCCATGTTAGGAAATTTTCATACGCTGCGACATATTTTTCCCTAGATTTCTCGGGTATCAAACTTTCATTGGCATTTTGCGCCTCATTAAGTATGTCTTGCGGAGTTAAAACCATATCCTCTTCAGTATCAGTACTCGAACTCGACATTTTCACAATAAACAATGAAAAGTTTTATTTCTTGAGAACTGAGATTGAAAATGGCGCGCGCTTACTTTTTTAATTTGCGCGCTGTCAAATGTAGGCAAATGTAACAACTTCCATACAGCCTATAAATCAATATTTCTGAATTACAAGTTGGCTTTTAGATATGTCTATCTTTTTCTTATTTTGATTGCAATTTGATGAAAACAAATGTTTAGTTATCGTATTTTGATACTAACGTGCATAAAATATAAATTAAATTATTATTTTTAGATATGAATACTCTTTGCTGTCATTATTTGTCTGTAGTTGATAAAATTAAAACTATATTCATTACAGCACTTGTGCTGTAATATTATTACGCACGCGTGTATAATGGACAGCATTATGGTTCTTAAACCGGTGTTATAAGAGTCACTTTACGAGCAAGTGTGTTGAAAAAATACATTAACATCCTTTAGATAGTTTATGGTACCTTTGTAGTTTGAGCCATTGTCGGAGCGAATAAGTGAGGGCAAGCCTCTGCGCGACACGAAACGATCCAACGCGGCGACGAAGGCCTCAGTAGACAATGCTGAAACTACTTCCAGATGGACAGCCTTGGTGGCCAAGCATACAAACACGCATAGGTAAGCCTTCACAACCCGAGCGTTGCGAAGGGTGGTCGTTTTTACGGAAAACGGCCCCGCAAAGTCCGTTGCGACTCCCTCAAATGGCCGAGACTGATTAACTCGGTCCGGCGGCAGATCTCCCATCTGCGGCTGCATGAGTGAAGCCTTCACTCTGTAACAAGGTACACACTGGAAGAGGACGCTTCGAATGACTCTTCGAGCTGACAATATCCAAAACTCCCCCTGTAGGATAGCTAATAATGCGCCACATCCAGCGTGGGCATTACGAATGTGGCGATCAGACATCAAGAGCTTTACCAAAGGTCCATCCTTTGGTAACAGCAAAGGGTGGCGACTTCCGTAAGGCAGGTCAGCTTTCCGAAGCCGACCCCCAACACGCAAAAGTCCCTCCGAATCCGTAAAGGGATTTAACCTGGCAACCGCTCCCTTGAGCTTGGCGCGACCCTCACGCAGAATCCGAAGTTCAGCCTCGAAGCGGTCCGCCTGCACGATGCGAATCCAGTGCAGCAGCGCGTTCCGACGCTCCTCTGCACTCACAACTGGGGACAAAAGTTTTTCACTCGGATTTCGACAGTTGCGAACAAATATTTCAATCCAGCTGGTAACCGCCAGCAGTTTATCCAGACTGCTATACCGCCCAGGCAGCCAGTCGGGATCCAAGGCTGTCTCCACAGCTAGAGCGTGCACCCGCACGCCAGGTAAAACTTGAATGGACCTATCCACCTGCTGGACAGGCCACAAAGTCTCTGGTTCCTCCAACCAGGCCGGTCCCCACCAAAGTGAATGAGACACCAATTCGGGAGCTGTGCAGCCCGGGGATGCACAGTCCGCGGGGTTCCAATCACCTGGGACGTGTCTCCAGATGATGGGGATACCAATGTTCTGTATCTGGGAAACCCGGTTTGCCACGAAGATCTCCAAGGTATGTGGCGCCGCGCGCAACCAGGCCAGCGCGACTTGACTGTCTGACCATGCGAAGACATCCCGGATGTCAACGGTGGCAGCCAACTCACGAGAGACGTGGCTTAACAACCTGGACAACAGATGAGCTCCGCTCAACTCTAGCTTGGGTATGGTCAGACGAGTCCTAATTGGAGCAACCTTGCTCTTTGCCAAGAGTAAAGCTACGTTGACCCGGTCCTCCGAGTCAACCATACGCAGATACACCACCGCAGCATACCCCCGCTCGGATGCATCACAAAATCCATGCAGACTTGCCTGATATTTGCCCCGTGGCAGAATCCGACGAGGCATCGCAACCCGGTTGACCTCCTCCATCGAGGATATCAGCGCAAGCCAGGTGTCCAGGGGTGGCCCGATGAGCGGCTCGTCCCACGAGACGCCCATAATCCAGAGCTGCTGCAGCAGACACTTGGCCAGAAAGATCACTGGACTGATCCACCCGTTTGGATCAAACATACGGGCTATGGTGGACAGCACTGTCCGTTTACTCCAGACCCTCTGGGGCTCCAGGTCCACCTGGAACGTGAAAATGTCATTAACGGGTTGGTACCGCATTCCTAACACCGCTATCATGTTGGGATCATCCACATTCTGAAACAGATTAGGGTTCTGTTGGTGATCCTCAGGAATAGCCTCCAACAGACCAGGCTCGTTAGACAACCATTTCCGCAGCTCGTAGCCGCCTTCTGCTAGAATGGCAATTAATTCGTCTCGCAGTATGAGAGCCTCCTCGATACTTTGGGCCCCGGTGCACACATCGTCGACATAAAGGTCGCGCTCCAACACAGCGGCCGCGCGGGGAAAGCGCGCGCGATCTCGCTCTGCCAGCTCCAACAAGCAGCGAATAGCAATATAAGGGCTGGACTTCAACCCATATGTGTTGGTGTTGAGCTCGTAGACGGTCACTGGGTCCTCCAGGTGTTCACGCCAGAGAATCAGCTGGAAGCGCCTGTCATCTGGGTGGATAACCGTCTGCCGAAACATCATCCGGATGTCCGCTCCAAACACCACCTGATGTCTTCTAAAATTCAGTATAATGTCCACGACATCCCTGTGCAACTTGGGACCGGAATGCAAGCACTGATTCAATGACACCCCTGTCGACGTGGGGGCTGAGCCGTCAAACACGGTCCTCAGCTTACCTGATGATGCCATTACCACCGCATGGTGAGGCAGGAAATAATGCTCAGTTGAGCTCCAATCAACTCGAGCCGGAGACATGTGGCCCAATGCCTCGTACTCGCGCATAAACTCGATATACTTCTCGCGAAGAACGGGGTCACGCCGCATGCGCCGCTCCATCGCGAGCAGTCGTTTCTCCGCCAGCGACCTGGATTGCCCTAGAACAGGAGAAGAAGCAATGAACGGTAACCTAGTTATAAATCGACCAGACGTCAGCCGCAACGTATTGGCTTGATAGAACGCCTCACACTCCTCATGGTCCGGATCCACCCTTGGAACCATGGGAGGCTCCTCAATTTCCCAAAATCTTTGCATCGTCTTGGCAAGAGATGCAGACGCGATGACCTTCGGCTCGTCGGGAGTCGAGTCCTCAAAGACTGGCCCCATTACAGAAAATCCAAAAATTTTCGACACTGCCACCAATGAAGAGGGCCCCAGAACCTTCTGGGTGCCTAGTATGACCCATCCTAATACATCCGCGCCCAGAAGCAGGTCCACTGGAGCGGGATGGTAGAAAAGTGGATCTGCTAGATCTAGATCCAACGTGCACGACCGTACACATGAGGGCAGACCTGTAGATGGCTGCCATCCTACAATGGTATCCATTACCATGGCCATGGCCGAAATCCTCAGCGTAGAAGAGTGTACCGACGAAAAGGTAAAGTACGTCTGCCCCGCCAGACGCGGAACCTTCACACCACCAAGTCCCAAGAGGGGCACCGAGGGGGCACCCAGCCCTAAACTCAATTGTTCGGCCACTCGTGTAGACATCCCTGGGCCCCGGAGTCCAGCAGGGCCCTGACCGTAACAGAATCTCCCTGGGGGCCCCATACGCGGACCGCCGCAGTGGGCAGCAGAACCGTCCTCGGTTCTGCGCTTGCAGAGGGGCAGGCTAGCTACATACTCCCCCTCCCATGGGGGTGCCCCTGCTCATAATGTGGCTGGTGAGTGCACATCGCCATCCTAGGCAGGGTATACCCTGCAGCCCTACCGTACCTATAGTACGGCGGGTGGTACTCCAACCGTGGGTACTCGTGGCACGGCCGAGAGAACCGCTGCGGCACCTCTGAGCCGCTCCGCTCCACGCTAGCGCACGCAGGAACCGGTGCGCAGGAAGGAGAACCTCTCCTCAAATCAACCGTCGGGCCCCCGCCCATAGGGGCCCAACTTACACCCGTACCTGCTGCATGGTAACCGGCAGGCGCGGGGCCCCCCATGGGCCCCCGCGCAGGTACCTGGTTCGGCTCCTCCTGGTGTGGCGGCGCGCCTCGTGGAGGACTCCTCCTCCAGTCAGACGGGGGGCCTCGCCCTGAGGGGCCCCCGCCCGTAGGGCGCCGTTGCTGCGCCGTCGGAGAGTCCGCCCCCGACCTCCTCTCTTCAGACGGGGGGCCTCGCCCTGAGGGACCCCCGCCCGTAGGGCGCCACGGTTGTGCCGTCGGAGAGTTCACCCCCGACCTATTGGCACACAATAATAAGTGGTGCGGCCCACCGTACGCACGACAAGGCTGGGGCCTGGGGCAATGCCGTTGAAAATGGTCCCCCAGACAGCCAAAGCACAGGCTATTGCGCTTTACCATGCGCCGCCTATCAGTTACTGGCAAACCTTGCCAGTCATGGCACTGCAGCAGTGTATGCCCCATGTGGCCACATTGCAAACATGCCGAGTCTCTCCCGGCCGCCGCCAGTGCCGCCAAGCGCGCCGTAGTGCGTCCTCGCGGCGGCTGCGCTGGCTGGGACGCCTTGCGCCCCTGTGAGGCGCCCCTGCGCCCCTGTGAGGCGCCACACCCACACGTCGGCGCCGCTGACTGCCCCAAGTCCGGCTGTGAAGTCTCCACGACCCTGGCCTCAAACTCCAAAAACTTCATTAAGTCCGTGAACTTGGGCAATCCATCGCCGTCCCTTTCTGCCGACTCCCGTTCAAACCGTACGTGGATGTCGGCCGGTAAATTAATTAAAATTATGTGGACTAATAGAAAGGACCACTCATCCACGGGCAAATGTAGCGTTCGTAACGCGTTACATGCAACAGTGACCGGTGTCAACAGCTGCCCCCGCAAATGTGCCCTGTTGGTGACCTTTGGTAGGCCCAACAACTGCCCTGCATGTGCGTCTGCCAGCAGACGAGCGTTCTGGTAATGCTTGTTGAGCAGCTCCCATGCTGTTTCGTAGTGGTCGTCCATGACCTTCAGATGCTGGACGATGGCCCTCGATTCGCCCTCCAGAGTCGACAAAAGGTATGCCATCTTCTGTCCCGGTGTCAAATCCTGCCTTGAATCCACCAGCGAGGTAAGCATATTTTTAAAAGCAACCCACTCCTCAACAGCTCCACTGAAGTGAGTGAGCTGGAGAGTGGGAAGCCTGCCTGTGACCGCGGACCCTTCCATAGGTAGCGGCTTATTCGGTGCAGTACCACCTGACCGTCGTCTCCGTATATCGCAGGCCGCCTGGACCACGGAGTTCTCTATCTCCATTATTTGGGCCAGATCCCGCTCGTATCCCGAGAATACCTCAGGGCTGGGCGCTGGATGACCATCTGCCAGCGCTATCCCGGCTGTTTCAGCCGCGGCCGTGCGTTGCCCCAACTGGAGCGCTCGCTCAAGGATGGCATCATCCCTGTCAGTCCGAGACAGCAGCCCCTGAACAGCGACAAACCACCGCAGTTCATTGGCTAGTGTAGCCCTCGCCATTGCGTGGATCACCGAAAATCAAACCAAATACACTGATGAGAATAAACCTCGACAAATGCTCACACTAGCTGGGCAACCAACATACAACTTTAGTTGTATAGAACTAGTTATCTATTACTACAAACTAGCAATGCAAACAACAATATTTACTTATAACTACTACTAACTATTTGCTATTCACATACAACAATTGCAAATAATAGCACACAGATCCTTTGCAAACAATAATTGCAACTTAACTGTTACACAGTTGTAAACAAAGTTGGCCAAAATAGCCTACAGAGTAACATACAAAAGTAACCTACAAATGTATGGGAAAACTAAGTTAAAATACAAAGTGTATGTTTCCCACAGGGTTAAGGGATTAACCACGCTCTGCTACCAGGAAATGTTGGGTAAACGACCCACTTAAATACTAATAATACTTAAAACTAATTATGAAGCAAATAACTTACAACTTCTGTCCGCGTCGACGCCTCTCGACTTGGCAGCCGGCGCCGCCCGGGGTGGGTGCACTGAGGTTTGGGGATCCCTAGACTTCCCCGTCTACCCCCAAGAGCTCTTTCCCCAGAAAGCTACGTACCTGCAGTGCACTTTCACGACAATGTATTTGTCCACTATTTTGGGCGATCCGTCGCCCAAAACCAAGGGTATTATTAACACGGGATCCGTCCCGGAACGTATCTCACACTTCACACGAAGATACAAGCCCGGCAATCTAATTGCCACACCAATTTGGGCCAAGAAAAACCACTCCACGTTTTTCAATCAAAAAAGCAAGTTGTCCAAGTGAGCACAGACCAGTGTGAAAGCTGTCAAATACAGTGTTGCCAAAATCACACTTCTATTCTAAACAGTCATAGTAACTAAAATTAGCAAGCTGAAGTGACTTAGTCATAATAAGTATGAAATGAAATGAAAAGGTTTTATTCAAAGTAGCACAGAAACTGCGGCTTAATGAACGTTACAATTCAAACTAGGTGTCAAAATCTAGATAATTTTGGAGAAAAAATGGACAAAAGAACTCCAAACTTAGTCTTTTCAAAGTCCTTAATTAACATAGTTTACATAATTATTATAAAACATAGAACTCATACATTGCACTGGCTTTAATTCCAGACCTCATTGTCATCTAAATAATCCTTTATGTTATCGTATTATTATTAGTACCTGTTACTTTATTGGCACAAAGTGTTCTTAACATATTTTTTGAACCGCGATTCAGGCAAGCTTAAATTTATCTTCAGGGATTTTATTATAGAAGCGTATACAATGCCCCATGAATATGACTAATGATAATAGATTAATGACTCTTAGGCAGATATTATCTCCCTAAGAATAATTAACCTATTTAGTCAAAAGTTCTTAAGTAGAGACGACATAATGTCAAACTCAGCGTGAGACGTCCGCCAGCTCGTTTGACCGATAATATGAGGAAAACTGCCGAGGACAGATGAATGGAAATTAGAGGACAGTAAAAAGCGGCATGTGGTTCGATGAATTACATATAAAGTTTACCTCCGAGAGTCTTTTCATCAAATCCGAATGAAAATGAGAATGAAAAGTAAAAATGTTTATGGAGCAGAATAAAGAGATAACAATGTATAAAGTACCTCTGAACCCCAAACTAAATTAAACTAAACTAAATTTAATCCCAAATTAAACAACTGACAAATTAGTTGTACTTGAACATTGCACATCATTAGACCTGGAACTGGAAAAGCATGCTAGAAAACCCAACTAAGAAGAAAAACTTTTTTTGGAGATTTGCCGTTTTTGGAAAAAAAAAACGCAATTAGCACTTGTTTTATGATTTCGATATAACTTGAATCCGCTATTTGATTCGTATCTAATTTGACGCGATAAATGAATATTTCCTGTAGTATTTAACTTAGGAAACCGAAATTTATTGACTTTGCTAAGTAAGTATGTAGGATGGCTGCAAAATTTGCAAATTATGAAATATTTACCACTTTTAATTCGGAACGGTGAAAACGCTATCCGCCATGTTGAAAACATCTTTCGGTTGTAAACAAACATCTCAGCCAGAACCAGTGGACATTGATTATTATAGGACTTACATCAAAGTGATCTTCACGTTTACACCCGAGTTTAAGTCGATAAAGTATCGGGGTCTCTTTTGGCAAGATTGAGCCAATTTTTCGTGTGTTTATTTCACTGTGTACACGAATCCACAACTTCCCGGGGTTCTTTATTGACATGTTTTTGCATTCTCGCACAATGCAAAATGATAATTGCTATATTTTGCATGTAAACTCGATGGAATCATGGTTTCGTCGTTGTTATTTCACTATGCTCACAAATCACTCACAGTTGTTGAATGTCAAACTTTGTTTTCAAGACTTCAGGTCTTCAAACCATAGACAAAAATGGCTGACCACGTTTTTGGCTGGTTAGCAAAGCAAAGTTTTAAAATATATTTTTTGGTGGCTTCTAGGTCCTCAAAAAATATACTAAGGCCAATATCACACTATCATAGAAATATGATCATAGATGTAGGACTCATATTTGTATGAAAAATTTATGACGGTGTAATGTCAACATATGATTCATATTGTCTATGATCATAGAAGTATGATCCTATTTGACAGCATGCGTACAATTATGATCATATTTCTAACTTCAGAGTAACTAGTAGATGATCTTTTGCACTGATTGGACATTTTAAATGAGTTTTTGTTTTGAAATGATTGACAATATAATAGTTAAATACGTCTCCGTCCATACGGAGAAACATTTTGTAGGACTTTAAGTCTTCCAGTCTAAGTTCTTCTAGTACCATGTTAATGAATCCTATCTCTAATTGCTTCGCAATCCACGGTCTAACCCAAATACGTCGATTGTTCCTTTTTTTATTCTTTACTTTTTTCTCAACCTCAGGGCAATTACTATAATTGCGCTCATAGCAATAGAAAACGTGGCTAAACTGGTATGCATTTTCATTACCTATAAAGTGGATATGACCTTATATGTAATATGCAATTAAAGAGCAGCATCATAGAAAAAAAATATCCTAGAATTTGACAGATATGAAATCATATTTCTATGATGAATATATGATAGTCTAATATCGGCCTAAAATATTTTTTGGTCTAATGGAAGAGATATTTACCATTTAAGACTTACTTGCAAAGAGAGTCAAATAGCTGATTCTGTGCTAGAAATATAATTTACAATTTAACTTAGAAGAAGGTAACTTCTATTCGCATCCAGCGCCTGATTGTTAGAACACCGCACTTTAACCGCATTTTATATCCCATACAACCTAATAATAATCCCGTAGGTAAAGCTAAAATAAACGACCACCGAAGTCAGAAGTAATCCTCTTAAGCAGTCGGGTTTTTGTTTGTTATTTTAGTATTTATTTTGGTTGTTGCCAGCTCTTTGCTCTGCCATTCGTTCCTTTCCGCCCTCCCCTTCTCCGCGCCCATATATTTGTCGAGCGAGCTGCTCGGAATTTCTTCATGTTTTGCGAATGCCACGTGATTTTACTTGCTAATGTCGTCGCCCACAAAGGAAAGCGGTTCTCACCATTTGAGCTACCGGCTGATGAAACATCTGTATAGTATGTGTCTACTTCATTTTGAACATTTTGTACTGGGTTTCCTGAAATATGCTCTTCCTGAACACTTCAATTAGAGGTTATCATTTACAATAACTTTTTCGATTTCTTATTTAAGTTTTTACAAAGACCTAAATCATTGTTTGTGCTCCGGAAATTAAATCATTAGGTATCTGGACAACAGAAGAACCTGTATCTAATACAAAAATATATTAAACAATCTATAAAAGAAATGATCAACGGTGAGATTTCTATTGGGTATTATTTGGAAAAAATTAAGTGTTAATTATAAAATTAATTTAGTTTTTTTATAATCAAGGTTTTAATTTATATAAGGTTTTATCATCATAAATAATTCTCAATGCTTTGTTATTGTTCATAATTCCAGTCAATTTAGAAATCCTTCTAAGCACTGGGATTCAGGTTTTACGCAAACGGTCAGTTAGGAGAACGGTCAAAGAGCACTTGACCAGACAGTAATTTTAGTCGGCTTGTATTAAATAAATTTGTCAATTTTGAACGTAGGTAGAGGTAACCATACGAAAATTTGGTGAATTCTCACTCGATCCGCTTCATTATGGTAGATACTTTAGCTTCGCATAACGTCGAGTTTTTTGATTAACCCATAGAAGACTTCGCATAATCGAATAAGCCCATTTAATTCGGTTTATTCCCCTTTTGTACAACGTTTTGGTCCTAATAACTAAATAAGTTTTCACAGGAGTAGCATGATGTGAGCATACTATGTAAAACAAATATATTAATAAAGTGAATTTTATTCTTAACCGACTTAAAATATTAGAAGTTCTTAATTCATCAGAACTTTTATTGTATATGTTAAAAAAAATATTTTATTTTTTTATTGTTTGACTGGGTGTGCCGATCGACACGCCACAGAACCGCGCGCTTTTTCGCACGTCAAACTACATTTCTGTTTGTCGATGGCTTACATATTTGGTATCGTTGGATAGCTTAGAAACTAAACTTCATTTCTAAACGTACCCCAAAACTTACACAGAGTAGAAAAAGCCGAAAAAAAGGTTTCAAAGTCAGCCTACGCCATTGTGCGTCAGCGACTCTGAGTGAGGTCAGGATTATAGTGAAATTTTAACCATTTCAAGCGGAATTCCAACGGAAAACTGTAAGTATCTTATACATTACTAATATTACCATCGTACTCATACCATTTCAAGTGCGAATTTAATTGAGAATAAATTAAGAGAATTTATTTACGCGAAAAAGTGAATAATTTCTCTCAAAATATCTCGAAGGTAGTCCGAGTTTCAAATTTTGTGGAAAAATTTGCACTCAACTTTGCACTGCTTTTTGATACACATTTTCTAGTTCTTTCAGATAAACCTTATAGCTTATGAGAAGCGAAATTTCACCACAATTACAAAACTCTTTACGAAACTGAAATCGGACGTATATTAGAAAAGTAATCATAGTTTTAGTGAATCACGGGAAACGCCGCCGTCGTACCACTGGGGATCCCGGAAATTAGTGCGTGCGCTAATTGCAATCTAATATTAATATACAGCAACAGTGTCAGTTATTTGGTTTTGGCACTTGCATTTGGTTTTGGCACAAGAGCGACAACGCCGGTCGCAACGTCCGCAAACAAATTGTGTTCCCGTGACGTTAGAGGTTGAGCCATTCGTTGGTGACGTAGATGGCGCTTTTGGGAGAGCAGATCGAACCAGGCATTGTCATGCGCGACAACCCCATCAGATAATCTTTTCCTCCAACTATCACGGTCACCAGAAACTTTTTCCCAGGTGTTCGGGTCAATGTTAAAAGACACCATATCGCGTTTAGCGCTATCTTTAAACCGCAGTAGTGGCCGCCCAACTGGACGTTTAGCGTCCGAAATTTGACCAAGGAGAGTTTGTCTTGGCAAACGAGAAGGTTCCATCCGTTGCACATGCCCCAGCCAGCGCAATCTGTATCGCGTGCATGCCTAGCATAATCACCTTGCATATGCTTTATATTTTTACAACAACAAAAATCCGCCTGCTAGAACGTTCTAGCTACATCAATTTTAAATGACATAGTCGTTTGAATTATCTCTCTGTTTTTACAGCTGTAATATTTTGAAGTCGGTTTTTATTTTTATTTAAAAAATATATCACGATTTTTGTGAATATTACTACGACTCCGTCAAATTGGATTTTCTGACAGTAAATGCACGAATTACTATAAAAAAAAAACCCAATTTCATTCGTCGATTTCTCCAGGATCCGTCATCAGATCCTCATTTAGTGTCTTTGAGGACACCTTTCAAACAATTTCAAAAAAAAAGGAAAATTAGTTTTTGTTTGAAAGAGTAGACTTTCATCTACTCTTTCAAACAAAAACTAATTTTCCAAATCAGTCCACGCGTATTCGAGTAATCGGAGAAAATGCATGAAAAATGTCCTGATGAATTGAGCATACTAGTAGTACCATAGGTACTACCATAGTAGTACCATAGGTACTACTAGTATACTGACCAAAAGCAGAAAATAATCATACCATTTTCTCTTCGCAAATGACTCACTTCAACTTTTAACTGAACAGCTAAAAATCTGTGGTTAACACTCTGGGTAAAATCCATTACTCAATGGTGCTCTGGCGATTTAGCACAATCTCAGAATGTGAATTAATAACGACCAAAATTTCGCCTACTTTAAGATCTAAACAAATTGTGTATTTTGACGAAATTATGTCATTATTTACGGATTTCTTAATTTTTTTGTTTTTTCGTGACGTTGTGAGGTCTCGAAGAATGTTGATGGACACATTGTTAATTTACTTTAAAAAAGGTATTTTTACATTTTTAAGTGCAATTGAGATAATTTTGGAGCAGAAAAATTACTAGCATTGATTAATTGACTAGCATTAATTTCCCTTCGGCCACTTTGGAAACAAAAGTTTCGAAACCAGTTTCGTAAACAGAAAATTTATTTTTCTTTTTAGGAAACCTGGTTTCCAATAAATCATTCTGTTTTCGAAGCTGGTTTCCAATACAGAATATAAAATCTTCTTTTGAAACTCTTTCATGGATCAAGGGTATGCACAAAACTGATTTTTTTATAGGACAAATGAAATGAAATTTTCTACCTCAGCATACACAGATCGTAGTCCGGACTTCCAAGTCGGAAGTATGGGTGTATTTCTACATTATTTACGGGAATAAGTACACCACTCCTGCCGTAATCCTGAGTGCCGAACCTTGTGGTGATGTCTGCAATATTTTTTCTATTACAGAAAAAGAAAACACTTTGTTGTAAAATGGTTACAAACAAAATGTTAGTGACAATTTTAAAAACCTATTTGGTGGCTTAAAATTCCACCCATGCCGAGACTCGAAAACGCGACCTCTGGCTAACCGTGCCAGCGCTCTCCCAACTGAGCTGATGGGCGACTACCCGGGATCAGTGAGCTGAGAGCGCTCTCTCTTTCTGTGAAAGGGCCTTTGTCCTGCAGTGGCACATATACAGTGATTTATTGAGACGCGTCTGTAAAGCCAGGGTGATTAATGGCATAAAAACAACGTTTTTTTTATAAAATAGCAGTTATGTGCATTTTTGCGTATAATGACTACTTCAGAATAATTATCTTAAAAATTTAAGGATAGTCTCTTAAAAACGTTTTCCTGTCACTATAACGGTTAAGGTACCTGCCCTTACTGGCCTGTCTCAAAAATTCACCCTCTATAGGCTTCAGGAAACGCAAACTCCTAGCGGCCGGTTTTCAGAAGACAAAGCGACATGATACTCGTCTGTCTGCTGAGCCAGTCTGCATTCGATTCTCTGGCGAATCGCTCTGTGTCGCCCACTCGCTTATTCGGTAAATTACTGTGCCGCTTACGCTTAATAACGCTATTAACGCTTCTACATCTACATTCTTCTTAACTGTTCTTTTCTCCTTCTATGAATCGCTCGTAGCCCCGGCTGCCTGAGTAGTCTTAAACGATCGCGAAGGTTAAACAACATAGGGCGTGGTCAGTGGATGGATGGGTGACCGTCTATGACTAACGCTAGTGGCATTTTACCGAGCGGTTCCGTGCTTCGCAAGGCATGATAAGCAGTTGGTGCCGGCAGTCGCTAAGCTAAGTCAGAGCCCTTAGGACGGCTTGAAAACTTCTGACAGTAATCCCAGCCACTGGTCTTGCAAGCCTCCACCAATCCGGACTTGGCCCCCACGGTAGAGTACGGCCTATACCATCCTCAGGGTAGAGTCCCGTGCCCCTCGGTGGGGAGATAGTGGGTTGATGATGTGATGATGCTTGTACTTCCTACCGCTTTCTATTAATTGTCGAACTTTATAAAGTTTAATAAATTATGTGCTGTGGTATTCCATCCGAGTTGTTGTCATTGGCTACGCCTTCAATTCAGCAACTTAATCATTACCAAGACATACAGAGAACACTTGCAACGAAATTATTTCCACATTCTTCGTTATTAATACGTTACACATTAAAGTCCGTGCCACTACTGAAGTCCATTGAGTATAGACGTTTTCTTCTTTATTTCAATGCTCGTCCTTCTGTCGTCGACGTCATTCCTTCGTGGAACATGTGTTCACTTGAGACTCAATTGCAACATTTTGCTACCTCTATGCTCTAGCATTTGGGTTGACATTGTTTTTAAGTAGCTTCGATTGTGTGCCACTGCTGAGAAAAGGCCTTCCCTTAGTTCTCTACTGTTCGTAGCTACCTTCCTACCGGGGTTTATATTCTAACAAATAAATCGCTAGCACTCGAATCGTACTGACATACCACGTCGGCCACATATTGATAGAAGCATTTGTAACAGTGGTAAGTGGCAAACCAATGTTACTATCTTCCTAAAACTCGGGAGTACCGGCATATCAGACGAGAGTTACGTATTCAGATGTGCCCAACACAACAATTTCTGCCAGAATAAAAGTAAAACAGGGCGACCCCCACCCCGCGCTGCGTGCCGGCATGGGACAACACATTTCTCACGCAAGGAGGAAAACGCTCGCACACGTACTAGCAATAATCGCTCTATAAGAAAAATGTATCCCTTTCCTTGCATAACTTCATGCCACGGGCTTTGAATAAAAGTCGTACTTTATTTGTGAATATGTCATTGCAGAGTGGCGTTCTTTCAATTATTTAAATCGTTTCGCGTGTTATGAACAACAGAGGGTATTACTTAGTTATACAAGGAATCCCACAGCTATATTGCGGCACTATGGCAAAGTACTAATATTATACCTCTGAAAGGATATCAGCGAACGGTTATTTTTAGTTACTTATACGGCCGCACTCAGGTAGGTTATCGCCTGTGTGTAGGTTTGAAGATCATCTCCTTCATCAGCTTAATTCTTCCTACCACCTGGTAGGAAGAATTAAGCTGATGATAAATATTATTACTAAAATTTGCCAAAAGAAGAGGAGACTGCATAATTATACACCGGTACGGCGTCATAATTAAACTTCACACTAACAGGAGAAATCATCGTCAATGCGAAATCAGTTAATCACGGTTTGAAATATGTTAAGAGAACGAAGCAACGCCTGCAAGATCAATCTCAAAGTAATGAAAACGCCACTTAAATCGAGCGGAATCAGTGACAATACCGCCACTCTCTATACCTAACCGAGTATCATCGGTAATCTGGCGGCAAGAGCCGTAACAGCGCTAAGGCCTGCAAGGAAAACAGACTGAAGAGGGTTGAGAAGGTTGTTCCTGCTAAGGAAATGGTTTTTGGCAGCGTCGGTAGCAGAACAACGGTACAACTCTCAATCGAGAGGTCGTGAGTTTGAATTCCGATATGTACCAATGATTGTGTTTTCTAAGTTATGTACATTTTTGAAGTTATAATAGCAATTCCGCTCGTTTACGGAGGAAAAACGTCGCGAGGAAAGCATAGTTTGTATAGTGTTAACATGCAACGTACAATGGCCCAACTATGGTACAACATCGGTACAATGAGGCTATGTGCGGAAATCTCAGGTATAAAAAAGTAACTAACTAAGGAAAGGGTTTAACTACGCCTGAACTGACAACAACAACAAATTAACAAAACAAGAGGACTAGGCTCACTTAAAAAATCGGACGGCTCACCGCCTCCCCCCTCGTCGGCCCCCGATGAAGAAATAAGGGAATTTCTACTAAATACTAATTTTCTACGAATTGCGAATTTCTACGAAATTTCACTGATGCCGGTGAGTCGCCCATTAGCTCAGTTGGGAGAGCGATGGCACGGTTAGCCAGAGGTCGCGGGTTCGAGTCCCGGCATGGGTGGAATTTTTAGCCTCTAAATAGGTTTTTAAATTACTCATTTTCCAGATTGCCAAATCATAAAGAAAAATTACTAGTAGGAGCCTACCTACATACCACCAGATAATACCGACTGGATGATATCAAACACGGTAGTTACAGAATACTAAGTATAATGACCCATAAAAAGCTTCCTCCGGAATGGTCGGGATCTTTTACGCACTTCTACAATGGGAGATCAAAAACATACTGCTACAACTATCAAGAATTTTCAAATCCTGCCTGGCCCACCAATACATACCACATGCATGGATCGAAGTCAAAGTGTTCTTACCAAAGGTGACTACACACAGGCGAAGTCGTACATGCTTATCAGCCTCACGTCTTTTCTATTGAAGACGCTGGAAAGGCTTACGGACCGACATATAAGAGATGAAGAGATGGATGGCCTAGGGCTGCCTCCAAGGCAGAGTCCTATCGCCACTGTTATGGAATCTGGTATGATATTACAATATCATGATAATTCAATACTGACGACAGGTAAATCGGAAGATACCTAGTCTTATGAGAACGGGATATGGCTTGGTAGAACGCTGGTACCACACCCCAACTTCCAGCAACCCCATCCAAGACAGAACTGTCCTTTTCACAAATAAGCGAACCCCAAAGACAAGGAATCTCCGTAAGTTATTCGGGACAACTCTAACACCGTCACAGATGGTGAAATATCTCGAGGTGACGGTGGACAGTAAACGAAACTGGAGTGTACACCTACAGAACACTATGAAAAAATCCCAAATCACCTTCGGGCAATCCCGGGGCCTTATAGGAAAAATGGGGCCTACGTCATTTTGTTTTTGCAAAACCTGTTTTTGTTAAATAACTTTGAACCATTTTTTTTACAAAATATCTTTCTTGACATAAAAATTGAGTAAACAATTACAAATCAAGTGGTATCAATAACTCAATATCTGATATTTTGTGGGTCGAGACTCGTGGAAGTTTCAGTTTTTTCGTACCATCAAAGATAGCCGAAAATGGGAATGTTTGAAACAAATCAAATCAAATTTTAACAGCGAGTCGAGCACATTTGGTTACAATTGCGCTTTTACAAAAAAATGTGTAGAAAGACCGACCATCTGAGATTATAAAACTATTAGGCAACTTTGGCCTCGATTTGGTTCCAATCGGCAGCCTGACTATCAGAGGCCTGACCCTACATTCTAAGAATCAAAAGTTGCAAGACAAAACTCCACGCAAAACTATTAAGTTATGCGGAAAAAACCACGTCCCTTGAAGAGCAATGATAATTATCTGCATTACTGCACAGCGTCGTTTTTATATAATACGTCGAGCGGGAAACTGACTTGCCGTTATAACTCATGAAAATGCAGGAATACACTATTTTTATTTTTAATGCACTAACCCGTGCTAAGGAACAAATTTAAAAACCTATTTAGAGGCAAAAAATTTCACCCATGCCGGGATTCGAACCCGCAACCTCTGGCTATCCGTACCAGATACGGATGGTACGGATAGCCAGAGGTTGCGGGTTCGAATCCCGGCACGGGTGAAATTTTTAGCCTCTAAATAGGTTTTTAAAAATGCAGGAATACCCTGGCTCCTCAATTATTTTTATAATATTGAAAAATTTTATAATATCACTACCACTTGCTATAGTCATTCGGGGTAACCGAGCGCAGTGGGTAACTGAGCGCTCTGTCGGTATCTCAGGATCGAGGCGCCGGGGACGGAGTGATTGTTTTGGCCAATCGTAGGTGCAAGTGTGACGAAATAGTCGCGATATGTCAGTGCGCCGCACCACGCTTTGTTGTTTAATTATTAACTAAAAAGTGTATTTCTCGATTAATTCGTAACTTTTTTGAGTTTTTGAAAAGGATGTTACGTGTGGTAATCGTGATCTACCAGCAGGTAAGTCGCTTAACTTTTATAAAACGCATATTTGTATTGATATCTGTGAGTGTAATTTGAGGTTATGTTCATTATTTCGGACTCAGTGGTTAAGTTCATTATTTCGGACTCAGTGGTTTGAATTTTGGCTTCTCGGGGAAAGTGTGCGCGGGTAAGTGGACGCATGCGCACACTCATACCTATACTTACAAAAAATGTAGATTGATCTCAAACTAAAGCCAAAGTGTTATTGTAATTTTTTATTTAAAGAAATAATGATCATATATCAGCAACTCTCCGTCGTGAGTTGCCTGGAAGAAATTGCTCTAAACAATAAGGCCGCCAATTGTACTGTATCTTTGATATTATGTTTTGTTTGTTTTTTCCTGGTGTACAATAAGGAATATTCTTATCTTATATAGGTAATACCAGGACAAGAAGTTTTATTTTGTTAAAACAACCAATGCGTTCACTTACCGTCTTTTTACCCCAAAGCCATACGCACACTTACCCGCAATACGGGTCAAGTGAACGCATTCCGATTTTTGGCTGTTGTTTTATGTTTTCTCAAATACTAAGAAAGAGACTGATTTTCTTTTCATTTCAATTTATAGCCTAATAAATGCTTATTCCAAAAAAAAACTTTCATTTCTCTAAGCTTACTGGTCTTTTTTACAAGGTGGTTCAAAAGTAAAAGTGCGCTCACTTGCCCCGAACGACTCTACCACTCCCACCTGTTAAGAAAACCTGAGTGTCCAAGATGCTCAAGCATACCTCTGCGCTTGAAATTACCAATCCAAGGTGCGTCAAAATGAAAAAAGTCAAAGTAATCGTTAAGTAAAAAAATAGATAGTGGTAAAAATTTAACGGTATAAAAAAGTCATGTAAACACTAAGTGGATAAAATTAACTGACCAGTTCCCCTATCACTAGCACACATTCAATTAAGCGCCGGTCTGAAGTTGCTCCTGAACTACATTTATTTAAACTAAAACTTTCGTAAGCACAACACATTGTAGACTTTTATTCCGGATCTACTTACGGGTGTTGTTATCGGAGCGAAACCTGGTCGGACTTTTCCGATATAACAACACCCGTAAGTAGATCCGGAATAAAAGTCTACAATACATTTATTTAATTTTTCCTCGTTGGTTAAGTTCAAATAACGAGAAGCGAACCAGAAATTATTAAATAAATAATAAGTAGTTTTGTCATTTTATAAAAAAAACGCACATTCGGTGATATTTTCTTTTCAAGAAAAAAATTCAACTTGAGTGAAGTGTCTTTTTTAATTTAATTTGTGTTTTACACTTTTATCCAAACATATAAGTGGACCTAAATTGAATGTTTGTAGAAAAAAATTAGCAGGCTCTGGTAAAAAGCGACACCGAAAATGTAAAAACATAACCCATTACGTCAGTCTGTCACTAAGCACTATCGATAAACGCAAAAACCGCTTCATGTAATTGAGTGAAACTTTCCATGAGTATGACAAATTGACTCATACCACAGCATAACATTTAGGCTGTATAGCATCACGTTAACAATATACAAGGGCTAAAAAATGCATTAAATATCTTTTTATCTCGTAAATTGTATCCGTCACTATAAGTAAACGTAATCTAATTAAGTCATTATAAGTTAGAAGAACTTTGAGCTCTTGGTAGGTAGTGAGAGAATCAATCGGTTGCTATGGTAAACCAGTTAACAAACCTCAGCGGACAACAAAACTGTTTATTTTTATTGTTTACCTGCACGATTTGTGCCTAGGTCAGTGTCAAGTATTAGAGGATTTAACATAAACAGAACTTTTTAAACAAAATGTATCGATATCGACCCTTGTATGTCCGCACTGCTGGGCACGGGTCTCTTCCTGCATCGCAGGAAGGTTAGGCCATACTCCACCACGTAAAAACGTACACTTAGTCCTACAAAAGATGCATTTACCTTGGCTAATCTGAATTTAGATAAAGCAACTTTTGTTTCTGTTCCTAGTGTTTACGTTATGGATATCCCTGTTTAATTTAAATGTTGTTATATTCGTACGTACATTATGCTATCGAATATATATTAGCAGGCCAGCGTTAGAATTCCTATTTCCTTGAAAATATCCCGTAGCGATTGCCTGGTAGGTAAATCGTAGACAGCTCTAACAGCCCTTTTTTGTAGAATAAAAACTGTTTCTATATCTGCCGCACGACCCCATAGTAACAAACCATATGACATAATACTGTGAAAATAACTGAAATATAAAAGCCTCGCAGTTGACACATCTGTTAGTTGCCTAATTTTTCTAACTGCAAATGCGGCTGAACTTAACCTACCCGCTAGATTTTTTATGTGTGGACCCCATTGCAGTTTCGAATCTATTGTAATACCTAAAAACACCGTGGACTCTACTAAGTCTAGTCTGTCACCAGCTATAATTAAACTTGTGTCCACTTTTTTTACATTGGGCAATGAAAACTTTATACATTTTGTCTTTTTTGCATTCAACATGAGATTGTTTACAGTAAACCAGTTTAACACTTTAGAAAGGGCGTTGTTTACATCGTCTAGATTAGATTGACCTCTCTTGATTTAAAAAATTAGAGAAGTATCGTCTGCAAACAATACTATTTGTGACAATTTCTCAACTAGGTAGGGCAGATCATTTACATATACTAAGAAGAGGAAAGGCCCCAAAATAGAACCTGAGGAACTCCTATTTTAACATCAGATCCAGAAGACTTAACCCTATTTATGTCAACTTTCTGAACTCTGTTTGCTAACCATTACTGAGACCGTATCTGTTCAATTTACAAAGGAGCGTTTTCTTTCCCAACTGTCAAAATAATGTCTATTAAAAAGAAAAACCAACCATGAAGTTTTTACTAAAAAAAATCATAGAAGTTTTTATGAGCTACTAATGCGTTTCAATATCAGATTTAATGATTTGATTGAATGAGTTAAGTTAGGTTTCTATTCATTTCATCTCATTAAATGTAATTTACGTACTTCATCTTTAGGAAAACGGTGAGTGCCTATGTTTTTACAAAAATGCTCAATGCACGGGCTAGCCATTAGTTAAGACACAATCCACGCACGTATGTAATGGACAAAGTAAAAAAATACTTCAAAACTTTCAAATTTCAACAGTTTCGAAACATAGTTTAGCTTAGATCACAGACTACAAAGAGATGTTTAGGTTATCACAAATAATAATCTGTGCGTACAACATAAAACGCGATAAAACGTATGATGGGTGACATTTGTTCTTCTTGCAGCGCCATCTAGTTTTTTTTAATGCAATCAACTCACAGCTGTCATTGAAAAGCCCTCATTGGATTTGAAGGAAATCGTCAGTTTTTGTATTCTCACTGATTACACACTCACACTCACAGAATATACTGATAACAGCGGATTGATTAACACGTTTTACAGAAGCTACACTCAAAATTCTGTATAGACTAGCTCTGACTGATCGCACCGATAAAATGAAATATTTTTTTACATATCTGATGTACAGCGTGTAACTTGATAGCAGAAAAAATGTGGTTTTCATAAGATGACGGATTTATTTATGAGGATCATATTAAAATATCAGTACATAATGGAATTAAGGTGAAGGCTATAAGACAAGAGATTTTACACTTCAACACTAGGTATTTAATTTTACTACATATACTATTTATTTTCATTTCAATTAATTCATGAAAGCTAAAGGTCAGTATGGTACGTTCCGATGTTTTCAATATATTTGATCTATGAGTCAGCGAAAAGCCATAAAGAATAAAATTATGAACAATATTTTAACATAGTCACTGGTACGATGGAGGTAAGTAATCTGATCTTGTGACTTTTGTTTTTAATAATCTATGGAAATTACCGCCATAATAGCCGCCGTTGCGTCAAAAAAAAGTAAAATTGTTTTGTAACCATGGTTTTGTTAAGATATTTGATGAAAAGTGTTTTTTTTTAGTTGTTCTTGCAATGACTAATCACATTAAAAGGTATTTTTCGTAACGTCCGAAGTCCGATTTTTCGTAACGTAACGCGGCAGGCGCTCGTCGTGGGCTAATGCACATGAAAATGAAAAGCACCAATTTGGTCGCAAAGCTTGACGCGCAAAGGTTGGTCGCCAAAGAACAAATTAATGGTTTAATAATTATAATAATTTACATCTATAAATTATTATATTTAGTTATTAGATTTTAATGAGCTAAGCACAGTGATCTCAAACAGTATGGTTTCACCTTTCAAACAATTAATTCACAGACTAATTAACAAATAAAATTAAATAGAATATTGATTTCCTTTTTTAAGCCTTTAGTATCTTTATGTAGTCTGAGGTGTCACTTTATAAAATAACTCGAACATGAACTTGCGCCGATAAAAATCAAGTTAAATCAACCCCAATCATTAGAGATTTGTCCTAATTATTTGCATTAAATCCTGAAAGATTCGCAACATCATCTATCTATCGTTATACATAGGTATTCGAAGAAGCTCTCGTGGCCTGGCCGAATCGAGTGGTTGGAATCAATCACTTTAGTTAAGCAACAACAAGCGCGGTAGGTGCAGAATGTGTGACCGTCCCGTGATTACAGCTAGTGTCATTTTTCCGAGTGATTCCGTGCTTCGCAAGGCACGTTAGGCCTTATGGGCGGCTTGATGACTTCTGACAGTAAGGCCCGCCACTGCCTTACAATCGTCCACCAACCCGTACTTGGCCCCCGTGGTGGGGTAAGGCCTAACCTTTCTGCGACGCAGGAAGAGACCCGTGCCCCAGCAGTGGGGCCATACCAGGGTTGATATCGATTCGAAGTAGCAACATTTGTGAAAACTAACCCTCATTCTGTTTGCACGCCTTCCTGAAACGTGAAATAGACGTGACAAAGAATGACTGCGACTTTTCTCTTGCAAAACGGAATTACTTCACAAAAGCGTATTATACGCCTATCATATTTAATAAAATATCTATGAGTTACAAGGAATTAAATACATATTTATAAAAAGCTGAAATTACTATTCCTGGACCAATGTATACGCACAAGAATTTTTAAATGATAAATTGTAATTTAGTGACATCACTAATGTATTCACAATCTATTTAATTATTTCTAATGCCGAATAACAATACCACGCCCAGACTTTCCTACCACTCAAATTTGCGCGCTGGTATCGGAAGAACATCTTGGGCCTAATGTATTGTATTTACGATCCAAAATGGTTGTTTTTATTTCATGTAACTTGATTGACACGACGTGTTCTTAGCAAATAAACATATATTTACCAATAAAATTCAATACTAATTGTGACAGTAAAAGTCATTTGGCATTTGGCATTTGATGACATGATGCATTATTGCAACTTAATTTTTAAAAAGTTATTGTATTCCACGAAGGGTAGGCAAAAGTCGTCAAAAGTCCAGCTTCTTTCGATGTAAACTTTTAAAGTGTCGAAATGAAAAAATTAATAGACAACATAATGTTCAATAGAGTTCAAGGCTTATTTAAAAAAAAATCATTTTTTATAATATCACAGAGGAAAAGTAATAAGATTTGAGTCCCATCTGTCTAGACCTAAAAAACGGATTTGTGTACCATAAAATAGAAAATATTGATAAAAATTCATGAAATATTTTTCATCGTACATATAAATAATATTTATTGGTAGAGGACATTAGAAAAAGTTGAGTTTATTTGTCATAACTATGTACGGGTGACTCATTCCAATCTAATCTATCCGGCACGAATATTCACGTTTGGCATACGCCATAAGGCAGTAAGCCTTATATTGAGCATTATATCCCAACCGAAATTACCGAAATTTGAGACATGCTGCGCCTATAGGAAAAACGTGAGTAGGTAGAATTATAGAGTTTTGATTAATATATAGATAGAGAACACTTTATTGTGTATAAAAAAGGAAATTACACCGATATTTCTTAACCTAAGAGTACAGGGCTTATCGCTTCGTGGCAACGATTCGGAATCGATTCTATTTAAACGTATTTAGATTTATTACAACCGCGAAAAGGTCTTAAGGAATGATATTTAGAACGGAGATGAGCATGACTTGCATAAAGGGTTAAGGGCACTTCTACCGCATCGCAAACGGAAAGTACTCTATTATATATACATATACACAATATACTCGATTCTGCGAAATTAAAAGCTTTGTGGTAACTGATAAGCATAGAAAGCAACATTTAGCAGTTCCATGCGAGACATGACGCGTTGTAGATAGATAGAAAAGTTAATTAGTTATTGAATTTATTTATTTATTTATTTATTTATTGATAGGAAAATCAACAGCGAAACTAAACAAAATATTACATACAAAAATACTTATAGTAAGGCCAATTACAGATTTCCACGGAATTACTAGAGAATAGGAAATAAAGAGCCAAACACCATGTTTCTTATTAGCACAAGGAACAAGTACAAAATCCTAAAAACTAGCTAATGTACTTTGTCAGACATCGAGAAGTAAAATTTCTCGATGTCTAACAAGGCACAGTTTTTAATTGGTTACTTCATATAACTTCATATAACGTGAAGTTAGAAACTTACATTGTTTAGATACACATTTACAATAAAAATGTACGATAGATAACAAAAGGTTTGGTAAAAAACCAAGTAATCAAAGAAAAGGACCGGACCACCGACCTCTCGCTCACACAACACAGAAGTTTATATTGTATAAGCGAGAGGCAAATAGTTTCCCAGCCCCTCAGCCAACTGTGCCATACAACTTTAAATTTTTCCGCATCATATCAGCTGTAAGGTAAGTAGTGAGACATGTAAGAAGTGTGTGTAGTGTGTGTGTGTGTGCGCGCGTGTCCGTGTGTATGTATATGTATGTGGGTGATATTGTATGTTCTGGTCAGCCCTACGACCGTGGTCTTGGGATCGGGTGGGTAGCCAACGGCAACCTGCCACTGACCAGAAGCATACAGAAGGTCTGTGTGTGTGTATGATTTATTTTTTAGATGGTCCTGGCTAGTCCTCCAACTTTTCTGATATTTGTTTCCTAAATAATTGCCGTGAGCTATGAAATATATCTACGTTTTTAAGCACTTTGTTATACATCCTAGTAATACGATTTATCGTTGAGTTTTGACCGTATGTAGTGCGACAAGACGGAATATGAAACACATTTGAATGTCTAGTGCGTCGTCTTGGTACCCAGAATCTAATTTTGCTAACTAAGTGAGGACAGTCTAAGTTACCTCTTAGTAATTTATACAATAACATCATGTCCGTTATAGAACGTCTTTTTTTGAGCGTTGCTAGTTTATGATGTTTACATGCACTTTCGTAGGTATTGAAATATTTGTGGCTTCTATAATTTAAGTGGTTGATGAACTTGTTTTGTATGCGTTCAATTTGTTGGCTGTGTGTTATGTAGTGGGGATTCCAGATGTTGGTAGCGTATTCTAAGGTGCTTCTGACATAAGCGTTGTACACTAATTTAATACATGATATATCATGGAAGGGCTTACACACTCGCACAACAAACCCCAGATTCTTATAAGCCTTATCCGTGATAATATCTATGTGGTGTTTCATGCTGAGTTTATTGTCCAAGTGTACGCCGAGATCACGAACAGAACTGACTCTTCCAATGGCTGTATCTTGAAGGACGTATGTAAATTCCACTCGATTTGTTTTCCGACTAAACGTTATAAATTCACACTTTTCTGTATTAACTTTAATTCTATTCACAGTGTAGTATTGGGAGAGACAATCCAGGTCGTGCTGAAGTTTCTCACAGTCATTTAGGCTGCCAACTTCCTTGTAAATTTTAGTATCATCGGCAAACATTAAGAATTGGGAGTATTTGAAACAAGAGTAGATGTCGTAAAGGTAAGCGTTGTAGAATAAGGGACCTAAGTGTGAGCCTTGAGGGATTCCAGAAGGGATGTCTACAAAGTCAGAGCAGTATCCACCAACTACCACCGCTTGAGATCTTCTAGAAAGATATGACGTCACCCACCTCAACAGATCTCCGTGTATACCTAAATGCTCTAATTTACGTAGCAGGATGATGTGATCAACACGATCGAAAGCTTTTTCAAAATCAGTGTAGATCACATCAACCTGCTTTAATTTATCCATCGCATCGTATACATAGTCAGTCAACGTGACAAGATTGGTAACTGTTGAACGTCTTTGAAGAAAACCATGTTGTTGCATCGGTATCCCATTAATGACTGTTGCATAAACAGTTTTGTAAACTATTTTCTCCATTACCTTACTAAATATATTTAATATGGAAATGGGTCTATAGTTTTCCACTTTGATCTTGGACCCTTTTTTGTGCACAGGAACAATATGTGCCTGTTTCCATAACTGGGGGAATATTCCTTCTTTTAAGGACATATTATAAATAATACTAAGAGGTAGAGCGATTGCACTGGCACAACTGACTATGAAAAACGGTGGAAATTTATCACTACCAGCACCTTTATTAGGATCAAGTACTTTAAGCACATTTAAGACTTCCTCCACTGTAATAAAAGTTGTATTGCTAGGACAAACGTTACCAGAAGCAGGCGGAGCGAGTTCCACCGAAGGATACTCTTTGGCCGGATCTACAAAAACACTATGAAAAAAGCTATTGAAAGCGTTTGTGATTTGATTTCCTTCAGAAAATTTTTGACCGCTGTATGTGACGTGTTTAGGATAATTGGATGAGCCACGCCGTGACTTAACAAATGACCAAAAATTCTTAGGATGCTTTTTAATGTTTTCAGATATTTGGTTGGTGTAGAGGGCAAAACATTCAGCTTGTACTCTGGCCGCTCTCGCTCTTAATAGTGAGAATTCGTTATAGTCCAAACGATTATTGGATCGCTTCCAGCGAGTGTGAGCTTTGGATTTTTCTTTTAATATTTTGATTAAAGCTTTACTATACCATGTAGGGTAGATGCCCGGGCGATTTAGCACCTTAGGAATAAACCTCTCTCTGGCTGTATATAAGTGTTCATAGAATATTACAACTGCTTCGTCAACGGTACCTTTAGTTAATAGTTCTGACCAGGCTATAGTGTTAAGATATTTCTGTACACTTTTGTAATTACCTTTCCTGTACTTAAATCTAAAACCTGGGGATTCCTTGAGAGGCGCAATCGTAATATCAGTGGCATCTACTGTAAAAGAAGGATGAAAAACGTCTTCCTTTAGTAGCGGGTACTGGGAACGCAATAACTCCAATGTAAAATTACTAAATACTAAATCCAACGTATTGCCACTACTGTTTTTGAGATAGTTGTGTTGTACAAATCCGAGTGAGCTGAGTGTTGATACCAAATGATTAGCTGCTATTTGTAAGTCCACGGCCCCTTTATTTACGAAGATAGGTCCAGTTTCCTCCCAGGATATGCAGGGCAAGTTAAAATCTCCCACGAGTAGAAAATTATGGGTACTATATGTGTATGTTGCTTTATGTACTGCTGATAAGAAAGATTCTATATTATTCGGAAGGTGCATAATATCACCCGGTATATAAGCACAACATAAGTGAAGATCCTTGTCCGAATTAAGTGTACGTGCGGGCACTGTTACCCACACCATTTCAGTAGGAGGACTGGTCCAGTCAGAATTCAGAATTAAACAGTCTGTTAATTATGTTAAAACATGTTTAAATTATAATTGATGTGGAGCTTCTTCTCCACATAACTAATAATAATGAAGCTATATTTGATGTTCATTAAGTAAAGATTTTGCTTTTACAGGGACTATTAATTTAATAACCGCACACAAAAATAAATCGGCGGCCTTATCACAATAAGTATTGAGTGCGTTGTAGCATACAGTAAGTATATATACTTATTTTATTTTGCAACTTTTCTATAGCGGGCCATTGATGGGATAATTATGTTATTTGCATTTCGTACAATTATGTTATTCCAAAATTTCTGAATCACGATTATGATGATCCTGACCCCAATACCGCCCGCCGCTGGCAGATCCTTTAGGCACCTAGGTACTTGCCATATTAAGTAATCCCTAAATTCCAAGAAAGTCGCCTCGGACGTCTAGCGAACAGGGAATTTATTACGAGCCCCTTAGTGGAAATGATGTTAAAAGTTTCGCGGGGCCGGTATATATTTTGCTGTAAAAGAATAACCTATTAAAAGAGATAAAAAGTAATTTGGAGAAAGTCGGCCAAGCGATAACTCTAGCACGGTGCCATACAGTATCAATAATAAAAAATATTAAGCTTTTAGCTTACCTCAGCAAATAAATTGTGAAACGTTCCTCAAGTAAATTGTTAAAACTTAATAATATATTGTAAAGAACTGACATATAAAACTGAACTGCTTCTGACACATGAAATTAATTAAGTGATTTATTTATTGTATTCGAGTTTAAATTAATTTTTTATTATAGTAATTTCTAAGGTTAACACGAGCACTAGACATAATAAAAACTGTATTTGCACGGATATTTACTCGTTTAATTTTACATTTTACAATTTTCCGACGTTTCGGCACTTTTGCAAGTCTTCCGATTTGATTTGATTTTGATTTGATTGCGTGGACCATAAAACACTTCTTTTAAAATTAAAGCACTATTGTATAAACGGGAATAGCCTAAAACTTAAGACATCATATTTAGAAGGAAGAATTCAAAGAGCTGAAATAAATCGAACTAAATCTTCAGGGTCAGAGGTCAAGATAGGAGTGCCACAGAGATCTATTTTGAGGCCGTTCCTCTTCCTCATATATGTAAATAATTTGCCGTTCATGGTTCAAAATATGTCAGAGATAGTATTATTCGCAGATGACACGTCACTTATCTTTAAAATTAAGAGACAAGAAAATGACCTTGACAATACAAATAATGCTCTCTCTCGGGTAGTTAATTGGTTTACTACCAATGAATTTTCAATGAATTCAAAGAAGACAAAATGTATAAAGTTCACTCTACCAAATGTCAAAGCGGTTAACAGCAATGTTATCTTGGGGAATGACAAATTAGACCTTGTAAATGAAACTGTATTTCTAGGTATCACAATTGATGCAAAGCTTCAATGGGGTCCTCATATAAAAAAAATAGCAAATAGGCTTAGTTCAGCAGCGTATGCAGTTAAAAGAATTAGGGAACTAACTGATGTCGCAACTGCTAGGCTTGTTTATTTTAGTTACTTCCATAGTGTTATGTCCTATGGCATACTACTGTGGGGACGGGCTGCAGATATTGAGACTGAGATTGAGATTGAGACTTTGTCTTGCAGAAGACAGCGATCAGATTCATTTATAAGCTAGGCAGTAGAGATTTGTTAAGAGATTTCTTTAAAGAAACTAACATCCTGACGGTTGCCAGTCAGTATATCTATGAAAACATTATGTACGTCAGGAAAAATATCAGTAACTTTAAAGCTTTGGGTAGCCAACACAATGTAAATACTAGAAATAAACATAAACTTTCGTTCCCACTATTTAGGCTGGCAAAGGATAATACATCCTTTATGGGGCATTGCATACGCTTCTATAATAAAATCCCTGAAGATATATTAAGCTTGCCTGAAACGCGGTTCAAAAAATGTGTACTTTGTGCCAAAAGGGCTATAGCATAAATGATTATTTAGATGACCATAATGTCTGGAATTAAAGCCAGTACAATGCATGAATTCTATGTTTTAAAATAATTATGTAAACTCTGTTAATTAAAGACTTTGAAAAGACTAAGTTTGGAGTTTTTTTGTCCATTTTTTCTCAAAAATGATCTAGATTTTGAAATGGACACCTAATTTGAATCCGCTATTTGACACGTATCAAATTTGACGCGATAAATGAATATTTCCTATATAGTATTTAACGTAAGAAATCGAAATATATTGATTTTGCTAAGTATGCAGGATGGCTGCAAAATTTGCAAAGTAAAAAAATTTTTTCCTCGTTTAATTCGTAACGGCGAAAACGCTAACCGCCATCTTGAAAGCATCTAAAGTATGTAAACAAACATCTTTCAGCCAGAGCCAGTGGACATTGATTATTATAGGACTTACATCAAAGTGATCTTCACATAAATAGGTACACCCGAGTTTCAATTGATAAAGAGTCGGTGTCTCTTTTGGCTAGTTTGAGCAAAGTTTTTCGAATGTTAATGTCACTGGGTACACGAATACACAACTTCCCGGGGGTCTTTATTGACGTGTTTTTTCATTCTCGAACAATGCAATAATGATAATTGGTATATTTTGGATGTAAATTCGATGAAATCATGGTTGCGTTGTTGTTATTTCGCTATGCTCAGGGATCACTTACAGAAAATTGAATGTCAAACTTTGTTTACAATTTTTTGGACTTCAAACCATAGAAAAAAATGGCTGACCACGTTTTTGACTGTTTCGGAAAATAAAGTTTTAAACTATATTTTTATGTTGCTTTTAGGTCCTCAAAAAATATACTAAAATATTTTTTGGTCCAATGGAAGAGTTATTTACCGTTTGAGACTTACTTAAAAACAGAGTCAAATAGCGGATTGTAACGTTCATTAAGCCGCAGCTTCTGCGCTACTTTGAATAAAACCTTTTTTCATTTAATTTTTATTTGCACTCAAAGTGGTAGCTGGTATTCAATTCAATTCAATTCTGTTTTATTGGTAGCTGGTAAGATACTCGTATTTATAATTTTCTGTGCGAAATTTCTCCTTTTTACGCATACAAAATGGAGAATGTCATGCATCTACCATGTCAAAATAATACATTATTATTTACAATTACATTTACAGTGTCTTATAATTATATTCCTGGTTTTTAAATTAAATTTTATTATAATATCCTTCTAGTCAACGTAACCTACAACTGAATAGCAGCAATTTTTTTAGCCATTTGTGTAACTGAAGCGCTGGTGGCCTAGTAAAACCGAGTGATTGGATTCAATCACTTGGGTTAAGCAGCTGCAGGCGCGGTCAGGTGCTGGATGGGTGACCATCCCGTGACTGCCGCTAGTGGCATTTTTTCCGAGTGATTCCGTGTTTTGCAAGGTACGTTAAGCCGTTGGTGCCGGCAGTCGTTAAGACATGTAAGTTGCCTTATGGGAGGCTTGATAACATCTGACAGTAAGGCCCGCCGTCACTGTCTTACAATCCTTCTGGTTGAGGATTGTAAGGTGGAGGGTTGGTACCCGGACTTGGCCCCCTTGGTAGAGCATGGCCTAACCTTCCTGCGATGTAGCAAGAGACCCGTGTCCCAGTAGTGGGAACATACAAAGGTTGATATCATCATTTGTGCAACTTCCTTTTGAAAAAATAGTATATAAATAGGTGAACACTCCTATAGCTCCTTTATTCATATTTTTCAAGATATAGGCTAATAATTATTTTTACTATAGAAGTATACCTACTTAACTAAACGTATAGTAAAACAATAATATTAATTGATTGCAAACCTGGAAATAATATATTTGAAATTCTAATAAATTTTTATCACCCTAGGTATTAATAAAAGTAGTAACTTTAAAAAAAAGATATATTAAACAGTCTTTCACAAATTGAAAATTGTATTAATTTGTAGAAATCTATAGTTTTAAAATCTAGTTAGTTATTTATAAAGCCCGTTTTTTAACCGACTTCAAAAAAGGAGGAGGTTCTTAATTCGACGCATAAATTACTTTTTTTACTATGTTCTCGCATAACGTCATCAAATGTTGACCGATTTCAATATATTTTTTGTTCGATTACGTATAGCGTCCCATTGGTCCCTAGGTATTGTAAAAGTATATCTTGGAGTCTGTGCCAAGTTCCAGACCAGCACATTTTGTACATTTTGGGCACCTATTCCTTCTACGATACCTAGATACCTACTATTTTCGAATTTATAGGTCATATTCGTTTAAATTGGGGTACAGAAGTCGTTGGTATATCAAACTTGGTATATCAAAGACGTTGGTACATCAAACTTTGGTGTTTTAACTTTAGACCTTTTAAACATGCGGTAATTAGTATTTTAAATTTAGATATTTAGTACGTAGGTATAAGTAGCATACGTATTTTAAGCCATTAGGTATTAAGATTTTAGGTATTTTGAACGGAGGTTATTTAACGTTAGGTTTTTTTAAATTTAGGTATTCCAATACGTACCCTTCCCGTAGTTTATTCAGAGTTTACTTAGAAAATCAGCTTATGTAACAGCGAAAGTCAAAGTGTTTTTATTCAAAATAACATAGAAACTGCGACTTGATCAACATCATAAAGTAAAAATGGACACCTAGGTCCATTTCAAATCTAGAACAATGGACAAAATCTTAACCATCGATGTCACACTACAAAAAAAATTTAATAAAAGATAAAAACTGACTTCAGTAGACTAAGGCACTAAGAACAGAAATAATTACGAATATGCGGCATCGGGCTATCATCGTCCGACTCTTAATTTTCCTAGTGTACCAAGTTACTATGAAAATATACATTTTAACTTAAATTTCGTGTTTCTGGGTGCAACAGTGCCTTAGATCTAGGTTCTCTTGAGCTGGTCATCATCAGACTTCCAAATCTTCGGCTGTAGAAAGTGACAGTGAAATTACCTTGGCTTTAAGTTTACGCTATGGGTACTCGTATTTTATGAAACATAATAATATGCATATTATTATAATAAAGGATATATGTATATTATGTATACTATAATAAGACTATATTATAATAAAGGATGGGCCTTATATGCTGCTGTCCAATGTCTATTGAAGAGTTCCGATCTCCATCCCTGAAGGTCTTCATGAGATCGTCACCAAATAAAAAAAATTAAAATTAAAACAGACTTCTGTACCCCAATTTAAACGAATATGACCTATAAATTCGAAAATAGTAGGTATCTAGGTATTGTAGAAGGAATAGGTGCCCAAAATGTACAAAATGTGCTGGTCTGGAACTTGGAACCGACTCCAAGATATACTTTTACAATACCTAGGGACCAATGGGACGCTATACGTAATCGAACAAAAAATATATTGAAATCGGTCAACATTTGATGACATTATGCGAGAACATAGTAAAAAAAGTAATTTATGCGTCGAATTAAGAACCTCCTCCTTTTTTGAAGTCGGTTAAAAAACGGGCTTTATAAATAACTAACTAGATTTTAAAACTATAGATTTCTACAAATTAATACAATTTTCAATTTGTGAAAGACTGTTTAATATATCTTTTTTTTAAAGTTACTACTTTTATTAATACCTAGGGTGATAAAAATTTATTAGAATTTCAAATATATTATTTCCAGGTTTGCAATCAATTAATATTATTGTTTTACCATACGTTTAGTTAAGTAGGTATACTTCTATAGTAAAAATAAATTATTTGAGTATTTAGGAAAAGTAGCACCTTTAATAAAGGCTTTGATTTAAAAACCTATTTAGAGGCTAAAAATTTCACCCATGCCGGGATTCGAACCCGCAACCTCTGGCTATCCGTACCAGCCAGAGGTTGCGGTTCGAATCCCGGCATGGGTGAAATTTTTAGCCTCTAAATAGGTTTTTAAATTTGTTCCTTAGCACGGGTTAGTGCATTAAAAATAAAAATAGTGTAATAAAGGCTTTGATGTAGATTGTTTTGGTTTATTACGGTTATTGTTAGGCCGAAGGTGTGTTTGCAATAATGGTCGATAATGCCCATTATAAGCCTATATCTTGAAAAATATGAATAAAGGAGCTATAGGAGTGTTCACCTATTTATATACTATTTTTTTCAAAAGGAAGTTGCACAAATGATGATATCAACCTTTGTATGTTCCCACTACTGGGACACGGGTCTCTTGCTACATCGCAGGAAGGTTAGGCCATGCTCTACCAAGGGGGCCAAGTCCGGGTACCAACCCTCCACCTTACAATCCTCCACCAGAAGGATTGTAAGACAGTGACGGCGGGCCTTACTGTCAGATGTTATCAAGCCTCCCATAAGGCAACTTACATGTCTTAACGACTGCCGGCACCAACGGCTTAACGTACCTTGCAAAACACGGAATCACTCGGAAAAAATGCCACTAGCGGCAGTCACGGGATGGTCACCCATCCAGCACCTGACCGCGCCTGCAGCTGCTTAACCCAAGTGATTGAATCCAATCACTCGGTTTTACTAGGCCACCAGCGCTTCAGTTACACAAATGGCTAAAAAAATTGCTGCTATTCAGTTGTACGTTACGTTGACTAGAAGGATATTATAATAAAATTTAATTTAAAAACCAGGAATATAATTATAAGACACTGTAAATGTAATTGTAAATAATAATGTATAATTTTGACATGGTAGATGCATGACATTCTCCATTTTGTATGCGTAAAAAGGAGAAATTTCGCACAGAAAATTATAAATACGAGTATCTTACCAGCTACCAATAAAACAGAATTGAATTGAATTGAATACCAGCTACCACTTTGAGTGCAAATAAAAATTAAATGAAAAAAGGTTTTATTCAAAGTAGCGCAGAAGCTGCGGCTTAATGAACGTTACAATCCGCTATTTGACTCTGTTTTTAAGTAAGTCTCAAACGGTAAATAACTCTTCCATTAGACCAAAAAATATTTTAGTATATTTTTTGAGGACCTAAAAGCAACATAAAAATATAGTTTAAAACTTTATTTTCCGAAACAGTCAAAAACGTGGTCAGCCATTTTTGTCTATGGTTTGAAGTCCAAAAAATTGTAAACAAAGTTTGACATTCAATTTTCTGTAAGTGATCTCTGAGCATAGCGAAATAACAACAACGCAACCATGATTTCATCGAATTTACATCCAAAATATACCAATTATCATTATTGCATTGTTCGAGAATGAAAAAACACGTCAATAAAGACCCCCGGGAAGTTGTGTATTCGTGTACCCAGTGACATTAACATTCGAAAAACTTTGCTCAAACTAGCCAAAAGAGACACCGACTCTTTATCAATTGAAACTCGGGTGTACCTATTTATGTGAAGATCACTTTGATGTAAGTCCTTTAATAATCAATGTCCACTGGCTCTGGCTGAAAGATGTTTGTTTACATACTTTAGATGCTTTCAAGATGGCGGTTAGCGTTTTCGCCGTTACGAATTAAACGAGGAAAAAATTTTTTTACTTTGCAAATTTTGCAGCCATCCTGCATACTTAGCAAAATCAATATATTTCGATTTCTTACGTTAAATACTATATAGGAAATATTCATTTATCGCGTCAAATTTGATACGTGTCAAATAGCGGATTCAAACTAGGTGTCCATTTCAAAATCTAGATCATTTTTGAGAAAAAATGGACAAAAAAACTCCAAACTTAGTCTTTTCAAAGTCTTTAATTAAGAGTTTACATAATTATTTTAAAACATAGAATTCATGCATTGTACTGGCTTTAATTCCAGACATTATGGTCATCTAAATAATCATTTATGCTATAGCCCTTTTGGCACAAAGTACACATTTTTTGAACCGCGTTTCAGGCAAGCTTAATATATCTTCAGGGATTTTATTATAGAAGCGTATGCAATGCCCCATGAAGGATGTATTATCCTTTGCCAGCCTAAATAGTGGGAACGAAAGTTTATGTTTATTTCTAGTATTTACATTGTGTTGGCTACCCAAAGCTTTAAAGTTACTGATATTTTTCCTGACGTACATAATGTTTTCATAGATATACTGACTGGCAACTGTCAGGATGTTAGTTTCTTTAAAGAAATCTCTTAACGAATCTCTACTGCCTAGCTTATAAATGAATCTGATTGCTGTCTTCTGCAAGACAAAGTCTCAATCTCAATCTCAGTCTCAATATCTGCAGCCCGTCCCCACAGTAGTATGCCATAGGACATAACACTATGGAAGTAACTAAAATAAACAAGCCTAGCAGTTGCGACATCAGTTAGTTCCCTAATTCTTTTAACTGCATACGCTGCTGAACTAAGCCTATTTGCTATTTTTTTTATATGAGGACCCCATTGAAGCTTTGCATCAATTGTGATACCTAGAAATACAGTTTCATTTACAAGGTCTAATTTGTCATTCCCCAAGATAACATTGCTGTTAACCGCTTTGACATTTGGTAGAGTGAACTTTATACATTTTGTCTTCTTTGAATTTAACAATAATTCATTGGTAGTAAATTTCAGTAGGAGGACTGGTCCAGTCAGAATTCAGAATTAAACAGTCTGTTAATTATGTTAAAACATGTTTAAATTATAATTGATGTGGAGCTTCTTCTCCACATAACTAATAATAATGAAGCTATATTTGATGTTCATTAAGTAAAGATTTTGCTTTTACAGGGACTATTAATTTAATAACCGCACACAAAAATAAATCGGCGGCCTTATCACAATAAGTATTGAGTGCGTTGTAGCATACAGTAAGTATATATACTTATTTTATTTTGCAACTTTTCTATAGCGGGCCATTGATGGGATAATTATGTTATTTGCATTTCGTACAATTATGTTATTCAAAAATTTCTGAATCACGATTATGATGATCCTGACCCCAATACCGCCCGCCGCTGGCAGATCCTTTAGGCACCTAGGTACTTGCCATATTAAGTAATCCCTAAATTCCAAGAAAGTCGCCTCGGACGTCTAGCGAACAGGGAATTTATTACGAGCCCCTTAGTGGAAATGATGTTAAAAGTTTCGCGGGGCCGGTATATATTTTGCTGTAAAAGAATAACCTATTAAAAGAGATAAAAAGTAATTTGGAGAAAGTCGGCCAAGCGATAACTCTAGCACGGTGCCATACAGTATCAATAATAAAAAATATTAAGCTTTTAGCTTACCTCAGCAAATAAATTGTGAAACGTTCCTCAAGTAAATTGTTAAAACTTAATAATATATTGTAAAGAACTGACATATAAAACTGAACTGCTTCTGACACATGAAATTAATTATGTGATTTATTTATTGTATTCGAGTTTAAATTAATTTTTTATTATAGTAATTTCTAAGGTTAACACGAGCACTAGACATAATAAAAACTGTATTTGCACGGATATTTACTCGTTTAATTTTACATTTTACAATTTTCCGACGTTTCGGCACTTTTGCAAGTCTTCCGATTTGATTTGATTTTGATTTGATTGCGTGGACCATAAAACACTTCTTTTAAAATTAAAGCACTATTGTATAAACGGGAATAGCCTAAAACTTAAGACATCATATTTAGAAGGAAGAATTCAAAGAGCTGAAATAAATCGAACTAAATCTTCAGGGTCAGAGGTCAAGATAGGAGTGCCACAGAGATCTATTTTGAGGCCGTTCCTCTTCCTCATATATGTAAATAATTTGCCGTTCATGGTTCAAAATATGTCAGAGATAGTATTATTCGCAGATGACACGTCACTTATCTTTAAACTTAAGAGACAAGAAAATGACCTTGACAATACAAATAATGCTCTCTCTCGGGTAGTTAATTGGTTTACTACCAATGAATTTTCAATGAATTCAAAGAAGACAAAATGTATAAAGTTCACTCTACCAAATGTCAAAGCGGTTAACAGCAATGTTATCTTGGGGAATGACAAATTAGACCTTGTAAATGAAACTGTATTTCTAGGTATCACAATTGATGCAAAGCTTCAATGGGGTCCTCATATAAAAAAAATAGCAAATAGGCTTAGTTCAGCAGCGTATGCAGTTAAAAGAATTAGGGAACTAACTGATGTCGCAACTGCTAGGCTTGTTTATTTTAGTTACTTCCATAGTGTTATGTCCTATGGCATACTACTGTGGGGACGGGCTGCAGATATTGAGACTGAGATTGAGATTGAGACTTTGTCTTGCAGAAGACAGCGATCAGATTCATTTATAAGCTAGGCAGTAGAGATTTGTTAAGAGATTTCTTTAAAGAAACTAACATCCTGACGGTTGCCAGTCAGTATATCTATGAAAACATTATGTACGTCAGGAAAAATATCAGTAACTTTAAAGCTTTGGGTAGCCAACACAATGTAAATACTAGAAATAAACATAAACTTTCGTTCCCACTATTTAGGCTGGCAAAGGATAATACATCCTTTATGGGGCATTGCATACGCTTCTATAATAAAATCCCTGAAGATATATTAAGCTTGCCTGAAACGCGGTTCAAAAAATGTGTACTTTGTGCCAAAAGGGCTATAGCATAAATGATTATTTAGATGACCATAATGTCTGGAATTAAAGCCAGTACAATGCATGAATTCTATGTTTTAAAATAATTATGTAAACTCTGTTAATTAAAGACTTTGAAAAGACTAAGTTTGGAGTTTTTTTGTCCATTTTTTCTCAAAAATGATCTAGATTTTGAAATGGACACCTAATTTGAATCCGCTATTTGACACGTATCAAATTTGACGCGATAAATGAATATTTCCTATATAGTATTTAACGTAAGAAATCGAAATATATTGATTTTGCTAAGTATGCAGGATGGCTGCAAAATTTGCAAAGTAAAAAAATTTTTTCCTCGTTTAATTCGTAACGGCGAAAACGCTAACCGCCATCTTGAAAGCATCTAAAGTATGTAAACAAACATCTTTCAGCCAGAGCCAGTGGACATTGATTATTATAGGACTTACATCAAAGTGATCTTCACATAAATAGGTACACCCGAGTTTCAATTGATAAAGAGTCGGTGTCTCTTTTGGCTAGTTTGAGCAAAGTTTTTCGAATGTTAATGTCACTGGGTACACGAATACACAACTTCCCGGGGGTCTTTATTGACGTGTTTTTTCATTCTCGAACAATGCAATAATGATAATTGGTATATTTTGGATGTAAATTCGATGAAATCATGGTTGCGTTGTTGTTATTTCGCTATGCTCAGGGATCACTTACAGAAAATTGAATGTCAAACTTTGTTTACAATTTTTTGGACTTCAAACCATAGAAAAAAATGGCTGACCACGTTTTTGACTGTTTCGGAAAATAAAGTTTTAAACTATATTTTTATGTTGCTTTTAGGTCCTCAAAAAATATACTAAAATATTTTTTGGTCCAATGGAAGAGTTATTTACCGTTTGAGACTTACTTAAAAACAGAGTCAAATAGCGGATTGTAACGTTCATTAAGCCGCAGCTTCTGCGCTACTTTGAATAAAACCTTTTTTCATTTAATTTTTATTTGCACTCAAAGTGGTAGCTGGTATTCAATTCAATTCAATTCTGTTTTATTGGTAGCTGGTAAGATACTCGTATTTATAATTTTCTGTGCGAAATTTCTCCTTTTTACGCATACAAAATGGAGAATGTCATGCATCTACCATGTCAAAATAATACATTATTATTTACAATTACATTTACAGTGTCTTATAATTATATTCCTGGTTTTTAAATTAAATTTTATTATAATATCCTTCTAGTCAACGTAACCTACAACTGAATAGCAGCAATTTTTTTAGCCATTTGTGTAACTGAAGCGCTGGTGGCCTAGTAAAACCGAGTGATTGGATTCAATCACTTGGGTTAAGCAGCTGCAGGCGCGGTCAGGTGCTGGATGGGTGACCATCCCGTGACTGCCGCTAGTGGCATTTTTTCCGAGTGATTCCGTGTTTTGCAAGGTACGTTAAGCCGTTGGTGCCGGCAGTCGTTAAGACATGTAAGTTGCCTTATGGGAGGCTTGATAACATCTGACAGTAAGGCCCGCCGTCACTGTCTTACAATCCTTCTGGTTGAGGATTGTAAGGTGGAGGGTTGGTACCCGGACTTGGCCCCCTTGGTAGAGCATGGCCTAACCTTCCTGCGATGTAGCAAGAGACCCGTGTCCCAGTAGTGGGAACATACAAAGGTTGATATCATCATTTGTGCAACTTCCTTTTGAAAAAATAGTATATAAATAGGTGAACACTCCTATAGCTCCTTTATTCATATTTTTCAAGATATAGGCTAATAATTATTTTTACTATAGAAGTATACCTACTTAACTAAACGTATAGTAAAACAATAATATTAATTGATTGCAAACCTGGAAATAATATATTTGAAATTCTAATAAATTTTTATCACCCTAGGTATTAATAAAAGTAGTAACTTTAAAAAAAAGATATATTAAACAGTCTTTCACAAATTGAAAATTGTATTAATTTGTAGAAATCTATAGTTTTAAAATCTAGTTAGTTATTTATAAAGCCCGTTTTTTAACCGACTTCAAAAAAGGAGGAGGTTCTTAATTCGACGCATAAATTACTTTTTTTACTATGTTCTCGCATAACGTCATCAAATGTTGACCGATTTCAATATATTTTTTGTTCGATTACGTATAGCGTCCCATTGGTCCCTAGGTATTGTAAAAGTATATCTTGGAGTCTGTGCCAAGTTCCAGACCAGCACATTTTGTACATTTTGGGCACCTATTCCTTCTACGATACCTAGATACCTACTATTTTCGAATTTATAGGTCATATTCGTTTAAATTGGGGTACAGAAGTCGTTGGTATATCAAACTTGGTATATCAAAGACGTTGGTACATCAAACTTTGGTGTTTTAACTTTAGACCTTTTAAACATGCGGTAATTAGTATTTTAAATTTAGATATTTAGTACGTAGGTATAAGTAGCATACGTATTTTAAGCCATTAGGTATTAAGATTTTAGGTATTTTGAACGGAGGTTATTTAACGTTAGGTTTTTTTAAATTTAGGTATTCCAATACGTACCCTTCCCGTAGTTTATTCAGAGTTTACTTAGAAAATCAGCTTATGTAACAGCGAAAGTCAAAGTGTTTTTATTCAAAATAACATAGAAACTGCGACTTGATCAACATCATAAAGTAAAAATGGACACCTAGGTCCATTTCAAATCTAGAACAATGGACAAAATCTTAACCATCGATGTCACACTACAAAAAAAATTTAATAAAAGATAAAAACTGACTTCAGTAGACTAAGGCACTAAGAACAGAAATAATTACGAATATGCGGCATCGGGCTATCATCGTCCGACTCTTAATTTTCCTAGTGTACCAAGTTACTATGAAAATATACATTTTAACTTAAATTTCGTGTTTCTGGGTGCAACAGTGCCTTAGATCTAGGTTCTCTTGAGCTGGTCATCATCAGACTTCCAAATCTTCGGCTGTAGAAAGTGACAGTGAAATTACCTTGGCTTTAAGTTTACGCTATGGGTACTCGTATTTTATGAAACATAATAATATGCATATTATTATAATAAAGGATATATGTATATTATGTATATTATAATAAGACTATATTATAATAAAGGATGGGCCTTATATGCTGCTGTCCAATGTCTATTGAAGAGTTCCGATCTCCATCCCTGAAGGTCTTCATGAGATCGTCACCAAATAAAAAAAATTAAAATTAAAACAGACTTCTGTACCCCAATTTAAACGAATATGACCTATAAATTCGAAAATAGTAGGTATCTAGGTATTGTAGAAGGAATAGGTGCCCAAAATGTACAAAATGTGCTGGTCTGGAACTTGGAACCGACTCCAAGATATACTTTTACAATACCTAGGGACCAATGGGACGCTATACGTAATCGAACAAAAAATATATTGAAATCGGTCAACATTTGATGACATTATGCGAGAACATAGTAAAAAAAGTAATTTATGCGTCGAATTAAGAACCTCCTCCTTTTTTGAAGTCGGTTAAAAAACGGGCTTTATAAATAACTAACTAGATTTTAAAACTATAGATTTCTACAAATTAATACAATTTTCAATTTGTGAAAGACTGTTTAATATATCTTTTTTTTAAAGTTACTACTTTTATTAATACCTAGGGTGATAAAAATTTATTAGAATTTCAAATATATTATTTCCAGGTTTGCAATCAATTAATATTATTGTTTTACCATACGTTTAGTTAAGTAGGTATACTTCTATAGTAAAAATAAATTATTTGAGTATTTAGGAAAAGTAGCACCTTTAATAAAGGCTTTGATTTAAAAACCTATTTAGAGGCTAAAAATTTCACCCATGCCGGGATTCGAACCCGCAACCTCTGGCTATCCGTACCAGCCAGAGGTTGCGGTTCGAATCCCGGCATGGGTGAAATTTTTAGCCTCTAAATAGGTTTTTAAATTTGTTCCTTAGCACGGGTTAGTGCATTAAAAATAAAAATAGTGTAATAAAGGCTTTGATGTAGATTGTTTTGGTTTATTACGGTTATTGTTAGGCCGAAGGTGTGTTTGCAATAATGGTCGATAATGCCCATTATAAGCCTATATCTTGAAAAATATGAATAAAGGAGCTATAGGAGTGTTCACCTATTTATATACTATTTTTTTCAAAAGGAAGTTGCACAAATGATGATATCAACCTTTGTATGTTCCCACTACTGGGACACGGGTCTCTTGCTACATCGCAGGAAGGTTAGGCCATGCTCTACCAAGGGGGCCAAGTCCGGGTACCAACCCTCCACCTTACAATCCTCCACCAGAAGGATTGTAAGACAGTGACGGCGGGCCTTACTGTCAGATGTTATCAAGCCTCCCATAAGGCAACTTACATGTCTTAACGACTGCCGGCACCAACGGCTTAACGTACCTTGCAAAACACGGAATCACTCGGAAAAAATGCCACTAGCGGCAGTCACGGGATGGTCACCCATCCAGCACCTGACCGCGCCTGCAGCTGCTTAACCCAAGTGATTGAATCCAATCACTCGGTTTTACTAGGCCACCAGCGCTTCAGTTACACAAATGGCTAAAAAAATTGCTGCTATTCAGTTGTACGTTACGTTGACTAGAAGGATATTATAATAAAATTTAATTTAAAAACCAGGAATATAATTATAAGACACTGTAAATGTAATTGTAAATAATAATGTATAATTTTGACATGGTAGATGCATGACATTCTCCATTTTGTATGCGTAAAAAGGAGAAATTTCGCACAGAAAATTATAAATACGAGTATCTTACCAGCTACCAATAAAACAGAATTGAATTGAATTGAATACCAGCTACCACTTTGAGTGCAAATAAAAATTAAATGAAAAAAGGTTTTATTCAAAGTAGCGCAGAAGCTGCGGCTTAATGAACGTTACAATCCGCTATTTGACTCTGTTTTTAAGTAAGTCTCAAACGGTAAATAACTCTTCCATTAGACCAAAAAATATTTTAGTATATTTTTTGAGGACCTAAAAGCAACATAAAAATATAGTTTAAAACTTTATTTTCCGAAACAGTCAAAAACGTGGTCAGCCATTTTTGTCTATGGTTTGAAGTCCAAAAAATTGTAAACAAAGTTTGACATTCAATTTTCTGTAAGTGATCTCTGAGCATAGCGAAATAACAACAACGCAACCATGATTTCATCGAATTTACATCCAAAATATACCAATTATCATTATTGCATTGTTCGAGAATGAAAAAACACGTCAATAAAGACCCCCGGGAAGTTGTGTATTCGTGTACCCAGTGACATTAACATTCGAAAAACTTTGCTCAAACTAGCCAAAAGAGACACCGACTCTTTATCAATTGAAACTCGGGTGTACCTATTTATGTGAAGATCACTTTGATGTAAGTCCTTTAATAATCAATGTCCACTGGCTCTGGCTGAAAGATGTTTGTTTACATACTTTAGATGCTTTCAAGATGGCGGTTAGCGTTTTCGCCGTTACGAATTAAACGAGGAAAAAATTTTTTTACTTTGCAAATTTTGCAGCCATCCTGCATACTTAGCAAAATCAATATATTTCGATTTCTTACGTTAAATACTATATAGGAAATATTCATTTATCGCGTCAAATTTGATACGTGTCAAATAGCGGATTCAAACTAGGTGTCCATTTCAAAATCTAGATCATTTTTGAGAAAAAATGGACAAAAAAACTCCAAACTTAGTCTTTTCAAAGTCTTTAATTAAGAGTTTACATAATTATTTTAAAACATAGAATTCATGCATTGTACTGGCTTTAATTCCAGACATTATGGTCATCTAAATAATCATTTATGCTATAGCCCTTTTGGCACAAAGTACACATTTTTTGAACCGCGTTTCAGGCAAGCTTAATATATCTTCAGGGATTTTATTATAGAAGCGTATGCAATGCCCCATGAAGGATGTATTATCCTTTGCCAGCCTAAATAGTGGGAACGAAAGTTTATGTTTATTTCTAGTATTTACATTGTGTTGGCTACCCAAAGCTTTAAAGTTACTGATATTTTTCCTGACGTACATAATGTTTTCATAGATATACTGACTGGCAACTGTCAGGATGTTAGTTTCTTTAAAGAAATCTCTTAACGAATCTCTACTGCCTAGCTTATAAATGAATCTGATTGCTGTCTTCTGCAAGACAAAGTCTCAATCTCAATCTCAGTCTCAATATCTGCAGCCCGTCCCCACAGTAGTATGCCATAGGACATAACACTATGGAAGTAACTAAAATAAACAAGCCTAGCAGTTGCGACATCAGTTAGTTCCCTAATTCTTTTAACTGCATACGCTGCTGAACTAAGCCTATTTGCTATTTTTTTTATATGAGGACCCCATTGAAGCTTTGCATCAATTGTGATACCTAGAAATACAGTTTCATTTACAAGGTCTAATTTGTCATTCCCCAAGATAACATTGCTGTTAACCGCTTTGACATTTGGTAGAGTGAACTTTATACATTTTGTCTTCTTTGAATTTAACAATAATTCATTGGTAGTAAACCAATTAACTACCCGAGAGAGAGCATTATTTGTATTGTCAAGGTCATTTTCTTGTCTCTTAATTTTAAAGATAAGTGACGTGTCATCTGCGAATAATACTATCTCTGACATATTTTGAACCATGAACGGCAAATTATTTACATATATGAGGAAGAGGAACGGCCTCAAAATAGATCTCTGTGGCACTCCTATCTTGACCTCTGACCCTGAAGATTTAGTTCGATTTATTTCAGCTCTTTGAATTCTTCCTTCTAAATATGATGTCATAAGTTTTAGGCTATTCCCGTTTATACAATAGTGCTTTAATTTTAAAAGAAGTGTTTTATGGTCCACGCAATCAAATCAAAATCAAATCAAATCGGAAGACTTGCAAAAGTGCCGAAACGTCGGAAAATTGTAAAATGTATAATTAAACGAGTAAATATCCGTGCAAATACAGTTTTTATTATGTCTAGTGCTCGTGTTAACCTTAGAAAATACTATAATAAAAAATTAATTTAAACTCGAATACAATAAAAAAAATCACTTAATTAATTTCATGTGTCAGAAGCAGTTCAGTTTTATATGTCAGTTCTTTACAATATTTTATTAAGTTTTAACAATTTACTTGAGGAACGTTTCACAATTTATTTACTGAGGTAAGCTAAAAGCTTAATATTTTTTATTATTGATACTGTATGGCACCGTGCTAGAGTTATCGCTTGGCCGACTTTCTCCAAATTACTTTTTATCTCTTTTAATAGGTTATTCTTTTACAGCAAAATATATACCGGCCCCGCGAAACTTTTATTTATTTATTTATTTATTTATTTATTTATTTATTTATTTATTTATTTATTTATTTATTTATTTATTTATTTATTTATTTATTTATTTATTTATTTATTTATTTATTTATTTATTTATTTATTTATTTATTTATTTATTTATTTATTTATTTATTTATTTATTTATTTATTTATTTATTTATTTATTTATTTATTTATTTATTTATTTATTTATTTATTTATTTATTTATTTATTTATTTATTTATTTATTTATTTATTTATTTATTTATTTATTTATTTATTTATTTATTTATTTATTTATTTATTTATTTATTTATTTATTTATTTATTTATTTATTTATTTATTTATTTATTTATTTATTTATTTATTTATTTATTTATTTATTTATTTATTTATTTATTTATTTATTTATTTATTTATTTATTTATTTATTTATTTATTTATTTATTTATTTATTTATTTATTTATTTATTTATTTATTTATTTATTTATTTATTTATTTATTTATTTATTTATTTATTTATTTATTTATTTATTTATTTATTTATTTATTTATTTATTTATTTATTTATTTATTTATTTATTTATTTATTTATTTATTTATTTATTTATTTATTTATTTATTTATTTATTTATTTATTTATTTATTTATTTATTTATTTATTTATTTATTTATTTATTTATTTATTTATTTATTTATTTATTTATTTATTTATTTATTTATTTATTTATTTATTTATTTATTTATTTATTTATTTATTTATTTATTTATTTATTTATTTATTTATTTATTTATTTATTTATTTATTTATTTATTTATTTATTTATTTATTTATTTATTTATTTATTTATTTATTTATTTATTTATTTATTTATTTATTTATTTATTTATTTATTTATTTATTTATTTATTTATTTATTTATTTATTTATTTATTTATTTATTTATTTATTTATTTATTTATTTATTTATTTATTTATTTATTTATTTATTTATTTATTTATTTATTTATTTATTTATTTATTTATTTATTTATTTATTTATTTATTTATTTATTTATTTATTTATTTATTTATTTATTTATTTATTTATTTATTTATTTATTTATTTATTTATTTATTTATTTATTTATTTATTTATTTATTTATTTATTTATTTATTTATTTATTTATTTATTTATTTATTTATTTATTTATTTATTTATTTATTTATTTATTTATTTATTTATTTATTTATTTATTTATTTATTTATTTATTTATTTATTTATTTATTTATTTATTTATTTATTTATTTATTTATTTATTTATTTATTTATTTATTTATTTATTTATTTATTTATTTATTTATTTATTTATTTATTTATTTATTTATTTATTTATTTATTTATTTATTTATTTATTTATTTATTTATTTATTTATTTATTTATTTATTTATTTATTTATTTATTTATTTATTTATTTATTAAATTTCTTACATCTATCATTACAGGACAATCCTAATGCGAAAGATGCGCTACAATATCAATTTTACATTGTATCCAGATCTACTATTTTAATACAACTTATGTTTACTTTCCTAAAATAGTACTCAAAATGCATAGACAGGCCTTTGTGAACTCGTCAAAAGTGCATACAAATAAGTCCGTATGACCAGCCACCGTGTTGAGCGTGCGCAATGCACGCTCAACACATTTAACATCATTTCCACTAAGGGGCTCGTAATAAATTCCCTGTTCGCTAGACGTCCGAGGCGACTTTCTTGGAATTTAGGGATCACTTAATATGGCAAGTAGGTGCCTAAAATGACTATCAGTGTTCGTCGTTCGGATCTGTTTTTATGTCTACCTATTTGGATCTGTTTTTTACGTCTAACTATTTAATACTTTTCGTTGTCCAACCTACAAAACTGCTTATTTTGTAAACGTCAAGCTCGTAGGAGTGACGTCTAATTTTTTTTTGTTTGCGTTCCGTTTTTTTTTCAATTTGTTTTAATTCCTTGGGCAACGGAATGATTGTGCCGTAGAGGGCTTCTACTCTATCTACGGATTGTGCATATTATTATTTACTTACTGTTTGTTTTACAGCTGGCGGGTGGTCGGGCATCTAATTTGAGTGCTTACCTATATACTAGGTATCTTTATAGTAATATCGTATTTTGTATATATATATATATATTTATTTATTTTAAACTCTCATCTACCTACCATGTCTGACACCGCTACTGATGTCAGCGAATATTTATCTATTTCTTCTCCTTCGTCTCCTGGATTGAATAGCAACGAATGTAGCTTTCATAGCATCCCATCTCTGGCCGATTCTCTCAATTCCCAATTTTCTGGTTCACAGAAAGACTCCCTATCCTCGATTATGCTGATGCTAGCTATCTTGACCTTACACAAGAGCAATTAGATAAGCTTGAGCGCCTCCAGAACTTCGCCATACGGTTCATATTCGGTTTGCGAAAATATGACCACACATCCGAATATCGCACTAAGCTCAAGTGGTTCCCTATCCGCCACCGCAGGAACGCTCACATTGTTTCACTTCTCTACTCTGTGCTGTTCAATCCTACCACTCCTGTCTACCTTAAACAACGCTTTCTGTTTCTGCATGATTCTCACAGTCGTACGTTGCGTTCAGCTCAGAATCTGTTGCTGAAGACACCTAGTCACTCGACGAAGTTCTTCAGTAACTCCTTCTCAGCCACAGACGTCCGACTGTGGAATGCACTGCCAATAGTAATAAGACAGTCTCCTTCGTCTGCGATATTTAAGTGTAGAGTGAAGGAATACTACCTTTCAATAATTAAATAATGCAGTAAATATTACGTAGGTATATTATATTATTTCCTCTTCCCATATATAATTTATTTATTAGTATGTATGTATGTATATCTTAATTATTTATTTAATTAATTATTTATGTATGTGGTTTAAGTAAGTTTATATAAATTTCGTTGAATTCTAATTTCACTATTTCTGTATTGCACCGACTACCCGTCTCTAATTTCTTTCATGTCTCCGTCTATGGTTGCCTGGAAGAAATTGCTTGTAGTAATAAGGCCGCCATTTGTACTATATTTTTATATAAGTTCTGTTACAGTAATTTCTGTGTACAATAAAGAATATTCTATCTATCTATCTGATTCTGTTCGAATGGTAGTTTTGTATTGGCCCTTTTTGGTTCATACAAAGCGCTGATCCTTAGCATTCACTATACCACGGGCCTTCTAACAGCTAGGTATCTGTTCAAACAGACAGAAACTGTCTGTTATTTTTCAATAATCGTTGTATGCAGATCAATTCAGATCAAAGAAAGATCCAATTAATTTATCCCAGTAGCGTAGCTTTGTTTTTAAGAAAATACGTGCAATCCCTAGTTTGCTTGCATCCGTTTGTATGCCAGTCGGTAGTGCAGGGTTAAATAACACTAAAACTGGTTTTGTCCACAAACAAGCCCTGAGTTGCTCAAAACTTCGTAATTACTCTCTACCCCACCCCCATGTCGCATTTTTCTTTGTCAGGTCGGTTAAAGGAGGATCTATCGGAGCAAAATCATAAAAGAATTTCCGGATATAGCTACTTGTACAACCCTATAAACTTTCGTATCTCACTAACGTTGGTGGGTACGGGAAACTGGGACACTGCGTTTAACTTTGTGTCACCCTGTATACCTTCTGGAGGTATTTCATGTCCTAATCCTAAGTATATCACACGATCTTGCAAGAAAGAACATTTGCCCATATTAAATTTTAGGTTTTTCATTTCCAACGTTTGTAAAATCGTGTCCAACATTTACAAGCGTCACACGTCGCTTGTAAATGTTGTTAACGTCACAGGAAGGTAGAAGCAAATCGTCTAAAAATGCCAATATTTCATCTGAAGGTTTTATCAGACTGAATGTTTTTGTTTTGGTTGCGATCTATCGATTCTAAGTTATCATGCGCATAAAAACCGAGGATGCATTAGCCGATTCAAAAGGTAGGTACCCGAGCAGATACATAGTGATCTCGAGGTGTAACGAATGTTGTTTTTTGTGTTTTATCAGGGACTCTCGGAACTTGATGATAACTTAGCGACATATCTAAAGTTGTATTTCTTATACGCTAACTTTGAAGCGCTCGTCGCCTAGTGAAGCGCTCGTGGCCTAGGGAACCGAGTGATTGTAATCAATCATTAGTGATTAGGCAACAACAGGCGGGGTAAGGTGCTGGATGGGTGACATCTCGTGACTACCACTAGTGGCACTTAACCGCGCGCTTCCGTGCTTCACAAGGCACGTTAAGCCGTTGGTGCCGGCTGCCATGTAATGACAGTCGGTAAAAGGCTCTTTGGGCGGCTTGATAACTTCTGACAGTAAGGCTCGCCACTGTCTTACAATACTCCACCAACCCGGACTTGGCCCCCGTTGTGGAGTACGGACTAACCTTCCTGCGATGCAGGAAGGGACCCGTGTCCGAGTAGTGGGGACACTCAAGGGTTGATATCGATAACTTTGCAACTTGTTCATTTATGGTAAGTAGCGGATACCTGTATCTCACAGTGACTGCATAAAGTGCTTGATAATCTACACAAAACCTAAAGTCACCATTTATTAAACCAAAATAATAATATATATTTTTTTTATTTTAATAATAATATTTATTTCTGCGTCTAGCAGTTCATTAACTTTATTTTATGCCCTTGCTTGTACGACTGTGGCAGGCCTCAGACAATGCAGAAAATGCTTGCGTTGTCTGAGAGTTCGCAACGGAAACACATGGCAGTCTTGTCCTGGTTACTACCAGGACAATACATCACATTTCGACATTTCGTCATCGATTCTGACGGTAGTTTTCTTCTTTGCATCAATCCACGAGCATGCCGCTGTAGTCTCAGTACTTAGGAAAGGTGCGAAGTAACACCTGCTTCCACACTTCCCACGTATGAGTACTCATCGAGCCAAGTGTACCATTTCTTGCTTGACCTTTGCTTGACCGCGTTACTTGTCTTGTAGATAGAATCATTTGATTTTCTCGTCCAATGCACGTATTTCGCCGATTTGATCGATCTTACGTAACCACACCATTACGGCACAGTCTTCAATATCGGGGTCGAAATCCGGGATCAATGACGCGGCGCGATGATGTTCTTTCCTTTGAATTGGGACAGTAGATTATTTGCTATGTTCGCGCACTGCTTTGTCAATCTCGTACCACAGCAAAGTTTTCAAGAGTTTCTTCGCAAGTGGCGGTGACGGTGATATTTCGCAATCCTCACTGGCTAAGCTCTGTCTCTGTCCATCCAGGTGTTCGCAGGACACGCAGGTTCTCAGGACTTGCAGAACGACCACGCTTCATCTTTTTTTCTTGAGGCGCGTGAGTTATGTATGTCACATCTGATTGTAAATTAACATGTACTCAAACGATGAAGATCAGATTAAATATAGATAATTATGTATTTTTTGAATTGGGCAGAGGGCCCTATGATTAGAACAATAACTAAAAAGTCCACGTCTTTCATTGATACGGGTTTATATAAAGACCACTCTCGCATCCGGCTGGCGCGGAATGGGGTTAGAGTGGGGTTGACGGAAGCTGACATCACGGCTATGCTGGTATGGCTGGCTTGGCTTTGGCCGACCGGAAACACGATGCGTTTCATTTATATAATTGCAAACGTCACGCAAGCCAAGCTGCGGAGATCAGCTAGTACTCGATTTTAGGGGGATAAAAATTTTATTCCATAGGTGACAGCAAACAATTTCTGTGTAGCGTTTTTTTTATAAATTAAGCTCTCTTTCTGATTGTTCACAGATGGTGATGATGATGGAGTGAAGCATTCGCGAGGATGTATGCGACGAAGGTGCCGTTGTTCGCACTGTGCACATGGCTAGCGCTGCTGGGCACGCTGGCATGCCCGCCGCCTTGCGCCTGCAAATGGAAAAACGGCAAGCGACACGTTGAGTGCCTCGACAAGTCCCTCGAACTCATCCCTGGCCCTATGGATCCGGAGTCACAAATACTAGACTTTTCTGGTAACAATATAGACGTTTTACAGAATGAAATATTTCTAAAACTAAATCTCTCCGATCTCCAGAAGATCTACCTGCCCCGATGTAGGATACACAAGGTTGACAATAATGCATTCAAAGGCCTTGCTAACCTAGTTGAATTGGACCTATCCAAAAACTTCATCTCAATCATACCTTCGTCCAACTTCATCTATATACCATCGCTAATGCGACTTTCGCTGAGCAATAATCCTGTGACAGCTGTGAAACCCCACTGCTTCCACCACTTGAAGTTTTTAAACACCCTGGAACTGAGCGAATGTAAAATCGAGAAAATTGAAATGGAAGCGTTCTCAGGACTCAATCATTTAGAATGGCTTCGTTTAAATGGAAATAGGCTATCAAATATCGAGGGCGACAATATATTTCCAGATACACTTAAGGGGATCGATTTGGAAAACAACCAATGGAATTGTGATTGCCAAATGAAGGATTTGCACGACTGGTTATTGAAATTTAACATGCCCCACGCGATTGAACCGGTGTGTTCATCTCCTGAACGGCTGAAAAAGCAAAAAAGCACAAGATTACCAGTGTCGCTGTCCAGGAGCTTGCCTGTCCGCCCAAAGTGATGCCCAACTACTTGTTCCTCGAAACAAATGAAGGAACAAATGTCACTCTCGAGTGTCTAGCCAAGGCCATTCCCGAAGCGGATGTGTCCTGGTGGTTTCAAGGTCATATTATCCGTAACGACTCCATAGAAGACGTCGAGGTGAAAACCTTATACAGCATGATCGGAACCATCGACAAAAAGAGTGAATTATATATTTTCAATGTGAATCGGGACGATAATGGTACCTACACGTGTATCGCTAATAACATAGCCGGTAAAAGTCAAGCTAATTTCTCGCTCAAGATTATCATAAAGGAAGAGCCTGTTATTGTAGTGGTTACTTTCCCACGAAAACATCTAGTGGTCATAGTTACAGGTATATTTTTAGTTATAGTTCTAGTCATAGCGATAGTGGCAGTGGTTTTACTCAAGTTTAAGACGGATACAAAAAAGAGTCGTAAGAAGAAAGATAGTGGCAAAGAGGTAGTGCTAAGTACGCAAAACTATTCGACCCGGAATAGTGGAGTCACTTCGTTCGATACCCTGCAGCGGAAACACAACGGCAGTATAATCACAAATGCGCAGATGCACCATGTCCATTATACGTTGCAGGAGAGCGACGAAGAGTTCCGTTCAGTGAAGAACTTCATAGAGAGAAATCCCGACTTAATAAGTGACGCTGAAAGTATTGCAAACAACGTTCTAAACGAAAACACTATCATGTCCGTATACAAGACCCAGAACTGTAACAATGAAGATACCGGAACTGAGTCGACATTCTCGGTGCCATTAATGCAACGGCAGGTTACGTGGCGTGACCAACAGCCACCAGCACAGCCCTGCAACGTGTTTCAACACTCCGCCGATGTACATCTTAATCCTGGTTGTTTCCTCGATAGTGAAGGATATCCTTACGACTACGGTCTACCTAAAATGGCGTGCCGGATCGGCCCCATGCACCCAAACTACGCTGTGGTGGCAGCAGGTTATCAAACCCTACCACACAATAGGCCTAAAGTAAAAAAGAATGCATCTAAATTCGCCAAAGATACAGAATTTAACTCGCCGTCTCTAAATTACGTGTCAGGCAACTTCAGGCACACCGTAGATGGCTATCCGATCGTACATAACCGACCGCTAGCTTTTACTGGCAATGGAAATGTCTACTTTCAGGCGAATGCAATGCCACCGCCTCCTGAAGAATATCAGTCAGAGCCAATGGGCATGTGTTGTGGGGCCGAGCAAAGCGAGTCTTTTACCTCTTGGAAGGGAAATCCTAAAGGCACCTGCGCTGTCATGGTCCCATTGGATATTTCCGAAACGGGCCCGGGTAAATGGTATCATGTAGAGACGCGTTGTGTGGACACTCAAACCACAGAGCCTAGGCCTGCGAGCGATGTCAAAGACAACCTAAAGCCAGCTTTAAAGCCAAGCGCCGTATACCAAGAGTTAGAGATTTACACAGAAAGCCCAGACGAAGGGTATGTGGGGGACGCCGCCGGCGACCCCTGACGCCGCCGCCAATCCGACGGCGCGACCTTGGGCCGACCAGGCCCTGGCAAAAAGAGTGATAAAGCGACTGAGTAACCTACGAGTAGATATATTAAGTCTTCAAGCAGTCGAGCAAGCAAGCGATTTGCTGCGGTGTATATGTAAACGGAAGCTCGTTTACTGTTGAAAAGTGATGATGTTTTTATTTACTTCCATTAATATATTTCCTTACGAATGATATCAGTAACTTTTATACTTTTTACACTTTTTCCGGGATTGAATTCAGTTTAGTAAAATAGCATTTTTAATTGTGCCACAATTAATTAATAAGGATTAAAGATCGAAATAGCGTTCTCGCATGTTGGAAACAGCAGGAATGTGAAGTTCGCGCTATGAAACTTCTAAAAACGGTCACAACGAGTCCAGGGCCGCTTTTCATACAACTACAATTCATAGTTAATAATGACAATTCGTTAAGCATTGCGAAGCTTCCCACTTGTTAATTTGTTGTTTAATACGGCCTTCAATGTAGGTACATCGAATTGTCATAGATAACCATGAATTTTAGTTGTTATAAATCAGCAATACACTCGCGTTATTATTTTTTACAGAAATAGCCACAATGTATTTTGGCTAACTCGAAAAGGCCACAGAGCGAAATTCGCGTCGTCGTTTTTTTACCGAATAGCTGATTTCGGTTTCTGAGCTTATAGGAACGGTTTTTCGATCACGAAAAATCTGGTACTTGAAAAGATGTACCTAAAAGTGTTTATGATATAAAAATTTAATAGAAAAGATGTAAAAAATTTCAAAGTTATTAAAAAATTCCTTACGAAATTGTTTCGTGAATGGGATGTGCAGCATTGTAAGCACACGAAAGACAAAACACATGAGTGTTTTGTTATACTAAATAAAACACCTTGTAGATGTTAATGTTAAAAAAACATTTTGTAAATATTTTTATAAATTAATATTAGTTACTTAATTCAGTGAATGAAAAAAATTAAGAAATACAATACAATACACTCTAGTGGGTAGTTACCGATTGATTATTTTGGTATAAAATTTTCGATCACAATCCTGTGATTCTGATTAGGAAAACTACTTAAAACTTAAAACTGTTTAATCTAATCGTAGCACTGCAATAAAATGTTATGTCCGTTTGAATCCTGCCACAAACTAGCGTGAACATTCTGCGATCAAGATCGCGGCGACATGTTTTTTTTATCTGAGACAATGAATCAAATGAGTTTGCTGGGTGGCGCAAGATTGCTCGCTTCACAAGCCACGCCCAGTATACTTAGAGTATAAAGTACTTCGTATAGAGAGGATTTCTCGAGCAAAATTTTTGTCGCACAATACAATAACCAATGTTGCCAACAGTAATATTTAACAGTCTCTCAAATAATGTAATTGGATTCTTTATTATTTTTTTATTCTCACTGATATTTGTATGCGGATGACCAAATTCCTTTAGTGGCACTGATTATACTGGTAATAGCAGTTCATAGATTAACCAGTTTCACAGAAGCTACACTCTTAAATTCTTTATATGCATAGACTAGTAGCTCTGACTAATCAAACCGATAAAATGAAACGCAATTTTATTCACATTTCTGTTATACAGCGTGTGTCGAACACCTTTATGAAGACCATATAAAAATATGAGTACCAATCTAAAGGAAGGCCAATGAGACGAGATAAAGAATGTAAACAAAGTATCAGGGGTTCAAAACATTTTTATTTGAATAAATTATACTTATACAAATTTCGGATTCTCTATTTTAATCGCTGTCGTCTGTATAAGTCAAACATGATTAACCGGAAGAGTACGAATCAGCCGTATTTATGACAAAACTATCCATAGTATTATCAATCATGTTGTCAATATGGCTATAAAAATTGTCCTCGTATCACTTCGAACGCAATCTAAACAGGAAATAACTATTATAGTTCACAAAATGGCGGATGACACCAAATGTTGACAACTGCGGTACTGAAAGTTTTCCTGTACCACGAAATACGCAACGACAGCCTTCGTCGATCAAATGACGCCATTACCGCATACGTGTGACAAGGACAGTGATAATAATCGCCCACTATCGCAATGTAACTCAGTAACGGTCCGTTTGTTTACATTCTTTATTTCGTCTCCTTGGCCTTCCTTTACATGATGGCATCGTAATGCATTGTGTACTGTGAAGGTTTCACAAGGAAATAACAAGACGACTTTTCACTTCAAGACAATTTCATTTTCCGTTTTTTTTACTTTCATTTCAATTAATTCATGAAAGCTAATGGTCAGGATGGAATTTTCGGATGTTCTGAATTTATTTGATCTATGAGTCAGCGAAAAGCCATAAAATTATGAAATTATGAACACGTTAATCAATATTTTAATATATTGTACTTAGGTATTACTTTGCGGAAATTCATAATAGCATTAAAATGTGAAAATTACTTTGCGAAATTCCGCCAAAAATCCCAGAAGCACTATGCGGTTACTTAATGCACCGCCCTCCCTCCCACTTTTTCAAGCAGAAGCAAGACACGAACACACTACCACCGACAGTGTCGGTGATGCTTGTGTGAGAAAATGCGGGGCGCGTTTTGCCTCTAACACGAGACATCCTCAGGCTCACAAGTGAGGCATCCTCAGAGCCTGAGGATGCTTAATTTTTTTTGAGTTGTTCCTACAACATCTAATCACATATGAAGGTATTTTTCGTAACGTCCAAAATTGTGTTCACGCGGCAAACGGTCGTCGTGGACTAATGCACCTAAATGGATTGCCACAGTTCGACCGCAAAGCGTGCCGCGCAAAGGTTAGTCAAGATGCCCTCTCTCTATTCGTAGTACTTTATACTCTAAGCCAGTATACTGCTCTGATAATGATCAAAATAGTAACTAAACATTATGTCAAAATTAACATATTTAAAATTTTGGAATCCTGGTAACGTGATCTAAATCTCAATCCAATATATTTTTCAATGGCGTATATAAAGGACATGTAATTACAATTAAACATCTAACATATCCAGTCATAGATTAAATTATATTAATAACTACTACAATAAGCGATATTATGGCATTAAGTATACTAAACGAAGTAACTAAGATTATCTAAAACATGCTATGATTATTATTAAAATTGTTTATTGCACCAAGTAAATATTGTATTAGAACTTCGTTGAAAACCACAAAAAGAAAAAAATTCTGTATTAAGTTTCTCCGCTTACGCCGCCAGTGTGTGCTAACATTTTCCTTCACAAACAAGTTGGGAGTCGACCCAATTTGTTAGTTTAAGACGTTTTGGGGTGCTGACTAACGTCACCAATGGAATAAAAATCATATTTCAAAAAGTACACATTTTTCAAAAAGTATATTGTCAAAAACGTTGAGTAAGACCAGCAACAACCACTAGTCTTGCAAGCCTCCGCAAATCCGGACTTGGCCCGTGGTGGAGTATGGCCTATGCCTTCCTCAAGGAAGAGACCCGTGCCCCCGGTGGGAACTTAATGAAGAACGTTGATACTACGTAGGCTGTTGTACTCGTATATTTTAAAAATAGTTTTTGATGTTTACTTTTTGAAAAAAACTTGTTATAAAACAAGTTATGATTTTTATTCCATTGGTGGCGCTAGTTAGCACCCCAAGGCTTCGAAACACGCTTTTCTAAACAATACTTATCGAATGTCATTTCTATCTTTTTTTCATTCTCTGATGTTAGTTTTAAGTTTAAAAGAAGTTTCCTTCAAAAGGAAATCTCTAGATAAAGTAAGAAGTACTGTAAATCGATATCAGGGTATATTTTCCCTTAAGATTAGATAAACGACACATGAATTTATTTAAGGTATCTTTTTGTAATATTAATAATATTAGGTTTTCATAATAATTCAGATGACGAAATAATTGTTACTTGTAGGTATTTTGTTCCTGGATAGGTACATGGGTTTAATGCATAGAAATCTTGAGGTGTATCAATACTACTGTCACTACTCGTTTTCAGTGTTGGTCTCACTCTACTACCAACATCCATGATTAAAGATGTCCATGAATATTTTGCATAATTTCATTGTATTAAGAATCAAAATAACTAGTGCAGACCCTTAGAACTTTGCCGGTGTATTGTTGTTATTGTAACATAATTATTAATTAGCTGTTTCATATTTGTTAACTGTTGTCTCCCCAATCCGACTGAAATTAAGTAAACGTTTTCAATAAGCCATACCAATAGAAAGTAGGTCGAAGCACATTCTATGGTGTTAATGTTTAGAAATAAATAGAAGAAAAAATGTAGATCTGCATGACATTATTACGAGTAATAAAGTGCGATGTTTTATTACTTTAAAGGTTTTTTACTCATTCCCTTAACAGTGTAACAACAATGAGCGGGGACTCCTCACACAAACTAAAATAATCCTTAAAAACTTCGAGTTTGTGGTCTAACTAGGCGCCAACAATGGAATAAAAGTCATTAATTGTTTTATAATATATTTCTTTAAAAATAAACATCAGAAATCTTAACCACTTATCTTAACTATTTTTAGAACCTACGGTCTAGAACTTCGGATCAACAACCTTGGACTTTAATTGATTTCCGCCAAAAACGGCCGTTTTTAGCGTATTTCCTAAGTATGTATTTATGAACAGAAGGAACGACATGAATGAATTTTATTACCAAAAGACGCAGAAATTATTTAATGGACAGCATCATCAGATCCGTCAAGATTAAGAAAAGGGTATGATAATGGGACGAAAGTTGGATTCTGGATCTCTTCAACGTATAGTAGATACTCTGATTTTGGACTTATTCAATCAGGTTTTATCACTACTTCATGACAACTACGATGATGAACGTAGATAAGAAGTTAACTTCTCAAAGAACAGTAGGAGTCTTCGAATTTAAGCTTCTTTTGTCAGTCTTGATGAGGTCTTGGGTGAAACTTTGTGACCAGGACCTGACAATCAAAGTAAGAGGTAGATAGGCAAGGCACCTATTCAAACTTCTCATCCGATGTGAGTATTTTAGTAAGAATCGATAAACAGGGTGGTAATGGGAGCGGAAGTGGAACATGGGATCTACTTAACGGTTAGGTAGTTATTACAAAAATAAAAATTATGAAGTAATTAAGTAATCGTTATTAGTTTCGGCGAGTATTAAAATGGTATTAAATATATGTAGGTATATGAAATATCTATTATATAAAATAAAGTTGCTTTTGTTACATCATTTATAACTCAAGAACGGCTGAACTGATTTTTATGAACTTTGATTGCATTTGTCTCCCCCTCGCATAGCAGAATAACTAGACATGAAGGGAAAATATAATTATAAAAATTGATTTTCTAATACATTTTGTACAGAAAGGCTTTATTGATGATACCTATCTCGAGAACGAAACATTTATAGATTCTGAGGCATAAAATATAAAGGGTAATGCCCGAGTGACTATGACAAAATTAGAATCGGTATCAACAAAGTGGCCCCACTATGATTGAAATATGAAACAGAGTTTACAAAATTATCATAAAACATAGAACTTATGCATTAGCATTGTACTGGCTTTAATTCCAGACATCATTGTCATCTATATTTTATTATAGAAACGTATACCTACATGCCCCATGAAAGATGTATAACCTTTGCTAACCTAAATCTTGGGAATAAAAGTTTATGATTATTTCTAGTATTTACATCGTGGAGGTGATGTGCTGCGTGGGGACGGCCTAATAAAATAGCCAAAGAGAAGTGTGAGAAAAATAAAGTGGGCGAATCATATTTGCGCAGAGAAGGCAAAAAACGGAGGACAGCCGGTCAAACAAACGGACCGGTTGCAGAAACAGGATGGAACAGGATGCGCTGGATGCGGATACATCGGAATAACAGGGTAGGTAGGATGCCTGCAACTAGCATCTAGTAGATATTGAAAAAAAAGAAGAATGGAAATTATGAAAAGTGGAGCTACCCAACTAAGCTAGTACGAGTATATAAGATATTAACGGATGAATTCAAAATCAAATCAAACAAGGTACTTTCTTCAAAATAAGTTTAAATAAAGTGTTTATAATGATTTCATTTGTTTTTTTGTGTTATTAAGTATATCGAATAACCAAACTGCTGCCGGTCCAATTTATTTTACCTGTCACTCAATGACTGCTGAATTTCCTTTGAACGACATTGCACTAGCTTTTACATCCATTGCGGGTTTCATAGGATGGCTCTGTAGTACGAGTAGCTTTCGGTTGCGAGGAACTATGCAAAGTCAATTGTGAGACCAGCGCCGACCCGCCAGCCGGTGGAAAAGTGCCTAATTACTTAAAAAATATCACCAAACTATGAGACTATTTTAAAACTTGATGTCGACAGCACGTCAAGTTTTACAAACACGCAATGAAGGTGAATTTGTAACAAAAAGCTACAAGTTGTAAAACTAGACCTTATTAATTTTATTTTATTTAACTGACTAATTACTAAATAAGTATCGTGGTGGAGTCCACTGTGTTTTGTGTTTTCATCAGGTGGTTCATGTACTTAAACCCTTTTGAGTTTAGTAGCTAATTTGCCATGCAAAGGATGTAGGTATCAATAAGTAATAGATTTATAGTCATCTTAGCAGCACTCCAAAGGTATTCAAAGTGTATACCTAATAATATGAATGATTTTTGTTAGATCATATTTCATTTCAGCTCCAGTTTTTTTAGCGAGTAACTTTGCGATCATCATTGCGTTTTCTTATGTCAAAATAATACAAATAGTAAGTTGTATTAGTCGAGCATGTTCGAGTAGCTGTCCAAGGTTAATCGAATAATTTAAATTACGATTTGTCATAAGACTCAAATATTTCGATATTTGTATAAACGACTTTATAATAGGGCAATAGATTTCACAATAAATTGTGTGTTTGATGATAATAATACCAAACACCATACAAATTTGGTACTCACGCGGTCAGTTTTGCGATGGACGATGTCGAGTGCGTTAGCTCACTGACGCGATAGTAAAGTCGTAGTTGCCACTAGTCACGATGTTTTTTTACTTCACATTAGTGTTAATGATACTATTTATAAAAAAGTAACATAACCGAACCTAACCTAAGGCCAGCGCATACATGAAGAAATCGAACCTAGAACCTCTAGGACGCAGGGCTTCGATCGCTAAACCGGCGAAAGTTTGGCTGCAGGCCAATCTTCGTCGGTCAATATCGACCTCCAACTTTATGCTCGGTCTAAGCCCATCGTGTTTTGAATGTTGCGCCGCCACGCTCGCTCCCTAGTTTTAATTTGATTTGTTATACCGACCGCCGCCGCTGTCAGCCGCGATAAATATTTGCATGAACAATGGCCCATTTGTAATAGAACCAACCTCGCCACGTTTTGTTTATGATTAGCCGGAAATAGAATAGCGGAGATAACGTTTGTTTTTAGTAACACTTATTGTTTTGGGTGCTTTGATCCTTTTATCCTGTGCAGCCAGTCTCTATAGAGCTCAAATTAAATTACTTTTTTCCTCAAATACATGTAGATTAAACCTTGTTGGTTTCAACTGTTACAACCAATACCGTCTTTACCATAAGAGCACACGGGGCCCGTGCCCAGGGCCCCCATTCTCAGGGGGGCCCCCGAAGGACCTAAATTTATCTCTACCATTTATTCTTAAAACATTTTTGTCGGACACATTACTTTTTTTCGCAAATTAATATAACTTTATAAGAAGGTATTTACATGGCATAAGCTACGCCATTATATCAACGAAGACAGACGGTCCAAGAAGGCTCATTTCTATCTGGAAGCTGAGGCCGAGAGACGCCTATGGATTTGTATTCCGGGATTCCAATAACTGAAGCGCTAGCGTCGAAATTGCTTAATCGGAGCTGCACCGTCTAAACAAGGCCTAACATAAATGTCGACATCGTCTATGGTCGGAGAAATCCCCGAATGACTTTCAGTCTGTTATTAGTGAGTGGAGTTATTTTGTTTCGTTTTATGTTTAAAATTCAGTAAGATAAACAGAAGTTTTGATTTGTTCGTTTGTGGTTCATTTAAACATTATTTCATTATGTCAAAAAGAATATATTTAAGTGGTTCAGAAAAAAAGTTACAGCTCAAAAAGAAATAACAGAAAAACTTCCAAAGCTCACTTCGTTTTTTACGGTTGAAGAAACAAATAAGCCGAGAGATTATTCATTCTCATCACCGCAAGACAAAAGTACCTCTGAATGTCACCAGGAAAAAGAGTTTACGTGTGAGGAAAATGACAATCACACATTAGATTCAAAACCATCGACTTCAACCTGCTAAAGAAAAAAATCCATATGCTGACTACAAAGACACATTTGAAAGAAAAAGATTTCGCAGCACACGCATCACTTTTTTTGAAGGATCATCAGAGGCGGCACAGTTGAGAGGCAAGGAAAAGTTTCGTGTAGATACTTTCATTCCCATAATTGACACATTAATTACAAATTTAAAAAAACGTTCGGCAGCATACCAAGAAATTGATTGTCGATTTAGTTTTCTTTGTCAGTTAACAACAATAGGATTTGACCAAAAAATGCAAAGAATTTGCAGAATTTTATCATGAAGACATAAATGCAGATGAGTTCAAAACAGAATGTTTGCATTTAAGTGAATATGTAAAAAACATAGCAAAGCAATCGGCGGATTTAAATATCTCAATCTTACATAACTTAATAAAGGCAGATAAATTGGAAGAAACTTTTCCAAACGTAGAAATTGCTACAAGAATATTCCTTTGCCTGATGGTTACCAATTGAGTGGAGAGCGATCATTTTCGCAGCTGAAGAGAATAAAAAATGAATTACGAACAACAATGTTACAAGAACGACTAAGTAATTTGTCGATTATGTGCATTGAAAGTGATACCCTTCAAAACATTGACTTTAATGATATAATAGAAGATTTTGCTCAACAAAAATCCCGAAAGAAACCATTATCGTAATCAGAACCAAAAAATAGCAGCATTCGAATATCATTAATGACATCTAATATAACATCATACTGTATCTGATTTATATAATAAGTTATAAACTTATTTTAAAAATGTTAGTATAATTTGCGTTTTTTACTTTCCAAAAGGGCCACCAATCTTGTGTGCCCAAGGGCCCCAACTTAGTTTAAGACGGCGTTGGTTACAACACAAGGTTTACTCTAGTTGGATTATTTCAGTTCCACGAGTCATTTAATTTTTTATCTATAAGCTATAAAATTAAGATTAAGGTGACACTTTTAGCTGTTATTGGAGATCAATTTCAGTTCTATCGACTTTCAATCATATTCATATTAAAATCAAATATTGGCTTCTGTACATGTGAGCGAAAATAGAGTTCGCCAGAATAATTTTGATATTTAGTGCAGCTATTAAGATAATTAATTAAGGTACCCTAAATGCAAGCGGCGAACTGCTTTATGCGAGTTTGCCGCTAGCATTTAAAATACATATTTTTTAAACAAAACTCACATTTAATCAAAACGTAATTTTACACTCGCTCGTGGCAACGGATATAGCAGTTTCAACAAGTGAGTATAAAATTGTTTTTTGTTACATAAACCACACAATATCAACAACACAAACACACCGGCGACATGACCGACACAAGTCTGGAATTTACTTGGATGTTTCTGCCGCATACGCACCAAAAAATCATACTTGGATACACCCAAGTATGGGTCTTTAAAGTACCTATGGCTACGGCTACTATACAAAAGTGATGCAATAGAATAGCCCAGGTTTCCTCAACCTGTTAAAGTTTCTAGATGACAGCAAACCCCTAACATGATTATATTATTTTTAATGCACTAACCCGTGCTAAGGACAAATTAAAAAAACCTATTTAGAGGCTAAAAATTCCACATGCCGGGATTCGAACCCGCGACCTCTGGGTGTCCGTGCCAGCGCTCTTTCCAACTAAGCTAATGGGCGACTCACCCAGCATCTGTGAAATTTCGAACCTCTTTACAATATTCTCTGTATTACGTACAGGCAGCGACATCTGGCTGAAGTAATTTGCATCACTTTCAGTCCCGAGTACCTACTTTGCAGTTAGGTTTTACATCGGAATGATATCGCTGTACCCACATGATTATATTATTTTTAATGCACTAACCCGTGCTAAGGACAATTTAAAAAAAACTATTTAGAGGGTAAAAAGTGATGCAAATCACTTCAGCCAGATGTCGCTGCCTGCATGGGTGGAATTTTTAGCCTCTAAATAGGTTTTTTAAAACCCCTAACAACCTATAATTTTTTTTTTTAATTTGATTGAACTATAATGTTGGAACATTATACTCGTATTGATATATAGGATAAATGTATGAAACTTTTTATTCTTTGGACCTATTTGCATGAAATTTTATGTGAATTGAGTACGGCAAACACAATGAGTTACGTATTTCAAAGTTTTCTAAAAAACAACCCTTAAGAGGGGGGAATAAAAGCTAAGGGCAAAACCTTAGGGCGAAAAACTTGAAATTTGCACAGTTGCACAGATATAAAAAAGATCTGAATTGAGGGTGCGTTGGTACACTTGTGGTGTTGTAAAACTTTTAATAAACTAGAACGACTTCAACTTTTTGCTTTATTTAAATGTGTTTGTTTATTTTATTTGTAATATAAACAGAAAACTGGATAAAAACAGGAAAAGCAGGTAAAGGAAGATTTGCAGGTATAACAGGTGATGGTGTGTTTGTGTCTTGCTACTGCTTGAAAAAGTGGGAGGGAGGGCGGTGCATTAACTAACTGCATGGTACTTGTGGGATTTTTGGCGGAATTAAGCAAAGTAATTTTCCCTTCTAAAAATTTTGTCAAGTAAAATTATAAAATTTCAATTTGAAGTCAAGAGTCCAAAATAAGGTCGATGAAGGTGGGGGATGGGTTCTATGGGTAAGTAAATAAATTTATACTTAGATATAAAAATAAAATATAATCTAAAGCTGGGCGATGAAGAAAATTTAGAGTGTGTGGGTGATATTTACAATTGTTATTCACATTAGGCAGTTCCACTTTTATTCATCATCTATCATTCATCCCTATCATGCATCATCTAGCATTGTCTTTAACCAATGTTAAGGTGAAAACGTCCATTCATTGTAGACAAAATCTATTTTTATTAGATAGATTTATCGAGGAACTGGCCTAAATTAGTATAGGCTTATTTATCCAGTTACCACACGCTAGTATTCGGTAGTGGTAAGGTTTATTAATGAGTCACAATCCGCTCTATGAAGATAATTTACGTTTTAAAAATATATTTAATTTGGGTATAATACCCGATAGAGTACATAATACCCGGGTTCTGCTCTCAAGAGCTATGTTGGGGTAAACACCGTAACGCGTTTTCGCGTTTGATAGATAAATTATTTGACTTTAACGTGTTGTTGCTTTACCTGATTGAATGTTTGGATGTTATAATAAAATTGGTTAGCAAATGTTATGGAGGATAGTGCTTTAAGTGTGCTTTTACTACGCACTATGGGGTAAATTAAAAGGTGCTCTAACTTTAGGTGTAAGAGATACACCAGATAAGGGTAGTTTTAACATTTTAATAAATAGACTTTCGTCTAAAGCAAATGTGTCCGAAAAGGTAATGTGGTGTATATGAGAAAATTAAAAATAAAAAGGTGGCGTTGGTAGCCGTTAAAGTAGGTAACCAAAGTAAATAAACAAAGGGGTATATATTTTACAAGTATTTACAATAGTAGAAAGGAGTTATTAACGAGGAATCGTATTTAGGATCGTATAGGTTTATTCTCTAAGTCTTAGGGGGGTATGGGTTTGATATCTTTCATATGCTATCGACCTAGAGGTTTATTAGAAAGGTCGATTAATTCGTAAATAGGGGGTGATATTTTATTTTGTACAATACATTTTGTAAATTTCGGAGCTAATTTGCCGGTGAAATGCTTGTCTGAGGAGCTCAAAGGATAGTTATGCTTCTAGACGACATCTCCAGTATTAAATTCGAGGTCTAGATGGTGTTTATTATAGTACCTATTTAGTATTAGCTTGATGCGCTTTAAAAATGCGATGTTGTACTTTCGAGAATAGGGGTCTTAAATGACCAATATTCTCGGCGTACTCGTCGCTAGGGCAAAGATTAGGTCGTCTGACAGGTCTTTGGAATCGTATGTTTTTCCGTATCCTTTTAAAAGTAAGCTGCAGACGTGTAGAGAATTTTTTTTGAAATTAAATGTATGTACAGTGCCCACCGTCCCTAAACGATAAATAAAACATAAAAGAGTTAATAAAATGATTCACGTTTCGACAGTTGGCAAAGGCCTGGCTGCGGCATTGAGAGGTGCTGACCCTTTCACGATTTATTATGCCCTCTGAGCTGTCCACCCAATAAAATGGATATGAAGCTAATTTACGCAGCCTCTGCGCAAAAAAATTTTTCAGCAACCATAGTATAACCGTGAAACTAAAATCCGTAAAACACATAGACAAACTCAAAAAAAATATTTTCAATCTAGCTGAATATGAAGCGTCTTTACGCCTTAATCTAGTCCTCGTGGTCTATCTCCGTTCTAAATATTGTCCCTGAAGATCTTTACGCAGTTGTATGAAATTTACTATTCTATTATTACTACAAGTTCAGGTTCAATCAAGAGATTCGTTAAAATATTTCTAAACTAAACTAAACTCTCGTTCCCACTATTTAGGCTGACAAAGGTTAATACATCGTTCATGGGGCATTGTATAGGCTTCTAGAATAAAATCCCTGAAGATATATAAAGCTTGCCAAATCGCGGTTCAAAAAATATGCTAAGCGCACTTTGTGCCAATAGGGCTACTATAACATAAAGGATTATTTAGGTGACAATGATGTCTGGAATTCAAGCCAGTACAATGCATGAGTTCTATGTTTTAAAATAATTATGTAAACTCTGTTAATTAGGGACTTTTAAAAGACTAAGTTTGAAGTTTTTTTTTTCCATTTGTTCTCCAAAACGATCTAGATTTTGAAATGGACATCTAAGTAGTTTAAATTGTAACGTTCATTAAGCCGCAGTTTCTGTGCTACTTTGAATAAAACCTTTTTTTTTCATTTCATTATCATAGAATAAATAAGCAGGAACGACACCCCTTTGTCGTCGTCGTCTAACTACCCATCTTCTAATCATGTCGGTGTCCAAAACTGGTCGATTTTATGGGTCGAGAACTTCAGTACAAATAACGAGCAGAACTCTGCCACGCGCACTCGCATCTGGGACCTCCTTCAAGATTTATGAAGTGCGTTTGGCATTGACACAAGGTATCACAGAGAGATGCTCCATAGATGCTATGCTGAGATGCTACATATAGAGATGCTACACAGAGAGATGCTCCATACTCCGCAACAGCAGTAGTTTCGGCCGTGCGTTGCTACTACCCAAATATTGCTAAACCCAGCGTAGCATGCCCACCACTCACTGGACCGACAATGTAATGTAGTAGGTATCCATAGTGACCGAATGAAAACGGTCAGTAACAGAAATAAAAATAAAAACGCTCTTCTGTACACTAAGACACTAAAAACGCAGTAATAATTTAAACGAATATGACAATTGATCAGAACAAAAATCGTCTGCACCTTTTATTGAAGCATGCTGAATAACTAAAGTCCACGCGGACGGAGTCGCGGGCAAAAGCTAGTGACCTATAAATTCGAAATTCGTATATATCTTGTAGAAGTACGAGTGTATCTTAGAGTCGGTGCCAAGTTCCAGACCAGCACATACATTTTGGTCACCGACTCCAAGATATAAACGAATTTCGCTATTTCATATTGCTACTACGGTCTATTTCAAGGATTTCCGTGCATATTTTATTTTACTTCTATGCATAATTATGTTGCATTAAATAATTCAGTCTAGAATGTTCTATCTATATAATGTCTATACATCATGTCAAACCTTTGTATGTTCCCACTGCTGGGGCATGGGTCTCTTCCTGCATCGCAGTAAGGTCTCCACCACGGGGGCTAAGCCCGGGTTGGTGGAGGATTATAAGAATGGCGGGCCTTACTGTCAGAAGTTATCAAGCCGCCCATAAAGCTTCTGACATGGCTTAACGACTGCCCTAACGTGACAGCCGACACCAACGGCTTAACGTGCCTCACGAAGCACGGTAACGCTCGGAAAAATCGCCACTAGCGGTAGTCACAGGATGGTCACCCATCCAACACCTGACCGCGCCTGTTGTTACTTAAGGCGCTTCATGTATTATAACTTGTATTATAATATGATTTTAATCGTATTATAAAAAGTATGTCCGAACAAACTTGTTCACTTTTAGATGAAAAACGTATTGTAAAACGAGTTATGGTCTTTTTTTCCATTAGCGGCGCTAATTGGACCTAGTTTTGCAAAACAGAACCAATCCACACAAACGTCAAAATTGAGTTAAGTACACAGAACGACTTAAAAATGCGCCCTCTTTCTCTCTCTGTAAAGGTCAAAGTCGTCCGATTATTATAACCTTACAAAATATTATGTCGACAAAGTTACCAACCCACAAAACTACAAATATACCATAAACTAATAAGACCCATGCTCCTTGGTAATCTAATAAGTTGAAAATTTTTCATGTTTTTTATTTTCAATAAAGAACCAAACCACATGGTTCCCTTATAAAATGAATATTTAATGCGTCCTGCTGAACCATGCGGGTTGGTTCTTGTTTGCAAAACAAAGAGATCCTAGAAACATTTTTTTGTAAAGAATCAAACAACTTGGTTTTGTGTTGAAATTCATCTTTTTATATACTTAGGAAATGGCGCGCTAAATCTTTGTTGTCTTATGAAATTTTAATAAATATTTGCAAAACCTAGCCATCTGCTTTGAATCTTCGTTTTATAGCGCAAACTGCACAATGTAATTGGTAAAAAATAAATCTCTCAAATTATCCATGTTAATTTTGCATACAATATTATGGCAACTTTATTGCAATAAATAGAGAATTAACGTTAACACTTTGTCAGGCGTTTCCTTGCGTTCGGTAGTGGCGTTTGATTTGTACTAGTGTGCTAAAAAAATGAAGAGAAGAGTAAATGCAAGGATACAAAATATCCTCTCTAATTGCCTCAACAACCACAGAGATGACGGAGACGATGGCATTCAAGGTATGTAAATAGTTCACATTATTATTTTGAGGTTATGCAAACTAACTGCAACAAACTTTTTTATTGTTTTTACTCATACAATTCATATATTTTACCGCTGTAATAATGTTGTTCCTCTAGATACATTTACCTAGTCCGAGCGAGGTAACGTTTTTTCCTAACTAACCTTATGTTGTTTTTTCCAGATGTTTATGATAAGTGATAACTCTCGGTCAAGCAGTCCCATAAAGCTGTCCTCAGGTAAAAGTAATTTCATTTTCACATAATATTAATCTAATTTACACGCATTTTTTAGTAAGTTAATAACTGTGGGTTATTTATTATATTATTCTAGATTTGCTAACGAAGCGAAGGAAAGTTAGTGCAGATAATGAGGTTTATAATTTGAATGTGAAAACAACCTCCAAACAAAGTGATGAAGCTATAGAAAATCCTGCTTTTGATAATAAATTACCCATCCAATTAACTGAAGTGACATTTCCGCATCCTACCCGGCTTTCTGTGTCTTTGAATTTGGTGGAGGAAACGCCTTATAACACCATAAATGGCCCTATATCGTTGGTAAGGGACGATGCTGTACTAACTGAGCCTGCTGCTGAAAAAAGCATAGAACCATCGCCACACTCACCGCCAACCCCTCGACCCCTCAACTTTGAAGATGACAAAGCTTCTAGTGTGTCACAAGCTGATATTACTGCCGATAGAAGCATAGAACCACCGCCATACTCACCACTAACGCCTCGACCTATCAGCCTTGAAAATCACATAGCTTTTTCTGATGTGCCACAAGCAAATAGTGTTACAAAGAACGCTTCGCTAACCTCTACTGCCTGCCTCACGCAGAACATCGAAACTTCTACTGAAAAAATCGTGGAAACTAATACTCCACTTTCACCTTTTCCGCTTATGTCACCAGAGACAACTGCTATATTTAACATGTTAACCACTTCTTTGGAATATTCCAACAGTGTTCAGTCTGATGCTTAGACAGTTGTAAACTTGAGAAGTATTGAAGATCCATTTTCGGATAGCGATAATTCGGTAAGAGATCCTGAGTATTGTGATGAAAATGACCATTATAACTCGAGTGATAGTAGCTCTGTAGAGTCCACTTCTTTGATCACTGGTTACACACATGCAGACATCAACCAAATACCTAGCGAAAGAAACATAGCTAACCACCAACCAGATACGGTAAGTCCAGCAAGTCCTCCTGATGCTGAAAATATAGACGATGAAATAGTGCAAGTTTTAGAGGCTGAAATAGAATTGGATAACGATAATAGTAATGTAAGATCAGACATTGAAGCAGTTTCTGTTCAAGCTACTAAATCATTACAAACTGAAGGACAGACCAAAAAAAGGTCGGAAAACTAAATTTGGCGGGTTCACTAGGGAACAAAGAAAAAAAAGGAAGTACTCTAATTTAACATATGTTAATTCTAGAAAAAAAAATATAAGCCCGTAAAAATTCATAGATTTTAACTGCAGCTGCGCCAAACTTTGCCAAGATAGGACAGCGACGGAGAAGAGATTAACGGAGTTCAACAAATTTTATTCTCTAGGGACATATGATGCGCAGAATATCTATCTAGCAGCATCAGTATTAGAGACACCAGTAAAGCGCCATTATATCTCAACTAACAACAAAACAGCCGCCATAAAGAAAAAAAACTTACTCGCGTCAATATACTCTAAGTGGCATATCAGTTTGCAGAGAAATGTTTATTAAAACATTACAGACATCTTCAAAAAGAATAAACACTTCGCTTTGCAAGATGCGGTCTGACAATGCAATTACAGATAATCGTGGTCTGTCTGCCGGGCACAATAGAATACCCCCTGAAAGTGAGCAGTTCGTGATTGACTTTATTAAAACATTGCCGACTTATGTATCCCACTATCGTCGAGAGCAAACAGAAGGAGCTAAGTTTTTAAGAGCAGAAATGACGTTATCAAAAATATACGAATTGTTTTTTGCATTGAAGCGAAAACAGCTGGCGTGAGAATATTATCTTCTTCAAAAGTCACCCAATTGTTTTTAACGAAGTTTAACCTGCGTACCAAGCCTCTTAAAAAAGATACCTGTAATAAATGTGACTTCTTCCAAAGTCAAATATTACATGTGTCATCGGATGAAGACAGAGCCAGTATGAAACAAAAATTGATTGCACACCAACAAACTGCAAAACACCTGCAAACTCAATTAAAAACTGACATGAAGCTTGCTAAAGACGACCCCTCTGTTGAAACGATCACCTTTGACCTCGAAAAAACGCTGCCTTTACTGCGTATACCAACAAATATTGTCTTCTATAAGAAGCAACTTTGGATATACAATTTGGGTATACATACTGGAAGCAAAGATGAAGCCCATTGCAATGTGTGGGTTGAAGGGGAAGCTGGCAGGGGTGCACAAGAGGTTGGCTCTTGTCTCATCAAACATATTTTACAGAGGCTTGACAGAAACGTTAAAAATGACTTTTGTGGAGCGATTCATGTGGTGGTCAAAACCGCAACATAAAACTGACTTTGATGCTTAAAGCCATGTTGAATGAACACCCTACAGTTGACCAAATCAATATAAGATTTCTCGAATCAGGACATAGCTTCCTCCCAAATGATACCGATTTCGGAAAGATTGAATGTGCCTTAAAACGTCAGCAGAGGCTATATACACTGGACGTCTACATTCAAGTTATGAAAACTTGCAAGAAAAAAAATCCAATGTACGTGCACAGAATGGAAAATGAAGACTTCTTGTAATCAATGAAGCTGGAAAAAAATATAACAAATAGAAAGAAAACTATTGATGGCGAAAAAGTTTCATGGCTCAACACAAAAGAAATTGTGCTAAAAAAAGATGATATGTACACAATTTTTATGAGATCTCACTTTGAGGATAACTTCAAGGTGGTAGATTTAAAAAAGAATACTCGTGGAAGGCAAAATATCATAGCAAAAACTTTAATGGAGCCACTATGGCCACGAGGAAAACCTATACCTGATGCCAAGTTGAAGGATCTTAAAAGCATGTTCCACCTCATTCCGCAAGATTCGCACGAATTTTATATCAAACTCGTGGGGAATGATGCTACTGATGATTATCTGGAAGGCTTTCTTGGTGTGCCCGATTTTGAAGTAGAAAATGATATTTAGAATAACGCTTTTCAACAACTTCTTTTAAATATTTTTTGGAACTGCAATAGTTTTAAGATTAAGGTTGATTGTTTATTAATATAATTCATAAAATACTACATCTATTTTTTATTTACATAATCCTGTATCTAATTAACAAAGAACCAACCCACATTCAAGCAATTTCGCTAAAAGGAACCATTGAATTATTGCTAAAAAACTACAGTAAATACTAATGTTTTCCTTATAAATTATATTAAGATTAATACTACCACATATTTTCAACAATATTGCATACAAAAATTGTCAAAAAGAATGTAATTTTTTTTCTTCACCCATTTAAGACAAAAATGGCTTTATCTCAAAACTAACATCGTGTGGATTGGTTCTGTATTGCATAAGTAGGTCCAATTAGTACCCCGAAGCTAGTTAGCGTCTTAACCCAAGTAATTGATTTCAATCAGTCGGTTCCACAAGGCCACGAGAGCGCTTCGTACGTTGATGTATCAAATAACTTTATATGCTTAGTTTGCAGGATCCAATTTCATAATTTTTGACATCGACGTCTCAAACATTAAAATACACCGAGACTGAGACCACTTGTACAAATGTACGGCAGCCTCCATTGGGAATCGAACCCACATCTTAGTACCCGAGCGCCATAACGGCTAGACCGACGTCGCAGCAGTATTTATTATTTAACAATGGGAAATCCCGGCTACTGACAAAATAAACCCCAGGTCTTGAATGTTTACATGTTTGTGATGTCGTTGTTTCTGGTTCCCACGACACAGGGTATCCTAGTGTGGGGCCAGAAGCAATGTATGTGCCTGAATGTAAATGTAAATGTATGTATAACATATCTGTAATTATTGCTGATTTCGCTCTTTGGTTCAAAAGTTTCAAAACTATATCTCAAAGTTGTAGGAAGTCTATCGCCCGATATGCGTAAACGACTGCAGTAGAATACGATGTCAATTTTTTTTCAGCGAAGATTAATTTTGAGAGACGTATTTCAGATCTTTTATGACCACGCCGGTAAGCGCCATCTATGAATTGCTTTGTGAATTTGTGCTGAAAACGACTCATAGAAGCTCGAACCTTAGAACCACGAAAAAAAATTGCTACGTCATTTCTTTAGCCTACAGGGAGACTAATCTAATGCCGGCGCCAGACAGAAGTTCAAACAAGTGATCACATAAGTGTGCACATGAGTGGCACGGACATTTGGAAGTAGTTAAGTAAAACGACAAAATTTAAAAAAATCACAGATTTGTATTTAAGTAAGTAATAATAATAAATACTATTCAGTGAAATACTATAATATCATATCATAGAGATTAACCGCGAAACCTTTACAAACTATAGTTACCTACTCTAGTCTAGAAAATTCTATGAATGCATGTAAGTAACCCTAGGAATTGAGTAAGTAAATGAGAAGATACGTTTGTGATACACGACCACTGTTATGCCTGTCGCCCTTATTGTTATATTATTAAAATTAACTGAGCGCTCCCCTACGCAATTATGCTGCAGACGAACACGCTCGGAAAGGCTCGGAAACTGCAGTGGAAGGACCCGAACCCCTGAACACCACGCTAAACTATTAAGAACTAAACAACATACAGAACGTGACAACAACATGGGAACGGAGGATCTACCAAAAATCGTGAAACGCCTCACACGCAGCCTGGTGCGTCTGCAGAGCAGAGTGCTTAGTGCGAGTTTGACAGATCCAATCGAATAACTTTACTACCGCGTTAATCGAGCATTGAGTAGTGAGTATGAGTAAGTTAACCGTTCGAACTGGCAAAACGCTGTCACAGTACAACTCGCACTCAGCAAGTTAACGCGATCGAGTAGTTAAAAAACTCGCACTAAGCACTCAGGTGATCTGGGTAAAATAGAGGCAGTTGTGACACCACCACTGTTGCACCGCGGGACTACAGTTAGTCCTGTGTAAGAGAAAACATCTGCCCATGAGGCCTGCCCTTTGAAAAAGAGGAGAAGCAATGTAATATCATCATTAGGAAGCTAGGATGTCTTCAGGGTGTCTGCATTGACATCAAAGCACTGCAGACTTTCTGGAAAAAAATAGGCTTTCTAGAGTAATCTCACAGCCTTGCCGTAGCAAGGCTGTGAGATTACAAGGCCCTTCTATGAGGCTAAGAGAAAATTTGCAGGTCTACCTATGTAAACTTAATATCAAGTTCATAGTGATGAAGCGAAAGAGGATTGTCAGGATCATGGCAAACCATGGTCTTTACCTAACCCTCTGGGGTACAGACCTTATATCTGTTTGTCAGCTTTTCCTCACTGGAAATCCCACTCATTTTAAAAAGTAAAATTGTCCACATGTCTTCCAGTGAGTGCCTAGTGAGGATGAATGTTCAAAAATTGCACAGAAACTCCAATTAATGGACTACGATTGTAAGGTCTAGTGGTCTCTACTTTACTTTACCTTCTAGATCAGGCGATAGAGTTTATAAGATTTTTTCAATAGATTTATATGAGCATGACAACAGTAGTAATTTTAGTAAACAAAGCTATAGCAATACAATCATAGACCAACAAGTTTTTGGTCTATGATACAATGCAATATCAATGCAATGCAATATTATAAAAATACTCATATCAAATAGGCGAAGAAGATGGAATGGCGCGAGGCGATGTCTTAAGTTGCACGGGTCATTGGTTAATCGGAATGCGATTAGTTACTAGACTTCTAATAGTGTCAATGAAACAACCATTACCGTACTAATATGACTATACTGTACAAGTATGCATTGTAGAGACTCGCCGCCAGTTCGCCTTGAGAGGCACTGTGCTGTCCCGCGCCTTGTCGATTAAATACGACGGCTTATAACCCGATTCAGCGGATGTGTGTGTTCTACTTACAATGTTGTTTTTTTTTTATTAATCTCGAAAGCATATTTGGCATACATCACAATATAGTCATAGTTTTTAAATTCTTCTAATATCCTTGGCTCCGATCCAAACTTACCAAATAATAATAATTTGTTATTTAGTCGTAACCGTAAATGTAAGTATACATATAAATAATTTTAATAATAAATTTCACAATTTGATTGTACTTCATCATGCTGAATGCACATGTTTTGGTGTTATGGTTTGATCTCTCGTTTAATTGTTTTAATTTATGTCCGTAAACTGTTTCATGTATATTACGTTATAACCTAAGAAATTAATTTGATAATCAAACACTGCGAAAAAGTATACCACAAGTATGTGAATACAGAAGAACATTTTTTTAAATGTCACATTTGGTATGGTCCAAATGTGGGATGAAGCGTCCAATATCCCGCTTCAGCATTAGGCTGCTTTTATGGAGTCGAACTTAATGACTGGGGTTTTGGCTGTAGTTTATTTTAGAAATAGAGGTCTTTCAATTACGCAAGTATACCTATACCTTGAGTTATATACGAGACAGAGAAAGTAAAAATCATTACTCACACATAAACTCACGCCTGCACCACAGAGGGGTAGGCAGAGATGAAAAGAGACAAAGATGCAGGGTTTGCCTACTGCATACTCCTGCCTGACAAAAGTATTTCGCTTTATCACCATTAATTAGTCGCTGCATGCACGCAGGTTCAAAATCAGACACATGAGTGGAAGGGTACCTAAGTTAAGCAACCCATTGTCCATATAACCGAAGGTAAGCAGAGGCACAAACTCCTACCTTTTGTCTCCTGCTCTAACATAAGACCGGTCTGAGGATTTCCCGACTACTTGATTGAATAAGAGTCTTATACTACAACAACTTGTAATTTAAGAAACATTGTTGGTCTTCTAAATGATCTTCTATCCATAACTAAGTCACGAGCGCAATTTTCTATTTGACCTTTCATATGTGACTAACTATCTCATAATAATATCAGTTTAAATTTTAATTAATACACTACCTAATTAGTACTTGGAATACTCATCTCTTTAAACGTGCAATTCTGAGCTCCGTTCTGGCTTTCGAAAGTCAAAGTTGCTATTTGATACACAACTGCTTCATATTTTCGTACCTCACTGCAGAATAGTCCTTTATGTAGGTGTGCTTATCATATCGGTTCAAAATTACATTTAAGTAGCCGTTCAATAACTCAACCTTTTTAAGCTTCACTTGGACGATATACGAATCACTAAGTAACTATCTGATATTTCAGCTTCAGCTTCAAAAAATTAAGTCCCTACGGAGCTAAGAGTTTTGGTCGGCCGACTTTTCAATGGCTATCTAACTAAATTGTGCTTGAATGAAGATGAGTGTCTACTGCATCATTTTTAACTTAAATCTAAGCACTAGGTAAGAGACGATTCTAATAAATACAAACAAGCCGGACAGCGCGCCCACGTCTATCCAGAAGTTAGCTTTATCCATGGTCATCTCTTCAAGGAACTTTTGTGGACTGCGGAAGTGGCAGTAGGCCTCGGAGCAGTGGAGCTTGGCTCTGTCGAAGCCATACACCGACAGCATAGCGCCTTCGAAGCCATATCGCACGTAACTCAAGTAAGTGAGCCACTGGAAGTACTCGGGGATAGCGTTGAAGTTTACGAAGAAGCCGGAAAATAGAACGACTGGTATGGTGGTGACGGGGCCGAGGTACACGCCGGTCTCGATTTTCATGGCAGCGCCGATGAGCAGGCCGAGCGACTGCGCCACCAGCGCCGTCAGTATGTTAATGGTGGTGAACATCAGCACTCTGTCTGTTTGCATTGGCTGCCCCGTCATAAAATATACTATTATCACGTATACGCCGCTGAATACAATCTGGAATGAGAATGTAACATTCGTGAGAATTATGATGAACACAGGAGAAAACTACAACTACTGTAATACGGTTTTATATTTACCTGAAATGGTAAATCGGCAATAGTTTTAGCGAAATAAAACGATTTCAACGAATACCAATAGTTAAGATGCTCTCGCACAAACACACTCATTTCCGTAGGGACTGTAACAAAACAAAATCTGTATTAGAAAAAACGACACCAGGTACCTACGCTTTAGACTTACAAATGAAAATCAAATCTTAATGAACTTACATGTAAGGATTGTCGGCATCATGGCCGTGAACATTGTAAACATCACAGTGAAAAATATACAGCCCGCATTGCTCATGACCTTTGCAGCGTCCTGTCCAATATCGTAATACAGGAACCCAATGAGTAAACCAACAATCGTATGAGAACAGAGGCGTAAATGCGTCAAGGTCTGGTCACGCAAAATGCTCTTGAATGTTCTCTTTAGCAAGATCCAGAATTGCTTCCAACCAGAAGTAGGGAAGCCAGTTTTGATTGGTTTTTTGGAGAAACTTTCACTGGAGTTCAGCAGTGACGTGGTGCAGGTTACTGGGGCAAGATTGGCGGCGCCCGGAAGGGAGGCCTGTTTCTCCGGATTCAGGGATGAGGGCTCCGACATGTCTATCACAGTGCAACTTGGTTTATCTGAAAAAGTAACGTTAGTTTTAGGAAGTAATTGAGTCTTTCCATCAAATATTCTTCTCTATGATTGATTTGAGTAACAGGTTTTTTTTTTCTGTTTTGGTAAATTTCAAATAAGGGAAATAAAAGGTACGCTCTTCCTCTAGCTTGCCGATGGCAAACTAGGTTAGCCATCGTGACGCAAGGATTAAGAAGTGAAGTCCCACAATGTTGGACCAGCTTTATCGGAGAGGTACTAAGTATGCGTGCCAATAGCGACATTACGATTTCAAGTACGCAGATATACCTACCACTGGATAATATCTCGTTATCCTTCGCTTACTTACCTATCACAATTTCTAGGCTTTCCGTCTTCTTAACATTATTTGCCTTTCCGGCCGACTGGTTGTTGAAGGCAGAGTGGGAATTGGTGACGGACGCGGCGGCGGAAGTCCCGCTGGACTGACCGCGGCCACAGTTGCCCTTATTCACCGCCATCACCAACTTGTGCACCCAGTCTCCATGCTCACCCGTCGCCACTTCCATAACTGTAAAATAAGCAGATTAACAGACGCATTAGCCCGATTTACAATAACGTTGTTTTACCATAACATTAATCAGGCTACGACCTATACACAGATATACCAGATATACACAAAAAGTTTCGGCGAAGCTGTTTCGGAAGACTTCGATAGCAAACACTGTGACACGAGATTTTTAAAAAACGGCTGCACGGTTGGAGTGAGGTAGAGCTGAAGGCAACTGCTGCACACAAAATGCGTGTCAGATGCTGAGAGAATGGGAATATTTTGGAACTAAAACTTCCGTAAGCACTATCGTGTAACTACATTATGTATACACATTAGTGCTCTGGGAAAATTAACGTCAAAGTAAAAAAAAAATCTCTACCAAAACAAAAAAAACTGTATATATTTAATACTATAAATATATGATACTATATTACTAGAAAATTAAATCTTTTAGGGACTCCTCGAACAAAAAAAGCAAGTAATTTAACCCGGATTTAAGTCAATAAAGTAGAATGTCTTTCAGTACTATTAACACTGCATTTTTTACACTGATTTACCCTTCTTAGTTTGTGGTTTTTGCACTTACTGCCGCACTCAGAGACGTCCATTAGATTTAATATTTATAATATCATTATCTTTCACTTATTATCAATGAAACAGAAAAGGACAACAGCATACTTAATCGGAGATTAACTTAAATTGACGTTTCTGAGTGCGGCGATTAGCCTAGTAGCTGGGACATTGTACTACTTAGCAGGGCTGTGAGGTCACTCTATCCAGCCAATCTCTTTCTAGAAAGCTAGCAGTGGGCTGGCGATGACGGTTTTGTGTAATGAATAACTTTCACCCAGTTCTTACACTTAAAAATGTCAATAACTTCAACTTAAAACGGAAAAATATTATTAGCAGGCAGGATTCCAAGATGCTTTATGATCATGGTACATCATTAGTGCAATCTTCATCGTTATTACACCAACTATCATCATCCTTGACTAACTGATCAATGAATGATTTCCTCTTTTTCTTTCATTAATAATTTCATTTGTATTTTATTGTAAATGAATATTTCAGTCTGCAAAATATCACTTGTAAGTATAAATATCATGTTGACCATTGACCGCCTTACTTATGACCCGAATAACCACACATTACATAATATTGTACGTCACAGGCATAAATAAACCATTCATAGCTTTGAATCTGAACAAGAAACGGTCTCAGATAGGAAAATAAAGAACGGCTTACCATAATCAGCATGGTTGCACCCAGTTCTTATACTTAAAAATCTTAATAACTTCATCTTAAAACGGAAAAAAATCATTAGCAGACAGGATTCCAAGATGCTTTATGATCATGCTACATCATTAATGCAATCTTCATCGTTATTACAACAATTATTATCATCCTTGACTGTATGATCAATCAATAATTTCCTCTGTAACGTTTCATTCGTGCTTGCTACACTAAAAGCGAAATAATTTTAGTTTATATTTAAATGAATATTTTTGCCTACAAAATATCATGTGTAAATATAAATATCATGTTGACCATTGACCGCGTTATATATGACCCGAATAACAACACATTATCATATTGTGCGTCACAGGCATACATAAACAATTCATAGCTTTGAATCTGAACACGAAACAGTCTCAGATAGGAATATACAGTACTGCTTACCATAATCAGCAGGGTTGTGGTAACTGGGACAGTGTAGGCCCATTGTAGACAGGAACGGCACTAGTCCAACAACGGCACCTTGATATATGCACTGGCCCTCTGCTAACGTGTACAAGTAATCAAACATCTCAAACAGTCGGGCGGATGGCTGGTGGATGGTGCAAATGATGGTTCGCCCCCCGCGGGCCAGCGATTTGAGCAGGGAGATGCATTGGAAGCATGACGAGCTGTCGAGCCCGGATGTCGGCTCGTCGAAGAACATAACGGGCGGATTGTTCACTAACTCTAACGCTATAGACAGCCGCTTCCTCTGCCCGCCCGACAGGTTTATTGTCCTGGTATCCGAGGCGTCTACCAGACTTAGTGTTTCTAATATTTCTTCTATCACAATTTTTTTGGCATTCTTCGTCATGTCCTTGCCGAGCTTCAGGTTCGCGGCGACAAACATTGCCTCACGCACCGTCAGATGAGGCAGCAGGCAGTCGTCCTGCATTATGTAGCAGGACAGCTTGCGGAACCGCCGCAAGTTTCTCTCTTTGCCGTTTATCAGAATTTGACCGCTCACGTTTGACGTTCTGAAATTGGAAAAAAATCTTTGTAATTACAGCTTATTAAGCAACACGTTTTTAAAATTTTCGTTTTCTTCATGAGAAGGTGGTCCATATTTGTCTCATCTCATCTGTCTCATCCAAATCTTTAACGGCACGCCCTGTCAATCACTCGTAAACAAAGTTCACAAACATCCGAACTGTCCAAAGATCACGATCGCCAGGCTGTGTTGGACAGTGTTGTCAATGTTTATCAGTCCAGCAATCATAGACCGGTTTTCATGGAGGGATTTTTTTTCTCAAAAACCAAGTTAAGTGCTAGTCGGACTTTCGCACTAAATATAATTTATTAACATATTTACTTAAAATGCCAATTCAGCCCATGGTAACCATTTAATGAGTTTGATGATGAGATGAATTTGGCCCTAAGAAATGATAAGATAATAACTCCCACACGCCAAAATCACTTGTCCGGGACCAAACTAGGATACCTTGTGACATGGTGACCAGCCAAGGACATAACAAAGATGGAAATACACCCACACTGACGCCTTTTAGACAAATCAACAGCAGCGGTTCCACTGTGATAATACGGCGACTTCCAGTGGATTACTCACTTGTATCCGGCTAATATATTCATGAGGGTGCTCTTTCCCGCGCCGGAGGGTCCCATGATGGCGGTGAGCTCTCCGGAGCGGAAGGTGCCATTAATGCACTTTAGGAGCGCCTTGTAGCCGCGCTGGCGGCCCTCGCTCACGGAGTACGAAAGGTCGGTAAACTCGATGTCGACGGGCGGACGCTTAGGCAGGTGCGTGAGCGCCGCCATTGGCTTCTTGTTATCGCCATAGCCGTTGGGTATTTTGGGATATAGGCCAGTGAGTCCCGCGACCGGTGGCGGCCCGTTGCATAGATTCAACTGTGATCCGCTGTGAAAGGAAAAATAGAATAGATATTTTTTTATATACTCAGGTTACATGCAAAGAATGCATAATGTTTACAAATACTATATACCTACACAGACGATCTCTAAATTGAACGGACGGACGGACGGACGGACGGACGGACGGACGGACGGACGGACGGACGGACGGACGGACGGACGGACGGACGGACGGACGGACGGACGGACGGACGGACGGACGGACGGACGGACGGACGGACGGACGGACGGACGGACGGACGGACGGACGGACGGACGGACGGACGGACAGACAGACAGACAGACAGACAGACAGACAGACAGACAGACAGACAGACAGACAGACAGACAGACAGACAGACAGACAGACAGACAGACAGACAGACAGACAGACAGACAGACAGACAGACAGACAGACAGACAGACAGACAGACAGACAGACAGACAGACAGACAGACAGACAGACAGACAGACAGACAGACAGACAGACAGACAGACAGACAGACAGACAGACAGACAGACAGACAGACAGACAGACAGACAGACAGACAGACAGACAGACAGACAGACAGACAGACAGACAGACAGACAGACAGACAGACAGACAGACAGACAGACAGACAGACAGACAGACAGACAGACAGACAGACAGACAGACAGACAGACAGACAGACAGACAGACAGACAGACAGACAGACAGACAGACAGACAGACAGACAGACAGACAGACAGACAGACAGACAGACAGACAGACAGACAGACAGACAGACAGACAGACAGACAGACAGACAGACAGACAGACAGACAGACAGACAGACAGACAGACAGACAGACAGACAGACAGACAGACAGACAGACAGACAGACAGACAGACAGACAGACAGACAGACAGACAGACAGACAGACAGACAGACAGACAGACAGACAGACAGACAGACAGACAGACAGACAGACAGACAGACAGACAGACAGACAGACAGACAGACAGACAGACAGACAGACAGACAGACAGACAGACAGACAGACAGACAGACAGACAGACAGACAGACAGACAGACAGACAGACAGACAGACAGACAGACAGACAGACAGACAGACAGACAGACAGACAGACAGACAGACAGACAGACAGACAGACAGACAGACAGACAGACAGACAGACAGACAGACAGACAGACAGACAGACAGACAGACAGACAGACAGACAGACAGACAGACAGACAGACAGACAGACAGACAGACAGACAGACAGACAGACAGACAGACAGACAGACAGACAGACAGACAGACAGACAGACAGACAGACAGACAGACAGACAGACAGACAGACAGACAGACAGACAGACAGACAGACAGACAGACAGACAGACAGACAGACAGACAGACAGACAGACAGACAGACAGACAGACAGACAGACAGACAGACAGACAGACAGACAGACAGACAGACAGACAGACAGACAGACAGACAGACAGACAGACAGACAGACAGACAGACAGACAGACAGACAGACAGACAGACAGACAGACAGACAGACAGACAGACAGACAGACAGACAGACAGACAGACAGACAGACAGACAGACAGACAGACAGACAGACAGACAGACAGACAGACAGACAGACAGACAGACAGACAGACAGACAGACAGACAGACAGACAGACAGACAGACAGACAGACAGACAGACAGACAGACAGACAGACAGACAGACAGACAGACAGACAGACAGACAGACAGACAGACAGACAGACAGACAGACAGACAGACAGACAGACAGACAGACAGACAGACAGACAGACAGACAGACAGACAGACAGACAGACAGACAGACAGACAGACAGACAGACAGACAGACAGACAGACAGACAGACAGACAGACAGACAGACAGACAGACAGACAGACAGACAGACAGACAGACAGACAGACAGACAGACAGACAGACAGACAGACAGACAGACAGACAGACAGACAGACAGACAGACAGACAGACAGACAGACAGACAGACAGACAGACAGACAGACAGACAGACAGACAGACAGACAGACAGACAGACAGACAGACAGACAGACAGACAGACAGACAGACAGACAGACAGACAGACAGACAGACAGACAGACAGACAGACAGACAGACAGACAGACAGACAGACAGACAGACAGACAGACAGACAGACAGACAGACAGACAGACAGACAGACAGACAGACAGACAGACAGACAGACAGACAGACAGACAGACAGACAGACAGACAGACAGACAGACAGACAGACAGACAGACAGACAGACAGACAGACAGACAGACAGACAGACAGACAGACAGACAGACAGACAGACAGACAGACAGACAGACAGACAGACAGACAGACAGACAGACAGACAGACAGACAGACAGACAGACAGACAGACAGACAGACAGACAGACAGACAGACAGACAGACAGACAGACAGACAGACAGACAGACAGACAGACAGACAGACAGACAGACAGACAGACAGACAGACAGACAGACAGACAGACAGACAGACAGACAGACAGACAGACAGACAGACAGACAGACAGACAGACAGACAGACAGACAGACAGACAGACAGACAGACAGACAGACAGACAGACAGACAGACAGACAGACAGACAGACAGACAGACAGACAGACAGACAGACAGACAGACAGACAGACAGACAGACAGACAGACAGACAGACAGACAGACAGACAGACAGACAGACAGACAGACAGACAGACAGACAGAAAGACAGTATTTGGTCAAAAAAATCAAAAGTCGAGGGCAAGAGTTGCTGTAAATTACTAATAATAATTCTACTCAACATGTTTTAGGAATCTACATCGCCCTCAGTATGCCATCTCACAGTTCGGAAAGTAACATACTTTTAAAATTATGTCGAACCAGATGTCGGTGGTTCGAAATCACGAAACTGATTTTAGAAAATAGCATGTAGCTAAATAAAAGTCAAATATCGAAATGGAACATAAAATCAAATTAAAAGAAGAAATGGAGGAGAGTAAAACTAAATCCAAGATAACCCGGCGCAATTTGAAAAAAAAAACAATGTACAAGGCCCTAATAGAGAGACAACGTAGAAACTCTCATATCCCTATATTATTTAGTATAGGTACGAACGCGGCGTCATCGTTACGCGACACTCCAGTCGGCCAGCAAGTATTTGAAACTGGGAGGTTGGCAGCGCGCCAAGAAAATCTCGCTTTATGCTAGTGCAGCTGTAGCTGTGTGCCTACTGTAGTAGTAGTAGTGTTTGAATCGCGTAAGTACCTTGAAAATAAGGTAAGATGGAGCGGTTTGAGAGGTTTGGGGCGAACCGTTAGTCCACAGAGCAATTTGTGTTTTGTTTTTTTGTTGAATACCAGGTATGATGAAATAATTGTGATTAACCGGAATTTGCGTGATACATCGATGGAGTTTTGCGGAAATACTTAACGGGGTCAATAAATATTACTCTTAAAGTAGCCCAAGGGCCTTCTTATTTGCAATAATATCGTAGCAGGCAGTCAGTTGAGAATAACCTAACCTCGAACCGCGCAGATGTTAGACTAAAAATGTAAATCCGTAAAGTCTAATACTAAAAAACCGTTGCTACAAGCATTGTAAATATCTAAACATACGTATAAAATGTTTAAGCAAGTTTAATGCTTTTAGAGCCAATAGTACTTTAAAAAGACTGCCTATGTTCGTGCCGTCCCGGATTAAGCCCGCACTCTCTCGAAGCGTACCCACCGCGGATTGGCAATTTCAAGCGCTGAAGTATGTAAACTCTTCGGGCTCTTCCTTACTATGTTCATTGACCGTTAGCGAGTAGTATTGCTCAAAGGTACGTAACTTAGAAAACAATGGTACATGCGTCGGGGTTCGAACTCACAACATCCGGAATGAGACATCTACCGCTCCGCTGCCACCGCTGAGCTTAGAGCCGACTTGACACCCGCTTGAAAGCCAATATCTAGCAAAATGCTTTAGTGACTAATCGTCATCAGTCAAAAGCCAAAGACGAACTTATCAGTATTAGTAGGTAATGCCATTTCCACTGAGTACTAATAACATAAGGTAACATAACCTCACGCCCTGATCCCAGAGGTGTAGGCAGAAACCAGGGACTGCCACTTGCCACGATCCTGACAGATCATCTTTGCGTTATGAACGTTCATAAGTCGTTGCATGCACGGACGCCGCGGTTCCGGGTACTTTTTATCTTCCCCTTTGCTAATACGGGGATGTATTTGGTCGACGTATGTCCGCCTCGGACGTCCCTTACCGGCCCTTCTACTCACATTCACAATATATATTTGTCTCGTCAATCTTTCATCATGAACTAGGCCCAAAAACATACGTTTTTGGGCCTAGTTCATTTTTTGCTAGAGTTCTGTGTATTGACGTTTGACGACCTGTGCGGCGCAGCGGTAGCGCATCTGCCTACCAGGCAAGAGGTCCCGGGTTCGATCCCCTGCTGGAAACAAAAAATAACACCCCAGGTCTTGGATGTTTAAATTTGTTTGTATTGTCGCTGTTTCTGGTACCCACGACACAAGGTATCCTAGTGTGGGGCTAGAAGCAAAGTATGTGCCAGTATGTAGGTAAATGTAAATGTGTCTCTCGGCTAAACAGTTGATTGCAGCAACGAGACAGATTTCTGGATAGTAGCACATGTAATGAACTTAAAAGGAAAACTATCAGTCTTTACAACATTTAACATAACATTTACATACAGACACATACATTGCTTCTGGCCCCACACTCGGATACCCCGTGTCTTGGAAACCAGAAACAATGACTTTACAAGTTAACGAGAAATAGTCGACCAACTTATAAATTCAAAACTTCGTACAAATTCCTTGAAAAAGGACTGTGAAGTTGTCAGTACTGTAAAGGAGGGAAAAAACCCCTCCTACGGAACGCTACGACGTGCGTGGGTGGCCCAATACGCCGATAAGCCAGAGGCCATACAGAAGGGACGTGGGACGGACGGGGCGCGGTAAAGACGCGACGCGTGCGTCGTATAGAAAAAGCGCGCTCGCCCCGTCTTCTGCGTGTGCTTCGTCCCGCCCCTTCAGCACATAAGTCTTTTCCGCGTCTTTTCAGTGCCCCTTCTGTTGGGCCGCTATTTCGTCATAAGAAGGAGGGAGGGAGGTTGGTCTTACGTAACAAATTAAGGGCCCCTAATGCGCGATTTTTACCGTCATCGCCAATTAGAGGGAAAACGCGAATACAATTTGGCTACATACTTGTTACTTCCGTGGTACTGGTAACCGTGAAAGTGGAAAAACGGCCTACATAGCCGTGATACCGATATAACGCCAATATGGTACTTTATTGATACTTTATTGTCCGTGTTGGTAAGGGTTCGTCTTATCGATACTATTTGGAAGAAGAATTATCTTCTTTTTTTAGAGTTTTGTCGATCTGGAATTCGGAATCGGAACTCACATGTGAGTTCCGATTTTTTAATCGGATCGACAAAACTCTAAAAAAAGAAGATAATTCTTCTTCCAAATAGTATCGATAAGACGGTGCACGGGACGACACATCATTGCCAAATATAATAACTCATTTGCGACTTTGCAAGACTCGCGCCGTTCCAGACACAGAAAGCAAAATAAATTACTCCACTATGTTCATTTAACCTTAATAGAATCTCTAGGCGATTATCGATTAAGTGAAAAATGCGGGTGTCGTAAAAGGCGACTAAGGGACACAAACCGGGGGGTGGGCAGCAGCGCGCCCTGTACACTTCCACAAAACTGCGATCCCCAACCCGCATGCCCAGCGTGGGGATTATGGGCATTACCCCCCAATGATGGCTCAACCTTGCGCTATGGCGCTCATTAGGGGAGGGCTATGTCCAGCAGTGGACTAATATAGCCTGAAGAAGAAGAAGAAAAATCTTCTCATACCGACCTATTGGGGGTGATAGTGTATAAGAGTGCAAGGAAAATTGTTAAAATAAATCTCATAACTAATTCTTTTTATTATTACCCACTAGGTATATCAGCGGGCGGTATCGTACAATGAATAATACAGTCAGTACCTATTAGATTTTAAGGACATCAAGTACATTTATTTTTAGACTCTATGTTGGACAATTTTAACTGGCCATTTAAACACTGTCCCGTAATAGCGTTGTAAAACTTATTGTGGAATAGGATTTCAAACAGGCTTAATTACCTGTAGTATTGTGTCGGTCATGTACGAAGTACGATTAAGATACGTTACCATGCAATGAACGAAAGGAAACGTTTCCCAGTGATAATCGGACATTCGGTCTATTCGTTCATTGCTCTCGCGATCACGGATTGGCTGAATGAATAAATGAACCGGACCGGGAGACCGAATATGGCCGAGAGCGAACGAACGCTGCATGAGAGTGTGGTGATTGAACTGAACGGAGCGAAATTGTTTCGATCGGTCTCCCTTCAGCTGGTCGGGCTTTTCCGAACTTTAGAAGTAGGTCGTATGTCGTAGCAATAAAGATTGTTTTTACTTGTTTCGTTTTTTGTTTCATTCATTGTGTCAATTCTGCTGGTTCGCGCGCTAATCCAAGTAGGTACTTTTGTAAAAGTAATACTGTGTTGTTTTCTTGGTGCTAGTTTCTCTAAGGAATATAACATAATATTTTCACTGTGTTATTATAGTGAATTATTGGTGAAGGAGATTTTTTCGTTTCTTGCGCTTTGAGACGCTTATTTCTGCGGTAGTAATCTTGTTCTGCGAGCTACTTTTGTTCTTTGCAAATAACAAAAGTAGCTTACGAAAATCTAAATGGTAATAATTATTTCATTGTACGTACTTAGGAAAAAAACTACTCGAACTAAAAATATTTTTTGATGGATTTTTATCATAGTACTTATAATATAATGGTGGCACGGCAACATTAAAAATATTATCATAAATTAATGGTCCTGTAAAAATTAAGATATTAAAAAAAAGCATATTTTATGGCTGAAAGGTCAAAACGTGAACGTTGAGATAATTCTACTATGAGGTCCTAATAGTACCGTACTAGTACATTGTCTCAAATGTAACAGTACGGAGCGATCTTTAAGATGTCCGAGCAGGCCCAATTCTAATTACCTGACAATTTGACCATTATTGAGGGGCTCCACGAGCGGCGGGGAGCGTAGCTGGGCCTGAGGCACGAAGACGACCTTCTCGCCGTCGAGCCGGCCCATCAGCGGCAGGTGGATCTGAGTCGCCTTGGACTCCATGGCGCGCGGCAGTTTCACCGGCATAGGCAGGTCATCTTGCACGCTTCTGGCCAAACCCTAGAAGGATACAAGAACAAAATTTAAGTAAATTATGGGCGGCTGGATGAAAACTGAGAGGAACAGGGGCTAGAGTCTATCTAATACACACATAATTGTTCAATAGAATGTTATTAGTAGTACTGTCCTTAATAAAATAAAATTATATAAATAAATAGACTATAGCCGGTCTTTGTTCTGTCATTTAGAATGTCATTCCAATTGTATAACCCGCTCAAATTAAAAAGGCATCTCTAGCGAAGAAGAAGTCTTAGGCGCCGAGTTAAGTTGCACGGATTACGTGATTGGAATATGATTAATTAGTCGACCACCAATAATGTCAATGAAACAATGATCACTCAGTTAAACAATTGTGCATTTTAGATACTCGCTGCTTAGAAATCGTGCCTTGGAGTCAATATGTGGCCGAATCTAGAGTTATGATTGGATCGAATTGAAATAGCCGAGTCATACGTAGCGATATCTGTATGTAGAGTCGTTTTTTATGAGTTCAGGGCATATTTGAAATGTTTGCATCAGATCTATCTAATTTAGCCCCAATCCTCTTATTTTATTTTTATTTACGTGTATTCTAATCTAATCTTAGTGTAATTATTTTTTGATTTATTTCAATTTATGTATAACTAGTTGTCAGCATTAATCGGAACTTGCGAAAAAAAATTTTTGTTGGCCGTGTTAAAACATTTATATAGGTACTATATAATATATGGCGTTAATGCAAGTTAACACTTTTTCGCACTGAAAAAAAATCCTAGTACCGACTGGATTTAGAAACTTTTATAAATGTAAGCAGCAAGTACCTCTATAGTATACCTAAACACGCGGGTAATATTTGTTTCGTAACAGACTACATTTACAACAACAACCAATTGATGCCCAGTGGAGGACGCAACGACCCAGATGTTCGCGCTGTTTGATTAATCAAACGAACGCCTCTCAATCGCGTTGAACGATAAACGTAACTGCATGACATCGTTTGACTAATATCCTTCTGCAACAGGACCCAGTTCCTTAAGACTACATTCATGGTTTATTACGACAGTTTGATCTATAAAAGCAGGAAGACTCTGCTACGCAATGTACGTCGAATCGTCATAATAAAATATGAATTGTATTTTCATGAAAGAGGCTCCGGCCTTGGCAGAACCATTGAATTTGATTCAAATTCAATGGTAGAACGATGACCCTCTTCACACAGTACATTAATTGTGAAATTGTTACATTTAAGCGCCACAAAACGTGTGACTCGCGCCGTCGTCGTACTCTTGCCTGGGTAGTACGACGATGCGAGTCGCGCCATTAAACGTCAAAAGTCAAGACTTTCCAGTACATTAATTGTCAAATTCTGACATTTCATCGCCACAAAACGCGTGACTCGCGTCATCGTACTACCTATGCTGGGCAGGCATATGCTCGAATTTGGGTCTTGAAAAAATTTAGTGAAATCAGGTAATAATCAATTACGCAATAAACAGAAATATTTATTATTATATTCTTTTTAATGCACTAACCCGTGCTAAATAGGTTTTTAAAATATTTATTATGTTATTTATTTAACTTTATTGATAAGCTTCACTGAAACAACTCATTATAATGTACTTAAAACGGTGTGAATCAACATTTTCAATCTGCAACATAAAGTTTTTAGTATAAATAATTAATATTCTTTCAATTTCAGTGGCGCGCCCTTTCTTTCTTCCTTTTTAGGGTTCCGTACCTCAAAAGGAAAAAACGGAACCCTTATAGGATCACTTTGTTGTCCGTCTGTCCGTCCGTCCGTCCGTCTGTCAAGACCCTTTTTCTCAGGAACGCGTGGAGGTATGAAGCTGAAATTTATATCAATTACTCAGGTCTACTGTCCCTTGAAGCTGTGAAAAAATCAAACTTCTAAGCCAACGCAATCAAAAGATACAGCCGTTTATGCCGCAAATTTTCGACACTTGCAAGGGAATCAAAACCTACAGGGTGCTTCCCGTGAACTTACGTTAGTAATGAAGATTGCCGGTAGCTGAAAACCGGAAGGTGAATACTAGGTCAACTGAAGCAGACAGAAGAAATCAGTGCATGCGGAGATGGGGTAGCATTAACGGCCGGGCCCAGAACGAAGAAGCCAACTTTTCTTGGTGGCAAGCTCCTTGGAGTAGTAATGGAAGTTACGAAATCGTTAGCGGTAGATGGTAATATATGAATCGTGATTTGACCCGCAAAATGGAAACTATTCTAAGTTCTGTACAGCGTAACAGTTTGAGAATATCAATTTGCAGTCCCAGCAGCACATTGTTTCTTTTTGTTCCTAATCAAATGAATAGTCACCTGAAGCAACAGTGGCAAAAGAGACAATGACACTAGAGCAAAGTTCACTCTGACAGGACAATTACAACGCCAAAATACCTAGTAAAATACCTAGTACCCTCTTGTAGAAAAGGCCCTTTTTAGACTTTTGTTTAAAAAGGAAAAAACAGAACCATACAGCATTATTTTATTGTCCGACCATCCGTCCTGTCGGTCGAGGCCCATTCCATAAAAACGGATAAAGATATTAAGTTAAAATGTATATTAACCTAGATGACTTGGCAGACGTTGTTATACCCTATTAATTAGCATAGGGTCTATTCTAAGACCTACCAACAAAATAAAAAAAATTCTTTATAAAAATCGGTGCAGCCGATAAAATCGGTGAACAAGACATTTTTTATATTCGATAAACCACACGTTCTATTGAAGATTATAAAACTTAAACATTTAATTCCTTTCAAAAGTTTAATGATTTTTTTGGTTCAGATTGGATGGATTCAATCGGAACCGTTACCTGTTAATGATGACGATGATGATGGGAGTCACTTAGAGTACAGGGTCCTTTAAGGAATAGGTTTGCAGTCACAGGGACACCGCACAGTTTCTAATTGATGGCGACTACCATAGTCCTACTTTAAATTCCTCATCAAATGCAATTAGGGGTAAAGTAGGCATAGTAAATTAAAAGTATCGTTTATTCATGAACATGGGTATTTAAAATAGTTCTTTATATACAGTTTCAGTGCATTCCATGGGTAAAACCACTCGACATAAATCTGCCTTCGATGTTTCCTGCGATGCCTCGTTAGAGTCCAAGAGTTCATGTGCCAACCAAGGTTACTTAGTCGTAACCTTGGTTTGATACATTATTCATTATCAGGAGGTGCCCTTCAGATCATTATTATAGTGCTTTGTAGTCCACCGGATTACTAGCATGTTTGGGAGCTCCAGTCATTCATGTGTAGGGGAGATGTAGGCAATCAGAGTCAGTTGGCAATGGTGATCACCTTAAAATACCAAAAACCGAACGCAACCGAATGGTATCAATATAATAATACGTTAGCTACACGCCATTCCCGTGTACCGGCAACGACTCACTCAGTTCGCGCGACACGCTGGAGAACAACGAAAGTGGGAAGATTTTGCGCCAATTTGATCTAATTTTACGAGTTGTTAAAACCGAAGGTATGTTGTGACTCACTAAACTTTTACTTCTGTACTTGTGGTATGTAGTAATCGTGACATGTTAAACTGATAATCAAAACTCAGATTAATAAAATATAATAAACTTTCTCGTCAGGATTAGTTTTTTTTTTTTCATTTTCGTCTATGTAGGCAATTGGAGTCAAAGCAAATGTCGTGATTCCAATTGCCTGCCATCAACATCTTGAAACCTTCCAAGCATCCAAAAGCTCATCCAGATGCCTGAGAAAGCTCCTAATCTTAAGAGAAGACAAGGAAAAAATAAACAGCATGCCACAATTTTGACTTCAACACGATGTTCTGATTGATGAAGAAAACAAAAGGAAGGCTGAAGCTGAGAAAGCTAAGGGAAAAGGAATAGGAAAAAAAGCCAGCCACAGATGGACAATATTAAGAGGGTTAAGAAGAAAATTCGGATGGTGATTCGGATTTATGCCAGGATGGTGAAGACGATGATGCAGAATAATAGGTATGTGTATGTGTAAGTATTGTATGTGGTGAATTTGGACATGACAACGAAATATAGTATCAGTGCACGTCTTGTGGCCTTTGGGCTCACGCCGACTGTACTGGGTGGGGTTCTGCTTCCAATTATATATGCGACATTTGGTGATCACCATTGTCCGCATGCTGATTACCATTGCCAACCAATGTAGACAATGGTGATCAAAGCTACTTTTTTATGTCCATTATGCCAAAATGTATGAATCAAAGTGATTAAAGTTGATCTCAATGAAAAGTCAAATAACTAAAGTTTATTATAAGAAGATAACAATAAATAATTAATTCAAAGATTTTATTTTATTTCAATTCTTGCTCAGGTGATCCCCATTACCTACATCTCCCCTATGCTTTTTGTTGTGGAATAAAAAAACCTTCCGGTCTTATTTCTAAAACACGATTCCTCTAAAGCACTCCTTAGTGTCATTTTATTTTTAATCTTCAATATCTGAGTGTTTTTAATCTTCAATATCTGAGTGGGAAAGCCGTTTTTATTCTCTAGAGGATACAGTAAATTAAATTTAGAACATCGTGTGCACTAAGTTTGTGAATTAAAAAAATATTACACTCATTTTAAATAACTGTAGCAACGTTACTTTAAAATTTTCTTAATTATACCTTAGTATTATTTTGTTATAATTTAAAGATTATTCTGTAATACTTACCTGTCATAATGTAGTAGTAATACCTAAACTGAAATAAAAATGTACCTATCTTGTGATTGTAAACGTTTTTTTTTTTGCATTTAGTCATTTCCTCGCTGAGGTGGAATGAAAAGTTACGTGTTGCACTCGAGTGCAAAGATTTTTCACCTCATGCTCTTTTGATTCTCTCGCTAATTTTAGAATCCTTCGCTTGCTCGGTCATCAAAATTGAACACGCAGTTAAAAAGCAACTTTGCACTCTTGTATAACAAATAACTATTAATAACTACTTTAAATATCTTCCTTCCTTGTAAAATCTCCACCACAGATTATTTAAAGGCTCTTAGGGGCGCTAACTAGCGCCACCAATGGAGTAAAAATCATAACTTGTTTTATGCCACACCTGGCAATAAAGTGGCTTTTTCCGCACGCTGCGCGTACGGAAAAAGCCGCTTTCTGGCCAAGTGTAGACATAAAAAGATGTACACAACACGGGAGGTAATAAAGAAAGTTCTCGATCGCATATTTACGTCCCTCGCTTGCAGCTCGGGCCGACAACTTCTGCGATTTTTGAACTAAAACATTCGTAAGCACAACACATTGTAGACTTTTAGTCCGGATTTACTTACAGGTGTTGTTATATCGGAAAAGTCCGACCAGGTTTCGCTCCTATTCGCAGAGCTTAATCATGGTGAGCAGAGACGGAGCTCGCGTCGTCGGTTGCTTGTCTCACACTACGGGCAGCTGCAGACGGGTCTTCTGCAGTCGCGAGCGGAGCTCGCGGCTGTACGTGCGGGTTTTGAGGCCGTGCCTCTTGTCCCGGGCGGTTTCTCCGGGGGTATCGACCCCCGGGACATTGTGCCATCTTGGCTTACGTAGTGGGCGGGGGGAGCTCCGAGCTGTTGGAGTTTGACAGCTCAAGGTGCTCCCGAGGGTAAGGACGTCCATCCTCTGGCCGGTCGTAGTTGGGGGCTATATGGTGGAGGTGCCGGTGCGGCCCGTTGTCGGCGCAGTCGAACATGCGCCGCGACAAACGGACCACGAACTCCTCCACACTCTCCACCATTAAGTCCCGGGCAATCACGTCGTTGCGGACGTAACGCCCGGCCCCCACGATGGCCCTCAGGGCGATGTTTTGCTGGGCCTGCAGCTTCTTGTGCGGTTGGTCGCGGAGCACAAGACGTACCATGCAGGCGCCGCGTAGGTGAGTCGCGAGCGCACGTACGTCTTGTGCGAGCGCACGTACATCTTGACACTACGGGCAAGCGCGCGGCGCGCCCGCGCCGAGATAGGTGGGGCGGGTGCCGACACTGGCTGCGGGGGATTCCCGCTGGCTTGCGCCGCAGCGCCTACTGCTTTCCCGTCGTCAATGCCACTAGGCATGATGGCACAGACACAGCTCACGACATCTTCGTTCTTGCAGTGTCGATTTCGATATTCACTATCACTGCACTTTCGTAGAACCGGTTTCCAGGCCAGCGGAAGAGCCCATCCACTGTCTCTATTGAAATTCGGGTGGCGACTTATTTCAATAGCCTCGCGCATTTTTCGTGGCACATAAAACTTGTCTTTGGACAATACTTGTGCCTTATCGAAGCGGATAAAGTGACTTGTGTCTAATAATAAACCGTTTTTCTTAGTGTATTTTGTTAAATTTGGTTCCAGGCGGCCTGTAATTAACATTCGTGCATGACTCACATTTCTAAGAGAAAACCCTGTTATTATATTTAAACATTGATAGTGAAATTATATCTTGCAAGCAGCGCATTATCTGTTTATTTAGTTACTGGGATGTGTCTTGTTGTTATAATAAATGTCGTCGTTTCTTTTTTCTTTCATTTAGGTAAGTCACTGATAACTACCTATTAATTTTGGTAGTTAATTTTTCAAGTTGTTAAAATCAATACTTACATATTATTAAGTTGATTCCGAATTAGCTTCCTTGATTTTTTGTCTTGCTGTTTCAAGTAAGTGAATCCGGAATCAAGTTAATAATGTGTAGTGCATACAAAAGTTTTAGTTCAAACATACTTAGAAAACTTTAATAAGATTGAGTGTGGTCGCTTTGCACAACTATGTAGCTATTGGTGAGCACTATAGTAGGTAAGTTGCCTGTTGCAGGGTTGGTCTGAAATGGTCATGGTCATGAGAATGTGATTTTGAAACACGTGATAGTTCCTTACACTTTGGAAGTGCACTTAGAACACATTACGGTAGAGATACCTTGTCGGATGTACGACTATATAGGTTAGCAATTGCATTTTTTTATAATTTCCTGTCATTTGTCATATACATCTCACTAATTCCATCACTAAGTGTCATTTACCTCGGTAAATTGATCACAAAAAAAATGCCTACCTACAAGTTATAACAATGTCGTAATAATTTCGATTGTAACACCAAATAAAATTGTGTGTTTGAGTAACAAAAATATGCATAAGTAATTCATTATCAAACCAGGGTCAGTTTAAACGCGGTAGTATATAACTACATGATAGCGGTCGAAGTCCAGCCACATCTCAGTTTAAATGCTAGTCAGCGCGTGAGTCATCGAACATTAGAGGTACCTCGAATACCTCTCAGGCAAAGTATAAAAAATGGAATTATAAGTACGATCTTCCTTACTTAGAAGGACATCAAAGAAATAAATAATTATCTAAAACATTTACTGCTGTCTTACCTAGTCACCGTAGAAACAAGAAGTATAGATAGTAGAGTATGACAGACTGGTTATGCCATCGTTTTATGATTAATGCCCGTTTCTTATAACCGATCTGTCGGTAGATATTTGACATAAGTTTTATGAAAGGACAGTCTAATTTAAAAACCTATTTAAATTTGTTCCTTAGCACGGGTTAGTGCATTAAAATAAAAATAGTATAAGGACAGTCTAAATTCACTCTAAGTTCAACTTTTTATGACTTTTTTGTCAGATATGTTTTTCAAATACCAGGTTTACTTAATTTTATTAAATTCGTGTTGTACGTGCTCTACCAATGTCGTAGTCTCCACTAAATCATTGTCTTATATAGAAGATTGTTCATCATATTAACACATATGGTTAAGTATTATCTATGAAACAGCACCACTGGAAAAAAATAATATGGGAATGTACTGCGCATTATATACGTAGGTACTCAAGCATATAATTCCTTTATTTGTGATTTTTTAAAATAAAAATGTGAATTAGTGAAGATGGTTTAGTCACGACCTTTCTTTACGTAGTAATAAATTACTTTGTTGACGTGAATACCTACTGACGTGAGCATTGCAGACACCAGACCTAGTTTCATCATCATCAGCACGGCTCTGTCCACTGCTATGGCCTATTATCCACCACACCATCTTTCGCAGTCTCTCGCCACTCGCATCCACAGGCCGTAGTCTACCTACTGTCCGCTACCCGGCTCACCTCACCACTTCGTCATTGGCCTGGTTCACTGCGATCTTCCCGCCTCGCCTGGTGTACCTCTCTCACAGACTCCCAGGTTAAAGAGATCACGAGCAGATTCAGCAGGGATGCGCAGGCTTTGGAAAACTTCCCTACGTCTTAAAATCTAATATCCTGCAATAACTGATGAACAAGACTTTTAACTAGTATGGCGTCCCCATCTTTAGGTTATGAAGCCGAAATATGGATGTGCACTTAGCAGAATATGCACCAAGTCAAAGTTGCACAAAGAGCCTTCAAATCCGTGAGCCTCAGACTAGTAGACAGAGTATCAAATCTAATTATTCTACGCCGAACGATGGGATGACATTGCTGACAGAATATCGACTTTGTTTATAGAATAAAATGCGCGTTGTGATAGTTCTATTTTGCTTTTAATCAAAATCTATTCAATCAATAGTAAAAACATGAATGAATCAGTCGTTTGTTGGTTATAATAAATAAATACTCTATTAAATTACTAAAACTGTGCAAGTGGAAACAACTGATAAGCTTTATCGGTCACGCGTGTACTGATCTGCCTCAAAATTGTATAAAAAATATTAATATGAATTTGTGAACTAAAATTCCACTATAGGTAAGTTTAGTGTAGGTACTGCATCTGTACATTAGAGTGTTATGAGTGTAATAAATATTTTTTTTGCTTTTTTCATACTTTTCTTGATGCGGTGGACAGCGCTTTTGTTTAATTTATGAACATAAAAACTCACGTTTACGGGACGTGAACGTGTACTATATCTATCTGTACATTAGAGTATAATGAGTGTAATAAATAATTTTTTGGTTTCTTCACACTTTTCTTGATTCGGTGAACAGCGCTTTAATTTATGAACATAAAAACTCACGTAGCCGGGACGACGTATCTTAACTGAAATTTAAGATTTCGAAAAAAGCTTTATCAGTAAATATTATTTAAGTAGGTAAATAAATTTTCTAGCGAAAAAAAATGTATGTTTTGTTCGCTAACATAATTTATCGATATACCTCTATTATATCTTCCGAAGGAATTACCGGATTTCTACGTTGCTGGCCTACATAATGGTTTTTAACTATAACTGACCTCTCGATGTAAAATGTTTCGTTATTATTTATTAAAACACTGTCCCCTTATAATACTCCATAAACGTATTTATTGTATTTTTCCCTTATACAGTCACTCACTACCATATAGGTACAATTAATACGGTGTTTATGGAGTGTCAATCGGTGTTTATAAGTGAAATCGTGTTTTACGGGATCGGCGCACGCGCGCATTGCATTGGGTTGGCTTGGCACTCGGTTGGAAGAGCTGAATCCTGCGCATCTCGCTTCGTGTCTCCGCAAATTATAATATGCGTTTTACTTGAGATATTGACGTATTTATTTTACACTTTATGCTCCACCAAATCGTTAACCGTAATGGCTTATCTAAACGTCTTAAATCGCACGATTTTTGAGGAAACCAATAATCTCCATTTGCTACTAATCACAAATACAATAATTAATTACAATGTAAGCTTATCTCCATGTGCCTCAGAATGTACCTTATCATTATGTGAATTCGCTTGTACCTATACATCTACAGTAGACCGTGAGTTCCTAAAACTTACAATATTTGACAGAAGACTGCAAGAAATTATCACAAAAACAATATATTACGATGTTAGCTTATCGCCACGTGCCACAAAATGTACCTCCTCCACATTTTAATGTATGTGTACGCTACCGCATGTGTACCACTTTGTACCATGTGTGACCTCTAATTTATAAGGAACACTATTCCCTAAGATACAGGTTTTGCCTAGTTTAGGGAATAGAAGGCCGACACTATGTTTGAACTCATGTTGTACAGCCTCTGCCTATTTTAAGTGTGTGCGTACCTATACTTTAGTCACTGTCTCTGTCATTTGATTGTATTTCTGTTTTTGCTATAGGTATGTAAAATAAAAAATAATTATTATTATACGAACCTCCGCAATGAAAATAGACTACGCTAATATCCAGCTAAAACTACTTTGATGCGAAGCGCCTATAATCTTTAACAAGATACCAACACTGTCCTTAGCACGGGTTAGTGCATTAAAAAAATAATATTTACCAACACTGTACAAACAACTAAATCTAGATGTATTTCGAAAGACATTAAAAGATCTACTTATTTACAAATCTTATTATAAAATTGATGACTTTCTAAATGACACATTGTAACTTGTTTTCCATCATAATAACTTTATTATATTTGTATGCCTATGTACTGGTAGGACCATCGTGATCTGTAATTTAAGACTAACCACCAATTATGTAAAATAATTACCTATGATTCACAAATAAATTATTTTAATTTGAATTTAAAATAATCCAGAAATACAAAAAAAGACTATAGGAGGGGTCGGAGATTTCCCATTGAATGTATCAAAGAACGAATAACAAATTAATTACAGTTCATTCATTCATTCTTTGTGTGCAGAGTTACGTTCTCTAGTCAAGTGTGCAACTAAGTTAAAATTTTTATAAGGATCACGAATTACTTGGATGACTTATTTCCATTTTCGCTAAGTGTGAAGTAGGTATGGCATACCAAGTCTATGGTTCAGTTGGTTGCCATGGATACTTCAAAAGATTTTAAATAACTTGTGTGCCAACCTTTCATCTCACACTAAAACACGTTAATGTTATTTACTACTGATGCTTTAATCTTGCAATATGTAGGTCCGAACACACAGTATACAATTTTAGATTGGATAGTAATTTTAAAAACCTATTTAGAGGCTATTCCATCCATGCCGGGACTCGAACCCGCGACCTCTGGCTAACCTTGCCAGTAATTGTAACAACAAAAACCTAGGACTGCTTATTTAATGAAATTTTTGTGTTTGTGCGATTATTTTGTCAAAATTTCTATAAATACTAGAATAGTAGTCCAGAGAAATTGGCCAGTGTGAAACCACATAAATAACATTCACAATTTCTACTATTATTCTCAAACAAAGCTCAAAATAAATTTGTTACCCCGGCCAAACACGGCCCCCACAAACAAAAAAACCCAGATCTTAGATGTTTCATGTTTGTAATGTCGCTGCTTCTGGTTCCCACGACACTGGGGTACCCTAGTGTGGGGCCAGAAGCAATTTAAGTGTCTGTATGTAAATGTTGTGTTATATCTTATATAGAACCAGGACATGTTACAAAACTAATAGCGGATTCCCTATGGCCAAGTCCTCAGCCATCCTACACCAGATTCCGAGACCCCTTGTCTTAGATCTCGCGAGAGCAGGTAACATAACATCACCTCACGCCTGTATCCCAGACGGGTAGGCAGAGATCAGGGACTGCTACTTGTCACGATCCTGACAGATCGCCTTCGCTTCATCAACGTTTATTTCATACATCTCCTTTTGGTCGACGTATGAGCAATGTGAAAGCAGGTAGCTCTGAGTGCTTAGTGCGAGTTTGTAATTGTAAGTGATGGAATCCTCAGAAAACCGAATCTTATTAATACAGGGGAAAAAATTAGGTATTTGAATAAATTACGTTTTCACACCTCCTGCTCGACAATGCCTTATTACGTACCGTCAAATATCATCATAAAGCATAGCCTTGTCTCTCGAGGGCAATAATAATGAAGAATTTCCCTAGGGAATAAAGTGATTTGAATTTAGAATGTCAAAATTCGCATGAAAACTATGAAGAAGACCCGCATTGCAATTCGAAATTCGAATTGTTGTTCGAAACTCACCCCTTTTTTCTTTTTTTTCTGAACTACTGTGTCGGGTGACCGCGCGAAACACCAATAAAAAAAAGAAAAAAAGGCGCGAATTGCAAATACGAATTTAAAAGTTATATTCAATTTAAGTTGCTAAGCCGTAAAAGAGTGTGGACTTTATATTTTCAACTTATGCAGCCCTGTCTTTTTATTGTCTCCCAGATGGTGTGAAAAGTAGAGTATTCACCTCTGGAATAAAACATGTCTTAGTCTCGGGCGGTATGAACCCCTGGCTTCACTCAGGACTCTACATAACTCCCTCGCTTCGCTCAGGAGTGAAAAATTTAACTCGGCTCGGGAGTTAACTCGGAGTCCTTCGCTCCGCTCATGCCCGGTTTCTGAGGTTCACAGTTAATGGTTCACTAGCTATAGAATCAATAAAGTTATCAGTTCAATTAACGTCAGTTAACTGTCAATGCGTTTCTGAGTACACGCAGGACGGTCGTATAGTTATCGAACCGATAAGTAGTTCACCATTCCGCCATTAGATGGGACTATTTTGAAGCCTACTCTTAACATACGCATTTCATCTGTATTCTACTGTAGATTCAGGCTTTTCATACATAAAATAATTAAAATAATAGTTTTAAATCAACTTACAGTAAGATTTTTTTTTAACAGATGAGAAATGTTTTTCTCAAACTAAACCAATAATGTATCTTAACCACTGACAAGAAAAAAAAAGTCAGATGTTAGTTTTGTGCGGCAATTTTGTTTATCAGTTCCATTTTTACATTTGTGATCAGTTCCTACGTACTTGTCCATACTTTACATAATTGTGTGTTAATCTATTCTGCCTTTTTGCTGCACGTATGTATCTATTGTTATAATAATAATAATAATAATAATAAAATTGTTATAATGGAACCTACAAAGGATCCCTGAAAACGGAGCAAGAACTTTACGGAACGAGAAAAGTTATTGCTTATAGAAATAGCTTAAGAGTTTGCTTCGATCATTGATAATAAAAAAAAACTGATGGAACGCCAGTAGAAGGCAAGAAAAAAGCTTGGGCACGCAACAAGCACCATCACTTCCGAATCTGATGAACTAGTGTACTCCATACTAACAAACTATTATTTAGGATGAAAATATAGTGCTAACAAGATAAAAATAACAAGACTGGTTGTTTTTCACAGGGTAAATACAATGTAAAATAACCTAAACTGTCTAATGTCACTTGAAACGTCAAATAAAGTTATAGATTCGATAAACGACCAAATCCGGGCGGTTAAGTTGAACGAAGTTTAAACCAAGTTTACCTTTTGCATAGGTGTTCAGAAACGTAAAATGTCAAGTTATTGAATCAATAGCGTTATGGAATAGATAAACTAGGTTTAAATGGACCTCAGAAACCGGGCATCAGGGTTCAATATACCGCCCATGACGTAATACATGGTTTTATTCCCTTAATGCATAATCTACTATTTTTATGTAGCCTATCTAAGAGAGAGTATGGGCTTTATTACGAGGGCTCTATGTTTAGAACCGTAATAGGTAGCTAGTTGAAATTTTCACAGAATAATTGTGTGCTGTTACTGCGAATTACCTAATAACAAATTATAAAATTAAAAACATAAAGGCGGTCTACATAAAACAAACGAGTTTTTTCGCCACGCTGAGTTGGCTGCTGCAGCCCACGATAGATGCTAATTCTGTGCCATAAATGTTTTAAAATAAAAATTTGACCTTAGAACACTAATGCACTAAAAAAACAGATATAGCTTAGACGAATATGGCCTACTAATTCAAAATACGTAAACATTCGGTTTTTAATTACACGATATTATAATATGGCCTTGATAACCATGCGTGCCCATTGTGAATTTTTCATTAAGGGACTAATCACTACCTACTGCAATGAAATTGTGTACTTGTGAGTAATGATTTATAGGTGCAATGGTACCTTAGATGGTGTTTTTCAGTTGGTTGTCATCTGCTCTAATTTTCCTCAGGTGATAAATAAACTATACATTTTAACTTAAATTCCGGGTTTCTAGGCGCAACGGCCGGTAGATCTAGGCCTTAGATCTGGGTGTTGTTGAGCCGGTCATCATCACACTTCCATATGAGGAGGTCGGGAACAAAAGGTGTTTATACTTTTCATGTTTATACTATTTTTATTTTTAATGCACTAACCCGTGCTAAGGACCATTTTAAAAACCTATTTCTAACCTGTACCTAATACAGAGAATAGTGTAAAGAGGTTCGAAATTTCACCAATGCCGGTCAGTCGCCCATGAGCTCAGTTGGATAGAGCGCTGGCACGGATAGCCAGAGGTTGCGGATTCGAATCCCGGCATGGGTGGAATTTTTAGCCTCTACATAGATTTTTAAAACTTTTCATGTTTCTGAGTAAATCGAGAAAATAAATATTCATTTTGATCTATGCAATTATATTGTAATTTTACTATACATATATGTGTCGGTTAATAGCTACACTTTAAGGTACCTATTTAATAGTACATTATGATATAAGTGCGGTAAGTTGAAAATTACAGCCGAGGCGTTATTACTAGCCCGAGCCATCTGCGAGGGCTATAAGGAAGCAGAGGCTGTAATTTTCAAAGCGCACGTATGTCATACGACGTTTTATAACATATTTACGAGGAAATTAATAAAACTCTGACTTTGTTATCATCACTACTTGACGACATTTTCAAATAAAAACAATAAATACATCGAAAAGAAAAAGCGCGCGGATTTATTTTTACTTGTCCACAAATAAGCGATGCCCGCGCATGAACTTTTTTTTTAGGCAAAGGTACAAAAACAGCCAGTATTACTAATAAAGTAAATTAATATTTTTGTGTTTTTGTTACAGATAAATGGTTGTAATTTATTGTCAAAATTAATTAAATTAAAGAATTAAATGTTTATTTGTTATATTTTATTTCCCAAAGTTAATTTTATTCATAAAATATTGACCACTTTCTTGACATAAAACCTCTTTGCTAAGATTTTAAAAAGTATCGTTCATTTTTAGACGGAGTATCTTAAAACTTTATTAAAAAAAAAACACGTGCCTTTTACATTACATTATCGCACAAGTACGTAATGAGATACATTACGATATTGAAATTGGTGTAATTACAACCACTTTACGAGCAAATATGTTATAAAAGTGTTTATGCCACACCTGGCAATAAAGTGGCTTTTTCCGCACGCTGCGCGCGCGCCGCTTTCTGGCCAAGTGTAGACACAAAAAGATGTACACAACACGGGAGGTAATAAAGAAAGCTCTCGGTCGCATATTTACGTCCCTCGCTTGCAGCTCGGGCCGCAAACTTCTGCGATCTCGGCCTTTCTTTGTATTACCACCCTAGTTGTGTAATGTACTATTATGTAGACGTTAAAATAAAGCCAATATTTAATAAAGTATTTATGAAATGACACCTTGTGATCATATAGTAAGTAAATGTTACCATTTGATTCAATAGGGGTTGTTCTACTAATCTCCTAGAGTTGTAAAATGTCACCTTTTGAAAATGTCGACTTTATCAATGTCGGATGTATTTAGTAAGAAAATGTCACTTTTTGATAATGAAATCTTGATCACTGCTGTGGTTGAATAAAAATGTCACTTTTTGTACCGAAAGCAGCTATTGAGGTTAATTTTTCTACGAAATTAGTCGCCCTTTGAAGTTGATCATTGCAAATAATGGTAGAATTCAGGGTGTTGAGTCGGATAGAAAAAAAACGCGTTATGCCGATTATGTAAATGTCACCTTTTGTTCCTAACCTCCTCATATCTTCGTCTGACAGTGAATATCTGAGTTAAAACTGCATATTTCTATCTAGAATACAAACATAGAACCTCTGAAGAACAAACCTACAATAAACACAAACGAAGAATAAGATACCAGAAAGTGTATTATTGAATAAAAATTAAAACCTAACACACAAATCCATCTTGGAAAGATGGAATTTGAGTGGAGATGGAATCAGATCATCACTAAATTATCCTGCGACTACTACGACTATATATTTTGTGAAACGGAAACATAATTATTACGAGAGGATGGGTCTCATTAGGCCGTCTAGATGGGTCCATTGACTCCATTGGTCCGCTGACTGTAAAACGGAAGGTCTCGGGTTCGATCCCCGGCCGGGTCAAACTAGGAAACGAACTTTTCTAGTGTGTCTCGGGTCTTGGATGTTATCTATGTATTTATTGTATTAAATCTATCGTCTAGTTAGCACCTATAACACAAGTCATTTAGTTGTACTTAGTATAGGGCTAACGAGATCTGTGTTATATGTCCGTAAATATTTATTTATTATTTATTTACTATTGTAAAGTTCCGTTCTTCATCTCTGAAAGTCTTCATCAGATATTCACTAAATGAAAATGGGACCAACGGGTCGTCATATTTTTTCGAACGAAAAATAATGGTCGAAATCGGTTAAGCTTTAACGAAGTTATGCGAGAACATAAAAGCGTCGAATTGCAAACCTCCTCCATTTTTTGAAGTCGGTTAAAAACACTCAAAAATTTTACGATTAATGTGTACATTTAAAAAAAGTGAATATTAACTTGAGCTACTAGAACCTTGTTGAGAGCACCGGCTATTAGTTTACTAGGACATTTTCTTTACACAGTTTTGCAAGTTTTTAGCTACATTTATAAAGAAAACGTTAGTCATTCAAAAAGGTACTTCAATAAAAGTTAAAATCACCTGAACCAAAGCCGTACCAGCTACACAAGACAGCATTACAGTAACTTTACACCTGCTTAATCTACAGCGACATAAAATGTACTACTGAATTAAATAAAAAATCCTTGAACGTGAAAAGAATCAGGGATAATCGATGTTTTATCGAAATTACACCTGTATTGACACAATCTGTTTTATAAATCGATACAGTATTATTAAAAGGCCAGTAATGTCATTACGATTTTGAGTAACAAATGTTGATAAAGCGAAAAAGATCTGTCAGGATCATGGCAAGTGGCAAACGCTGATCTCTGCGTACGGGATACGGGCGTGCGTATATGTTACGGTATGTTATGTTTTAAAATTGATTAAATTAATAAATTAAATTTCGATTTACCCGTTGGCGGTAGATATATCAATTTAGTTCTACATAGAATCCATGAATAATTTGTTCCATGCCTTTGTTTCTAATTTCTGACTCAGTTCCACAGCAGTAACGAACTTTTTACTGTCTTCGTACTTTTGTACAAAAAATAAATATCATTCGCTTAAAAGTTAATACTAGTAATTCAATTGGTTCAGAAAAATGTATTTGTTGCCATTTTCATGAAGATGATCCCGTAACCGCCTGCTAGTGCCTTCAAGTTCCATCATTCCTCACTAAAACCAATCAAATAAGCACGAACTCGAACAGTCTACTGTTTTGCATTGCGAAAATCTCGTAACCATATTCTATTGTCATCGTCAGACCCTGGTCACCAGGTTCCCAAATATTTCATTAATATCGATTAAATAAACCGAAACTCGAACGGTCTACTATTGTCCTTTGAAGAGATCCCGTAACTACGTTCCTTTTCTCAGATCTAACTAACAAACCACCTTCCTTTGCTGTCATCAGATCTTATCACAAAATTCTGCTAAAGATCTCAATAATACTGATTAAATAAGGCGAAACTCGAATAGTTTCCTACTATCCGTTGTGAAGATCTAGTGTCTGAAGGGTCTGATGATGGCACTAGAATTTGGGTACTTTGCTGTGCCATCTTAAGAACTTGTCACCAAGTCTCAACAAAGATCTCATAAATACTAATCGAATAAATACAAACTCATATGATCTACTGCTATCCGTTGAGGAGATCCCATACACACCTTCCAGCGCTATCATCAGACCTTGCTTTCCAAGTTTACAGAAAGATCTCATCAATACCGATCAATTTTGACCCTAACTAAAAGATTTTACAGTAAAAAACCAATTAAAAATATTTAGTGTCAGTTTTCGTTAAATACTCAGTAGAAACTGGTATTTATGGTTATTTACTCTCGGGCGGATAATTACCAAGTAAGAATTTTTAAGAATCTCTCAATGATTGATGAAATAAGACCATCACAAAAAAGTTATTTTCTTGAGATATACTTATTTCGTTCTTTCGTCAAAAAAGAATGAAAGATATTGAATATAGTCCCGAGGCTCGTGAGTAAAAATGGATTTAACGGTAATGCAATCTATTTTAGCGAACGAAAACACCAATAAACGTATTTACCCTCATAAATACCCGTCGGGTAGATTCAATGGGAGTATTCCCGCGAATCTACCCATTTCGGGTAAATACCCGGGTAGAATCACAACTCTAATTGTAACCCTTATTGCACAGTAAAATAACAAAAGTAAAGCACTCGCTATGCTTAGGTACACATGACGAACTTATTAAACTTATTAAGTTCATACAGTAAATTCAATCGCGATTCGATATCAATGCTGGTGCACGCACGGGTCTCTTCCTGCATCGCAAGAAGGTTAGGCCATACTCCACCACGGGGGCCAAGTCCGGGTTGGCGGAGGATTGTAAGACAGTGGCGAAGCTATCAAGCCGCCCGTAAGGCCCCCGACATGGCTTAACGACTGCCATTACTTGACAGCCGGCACCAACGGCTTAACGTGCCTTGCGAAACGCGGAAGCGCTCGGAAAAATGTCACTAGAGCGGTAGACACGGGACGGCCACCCATACTGCACCTTGCAATCGCGATTAGACCTATTAAATACCTAGCTAATCAAACTTTTAGCAACCCACATTTTTTTAGCTGTTAACTCCTCTAAATTGTTTTGAAATTATATTAAAGCATAAGGTACATGAGGGTATTAAGCCCTGCTGGCTAATAAGGCCTAAACTTCAAAAATCTTGTTTATTTTTTGACTCTTTGTAATTTGAGCTGCTAATAGAACTATTTAGTTATAAATCAAGACTTACTTGTGATATACAACGTGTTATAGAAATCGTGAAAAACCGTAGAACCGTTTCTGTATTACAGAGATTCCAATATCATAATTATTGCTACCATTGAATTTTAATTGCTACTAAAAATCTAAACATGATTCACTCAGCACACTAAGTTGGCCCTTCTATACTCATACGCCCTCTCACACACACTCAAGCATACTCACCAAACATAAAGAGGTACACCAACCGTATATTGCACCTACCTACATTAATTTATAATATCTGTAAAGTAAGAATACTCTAATCCCTATTGTTAACTTTGTTATTGTACTGCATTTAACGTACACAAGTCTAAGCTACATATCTACTGTATTGAACGTTGAAGAGCACTGGTGCCTGAGATCCTAGTTCAGGCACAGAAGAGAATTGTTTATATGCAGCTTTGCCTCAAATATTGTAAGTAATACGTCCTAAAATGTTAACAAACCAGTGCTTGTAAAAAACTTAAAAGAAATAAAGATAATTATATTATTTATTACCCACGACCTTTAGCCCGGCAGGAGCTGGCTCCCTGGTGGAACAGGGAGCCCTCCTAGTGGAACAGTGAGGTGTGGAAGGCAAAAGGGGAGGCCTTTGCCCTGCAGTGGGGTGGGACACAATCGAGGAAACATAAAGAAAACATCCAATATGACTAAAGTATGTAAAACTTCAAAATTTCCAATTTTTGTTTACATATTTTTTATGTAAAACATAAAATGGGAATCATAAACTTTACCATCAAGACTAATGTATTGAAGGTATTAAAATACCATGGTGATAATACAATGACCAAAAAACAATTTATCTTTATTACAATAAAACAGTTATATTTTGTTTTTAATTAAATAATAATTTGATATTTACAATAATAGAACTAAACGGGTCCATATTCGATCGCATAACGACTTTTGTAATAATTTAATTACGAATAACGTTTTCACGCATAATTATATTTACCTACCCATAAAACTATACGCATAACTGTTTTCACATAATTTTGACAAGCATAAACAAAAGTGGCATAAGGATAACAAATCATAATATTTTAAGGCATAGATTGAGAAAAGCATAACGACAGCATAGCATAACGATCATGGGTATAAACATCAAACGCCATAAAATTACTCCTAGAACAAACAGGCAAACTTGCGGACTGTAGCATTGTTGCTTTAATAATATACGTAGGCGCAAAAAAGTGTGGGAATTTTAGTACGTAGGTGACCAATGTAAAATTAAAATATATTCGCCTAAGTTTTGAGATTATGTTGTTAATTTACTTTATAACATATTTGCTCGTAAAGTGGTTGTAATTACACCAATTTCAATATCGTAATGTATCTCATTACGTACTTGTGCGATAATGTAATGTAAAAGGCACGTGTTTTTTTTTTTAATAAAGTTTTAAGATACTCCGTCTAAAAATGAACGATACTTTTAAAAATCTTAGCAAAGAGGTTTTATGTCAAGAAAGTGGTCAATATTTTATGGATAAAATTAACTTTGGGAAACGAAATATAACAAATAAACATTTAATTCTTTAATTTAATTAATTTTGACAATAAATTACAACCATTTATCTGTAACAAAAACACAAAAATATTAATTTACTTTATTAGTAATACTGGCTGTTTTTGTACATTTGCCTACAAAAAAAAGTTAATGCGCGCGCATCGCTTATTTGTGGATATTATCGTATGACATACGTGCGCTTTGAAAATTACAGCCTCTGCTTCCTTAGAGCCCTCGCCGATGGCTCGGGCCAGTAATATCGCCTCGGCTGTAATTTTCAACTTACAGCACTTATATCATAATGTACTATTACAATATGTACCTACCCAACAAAGTTGAGGCTGTTTTTGGTCTTAAATGTTCAACCTAACACGCTTCTACGCGCTCCGCTACGCTACGCGCTACGTCGCACCTATATTTTTGTTGTTGCAGTTTCGGTTTTTAGAGCATTCGCCATATTTTATTATAAATCGTGAATAAATTAATTCGCGTTTCGCAAAACGCAAGCCTTTAAAGGCACTTTGACGACAAAATGAAGGGTCCATATTGGATTGCATAACGACTTTTTTAATAATTTAATTTAACTTACCATAACTTTTTTCACAGATTCAAGAAGCAATAACAAATTTAAAAGATAAGGCAGTGTCTAATCCATGTGTAAACCCAATTCAAATCATAGCAGATATAAACTTGAAAAAAAACTATACTAATAATTAAATAAATTATAAAGTAATAAAAGCACAAAGATATTTATGTAAAATGAGCTTTATTTTCATATAACTTATGCCATCTGTGGTTATGGAAAATTAATATTATTTAAAATAACAAAAGGACAAAAGACTATATGCGTTACAACAATATTCAAAATGAATATAGTATAACAGACCATTATCTGTTCGAATCCCGGCATGGGTGAAAATTTTTAGCCTCTAAATAGGTTTTTAAATTAGACCATTATCCTTAAGACTTATTATGCCAAAGAACGTTTATGCAAAAGTATCATTATGAAAAAACACAATATGCAACATTCATTATGACAAAGAAAATTATGTAGAAAAATTATGCGAAAGAAATGTATCCCGAACTAAACATATATTACAGTTCGTTTAAAATAAAATATGCTAGCATATATAACAAGTTTTCCCTAAATTATGTTGCTTTAATGTATCCTGTATCTTAGGCTAATGAGCCTAGCCTGCAGTCTGCGTCCGTTTCATGATGCATCTGATCAATGACATTACAGGGCTACAGGGCAGTCAGCCAACTGTCTAGAAGTACTTATAAATAATAATTATCCCTGCCATATAACACTTACCATTTACGGGCCAGTTTCTGAATTGAGAATTTCGTGAAGTAAATAGTTGCTGTCTCTCTGAATTTCTCAGAAAAGATAGTGATAGAACGTTATATAAGTAAATATTTACTTGGCGAAATTCTCAATTCATAAATCAGCCCTATGTGTACGTTTAACATTCAGTGTCATTTAGTGCGGTAGTTGGAGAGGAAACCGGCTTATTAATTGTGTGGTCGTGGGTTCGAATCCCGTCATGTGAAATGAAAAAAACTTTATTGCAAAAGCTAATATTCTCTGGGCGGTAGCCCGGCTACTTCCAAATTAGTTTTACAATAATAAATATAAATATTAATAAAATTTTATTGTATGTAAATTACTTAGGTACTTATATAATAGCTTTTCTCTGTAGATACCAACAACTTTGTTTTCTAAGTTACGTACATTTGTATCATCAACGTGTAAAAGGTTGATTATGCGTTATCCTTCCGTTAATCTGTGAATATAGGCAAAAATCGTGCAAAGCTATAATACAAAAAAAAGAATAGTATTTCCGAAGGGTAGTGAATTATATTCACTTTGGTGAATTTCTTACCCGCCCCCACAGATCATATAGTATTATGCCCGCCCCCCATGGTCTGTATCGTGATGATATGTTACACAGAAAACTGAGCTATAATGATTGTAAATTTTATTAATTTTCTCTAAGTAGGTTTTGTGCGATGCGCGTAACAAATACAATGAGACAGAGACACCACAGTAAGTAGAGTAGTAGTAGATGTAAAGAACTCGTGGTAGTACTTACCCAATTATGTTAATAAATTATTTTGGTTTAGTTTACTTATCATTTTCAGCATGTTTGCATATCGTACGGTAAGTAGCTAAAGCACAACTTTTAAGAGTATATTACTGTATTAGTACTGTTTTTATCGAACTTCACCGAAACGTTCTCATCGATTTTTTATTGTTTGGCATGCATAATATAGTAATAAGTATAATGCTTTTTTATGTAGCCTATAAACGTCCCACTGCGCTGCAGGGCACAGGCCTTCTCTCAGTGTACTACCTATATTTGTGAACCCTTTGGTCAACTGTTACCTTGAAAATAATTGAAAAGTAGGATTTAGCCGAGTTTAGTAGAATTTATTCAAGGAGCAATTCCCCATACAAATGTAGTTTAGTATTATGTCACAAACGACATGCCGGATTTCAATAACACTTTACCAATGTGTTTAGAGAACACAATCCATAAGGTTTGCTCACGTTTGCAATGGAGAAAAACTGAATAAAAGGAAAATTATAGCCTCATAAGATTTTTCATAGAAACTATTCTCAAGGCTATAATTTCTTTTTGATAAGCATATTTCCAATGCAAATTCGCAGATCATGTGTACGAATCACTCCCATCTAGCGCGAGTGAATGTGCCACTGGGAGCTGTAAAAATCATCTCATTACGTAGACACAAAGGCCAAAGTCATTAATTTCTAATCCTAAGCACGATGAAAACCCGATTTGTGTCCTTTATGCTCCAAGAGCGGTCGCCTTAATCAATAATATTGTAACTTTTACCCTGTCTCAGTCATATTCTACGAATACCTTTATAGGTATACGAATTCTTTATAGGTATTCGTAATTAAAATAAAAAGTCGTCGGCTGTTGTGGGTTACTAGATATAAGTATAATTTACGCTGGATATCGTTTGTTCGATAAACGAGAGCTAAGTTGATTTATAATTATTTTGTAATTACCATGATAATTAATATTGATAATTAGCATTATAAAGCCCTATCAGGGTTATTTTAATGTATTTTTGAAATGCGCCATTCCAGAAGTTTTTTTTAGTATACAATTTTTTTTGTTTATTTTATGTCATTGTAATTTTGTTTGATAATTTTTATAACATATTTGCTCGTAAAGTGGTTGTAATTACACCAATTTCAACATCGTAATATATCTCATTACGTACTTGTGCGATAATGTAACGTAAAAGGCACGTGTTTTCTTTTAATAAAGTTTTAAGATACTCCGTCGAAAAATGAACGATACTTTTAAAAAGAACTTTAAAGAGGTTTTATGTCAAGAAAGTGGTCAATATTTTATGAATAAAATTAACTTTGGGAAATGAAATATAACAAATAAACATTTAATTCTTTAATTTAATTAATTTTGACAATAAATTACAACCATTTATAACTTTACTTCATTAGTAATACTGGCTGTTTTTGTACCTTTGCCTAAAAAAAAAGAGGTGATGCGCGCGCATCGCTTATTTGTGGACAAGTAAAAATAAATCCACGCGCTTTTTCTTTTCGATGTAGGTATTGTTTTTATTTGAAAATGTCGTCAAGTAGTGATGATAACAAAGTCAGAGTTTTATTAATTTCCTCGTAAATGTGTTATAAAACGTCGTATGACATACGTGCGCTTTGAAAATTACAGCCTCTGCTTCCTTATAGCCCTCGCCGATGGCTCGGGCTAGTAATATCGCCTCGGCTGTAATTTTCAACTTACCGCACTTATATCATAATGTACTATTACGCAAGTATTGCGTAAGGTAAAAGACTGTCAGTTTTATTTATACTGTTTTAAGTTCATATAAATAAAACTGACAGTCTTATAAGTAGAAATTAGATTTACTGAATGAAGGCTGCAACTTTCGTAGAGGGTGTAAAGCGCGAATTTTATAAAAAAGCTACCTGACCCCCTCAAAAGTGGTTTTGCAATATTAGTCTACGACCTAATCTCAGACCCACTAAATATGCACAAAATATTACAAAATAGGATTTTTGTGGATGGTGTGAATTCTCCATTCTAAACATGAGCCTCTAAACACATTGGTAAAGTCTTATAATTTAACTAAACTCGGTTAAATCCTACTTTTCAATTATTTTAAAGTTGACAGTTAACCAAAAGGATTTTTTTAATATTTTTTAATAAAGGAAGTTTTTTTTAATATAGGAAGTACACTGGGAGAAGGCGTGTCCTGTGCAGTGCAGTGGGACGTTAATAAGCTACATAAAAAAACAATACTTATTATTACTACCTATATTAAACATTCCAAAAAATAAGTAAGGACAATCCATGATGCGCATAGTTATCGGAGAAATTGTTTAATTACCCTACACAGGATTTTAATCACTAAATAGGCTTCTGTGATCTGGTGTACGGTACATGCTCTCATAAAAAACTGAAAACAATGTACAATGGGTACAAAATGTTTGTGTTCGATGCTGTCTCGCTATACTAGACTCCAATAAATGACTTAAGGCTAATAGGAGAAAAGTGAAAATAAGCACTTTATTGTATAACTTGTGGATTGCTGGTAATCCCAGATATTTGCGTGAAAAGTTGAACTGGAGCGACCGGGTCACGAATAGTTCTAAATCTAGCCGTTAGGTACCCAATTCTGCATTGCTCAACAAAGTCACGACTAGCACCGATCAGAAGTAGTTTTCGTTTCGCATCCTCAAAGTTCTAAAACGATTTACCACCGCCTCAAAGAAACGCAAAATCAAAATACACATTTATAAAAAAAACCGACTACTGTACTTTAAAGCACTAAAAACGCAGAAACAATTTAAACGAATATGACCTATAAATTTAAAATCGGTTGCCAAAATGTAAAAACTGGGCACCGCCTCCAAGATATACTTCTACAATCTTCTTCTTCTTCAGGCTATGTTAGTCCACTGCTGGACATAGCCCTCCCCTAATGAGCGCAAGGTTGTGCCATCATACAATACTTACCTATATACGAATTTTAAATTTATAGGTCATATTCGTTTAAATTATTTCTGCGTTGTGGACAGAAGTCAAGAGCGTTAGAAGTCGGTTAATATTTATAATTTAAATAAAAATCACGTTTTTTAATGAAAAGATAATGTGACTAATAACTACGCATGAGTATATTTTTTATTAAAAGACTACTAGCCACGGCCGTAAAATTGTGTATTTTGATTTAAATTCTGGTTTTACAGATGTAACGGTACCTACCTTAAATCTAGTTGTTCTTAGGCTATTCGTGATCTGACTCTTAATTTTCCTAGCGTAGCAAGCAAGTGCTAATGAAACTATAGATTTCAACTTTAATTCCGGATTTCTAGGTGCAACGGTGCCCTAGATCTGGATGTTCTTGAGCTGGTCCTCATCAGGCTTCCAAATCTTCGACTGTAGAAAGTGACAGGGAAATTAAATACTTTAGTGAAAACGGCATATTTCTATCTAGAATAGAAGCTTAAAACCTCTCAAGAACGACATTCGAGCTGATGATCTTCGAAACAATGTCCACCAGACACCAGAGAATGAGTTACTGTAAAACTTAACTTGAATTAATGTAAAACTCAACTTAATTTTTTTTGTCTTAAAATTTGAAGTTCTCAATTTCCATCTCTGAAAGTCTTCATCAGAACATCACCAAATTACCCTAGGACACATTTTCGCTATATTTTATGAAACATATGCATATAACTAATAGATAGGCCTCATTAGGCCTTATCTGCTGCTGTCCATTGAAGAGTTTTGTTCTCCATCTCTGAAAGCCTTTAGATCTTCACCAAATTAATATGGGACCAATGGGACGCTATGCCTAGTCGAACAAAAAAATATATCGAAATCGATTAAGATTTGACGAAAATATGCGAAAACATAGTCAAAAAAAGTAAATACACGTCGAATTGATAACGTCCTTCTTTTTTTGAAGTCGGTTAAAATCAAAGTAAAATATGGCTCCTATCTGTGCAAAATGTTTCCAGTAACTGAAACATTCTTGCGAACGTCAACGTCAACGTGGCAGAATATCGGCTTACTTATCGGTACTGGTTGGTCTCCTCCATTTATTTCATTATTTCATTATAGGTACTGGTTGGTCTCCTCCATTTATTTCATTATAATTCCGATTTTGTTATAAATTTTAGTTTCCATTAATTTGTTTTTTATTTACAAAAAATAAGTATAGGAAATCCGGGCGGAGACTAATAAACGCGTTAATGCTGAGGCTCCGACCATTTCGAAAATGTAAACTAAATTATGTATTCGGAACCAAAGTTTATTTGTTACATTTGAATAAAGTTCTTTTTATTTAATTAAACCACACTATTTTGTTTTATGTAAAGTACGAGTATAAGAATATCCAAAAGCATATTTATTCATAAATACATTTAAAAAAATGGGCGGACGTTTAATTTCCTTCATTGTATATTTTAAAAAACTATCTGGAATAACCTTTATATTAATACCTTTCGCTAAAAAACGATTATTGATTTATTATATATACCTATATATAGGGATTATTTCCACGTAGGTAGCAAGAATACTTTTCACTTCTCATGCTCTGAAATTGCTAATTTGTGCAGAATATACTCGTCGGCTGCACAAAATCGATTTTTGTGCACGACTGCATTTACGTATCTACTCATAAATGTATCTATATTTAGGCAAATAAAATTATGAGCCATACAGCCAAACACAACAAAAAGTTCATAGATAGAATTTGTTATTTTATAATATTTACTTTTAATTTATTTGCCTTATCTGTTTTTTAAGACATAAAAGATTATAAAATTTAAATTGAAGTACGGTAGGTTATTTAATTAATGAAGAAAATTATTATTACAAAATTAATCTAATAGTAGGCTATATAGGTTTGCAGCCCATGCCGAATTTAATAGTAGGCTGTATGTATAGGTCTGCAGCCCAAGTCTTATATCAATGTCGTAAGAAAAAAAAGCGGTGAACTAATTTTACTTAGAATTTCAATTAAAGATATGTTATGTTATACTACTGTTTTATTTCCTCGCAATCGAAGTTAAAAGCAGAGTTTATAACTCATCCACAAAACTATTTTATCCTCGACATTGCTATCAGCCCGAGCCAAAGGCGAAATAAGTCTCGGATAAAAATGCGGAAAAGTCTCGGATAAAAATGGTTCGTCTTGTGCATTTGTTGTAAAATGTACTATCTCCAGTTCTATTTTACTACGAAAACAGTTCTCTTTCAAGTATTAATTGAAAACAATACAAAGGAAAACTATCCACGTATTTTTTCTTTTCTCTGCCTATCATCATCTAACAACTGAAGTTGCTGAATCAAAGTCAAGCGAGAATAAAATATTGTCATTTCATATTTCTTTCGACTTCGGCATTTGCGTCCACCTATTTCACATCGTTAGCAAGAAGAAATGTAATTGTATATATGGAAAATCTCAAAACTCTTACCTTGAATAAAAGCAAAGAACGATGTGATCACAATCCAAAAGAGCAAGACACTCTGCGTTTCGTCCGGAAGTCGAAACCGCACACTGGGTTACGAATTACCAAACAACCGGGTCGAAACGATTCCACTCACAAATTTTTAGAAGAAGTTTTTTTAATGTTAGGGCTGCGCTGGACTGAGCTGAGCACACGCGCTGCTCGCAGTCAAGTCTGTGCCACTGACTCCATCTGACTCACGCACACGACATGCTCACAAAGACATCGAACTCCGAGCCCCGATTGGCCGCGGGCCGCGGCGCTATACGTAGACATGTCGGCACAGTGTTGGCAACAAAGAGAATGCGCTATGGCCGACTGTGCCCCGCCAGCTGTTCAGTGTTGTGACCCCAGACTAGCGCAGCGCTGACTCGCGAAACTCGCTCTTAACGCGCTCGTGATACGATCGCCGCCGGCTCCAATAGGGCTGTTTCGAAATCGACATAAAATTATGAAAGTTTGTGATATAATTAGTTGATGTAACGCCTTTTGCTACTATAGTCTGTTGTTTCAAACCGTACATAGTGGTTGTAGCTTTAAATAAACTTTTTTCTGTTGTACTCCAATAAAAAAATCCAATTACGTACCTAATTCGAACTTGAATTAATGTCACATAATGCTACGCGTTTATTTCTATTCATAAATCTGCGTGCTAATTACACATTTTGTTTGGATAACTTGAACCTCGAGTAGGTTCAAGATGTCAACCATTCTTGCCAAACAATGAGGCTCAGCGCTACTCTTGCGAGTGCGTTTCGGGTGCACCCGCACTGAGCCCGAGCGAGACAGCGAACGACTCACTCGGTCTCAATCCTCCTCATCGATTTCAGAGGACGCTTGCCTCCCTCTCACTCTCGCTATTCCTCACTCTACGAATATACCGCTCGTTAATGCGGATAAACTTCCGTGTACTTAATAGTTAAACTATAGGTACTATTCTCGGCTTCTCTCCAAATTGGGTGACCGGTCACTACATTTGGGTACCACCGTTTTAAACATCGAGGATGAAATGTGGCCTCCACTGTTACGTAAAGTTATTACGAGTAAGTTATCGATTGCTGAATAGTCGCCAACGTAGATTTTTAGTTTGACGCGCCTACTGGTACCGTCGCGTACGTAATAAATTCATCGTTTAAGCAGGTAACTCGGGAATTACAAAGATTTTCTAAGAAGGCTAATAGGTTTAGGCAAGTGTCGAAATTTCATAATGGTTATAATTTCCAAAATTGGATTGAAACATTTAAAACACATACAGAGATCGCGGTTTGAAATAAAAATATGGGGAAGAAATAAGCAAGTTTTTGCAAATCTCAAAAACTTTAGTTTGTAACTTAACACTAGAGTTATTGTAATATCTTTCTCCCAGTATTTAACGTAAGCAAATAAATAGTATCAGGCGCAATCTCAGGTAAACCTGAGAGTGCGCCTGATAAAAAAACTTTTTGCTTAATAAAATATGAGGATGCAATGCAACAGAACCCAAACCTCGACTTGGCATTGAACACATTTTAAAGTGTCATTCCAAAGTTCCATCGAGGCTTGCTCGAATTTAGGAAATTAAAATACCCAACTCGTTTGTATTGATTTTTTGAGGCTACAGCCTTACACTAGAGCATAAAGTATACTTAGTACTTTATACGCTAAGGCTACAGCACGCTCACACAGCTACAGCAAGTTATAATTATGTTGATACCTACAATTATCTACAATTTACTCGCCTACCGTCAGAGTAATCTTCAACTACATAGACGGTACCTACCCAACCACAGAAAAACCCTCGTTCCTAAGAAAGACAGAACCTAAGTTCTGTCTTTCTTACCGATTAAAAGCAAAAAAGCTAAAAAATATCTTGAACTTGGAACGTTGTATAACTTTTATAATAATAAATAACACTGGAACGACTTCAGCGAGTTTTAACCAACGAGTTTTATTTAATCTGTGGTTACGTCTTTTCTTTGTAAAATCTCCATCAAAGATTATTTTACAGAGCGTTTTTGGAGTATAGGAATCGATACTTTATACATTGAAAAATTTCCGCAGAAAATTGCCGTTTCCGCCAAATATACTTTAAGTCCTAGGTTCTTGGACCTAACTTCAAGGCTGTGTGGGTCCTAAAAATATGTATTCCCATTACTAAGGTTTGTCATGTTCAGTTTTGCAACTAATTATAAGGGACGATATGATTTTTTCCCCTCGGTGGCTTTAGCATCGGGTAGTCCCTTAGGACATTATGATTCATAATATTTTTCGCAGGTTACCTTACCTACATTATGAAATTGGCGTTTCGTCGTACCGGCCACTTTGATCTGAAATATCTCCTCTTTGTTTAAGAATCCCAAATTCAAATTTATAAATATATTTAACTGGTATATTGGAGTTTCGGAAACAGTCATTCATTTGTTTTTTTGCTCATTCGTTTTTTTTTTGGCGCTATGGAGAAATTGAAATATCGCGTTTGTGTGCTGCAGAAACGGTTCGAAGGCTTAATTATATGTACGGCGACGGTGTCACAAAAGAAAACTCAGTGCCTTTTTTGTTCCAACGTTTTCGTTCTGGAAATTTCGACCTGCAGAACAAGCCCCGTGGACGGCCGGACACCAAAGTCGATAATGAAGAATTAAAGGCTATTGCGGAAGCGGATCCATCTCAAAACACGTTTGAGTTAGCTGCAGGCTGCAGAGTTAATGCAGGCAGGCAGGCAGGCAGGCAGGCAGGCAGGCAGGCAGGCAGGCAGGCAGGCAGGCAGGCAGGCAGGCAGGCAGGCAGGCAGGCAGGCAGGCAGGCAGGCAGGCAGGCAGGCAGGCAGGCAGGCAGGCAGGCAGGCAGGCAGGCAGGCAGGCAGGCAGGCAGGCAGGCAGGCAGGCAGGCAGGCAGGCAGGCAGGCAGGCAGGCAGGCAGGCAGGCAGGCAGGCAGGCAGGCAGGCAGGCAGGCAGGCAGGCAGGCAGGCAGGCAGGCAGGCAGGCAGGCAGGCAGGCAGGCAGGCAGGCAGGCAGGCAGGCAGGCAGGCAGGCAGGCAGGCAGGCAGGCAGGCAGGCAGGCAGGCAGGCAGGCAGGCAGGCAGGCAGGCAGGCAGGCAGGCAGGCAGGCAGGCAGGCAGGCAGGCAGGCAGGCAGGCAGGCAGGCAGGCAGGCAGGCAGGCAGGCAGGCAGGCAGGCAGGCAGGCAGGCAGGCAGGCAGGCAGGCAGGCAGGCAGGCAGGCAGGCAGGCAGGCAGGCAGGCAGGCAGGCAGGCAGGCAGGCAGGCAGGCAGGCAGGCAGGCAGGCAGGCAGGCAGGCAGGCAGGCAGGCAGGCAGGCAGGCAGGCAGGCAGGCAGGCAGGCAGGCAGGCAGGCAGGCAGGCAGGCAGGCAGGCAGGCAGGCAGGCAGGCAGGCAGGCAGGCAGGCAGGCAGGCAGGCAGGCAGGCAGGCAGGCAGGCAGGCAGGCAGGCAGGCAGGCAGGCAGGCAGGCAGGCAGGCAGGCAGGCAGGCAGGCAGGCAGGCAGGCAGGCAGGCAGGCAGGCAGGCAGGCAGGCAGGCAGGCAGGCAGGCAGGCAGGCAGGCAGGCAGGCAGGCAGGCAGGCAGGCAGGCAGGCAGGCAGGCAGGCAGGCAGGCAGGCAGGCAGGCAGGCAGGCAGGCAGGCAGGCAGGCAGGCAGGCAGGCAGGCAGGCAGGCAGGCAGGCAGGCAGGCAGGCAGGCAGGCAGGCAGGCAGGCAGGCAGGCAGGCAGGCAGGCAGGCAGGCAGGCAGGCAGGCAGGCAGGCAGGCAGGCAGGCAGGCAGGCAGGCAGGCAGGCAGGCAGGCAGGCAGGCAGGCAGGCAGGCAGGCAGGCAGGCAGGCAGGCAGGCAGGCAGGCAGGCAGGCAGGCAGGCAGGCAGGCAGGCAGGCAGGCAGGCAGGCAGGCAGGCAGGCAGGCAGGCAGGCAGGCAGGCAGGCAGGCAGGCAGGCAGGCAGGCAGGCAGGCAGGCAGGCAGGCAGGCAGGCAGGCAGGCAGGCAGGCAGGCAGGCAGGCAGGCAGGCAGGCAGGCAGGCAGGCAGGCAGGCAGGCAGGCAGGCAGGCAGGCAGGCAGGCAGGCAGGCAGGCAGGCAGGCAGGCAGGCAGGCAGGCAGGCAGGCAGGCAGGCAGGCAGGCAGGCAGGCAGGCAGGCAGGCAGGCAGGCAGGCAGGCAGGCAGGCAGGCAGGCAGGCAGGCAGGCAGGCAGGCAGGCAGGCAGGCAGGCAGGCAGGCAGGCAGGCAGGCAGGCAGGCAGGCAGGCAGGCAGGCAGGCAGGCAGGCAGGCAGGCAGGCAGGCAGGCAGGCAGGCAGGCAGGCAGGCAGGCAGGCAGGCAGGCAGGCAGGCAGGCAGGCAGGCAGGCAGGCAGGCAGGCAGACAGACAGACAGACAGACAGACAGACAGACAGACAGACAGACAGACAGACAGACAGACAGACAGACAGACAGACAGACAGACAGACAGACAGACAGACAGACAGACAGACAGACAGACAGACAGACAGACAGACAGACAGACAGACAGACAGACAGACAGACAGACAGACAGACAGACAGACAGACAGACAGACAGACAGACAGACAGACAGACAGACAGACAGACAGACAGACAGACAGACAGACAGACAGACAGACAGACAGACAGACAGACAGACAGACAGACAGACAGACAGACAGACAGACAGACAGACAGACAGACAGACAGACAGACAGACAGACAGACAGACAGACAGACAGACAGACAGACAGACAGACAGACAGACAGACAGACAGACAGACAGACAGACAGACAGACAGACAGACAGACAGACAGACAGACAGACAGACAGACAGACAGACAGACAGACAGACAGACAGACAGACAGACAGACAGACAGACAGACAGACAGACAGACAGACAGACAGACAGACAGACAGACAGACAGACAGACAGACAGACAGACAGACAGACAGACAGACAGACAGACAGACAGACAGACAGACAGACAGACAGACAGACAGACAGACAGACAGACAGACAGACAGACAGACAGACAGACAGACAGACAGACAGACAGACAGACAGACAGACAGACAGACAGACAGACAGACAGACAGACAGACAGACAGACAGACAGACAGACAGACAGACAGACAGACAGACAGACAGACAGACAGACAGACAGACAGACAGACAGACAGACAGACAGACAGACAGACAGACAGACAGACAGACAGACAGACAGACAGACAGACAGACAGACAGACAGACAGACAGACAGACAGACAGACAGACAGACAGACAGACAGACAGACAGACAGACAGACAGACAGACAGACAGACAGACAGACAGACAGACAGACAGACAGACAGACAGACAGACAGACAGACAGACAGACAGACAGACAGACAGACAGACAGACAGACAGACAGACAGACAGACAGACAGACAGACAGACAGACAGACAGACAGACAGACAGACAGACAGACAGACAGACAGACAGACAGACAGACAGACAGACAGACAGACAGACAGACAGACAGACAGACAGACAGACAGACAGACAGACAGACAGACAGACAGACAGACAGACAGACAGACAGACAGACAGACAGACAGACAGACAGACAGACAGACAGACAGACAGACAGACAGACAGACAGACAGACAGACAGACAGACAGACAGACAGACAGACAGACAGACAGACAGACAGACAGACAGACAGACAGACAGACAGACAGACAGACAGACAGACAGACAGACAGACAGACAGACAGACAGACAGACAGACAGACAGACAGACAGACAGACAGACAGACAGACAGACAGACAGACAGACAGACAGACAGACAGACAGACAGACAGACAGACAGACAGACAGACAGACAGACAGACAGACAGACAGACAGACAGACAGACAGACAGACAGACAGACAGACAGACAGACAGACAGACAGACAGACAGACAGACAGACAGACAGACAGACAGACAGACAGACAGACAGACAGACAGACAGACAGACAGACAGACAGACAGACAGACAGACAGACAGACAGACAGACAGACAGACAGACAGACAGACAGACAGACAGACAGACAGACAGACAGACAGACAGACAGACAGACAGACAGACAGACAGACAGACAGACAGACAGACAGACAGACAGACAGACAGACAGACAGACAGACAGACAGACAGACAGACAGACAGACAGACAGACAGACAGACAGACAGACAGACAGACAGACAGACAGACAGACAGACAGACAGACAGACAGACAGACAGACAGACAGACAGACAGACAGACAGACAGACAGACAGACAGACAGACAGACAGACAGACAGACAGACAGACAGACAGACAGACAGACAGACAGACAGACAGACAGACAGACAGACAGACAGACAGACAGACAGACAGACAGACAGACAGACAGACAGACAGACAGACAGACAGACAGACAGACAGACAGACAGACAGACAGACAGACAGACAGACAGACAGACAGACAGACAGACAGACAGACAGACAGACAGACAGACAGACAGACAGACAGACAGACAGACAGACAGACAGACAGACAGACAGACAGACAGACAGACAGACAGACAGACAGACAGACAGACAGACAGACAGACAGACAGACAGACAGACAGACAGACAGACAGACAGACAGACAGACAGACAGATACGAGATCTATCTGAGAGATAGATCTACCCATTGATTAATTAAAAGGGTGAATTTCCCGGAACTAAAAATTGCGTGGCACCAATGAAATTGGTAATAAAAAAGAAAGTGTTAATGTTCTAACATTTTTTTACGGTTAGATGATATGGTAATCTATGTGTAGCACTAAACATTTTGTTAATAAGAATAATGGATACTCCAAAAAAAAAATTTAATCCCGAAATCTTTCATTGCCATGTTTGTCCGCACGTCACCTTGTTGTGTATTATTATTTATTGATAAACATCTATCGGTTCTTTGTACTAAAAACTAATTTTATTTGATACATTAATAGTCAAAGTATTGTTACGAAATACATTTATTGAAATATTTTCACAGTACAACGAATGGTTAATAAAAATGTATCTGTCCCAGAACTACCGTTAATCGCCGTGTCCTAATCATGTTCAAGTATATTGTTTTACCTAACGACTTGTTTCCCATCCCCGGTGCGCGAAACGTTTGTGTTTAATTAATGCCGCCTAAGTGCTCGTCGCAGAAGGACGTACGCACGTGCCTGCGTTTTCGCGATATTCGTTAAGTCAATATTTTTTTTTGTTGCTGGACATTTTTTCTTTCATTGCCGTGGTTAGTTATGACTTCTATTTAAATTAAGATTGTCATCTTAAACATTCGATAGAACGCTATTTCTCTTATGATTATTTGTCAAGTGTTTATTTTGTCGAATGGTTAATAGATTTTTTGTTATTTCTATTTATTGCCTCGATTTTCATCACCGTGTTTTCATTGCTGTGGTTTCCGTGGTCGAAATTTGCTATGGTAATGAAAAAAAAGACACATCAATGAAAGAAAATTAATTGCCATGCTTTATAAAACAAATTATTTTCATTGCCGTGGCCAAGTATTTCATTTCCGTGACTTTTGTTTTCATCGCCATGTTATGATTAGGTAAAGAAAATGTATTTTATCATGTTTTGGTAACATTTAGTACTTTATCAATCGTATAATACACCCTCACAAACGAACGCACCAGCACATACTGCAGTCTGATTTTAATAATGGATTGTTTATTTTTAAGATGCCAAGATGCCCAAACCAAAATTATCTGAGGAGGAGAGAAAGGAGAGAAAAAGATTGGCTGAAAAAAAAGACGTCAAAAATTAAGAAACGACCCATATCTGAGTTTGCATTTCCCTCTCGGAGAAATAAAATATGTTTTCATTTCCGTGGGTTGATTCTTTCATTCCTATGGCACAGTTATTTCATTGCCGTGGACGCTTGTTTCATCGCCGTGGCACGAAATTTTTAGACCAGTTTATCTTGCTAGTTTTTAAGTTATCAGATAGATATTAAGCAAGAGTACATACATTATCATAAACACGTACGTAATACAGAGAATATTGTAAAGAGGTTCGAAATTTCACTGATGCCGTGAGTCGCCCATTGGCTCAATTGGTAGAGCGCTGGTACGGATAGCCAGAGGTTGCGGGTTCGAATCCCGGCATGGGTGAAATTTTTAGCCTCTAAATAGGTTTTTAAATTATCATAAACAACAATAAAAGAGTTTTGTTTTGTAAAAAAACCCTAAGATAAAAAAGTACATGGAAATGAAGATTTTATAAGACCTGTTGAAATTCACTCAAAAGTATTATATTTGTCGAGTTATGTTCCCTCGTACACAGGGCCAATTTGATATGTAAGGACCGCTTGTAATATATAAAACTAAAAGTATTGTTTCAGAATTTTACAGGTCTTAATAATCCGAAATATCCATAAAAACTTATTAGATATAGTTTTTCCATTGAATTTTAAACGTTACTAATAAGGGCGTTGAGACATAAAAATTACGAGATAACTCTAATAATGATTTATGCTTCTTACATTATGAGAAACTTCCACAGAACTTCAGTAACAGTGGACAGCACATCAATCTTTACACGCGTGCGTACTTCTACTCAGTCTCATAACGGGCACCTAAGGTCGAACTGTTGCAAAGTGTAAAATAATGCCGCTTACTAACAAGTGGTCGTTTGTGAGTCCACAATCAATTGTTACTTATTGACATTAGTTAATAGCAATCGAAATTAATTGGGCTACACATTACTTCTGTACCGTCGACGTTGGAAAGCCTTTAGGATTAGTCCTATTCTAACGAACATTAATTAATTTACTAAAAAGAAAAAGGCATACAATCAGACGGCGCCGATAGATTCCACGGTTGAAACCATTCCCTCATCTCCCCCATACTCCCTAGTTTCAAAATTATGCGTGTAGACGGAGAAACTACTCCAGTTGGCACAGACCAATAAATTGTGGAATTATTCAGCAACTTGTAAAAGAAATAATAAAAAATATATAGCCCTTAACGCCTGGTCCCTCAATTCTTGCAGACTGTAGGCAAGATCTCAGAGAAGACCTGGTAGCCTATAAACTTCCCACTGCAGTGCACAGGCCTTCTTTCAGAGAGAGATGGTAGAGAGAGACGCGTGGTTCAATTACCACGCGTGCCCACCGCGGACTGGCAATTTCAAGGGCTGAGGTATTTGTACTCCTCAGACACTCAGGTTTCCTCACGATGTTTTCCTTCATAATTCATTTATTGATCTGTGAGTCACAAGTACATAGAGATGTTATAAGTTTAAAAAGTTGAGTTGCTATGTGCTCTACCTAAATAGGCATACAAATCATGTCCCATTAGATTATAATTAAAATTAAATTGCTAAAGTCAAATCAAAATTGTAATAATCAAATTCAATTTAAAATGTCAATACAAACTTTAATAGTACAAATATAAAACATTTGACGTTTAATGATAAAATGTGATGATAACCAAGTTATCATCACATTTTATCAGCAAAGATGTTTTTTGTCGTACTTAGTACCATTTATTTACTAAAATGTCATATGGTCTTCTTTTGAATGTCATATATTCTTCTTTGTATTTAATCTTTTATTTTCATCAGGTAATTTATTATAAATTTTTGGTGCCATGGTCACAATGCTTTTTTTGCTTAAAAGTAGTTTTACAAGGTTCAATTAAGTGTTTGTGTGGATGGCGTATTGACCTGTATCGGGTTTCGTGAGCTTTCGGAAAAAACGACTCATTTGTTTTAACAAATGTAGCAACCTCATAATTATATAAACAAGAATGTTTGAGGATCTTATGCTTTTTAAAAAAAAGTTAGAGCTTTCAGTTGATTTTTTTGTTCTTTAAATATAGTAGTTATGTCCGTGCTATTGCCCCAAAATTTAATACCAAATAGCAAAGTTGCATAACTTATCCGTGAAAGGCTGAAAGTAAAGCATCTCTAATAACAATTTTACTTAATTTATGTAAAGCGTAGACTGATTTACTAATCTTTTTACATGTTACCTCAGCTTGGCATTTCCAGTTCAAGTTTTTGTCAATTTTCAAACCTAGAATTCCTCTTCAATAGTTATATTGTCATAATACCAACTTTACTGACGGAGTATTAACCCTCTTATGGAAATGCATAATTTTTGTCTTATTCAGATTTGCCTTCAAGCAGTTAGAGTCGAGCCACTGTATTATTTCTTCGAGAGTTTTGTTTATTTCACTTTCGTAATCCCTATTTTCAGTTTTTTCAATGACTGCCGTGCTATCGTCTGCTAAAAGAGTTATTGGGTAGCTTACATTTAGAGGTAAATCATTTATGTAGAGCAAGAAAATTAATGGGCCAAGTATACTCCCTTGCGGAACACCATGTAAAAACAAGGGATGATTTGAGACACATGTAACTTCATTGTTTGTATGAGCGCAACTATTTGTGAGGTGTGTTTGCTGCGTCCGATCACTTAAATATGATTTTATGAACTCTAAAGGTGTCCCTGTAACTACTACTTATAATATATTCTGTAACAATATTTTGTGATTTACCTAATCGAAGGTTTTAGTCATATCCACATAAATAGTGGATACTGGGACTTTGCAATCTACATCGGACGATTTCTACGAGGAAGTCGTATATTGCGAGGTTAATGGTTTTTCGTTTTCTAATACCTTTTTATTGTTCTACTCGTACTAAAATATTATTTTTGTCGACATAATCGTACAAAGAATTGTAAATTACTTTTTCTATGATCGTACAAAATATTGGTATCAATGCTATTGGTCTATAATTTTTAATCGATTCTTTATCGCCTTTTTTATGAATTGGTTTTATTATTGTTGTTTTTAATTTTAGTAGGGAATGTTCCATTAATTATACTAAGATTTATTATATACCTAAGATGCGGCGAAATTATTTCATTAACATATTTTATAACTTTTGTGCTGATTTCATCGTAACCAACACTTGTTTTATTTTTTAAGCATTTTATTATTTTTTATATGTCGTACGGAATTGCCGGGGAAATAAATAAAGAAGTTAATTGAGAATCGAATTTACCCTTCGTACCTAGAGACTGTTTTGAGTCTGTGTTTGGGATGTTTATTTGGTCTATAAAGTGGTTGTTAAATGCGTTTGCTATTTTGGTTGGATCTGTGATAGTTTCATTTTTATTTTTTAGGATCCTAATTGGTTCTCTAGGTTTAGAGAGCTTAGAACTGTTGATAATTTGCCAAGTAGTTTTAGACTTATTTGCTGATGTTCGTATTAAGTTGTTGTTGATTGATTTTTGTGTAAATTTTATGATTTTTCTAAGTCTTTGTATATTGGTTTTTAGCATACTTTTATTGGCTTCCGTTGGGTGAACCCTTTAAGACCAAAGTAGAGTCCTTTATTTTTTTGTACATAGTCTTATACCTCTGAAAATCCACTTAACTCGCCTTTTACAAGATAGTTTAACACTTTTTACAGGAAAACACAGCTCCTATAGTAAAAGAAAAATGTCATGGAAGATGTTATATGCTTCATTTGGGTCAAATGGAGCGGCTTGAGCGGATGGAGCTCCAGGCAGCTTTGCTGGGAGTGAGACTAGCTGAAACTGTACAGATTGAGCACCGTACATAGGCTGCTACTTATGTATGTGGAATCTGGGATTCCAATAATTTTAAACGCAATGTCTGACCTCCATGGTCAAATTCGTTCTTTTTTTAAATACTGGCCGCTAATATTTTTCTCTTGTATACGTTAGTGTTTTGCTTTTGTTGGGTTTAAAATGACATATACCCACCTGAAAAAATGGAACTCACTCGTGAAAATATTCGTGCCATGATTTATTACGATTTTCGACGTGGTTCAACGCAACAACAGTGCGTAGATCAATTAACTTCGACTTTTGGTGGTGAAGCTCCATCAAAAACAACTGTGTATCACTGGTTTAGTGAGTTTAATCGCGGGCGCAGTAAGCTCACGGACGAAGTTAAAGAAGGTCGCCCGAATTCGGTGGTTGTGCCACAAAATATTGAAGCTGTGCGAAAACTAATAATGCAAGACCGCCATGTTACGTATCGCAAGATAGAGGCTATTCTGGGCATATGTATGACGAGCATTCATACATATGCCCAGATGAACATTTGTCTGTAAAAAAAATTTGTTCGCGTTGGATCCCGCACAACTTAACTCAAGATCAAAAAGATCGGCGAATGGTGCAAGAAAACCTTAAAAAAATTCAACGGAGGCGACTCAAAATCTGTTTATAATATCTACACAGTTGACGAATCCTGGATCTACGCGTACGATCCCAAAACTAAACAACAATCAACAGTTTGGGTGTTTCAAAATGAGCCGAACCCTACGAAAGTGGCCGGTGCAAAAAGCACTGTAAAGCAAATGGTGGCCTGCTTTTTTGGTATTAATGGCCATGTGGCTACAATACCACTGGAGAATCGCAGAACGGTTAATTCGGAGTGGTACACGACCATTTGTTTGCCGGAAGTATTTGAAGAAAAACGCCAAAACAACCAGCGACGCAGAATCATACTTCACCATGACAATGCCAGCTGTCATACATCTCAGGAAACAACTACATTTTTGGATGGTCAAAAAATAGAATTGATGGGTCATCCACCGTACAGCCCTCATTTGGCTCCGAATGATTTCTATTTATTCCCAAATGTAAAGAATAAATTACGTGGTCAACGATTTTCGACCCGTGAAGATGCCGTAGATGCGTTCAAACAGCACGTTTTGGAGATACCTCAATGAGAGTGGAAAGTGTTTTACAAATTGGTTTCATCGAATGCAAAAGTGCATCGATCATAGTGGAGAATACTTTGAAAAACAATAAAAGCATATTTAGCCATATACATTTATTTATTTTTTCTATTCCGCATACATAAGTAGCAGCCCTCGTATCCAAGCATCGCGCAGAATTTTCTGGTGTGACTCTAAAACCGTTCTCGCTTGGATTAGGAGTGAGTGACGCTCGAAAATAGAAAGCGTTCGTTAGCCATAGCTTGGGCGAAATCTCAGACCAAACGCGAGTAGATGACTGGCGTTGCATTCCGACTGCCCTAAACGTTGCCGACGACGCCACGCGTGCAGCGACCGTCTCTCTGAAGAGATGGTGGTCTGGCCCCTCCTTTTTAAAACTTGGGGAAGATACTTGGCCACAGGAGGTGGATCCAGAGCCCATCTCTTGTGAGGATGATCTCGAACTCAAGCGCCATGAAACCTCTATTCATCTGATTTCTTTATCGGCAGACCGGTTCTCCGATTGGCGGCGGCTACTGCGCGCAACCAAAGAGTATATAACCGCGAAACCGCACGTGTATATCAATTTGTCCGCCTGCTACGGGACAGCACGGCGCGCTCCACTGACACTTTGGGCGGTCGTCTCCGTCCGCTGCTCGCACGGGACGTCAAAGATGCCACCTACTCAAGGAGTCACAGCAGCAGAGTTTTGCAGAAGAATTCGCTTGCCTGAGTGAGAACAAAGCTCTGCCGAAGAGGAGCCGGCTACACAAATTGTCTCCAAGACTCGGTGATGACGGTCTACTCAGAGCGCACGGAAGAACGAGCTCGGCCCCTGAAGCGACATCAGAGACAAGAGAGCCAGTCATCCTTGACGGTCGAGATACTACCGTACAGCTGTTGATCGCGCGCTACCATACTTGGGCCATGCACGGCAACAATGAAATGGTTGTAAACACGCTCCGTCAAAAATACGTCATACTGCATCTAAGACCCACAGTTCGCAAGATTGCCGCCAGATGCCAGGCTTGCCGCTTGCGGAAGGTTATGACCTCCACTCCACCCATGGGCGACTTACCCGATGAGCGGCTTCAACACCATCACCCGCCATTTTCCTTCGTCGGTCTGAATTACTTCGGCCCGATAGAAGTAGCCGTGAAGAGGAGTGGGGAGAAGAGGTATGTGGCTCTCTTCACATGTCTTGTGACCAGAGGGGTCCATCAGGAGATAGTGGGAAGTCTCTCCGCAGACAGCGCCATAATGGCTCTACGCCGCTTTATAGCTCGCCGCGGATGCCCTACGCGGATGTCCGACAATAGGACAGCCTTCATTGGCGCAAGCAGACTGTTGAGAGAGGCGTGGGCTGCCATTAACCATACACAAATTCATGACTTCGCCGCATCCCACGAAATAGAGTGGCATTTCATCCCACCCGCGTCGCCATTCATGGGGGGCGCATGGGAGCGCCTGGTCCGGAGTGTCAAGCGTGCCCTAGCGGTTACCCTCAAGGAAAGGGCGCCGAAGGAAGAAGTTCTTGGCACGCTTTTAGCCGAAGCTGAATTCATCATCAACTCTAGACCCCTCACACACGTTCCTGTGACACACGATGACGAGCCCGCCCTGACGCCGAACCATTTTATCCTGGGGTCGAGCTCGACTTTACCCTCACCAGAAGCCACAGACGCGGACCTTATCAGCCGAGAAGGTTATAAGAAGGTGCTGCGATTGGCCGACAACTTCTGGGCTCGATGGGTAAGGGAGTACCTCCCCGACCTTCTGCCAAGAGGCCCCAGGTCCACACATATTAATCTACGTGAGGGTGATTGTGTTCTGATCGCCGACAGTAACATGCCGCGCGCAATTTGGCCTCGCGGCAGGATCGTGAGGTTGTTCCCAGGCATAGATGACGTCGTGCGGGTAGCGTACGTACGGACTAGAGCAGGGGTGATGCGCCGCCCCGCTCGAAAGCTGGTCAAGCTAGATCTGTCGCCTCAGTTTTAAAACTATTCTCTTACCAGGGGGAGGATGTTGGCGACAGATCTGGCAACCCCGTTGCTGTGATCTGTTATAAAACTTTGATAGCAACGGAGTAGCGAATGGATCTATTTTATTGTCCTTTTTATTATTTTTTTTTTTTTAATATAACTAATAAGTATAATTCGGGCTTTCCATTTTCGGCGTTAACACATGTCTTACTTTGTAGCCTTATGGGTTCCTTAATTGTTAGAGTTAAGTTGTGGCTATAGTCAGTATATTATCGAATTCCTGAGATGCCTTGTCACGTTTTATGATGTCAATGTTAAAGTCACCGCAGAGAAATGAAAGTTTTATTCAAAGTAGCGCAGAAACTGCGGCTTAATGAACGTTACAATTCAAACTAGGTGTCCATTTCAAAATCTAGAGTACAATTGGTTTGTTCTTTTTTTATTAATTAATGTCAATAATTTGTTTAATTGAGTAAATTGAGTAAAATATCATGCTCTGTGACAGACATTTTAGGAACTCTGTAAAGACATATTATTATAAATTCGTAGTCGGGCAATTCTATCGCAAAGCATTCTGTATTCTTTTCTATAGAGATGTTTTTGGTTCTATATTTTTGTACTTTGTTCCATGCTTTAGCAGGATACAAGCACCCCTTTTTACATCATCTCTAGCTTAGCTCGATTATTTCGTTAGCTACGTTATATTTCGTTACACAAAGTTGGCTTTCGTATCCAGACTATGAAATGCTCGGTACAGCTGATAACATCTGTAGACTTACCTAAGGAATCTAGGTCTGACAAATGTATACTTAACAAGTCTGATTTGTTGATAAGTCCTACTATGTTTTGATGCAATATATGGATGGTATCATAAGCGAAAAAACTCAAGTTCCTTTTTTTCTGAACCAACTTGCTGATTTCTTGCTGCTGACTTTCTTCACGGTTAGCTAGTAGTATTGTTACTACAACTTCACAAATGTACATAACTTAGAAAACAAAGCTGGTTCATGCCCGCACTGGGAAACAACCAGGGTCTCCCGCTTCCGAGTCCATTGTTCTACCCACTGGGCTACCGCCGCTACTAGAGCCGTCGTAGAGAGGGCCTACAAAATGAAATAGCAGCCTGGGATGGACAAATAGCCATGTTCGATATCAACCCTTGTATGTCCCCACAGCTGGGGCACGGGTCTTTTCCTGCATCGCAGGAAGGTTAGGCCATACTCTGGATCTGTTGGATTGTAAGACAGTAGGCGTGATCGTTGCAAAGACGAACCGTTTTATAAGACCGTTTTGTGTTCCGCGACGATAGGGCCGTTTTACGTTTCATTATAAAGCAGTGCCAGAGACTCTAAAGCAGTACCAGCGTTTGTTCGTCGCGAGATCAGTCCTTAGATTGTTTGACGCGGATATGTCCTTTAGTGCTATATTAATAGAGCCTAGAACGTAATGAGATCATTGCGACGTCGTCGTCGGCTCCTTGCTCGTTCCGTTCATTTTGGTCTGTGATACAATAAAGTAATCTTAATGTCTATGAGTATACCGTCGAATATCGTGTAAAACCACTTATTTTTTCCGATGTTTCGTGATTTCGTCTCGCTCGCACTCGTTTGACCGTCCTCTGCGCCTTGATCGTTTGCATACAATGAAACCAGTTGCGAAAGAGGACCGTTTCGAGGACCTGTTTTCGTTCCAGAAAAAACGGTTGCGTTTCGTCGTCGAAAAATCGGACAACGACCCACTCACAGACACAGACAGTGGCGGGCCCTACTGTCACAAGTTTTCAAGCCGCCCATAAGGCCACTGTCATGGCTGAACGACTGACATTACATGACAGCCGGCACCAACGGCTTAGCGTGCCTTGCGAAGCACGGAAGCGCTCGGAAAAAATGCCACTAGCGGTAGTCACGTGTCGGTCACCCATCCTGCACCTGACCGCGCCTGTTGTTGCATAGCTCAAGTATTTGATTCCAATCACTCGGTTCGAATAGGCCACAAGCGCTTCAGATGGCCTTATTACCAAGTTTTTTAAAACTTGAACACTGCTTCAGGAGCGCCGCACCTGCAGAGCAACCTATGAACTACGATGATAAATCGCACATAGCCACACAGAAGGTCGGAGGGCCGACTCTCTAAAATGCGTAGTTGTGCAGTAGAGTCACATAATTGTACGGTAATGGTTGTTTGATTCTATTGGTCGTGTAGAAACAAAACGCTCTCCAATGCAACTTAAATTAACTCAAAAAGTCACTTCAGAGACTCATTTCGATCTTCTTCGCGAGAGATGCCTATTTATTTAGCGGGGGTTATACTATTAGAATGACATTGTACTACTATAAAGATTAGTAGACTGACAAACAGAGCTAAATAACATATATTCAGTCAGTTCAACATGTCTATATCATAGCATTGAAAAACTAGCGATCTTATTTTATGAAAATGAAATAAAATATTTTTATTTCAGATCTAGATCAGTGCAGTAGGAACAGTAGTACAGAGCCTTAGTACAGTGGCGTAGCGTAGTGGGTCGGGTGCGGGAGGCGTCATAATTTCACAGTAACTAAAAATATTTTTGAACTACACATTATATTGCCCTAAATTCGGATTAAGTTATTGACTTACTTTATTTTTTACTCAGTTTATGCAGATTTAGGTAACTAATAAAAAAAGTAAACTTTCGGACCATTTCATGCTTTTTTCGCACTTAGAATTCGAGCCAATAAATTCTTTACAATATAAATCTAAATTATATAATAAATGCTGAGTTAAAATTTGAAATTAATATCACAAACAAACTATTGATATGATTTATCATCAACCCATTATGTCCCTACCGAGGGGCACGGGTCTCTTCTTCATATCAATAAGGTTTATTGATATGATTATTTGATTTTAATTTATTCTTGTTGAATAATCAACAAAATCAACATTTATAAAAATGCGATTACACTAATACACTCCTATGGGCGTTTTATTTAATGTGTAGTTACTTCTTGTCCTTGTAAAATCAGCCTATTTTGGCAGCGTAATTTAACGTGTTTTAAGGAATTTTGTTTTTATAAGTGCTGTAAGTGTGGGCCCGACCCTTTTCTCACTGCACCATAGTGAAACCGCCCGGACGTCTTCCATCTTCTTTTTAAAGTAACTTCATCACTGAAGGATTGCAGTAAGCTTTACAACGCTCTCTGTTCACTGCAACTCTGAACAACACTTCCATGGTTTTAACACCCGTCCACTCCTTGTTGATTTGATGTTCAACCATGATATGTTTTCTTCGCATATTTACATATTACCATCACTGCGGTATAACCCTGGTGGATCTTGAGCTGGTTTCAGGTCCAAGGACCGTAGTGTCTAAGCCGGCAGCTACTTAATTAATTACTGCAGATTGATTACTTGGTATCGTGATAGTCTAACCACACTTGATTCGCTGCTGTGGCGGTAGTGGATTCATCGCCCCAATAAGAGATCTACTTCCGCCCCACAAACAAAGGTGCAGATCACAAACAAACACCGAAGGCATAGCCTTGCACAATGAATATCTTTAAGGCGCTTAGGGGCGCCAACTAACGCCACCAATGAAATAAAAATCATAACTTGTTTTATAATACGTTTTTATCTAAATCTGAACATGAGAAATCGTAACAACTGTAATAACTATTTTTAGAACCGGCAGTCTAGAACCTAGGATCCACGAACTAGGACTTTAATCGATTTCCGCTAAAAACGGCCGTTTTTGGCGGAAATCGATTAAAATCCTAGGATATTTATACTACATGTTCTAAATATTGTTTTGCCTGCAAAATTGCCTGCATGTTCTAAAAATTGTTACCACAGATATTAAGATTTCTCATGTTTACTTTTTGAAAAACACGTATTATAAAACAAACTATGATTTTTATTCCATTGGTGGCGCTAGTTAGCGCCCCTAAGCGCCTTACATATAATTTGGGAATCCCAGACCTATACAATCAGCAAGTTGTTCGCGGCACATTTAGAAGAAAATTTAGCATAGACGTAAGGAACTTTACAACACAACATCACTATTTTTATTGAATCTTTGTGCACAATAAACTTTATCGCATTTGATTGTACCAACGGCACCAGGCAGATGATTTGTACTCCACTGTTCCAATAGCTAACGTAATGAGAGTAAATTTAATGAAACAATAAGTCGGGAACGGTTCGATTTGCCTCATGCAGTAATTTTACAGTCTATCTCTGATTCGAGTGCACGGATGTAAAAGTACCTACTGTCCAAACTGTAAAAGTGATGTACTGTCGACTTTACCTACCCAGACAGTCAGCCACACCGGCTCATACCCCTTTTGATAAAGATGTACCATGAAGCACATCAACCTTTACTTATGTGCATTGGTATCTGTTACCTGCGTGTCTTTGCAACAAAAATGTAAAGGTGTATCTGCTGTCGTCTGTACCAGGCGGCTGCTGCAACTGTATCTCCTGACGGCTACCCATCATACTCTTCTGAGCTGACAGCACCTACCGAGATCCTATTGCAACTCCGCTGCGGCCACGCATGGTAATTAAGGCGCTACGCGGTGCTAACTAGCGCCACCAATAGCATAAAAAACATGACTTGCACTATTTTTATTAAATAGTAATCACCAAAAATCTTAACAACTGTGACATGTATTTTTAAAACTCACATTCTAGAACCTAGGATCAATAACCTAGGACTTTAATCGATTTCCGCTAAAATAGGGCCGTTTTTTGGCAAACCTGCTTCAAATACCTAGATTCTTCGACTAAGTTCATGTCAGTAAGTTCTAAAAAGAGTGTTTATTAGACTTTACGATGTTGTAAAATTTTACTGTTGTAAAATCAGATTTTTTTGGTCTTTTGTCTTAAATAAATACAATATAATATAAAAGTCTATGAAAAAAATTAAATCCCTTTAGTAATTAAAACCTTAAAATTATTCTTGCTAATCCGCAGTGTAACTTTACGAGTATACGGGTATAAAGACTGTAAACAAATGCATATCTGCGGTGGCCACGTATGGTTATTAAGCCCTTTATAAAAAAATATAAAAACAAATCTCAATCCACGGTGGCCACACATGATGATATACTATTGAAAGTACGTAGTCAAGAGATTATCCAATCTGATTCTCTCGCCCACTCATAGAAGAAAATTTAAAGTGTGGTATAAATGGATAACGTAGTACCGCTCTATTACGGATTACAGGGAATTTGCTCTGTTACGAACGCGATCTAAAATACTAATAAAAGAATCTTATCAGAGTTATCTTTATGAAGTACAGGCGTCCTTAAAGAATAATCCAAAAATGGTTTCGCAAAATATTTAAAATTTACGAAACAAAGGTTCTAATGACCCAGGTAGGTTTGATAAATAAACACAAAGTCAGAGATAAAAATCACTAATTTTGATTCCCAAAAAAATTTAGGAATCACAAATAAATTAGTGAGTTTTATCTCGGATTTCTTTGGATCTGTTTTTGAACCAACTTCTGAGCTTGTAGACAGAGAGCTTGACTCTAGAAGGAGTCAGAAAAAAAGTAACATAATCCATAATATCGTGCTAGGAACCACAGAAGTAGATTTGACACTAATAAGAGCCCCGGTAAAGACACTTCTTAATATCTATCGGTAACTCTAACGTTAATTTATAACCACTATCTTAAGAATGATATACTTCCAACTCGCTGGAGAATTACAAATATAATCTATCAAATTTGCTGATCTACACTAACTACCTCCTCGAAAGTCTGTATAAAGGACAGAAAAGCGAGAAAAGATTTGATAAAGTGGATCACTTGCTACTCTTAAGGAATCTGGGTTTTAACGGAATTAAAGGATATTGGTTGAGGTAGTTCACATGTTATCTAAAGGCTAGAACACAGATTGTAGCCATCACCGGGTACTCGTCAAAACCGCTTAAAATATCGTCAGTAGTGCCACAGAGCCTAATTTTGGGATTGTTACTCTACGTCTTATTCATAAACGATATACACACCTGCTTTAAACATTGCAAGTTTCTCATGTACGCAGACGATTTAAAAAAATTAGGCAAAAGCGAAGATTGCAATGGAATGCAGAGTGATTTAGATAGGGCCGAAGACTATTGCTATAGGAACAAAATTTATTAGGCATTGGATAAATGTTAGTTATTTATTTAGGTTATTTATTTCCCAAAATGTTAATAAAGCAACTACCTACCTCACATAAGATTCATTATGAGTTGCTAGTCTCTATAAACTTAATTAAGGACCTCGGTTTGCTATTAGTACATATGCATACTTGCATTCTAACAGACTTATTTGTAAAGAAGCTTACAGAATGATGGGTTTCATATTAAAAAATCCAAAGCACTTTAAATAATCGTTAGCTTGCACAAGTTTGTATCAGTCGCTGGTCCGATCGCAACTGCAATACGCCTCTTACAGAACCCACATTACGCCGTCTATGACAACAAAATAGAGAGTATTCAGAAGAAGTATTTGCGTGGCTTAAGCTGTCGTCAAGAACATCCTCGGCCCGTCGTCTAACCTCAACACATATGTCATATAAAGATTTACTAGAAAAATACAAACTTATGTCACTTGGTGACCGCCGTGTATTAGCGGATGCGAATTAATTCCGTTAATATTTGTAATAACATCTATAACGGCGCTGAATTACTGGAGAAAATTAACTTCTATACCCCTATAACAAGCGGATGTGCTCCGCCTTTGTTCCATTTACCTGTTTCACGGACAAACGCAGGGTTCTGAAACCCTCTATACAGAATGTGTACCGCATACAACAAAAAAATCTTATTTGTAGAGATATATTTCATAAACGGCAGCCGACGTTCGTAATAGTACATTACACAACTAGGGTGGTAATACAAAGAAAGGCCGAGATCGCAGAAGTTTGCGGCCCGAGCTGCAAGCAAGGGACGTAAATATGCGATCGAGAGCTTTCTTTATTACCTCCTGTGTTGTGTACATCTTTTTATGTCTACACTTGGCCAGAAAGCGGCTTTTTCCGTACGCGCAGCGTGCGGGAAAAGCCACTTTATTGCCAGGTGTGGCATAAAAAAAATTATAACCCTAATTAGAAGAGAAACTGGTGTACGGCTCAGCCAGGCAAGTAAGCCGTAGTTTTCAGATGACTGCTACACCAACAGTGTTGCAAAAATCACTAACTAATGTTATCAATATCATTGATAAGCGCATCTTCTTATATATTCCACCGCAAGAAATGTTCCAACAATATAATTGATTTACCCCCGGCTTCTCGTACACCAGCGGTCTGCTGACTGTCCGGCAAGGTCTGCTGCTAACAGCTGTTAGTTTTTTATGCTCCCTGGCCTAGTAACATCTGTTGACTCTGGCGGATTGTTCTTAGACGAAAATCAGGAGGATCAACAGCCGCCTCAGGTCACCACATGAACATTGATTTTTAATTTAGTTAGCATTTCCTGTACTTTGTCCTTTTTTTATTACTGTAACCAATTCGTGTACTCTTCATATATTACGCAATACCCGCCCTCACCTTAAACTTACCTACTTAAAATATAGAGTTTAGTGAGGTATCTTTTGGCTGTATATAATTTTATACTATTTTTATTTTTAATGCACTAACCCGTGCTAAGGAATGGGTGAAATAATGAATATCCCAGCATGGGTGAAATTTTTAGCCTCTAAATAGGTTTTTAAAAATGTATATAATTTTATCATCGAAGTTTAAAATAAGTGGCATTTTTCTGCATTATCTCCGTTACTCCGGAATTAAATAAATAAATAAAATATAATTATACTCCTCATAAAATCCGCGGTGGTGATGGGTGGTAATTAAAAACTTTGGCCTATGCATGTGCGTAATGAGCGCGCTGTATAAATCATCTCATTACTACGTAGATGCAGCGTCCAATGGCACCTTCACTCATACTAAACGCATAAATGAATGAAGGGACCACTCGGCCGCTGCAGTGCCTGGGATGGGATATTGTTTTAGATTGTGTAGTATTAAAAGATAATTATAATTAATAATGCTTTAATAACAATAGACTGTTTATGGTCTAGCGGTATCACGTCTCATAACCATGCCAGAGGTCGTGGGTTTGATTCCCATTTGTAGTCTGGTTGTATTTAATATGTTTGACATGGCCTGACTTGGTTACCATATCAAAGGGCATCATAGTTCGGGAACAGGACAAGTGACGGGTTTGTATAGGAATATTTTGTTTTATTTAATCTGTGCACCTCATTTATCTATTCAACAATTGAGTAATGGTGAATGATTTGCAGATTCTAATTGCGTGCCTGGCTAAATGCAATTTGCTGATATACATACCTAATTCTATTTGTATGTTTTTACATGTTAAGACAATAGTAAGCGCCTGTAGTACTTTTACACTACTTATAGCCTTAACTATAAGTGAGAAATGTTCCTGAAATGCCCTGAGAAATGGTTTTAAAGTAAGATAAGTGCATTCCCAATATTGTGAAACGAAAAATATTCATTACGTGTACCTATCTGTGTGTGTTCATTTTTTTAAATAATAATAAAATTGAATCAATTTACCGGGAACAGCTTTGGAGTATATACTACTTCGTAGTAGTATATACTCTAAGGGAACAGCACATGTAAACGCATTACATATTATTAATGTGGTGAGTGAAAAAAAGTCTTTTTAATATCCTCTATAGACAATCGACAAACTAAAAATAATGTTCTTCCCCACGTTACAGCGCACAGTATTGACAGTAATCTGTGGCACGGTTAGAAGAAGCTGGCTAATCGAGCCGCTCAATCATAATAACATCATCAAAGGTTGCTGTCCCCACTGGTGCAAGCGCACTGAATGCACTCTGGATAGTAACTTAGTACCTATTTGTTACGCTGGCTGTGACTGGAATACCGTGAGTATTAGACCAATATACAATATTATCCATGTGTTCTGATTTGTCCCATGTATGGAAAGAAATATGTAAAAAAATCAATCCTAATAATAATATTGGGATTGAGTAGATGCTGTACTGCACTAGAATTAAACTCCACCACAGCTGTATTTATTAAATTAATTAGCATTTTCATGCGTAATTCAAAATAATCTTTTTATTATCACTTTGCCTAGCTAGATCTTGACACCTAAACAAAACTTAATGATCAACTTGCGCGCCGGCCATCTATTATAGGTAAGTATCGTTACCATACCTTCTTAATCGGGTTTATATGTCAAACTAGCTGTGCCGCAACAAAATTCGCATTGAATTAGAAAATGAAGTTTCACTCCTTAATCAAGGCCATGCATGATCTATCTTCGTTCAAAATTTCGTAACTTGAACTTGAGGAGTTGTATTAAATTTACTATTCTATTATACTACCCTCACTGTCTCCCGGTCGGCGCAGCTTCTCGCCCGCTCAAACTCTTTACAACATGAAAATATGACTTACGGGTGCAGCGAACTCGCATCTGGGCCTCCAGCAAGATCTTATCGAGTACCTACATTTGGGTTAGTGGTGCCAGGGGTACATAGTTTTTTTCCGTTTTTTTATACTATTACCTACTCACTTACTGCTGTGTTAGTTCAGTATTTGAAACTACAATATATATATTATATAGCGCAAATTTCGAGAGCAGCTGAACCGATTTCAATAATTCTTTTTTTAGAATATTATTTATATATATATATATATATATATATATATATATATATATATATATATATATATATATATATATATATATAAATTTATATATATTTATTTATTTTATTTGTAAAAAAATCAAAATAATATTCTAAAAAAAGAATTATTGAAATCGGTTCAGCTGCTCTCGAAATTTGCGCTTATCTACCAACATTAAGCGATTCATTTTTATATTACAGAAGATAGATAAGGCACTGAATGACAGTGCCGATTAAAAGACTGAGCTTTCTCCGAAAAGCACACACTTAGATGGATTCGATATCAACCCTTGTATGTCCCCACTGCTAGAGCACACGGGTCTCTTCCTGCATCGGAGAAAGGTTAGGCCATACTGCACCACGGGGGCCAAGTCCGGGTTGGTGGAAGATATTTTATATCTTCCACCAATCTGAATTTCTCTGAAAACCTAAAACAAGCACTAATCCACAACATGACGTTGCAAGATTTTTTGCTGTCGACTATATCTGACCAACTGTTACGTTTGTTATATAGGTACGTTGGACACGTTGGTTACGCTGGTACATAATATGCACCCTATGTCGCATTGTATTCTGGAGCGTAACGCAACTAAGCATGGATTTAAAGGTGGACCGACTGTACCTCACTAACTAGATATAAACTTACTACTAACTAGATATAAACTTTGGTCGTGCCGACACCGCGGCCAAGCGGTGTCATGATCGTAAGCCTAGTAGCGCATGCAGTGTTGCATGATGGCGTAACAATCACGTAATTGGCCGGCTGCATTTACCCAAGCAATTAAAGTCTACGTATAACTAGGTACTATGTATGTGGTATTATAGTTTGTCTTACTCCACTTTATCTAACTTTGTTCATGTTTATTGAACTCAATTTCAGTTGAGTCGGTGCGCATATAGTGACAATCTATAGTACTATTGTAAAAACACATTTTGTGCATATCATTAGATCGGTGACTGTTGACATTATCTTTTGATAATGTTATTTAGGACACGTATTCAAATATCAACCTTCACCTACTGGGTGCTTTAAGGGGGTCCAGTAAACTCAACATTATATACAACTTTTATTATGAGGGCATCTCTTACAACACTAACCTTTACATAATATTTTATTTAAACTCTTTCCCCCTTATTCAGGGTTCTTCCACGTAGTCAAACTATTTTGTCAAACTGATTTGACCACGTGGAAAATTCGTTCCTCGTGGTCAAATTAAAGTAATGATCCTTCCTGTATAAGATACTAAATGCCAAAAAGTACAGTCAAACCATAGTCAAACTATTTTGTCGAACTGATTTGACCGCGTGGAATTATGTTTCCGCATAGTCAAACTAGTAAAAAGCCCTTATTCCGTCCCGACCAACTAAACTGATCAACTAGTTGTTCCGATCGGAGCTCAGTACGTGGTTTTATTCCTGTCGGACTAACTACTCAAATCAACCATATTAAGCATATATAAGAGTTCCCAAGGGCACAACTATAAAGTCTTATTCTTTATATGGGGTAATGCCCTTAATCCCAACGCTGGGCATGCGTGAGTATAACTCAGCATCGCGAATCTTTAAAAAAAAAAATTTAAATTCTAGGATAGATAAACTATTTATAAAATTTTACTCCTACATTTCCGTGAGAGCCTAGTACTTTTTCCAACATCGAAACTCGACTCTGACTAATCAAATATACAATATCTACCCATGGGTAAAGTCATGACTTCATGCAATTCCAGTACTTCATTTCTAAAATGAAACAGTAACAATTAAACAAATAATATTCAGGAAAGTGAGTATCGGGATGAGGAGAGAAACGCGACAGGCAAGTGAAAATTCTTACACAGGAGTCATCATTTTTACTAACGGGACCACGAGGGAAACCATGCCTCGTGGACCCGTTAACGGGACAAAATAATGGGACCACGAGAAAACAACCCAATAAGTACATGTTTGATTTTTTTACTTGTAGTGAATGGCCGCCAATACCTATGTACTGAATTTAGTACGCCACAAAGATTTAAGTTTAGTTAAGTTGATATTTTTATTATTTAAATAGATACGTAAGCATGAGGTTTATTATTTTATTGTTTTTTTTAACGAGTTGTTCCGTGAAGAATAAAACTTCATAGTGTTTCCGTTGGGAACTCTTATATAAGCTTAATATGGTTGATTTGAGAAGTTCGACAGGAATAAACCACGTACTGAGCTCCGATCGGAACAACTAGTTGATCAGTTTAGTTGGTCGGCACGGAATAAGGGCATTTTACTAGTTTGACTATGCGGAAACATAATTCCACGCGGTCAAATCAGTTCGACAAAATGGTTTGAGTATGGTTTGACTGTACTTTTTGGCATTTAGAATCTTATACAGGAAGGATCATTACTTTAATTTGACCACGAGGAACGAATTTTCCACGTGGTCAAATCAGTTTGACAAAATAGTTTGACTACGTGGAAGAACCCCTTATTCATAATAGTCTGCTAACTTAAAGCATTGCTAATTCTCGCTCTGTCTTATTCTATTGACCTAAGTCAGAATAAAAAAGAACACTATTTAGCAGCTATTTTAAGTTAGCGAACCATTATGAATAAGGGGGTTTACCACAGAGTTTCTAAGAGTTATTTGTTTATTACTGCATTTTTACTCATAGTTATTTTCTGTGGAGAAGACGCTGCATGCTGTTAAACAGGTTACATCCTAGTTCCACGATATGACCACGATAGTCGTACTGTAACACCTTACTTTTAGAATAACGATTATTTCTTCTTCCTGTACCTACTCATATAAATAATTTTCTGTTCCTTAGTAAAATAATATAACCGAATAGTAATAACTCCAAATAGATAATTTATTTACGTCAGCTTTACATAAGGCTTATGCAACTTAGCAACTTTATGTTACAGTAGCGGCGTCCCTCCCTTCTACCCTCTTTCCGCTAAACTTTTGATTGTAGAAAGGTGAAGTAGCATATTGAAGTAAAATAAATATACTACGGCTAAGTAGAATTTACAAGTTAACGAGTAATGGTCGGCCAACTTATAAAATATTCACACATTTAAAATTATTTTTGTATATAGGTACCTATATACAAAAAATATTTTAAATGTGTGAATGCCGTACTTTGTCGTTTAAATACCTATTTTGACGACAAACTACGGCATCCATATTATGGCTCGACACGCTCTTGACCAGTTTTTTTTATATCTTGCTGTTGCTCTTATTTAATAAAACTTGTTTGTATTAAAGTATATGATATTAAGATTCACTTCACCGGGCAATTCAAAAAACCTTTAAAACAAAAAAGGCATCAACACATGTTTGTGATGTCGCTGTTTCTGGTACCCACGACACGACAGTGTGGGGCCATAAGAAATGTATGTGCATGTACTAGTACGAGTATGTAAATGTTATGTTATTATGATTGAAGAACGGCAGTGAACGGCTGTATATTGATTCGTTTTTATTAAGTTTGAAATAGTCAGAATGGACAAGCCAAAAAGTCGAATGGCCCCCGACAGATGTACAAAAATTCCCACTGACTGGATGCCACGCGACCCTTTCGCAGTATAGTAAGTATCAGAACGTCCATAGTATGATATTGACCATAGTATCATACTGTCTATAGTTTCATATTGTCAATAGAATCATGGTCCCACAACCTTTTTCCCACATGTCGGACCACGAGTCCAGAAAGTTTTATCCAAACATCCTTGCCACAAGTACATTGCAAAATGTTAAGGTTTTGTCGCAATGTTTTTTTTTCTCCGCGTAGGTTCTCCTACTCGCAACCTTTGCTTTCCTGGTACTTTACAAAAAAACCTTGCATGATTTTCGTCTAGCTTTAACGGGCTACTTTGTGACCAGCAGAAGGATTAGATAGGAACGGAAATTACCTTTCGGTAGTTGGATTAGGTTAGAATTAGGATTAGTACCTACTAGGTTTGCATAATATGTAGGCTAAAGCAAAAAAAAATAACTACGAAATTACACTAACTACCTAGCAGGTTTGGTTTAAAAGGATGCTTACATCTTCAGTTTATGCAGACCTATGTAGTACTTTTTCTCTCCAGAAGTAAACATAAGTTTAGTTTCCACGTCTATTCCAAGAACGCTAACTGGAAAAGGTTTTAATAGTGTAGGTAAAATGTACCGACAAGATCCATTTTGTTATTAGAAACGTTGCATTAGGATATTTTGACGGCCTCGGTGGCACAGCGGGTTGGCACGCTGACTGTAAAACCGATGGTCTCGGGTTCGATCCCCGGCCAGGTCAAACTAGGAAACGAACTTTTCTAGTTCGTCTCGGGTCTTGGATGTTATTTATGTATTTATTGTATTAAATCTATCGTCGAGTTAGCACCTATAACACAAGTCATTTAGTTGTACTTAGTATAGGGCTAACGAGATCTGTGTAATATGTCCATGAATATTTATTATTTATTTTGGACGTTTTGACACATTACTTATTTTAGTCATTTTGATACTAACATTTTCGGTAATTTGTATATTCTAGACGTTTTGATACTATAGTCATTTTAGTTAATTGGTCATTTTGATATTTGTCATTTTGGTACCATGGACAATTTAATATATTTGTCATTTTGATAATATGGACCAAGTGCCCCGAAAGGCACGCGACGGATACCACAAAAAAATCAATTAAATCTGACTAAAACATACAAATAAAAGGCTTGTTTTATTTTATAAGCCAGTACGGCAATTTGTTTATTGAGACTGCCTCGTTGGCCTACTAGCGGTATCACGTCTAATTACCTTGTCGAAGGTCGTGGGTTTGATTCCCACTGTGGGCCGCCGTAGTACAAATGACGTCTGGGTGTCAAAGTCAAATATTCACTATAAAAACAAAACGTTTACTTAATGTACGACAACGCTGTTAGTTTCACAATTCATAGATTATAATATGGAGAATAAGAAACTAACAAAGAAACTAAACATTTATTCTTTTCCAAACAGTGTTAAACTTAATTAACAGAGTTTTTAACTTAAAGTTACATTGTACAAGATATAACCGTCCTCGTTAACATTATTTTAAAACCAAACATCTTTGTCTTCCAAAAAACCCTTGATGTTATAATAGGCTTTTTTGCACAGAGTACACTTAACACATTATTCCGCGTCATCGGTGCCAAGGAGAGTTATTCTCCTTGTCGGTGGTAAGAATATATCTTAATAATCTTATTGTAGAATCTACAGTGTCGCGTAAAGGATGTATTAACTTTTGCAAGACGAAATCGTGGAATTTATGTTAATTCCTAATATCGGTATTGCTGATAACATGACATAACACTTACATTGCTTCTGGCCCCACACTAGGATACCCTGTGTCGTGGGAACTAGAAACAGCGACATTACAAACATGTACCTAAACATCCAAGACCTGAGAGTTTTTTTTGTCCCCAGCCGGGGTTCGAACCCGGGAGCTCCTGCATGGTAGGCAGATGCACTACCGCTGCGCCACAGAGGTCAATAATAATAATAATAGATAATTTTCCTCACATACCTACATAATAGTTTCGTAAATGTATTGACATGCAACGTTAAGATGTTAGTTTCTTTAAAGAAATCCCTTAACGAATCCCTAATACCTAGCTTATAAATAAATCGGATAGCTCTCGTCTGCTAGATGAAGATAGTTTCAATGTCTGTATTTCCTGATTGCCTGGTTATCATAGCTTTTCCTCTGTGCCATAGCACAGGGTATCTTAATTTGGAGTGATTGCGTTGTGTGGAAGGTTTATTGTTATTAAATACGGCTGAGATACAAACTAGAGCACTACGGCAGAGCATTGCTGCCAGGTCAAGCAGCTGCTGCCAGCCTATGGCTAGGTAGGGACTGAGTCCGACTAGTCAAGTGCGTGAGTTGCGTGACAGTCTCTCGGTGCACGCGCACCCAACTCGCACTCAAACTGATTTGGTCCATTCTCAATCCGGTTTATGATTTTCCTTGTTCGGTATGGTGAAGTTATGTTATGGTGACTTCTTCGGTATGGTATGGTGACTTAGAGTACCGTTGAAATCCATTTTTCGTAACGATAGCTTATAATAATATATGGCTGAATATTTTATACAAGGTAAAAAAAAACTGGTAATCTGTTTCGGAGCACTTTGATAACAGACACTGTGACTTAGGTTTTTATATAAATACTATTTAGATATAATTAGTATTTATATATCGCTGTTTATTTATATGAAGATTTGCTCTTATATGTATAAGTGGCACTTATGTTACCGAGAATTACGTCTCGTGTATGGTATTACATCCCTTTTCTACCCGTATTACTACTGGCTATCGAAGTAGTAACACGGGTAAATTTTTACTTCCCTTTTTACTACTGACTATCGAAGTTGTTTTATGGGTAGTTTACTTTTTTCCGGTGTTACTACTACTGATTAAAAACTTTTATAAGAACTTTTTTCGAAATCTTCTTCTAGGTTGACTTTAAATGTCACTTTTTTTATTTGTCATAATATGCGAATGTGCTAAGCAATTGCATTTTGATAAAAAGGTCAAGGGATACCTAAAGTGTGTTTGATTCTCTTACGAAGATTGTGTTGAAGATTTTTAATATATCGAGATGGCTGGAGTGTCTCCAGTGCCCGATATAAAATACATCAAAAGGAAAGGTGGAATAGTCATGCTTGCCGAGGGGTATCAATATTATAAGTTAAAAGACTACAAATCTGGGTCGACCATCTGGAGATGCAAGAATTTTTTCTCAAAACCTACGAAGATGGAAGCTATGAAGTGCTCTAGCAGTATGACAATAAAGGTACGATTCCAATACCTACTTAGAATTTTCATCAGTAATCAAATTTCCAATAAGTCTCTCTAACTGCCATTCGCCTCCTTGTGAAGGAGTACCTATGTATTATAATGCTATTATCTAACTGTAGTTAAGGTGTACCTAAAATGCTATTATGAGTAAGAATGTGTAAGTACCTACTTACGTAAATTATATTAAACTTTTTTTATAGGATGGTGAAATATTGAAACAGAAACCACAATGTGAAGCCGATTTTGTAAGCAATACAATTGCTTTAGAATTATCGAAGTTGAGGGAAAAAGTTGCTGAAAATGATAAACCTATACCCTTGTTGTCCAGAAAAACAAGGAAACAGCTAGAGGATCGTGGTATAAATCTAGTAACGAATTTGCCATCATTGTCTAGTGTTCAGCATTCACTGTATGATATGCGGAACAAATCAGCCAATTTGAACGAAATGGTTTTTCAAAAAGTCGAGGAAGTGCAAGTACCTTCAAAGTTCTATGTTATTATTTTGGCAGACTACTATCATGAAGGTGTTCGCATATTACTATTTTGCTCTGGGGAAGCAAGAGAAGAAATATCAATGGTAAGCGAATTCTTTGCTGATGCAACCTTTAAATTCGGCCCACCACCATTTGCAGAGCTATAGATCGATATCGGTAGCTCTGCTACTACCACTAGATCGAAGCCATTTTCTTTGCCTTCTTTCACCATCTTTGCTCTACTAAGCGATAAAAAACAATCAACTTATGAACTAATGTTCGAACTAATAAAGTCACAACTTCCTCAATTTCAACCTACCATGCTTTACTGTGACTTTGAGATTGCAGCCATTAATGGAATACTTCGTATTTACCCCGAAGTCCATATTATTGGATGCTACTACCACTGGCATCGATGCTTGTGGAGAAAAGCGAAATTGCTAGGAAAATCTAAATGTATCTATCTCTGGCTATCCGTGCCACGGATAGCCAGAGGTTGCGGGTTCGAATCCCGGCATGGGTGAAATTTTTAGCCTCTTAATAGGTTTTTAAATTTGTTCCTTAGCACGGGTTAGTGCATTAGAAATAAAAATAGTGTAATCATGTGGGTACATTGATATCGTTCCGATGTTAAACCTAACTGCAAAGTAGGTGGTCGGGGCTGTAAGTAATGCAATTTGCTTAAGTCAGATGTCGCTGCCTGTACGTAATACAGAGAATAGTGTAAAGAGGTTCGAAATTTCACTGATGCCGTGAGTCGCCCATTGGCTCAATTTGTAGAGCGCTGGCACGGATAGCCAGAGGTTGTGGGTTCTAATCCCGTTATGGGTGAAATTTTTAGCCTCTAAATAGGTTTTTAAATTTGTCCTTAGCACGGGTTAGTGCATTAAAAAAAAATATAGTATAATTAGACTATACCATGAATATAACATAACATTTAAATGTAAGCACATACCTACATAGCGTCAGGCCCCGCTACGATACCCTTTGTTGTGGGAACCAGAAACAATAACATCACAAACATGTAAACATCCAATTCCTGAGTTTTTTTATAGTTGGAAATCTCTAAGTATTATTTTAAAGTAAATATTTTTAAAGTACCTTTTAGATATACCCTTGTACCATCACACGGAGCCTTTGGGGTAGAGCAAACCTCTTTATAGTCTTTAAAAATTTTAAATAACATACCATATAGCTGGAAATCTCTTCTTCTTTTTCTTCTTCAGGCTATATTGTCCACTGCTGGACATAGCCCTCCCCCAATGAGCGCCATAGCGCAAGGTTATGCCATCATTGGGGGGTAATGCCCATAATCCCCACGCTGGGCATGCGGGTTGGGGATCGCAATTTGGTACTGCTGGGGGCGCTGCTGCCCACCCCCCCGGTTTGTGGAAATCTCTACGTATAAGTATTATTTTTAAGTACCTTTTAAATATACCATCACACGGAGCCCGCCAAGTAAGGCAGGTTCACACACAACTCAAATCATTCAGTTAGTAGCTGAATAGCCCGCTCGTCCCTTCTGCAGTGTCAAAGTCCGCTCTTTGTGAGTAACAACAGTATTTATTATCAAACAGTTAGTTGACTCAGACCGGGTGGCCGCGGCCTGTGTATGGCACAATTACATACCTATATCAAGCCACATCCGCAACGCAAATTCGATGGTCACCGGCCATTAATGATGATTAGTTACATTCACGCTTAAGACAGAACAAAGTTTTATATTATTAATTAGGTACCATATTTTATCGCTTGTCACCGCCCCGATGACAACCAAGACACAGAGTTCCGAGTTGTCCTCTCTAGCCAGCCTCCAAAGGGAACCGGGTGTCAACCGGGAAGACAATTCCCAACTATCGCCCCGAGGAGTTGCCATTTTACCAATTTAATTGATATGGCTAGAGGGTATTTATTAATGGGAGTACTTAATCGGTTTGTGATGGCTGCCATTCGGGTACTCGGCCATAAACGAAACCTTGTAGGTAAACCGCCTATTAGATGATCTTGCCACATCCAATGGGGCAAAATATAATGTCAGTTATCTCTACGGGAGACCACTCAGTGGGAACTCCACGACAACGCACGTCATAGTTATACTGAATGTGGGAATGAAGGCTTTGAACCTCTGTTTCGTTAAATCTGAGTCAAATAGGATTGCATTAGCGTCACTGCACTCGCAAAAAGATTACCTAACTTAACTTGTTTCTTCCGTACCTATAGCTTAACACTGCCATTTTATCCATTTATTCTTGCAGTCTCTCCTTTTCAGATACTGACCAAAGGAGATGAGGTGCAGTGTGGTCGTCCAGAAATCTTCGGAATCTCTCTGCACATGGATTATTAATGCTTGTACCGGATCCTACCGACCTGCGGCTGCTGCTGGGATAAAGGCTGTTTCAAAATATTTGCTGTAGATGTGGCTTTTGTGGAAGTATCATATTGTATATTATTATCTTTAATACAGTTATCATATTCACATGATCAATTTTAAGCGCTTCCTCCTTTTATTACAATGTTTTCATATCCTACGCCTAGCTCTTGTACGCTTTATCTTATTTCCCTCGAATCTCTCCTATGCATCTGTTACCATGTTACTGGAGTCTACGCTACATAATGTTTTCACCTACCGGGCAATTGTAGGTCTGAAGTTTAGGGTCTGAAGCCTCCTCCATGATGGGACAGAAAAAGTGTAAGAACTTACCAGTACAGTCGAAAAATATATATTACACGAACAATAAATTAAACTAAGCTACTTTACCTAACTACAAATATTTACAACTTATCTTAAAAACCGATATTAAAATTATTTTTAAGTTCTATGCCAGAAAAATCCGCCATCAAAGTTTTTTTTTTTTTTTTTATATTTCTGGCACTGCACTGTCTGTGCTTTCAGCCAATGTCAAGTATTCTAAGTTATATTAATTAAGGTAGGGAAACACATTTATGAAAGAATAAAAGGAAATGGAACGGAATTTGGAAAAATACTAGGATTAAGGTCAGTTACGGTTGAAAAATTTATACACATATTTAATAATATAGATGAAAAGAAACTAAATTTTTATATCATTTTTTCGTATATACTTAGCAATACATGAATAAATATTTACATTGAAATTATACAGAAGACAGGGGATAGAGGAAGGAAACGGAACGTGAAGGAGAATTAATGTTGAGAAAAAAGAGGAACGGTCATACAAAGGGCAAGAAAAAAACATATGGTTTAGATCTCCCACTTCAGCACCGCAGGAACAGGCAGGGCTCCGCACAATGCCAAGTTTAGCAAGGTGGGCTGGAGTACAAGTGTGGCCCAAACGGATACGAATCAGGATGGAAGTGATTCTTTTGCTAAACCTAGCATCGGCACGACTGAACCACGGTTTAGATTGAATGCAGGGTTGAATACTGCGATAAAGTTGTCCTTTAGTAACATTCTGAGACCAAGTTTCATCCCAGGATACCTGAAGATGACACCTGGGCAAGGTAAGAAGGTCGTTTGAATTATTTTTATAAGCGTATATATCACCACACTCCACCGCTTCATTTGCAAGTTGGTCAGCTTTTTCATTTCCGATTATTCCACAGTGAGAAGGAACCCACCCAAAATTAACTGTGAGACCCCTATCTGAGCATTTTTGTAATAAAAAACGAATATCAAAAATAGTTGGATGATTTAACTTAAAAAATGGAAATCTAAGAAGAGCCTGAAGGGAGCTCAGCGAATCCGACAAGATCAATGTCTTACCGAGACCCATTAGCAAAATATACTCTACTGCCTTATAAAGACCAAAAACTTCTCCAGAATAGACAGAAGATTCAGGAGGAAGCTTTACTTTTTGAACTATGTTATATTGGGAGTGGAAAATACCCACACCAACGCAACTCTGAGGATGTTTTGAAGCATCAGTAAATATGGTATGCCATCCTTGAAAATGGTTATCTAAAAGGTTGAGGAACTCATTGTTTTGACAGATGTCACTTTTGAAAATGTGATAATTCAGGTGCACAGATGGGGTTCTAATAAGGGAATTAAAAGGGCATAGGAAAATAGGCAGTACATTTGAAGAGTTACATGGAGCTTCAATTGAGTGAAACTTACGATAACTTTTCACTAAACATGGAGAATTCTTATGAGACCAAAACTTACAGGAGGAGACTAGCTCTGACAGGCGTTTTAATTTCACATAAAGGGTGATTATCAAGCTGTAAACATCGACTTAAGAATCTATCAGACAAGTACTGCCGTCTTAAAGCAAGAGGAGGTTCTCCACATTCTACTTGGAGGCAGCTAGTTGGACTAGATTTCATTGCCCCAGACAAAATTCTTAAAGCCTTAGATTGTACAATATCCAGTTTCTTAAAGCCAGCGGCACTGCCAGGCTCCAACAAGAAGGTCCCATAATCCAGGACACTACGTATTAGAGCATTATATAATAGTTTGAGAGAGAAAGGATGCGCACCCCACCAAACTCCAGAGAGACACCTGATTATATTTAATAGACGGTTACATTTGGCAGTGATATATTCTAAATGTTGAAGGCCTGTAAGATGAGTGTCTAGAATTACTCCTAAGAATTTAATTTGAGTTTTTACTGGTAATGAAGATGAGTTATACTGTACACAAAAATCTGGTGGTTTCCTCATCCTTGTAAACAACACCACAGCACTTTTACTAACTGAAAGGTCCAGACCGTTAGAAAATAAATATTGTCGTAAACGCGTCAGTGATTCTGTCAGGGCAAAAGACATTGAATCAACAGAGTGACCCCCAGTATAGATAAGAAGATCATCAGCATATTGCAGGATCTCTACAGAATCTTTAAGCACAGTTGCAAGATCATAAGTGTAAATGTTATACAACAAAGGCGAGAGGACAGACCCCTGAGGAAGACCCCTCCAGACTAACCTAGATATTTTGTAATCATCAACTATAACATTTATAGTTCTTTCTGACAATATACTGATAATAAAGTTTGATAGCATATGTGGAACTTTTAATAAATCAAGTTTTTGTTTCAGAACAGAGACAAGAACACTATCATAAGCAGCACGGATGTCTAGAAATGCAGCGAGAATAGAATTATTATTTGTGAAAGCTAAACGAATATCTGTTGTAAACACACTTAAACTGTCAATGGTTCCACGACCTTTTCTGAAACCATACTGGGTTGGAGACAAAAGATTGTTACTTTCAATGAACCATTCAAGGCGAATTTTGACAAGATATTCTGCAATTTTCACTAAAACAGAAGATAGGGCTATTGGACGATAGGAAGATGGATCAGCAGAAGGCTTATTGGCTTTTAGAATTGGAATTATTACTTGAGATTTCCACGAGGCAGGAATATCACCTGAAGTTACAACATGATTAATTATTTCAAGGTAAGAGGAAAGAGTAGAGTCACTAAGATTTACTATGAAAGAGTAAGGAATTCCATCATCTCCTGGAGCAGAATCTTTAACATGGGAAAGGATACCTTTCAATTCCTCTAAGGTAAAAGAAGAGTTCAAATGAGATGAATGGAGATCATTGCAAGAATTAGGGAAGATAGAACTCTTTTCAGGGACAAAAGGAGGGGCAAGATGATCCATGAATTCATCAGCAAGAGAAGGAGACATATTGGGCGTACAAGAGTTGTTAAAAGCTGATCTAAAACGCCTTACATTTTTCCATACAACAGATGGAGAAATGTCTGGTGATATGGAGGCACAGAATTTTTGCCATCCATCATACTTCTTCTGTTTTAATAGTTTTTTAGTGTCTCGCGCTATTTCAACATATCTGTCAAAATTCTCAGATGTCGTGTCTCTACAATAAGCTTTTTCAACTTCTTTTCTTTTTTTAACAGCTTCGGAGCACTCTGCGTCCCACCAAGGAGGTGAAGGGATTCTGCCAGTCACGCTATTTTTTATAGGAAAACATTGGTCTGCAGACTCTAACAAAATCTTCGCAAACATTTCCGCATCCGTACCGCAGTCTCCCACTTTTTGTTCGACATATTCCCTAAAAAGGCTCCAATCAGCATTACAGATTTTATATTTCATGCGAGGTTTATAAGAGGAAGCTGAGGGTGACTTACAGGGAAAATTGATAAGAAGAGGAAAGTGGTCACTTCCATATGTAGAAGATAAACGAGCCCAAGAAAGGGAAAGGGCCAAATCTGGAGGACAAATGGATAGATCAGGAGCACTAATACTCTCATCAGGTTTGGTGAGACGTGTGGGTAAGCAAGTGTTCAGGATACACAAATTATGTGCATGAATTATGTCAAGGAGTTGTTCTCCATAACAAGAGGAAATAGAGCTTCCCCACGACTGGTGCTGCGAGTTAAAATCACCCAGAACTAAAAATGGTTTAGGGAGAATAGAAAAAATATTATTAATCTCAGTGAAAATATTTACAGATGGACGTGCAAAATACAAAGAAACTATACAAATGTTATTTACAATGGCAGCAACAACAGATATGTCGTCACTATGAGATGGAAGATGAAAATGAGTAAATGAAAGTGTTTTTTTAATGAGTATAGCTACTCCACCATACCCATCAATTCTGTCTTCTCTGAGACAGGCATATCCAGGTATGGTAAAAGAGAAATCTGGCTTAAGCCAAGTCTCAGAGAGAGCTAATAAAATAGGATTATGAATGTTAATGATATGTAGTAAGTCAGATTTATTACTGTGAACACTGCGGCAGTTCCACTGGACCACCACGGCCTGATTGGCCATTTTTGTTAGATAGAGTACTAATAAAGTTAATAATAGAGGCAACGTTGGACGGTTCAGAGAAATTACTATCTTTAGTAAGAAGTTGAATTAAAAGAGTGATAAGATCAGCAATACTGGTTTGATTTCCAGGAGGATTGCTCTGAAAACCACACCCATTAGAAGTACTTGGGGGATCATACTCAGCAATAAGGGACCCATGAGCTGTACGGTCATAGCCCTTGGACTGTTTAGGAGGAGAGCGGGGTTTTAGAAAAACTGTCTTTTTATGAGAAGTGTTTGACGATCGGTTGGAAGGAGATAACTGGAATTGGGGTGAAAAGTTGGCAGATGAGGGAGACAACAGAACTTCACTGAACGACTTGGTGACGGGAGGGTGTAGTTTAATAGCCTCTGCATAAGATACACAGTTTTGGGCCATGTAAACTTTTATCCTTGTTTGTCGTTCATATTCTGGGCAGGACTTATTGTTTGCAAAATGGTTTCCATTACAGGATAGACACGAGGCAGCATCAGCAGCAACTTCACATGACTCCCCGGAATGCCCAAGGCCACACTTGTAGCACCTGGGGGTGGAATTGCATTTGGTCTTGGTATGACCAAAGCGGCAACAATTGTAACATTGTATCGTGGGATAAGTGTATAACTCCACAGGAAGGGAGTTAAAACATAAGAAAACTCGTTTAGGTAAAACCTGACCGTCAAAAGTGATGACAACAGTTTCGGATGGCTTCCAGGTCGGAGTTGGTCCATTAACTTTATAATTAAATCTTCTCACTTTGAGAACTTTTCCACACCCTACTGGAACATTAATATTTGCTTGGACTTCTTCGGGTGTCCACTCAGTAGGGACTCCCCGAACAATGCCCATGCGTGTTATGCTGAAGGTAGGTATGAAGGCCTTGTAATTATTTTTTATTAAATCGCCGTTTTCAATGAAGTTATTGGCGTCTGAGTATTTACTAAAAGAAATACTAATTTTGTTACGATTCAGACGTTTAAGACTACCGTTAATAATGTTATTAATTTCTCGTCTTTTCAAATATTGTCCAAATGAGACGGGATGGAGTGTGGGCGAATTTATAGAATCTATACCATTTTTAATTACGTGGACAATATAGGGCGACATGTCAGTGGACTCGTATCGAATGCGACCGACCTGCGGCGCTTGTGAGGGAGTCGTGTCCAAATGTGCAGTCATTTGGGCCTCCGGAATTGGTAAAGTTGTAGGAGAATCATTCTTTACATTTTGTGGAGTAGAGTCGTCGCTGCAACAACCACATAAATTCGTCGTAACGTCTTTCAAGTTGGTGGTGGAATTTTGACGTTTTCTTTTTTTGTTGCAACGACGACAAATCCTACGTTGCGCTCGCGTCCTCTTTCTCCTCACTCCGTGAACCGAGCCGTCAGTATCCATACTGGACTCGCTTAGTGTTATATTAGCGCCTACCGGGGGGACTGTGCCCCCCGGATCCGGCGGCTCCTCCATGGACCCCAAATAAAAATGTATAAAAAACTTACCAACAACGATGAATAATGGGTATAAACAATTAATGAGTCCTAAACTAAGTGAAGAAGAAAAGATATATATACAAACTGATCTTAAACCAACTTAAATATTTTATTAAATTATCAGCTTAAATTATCTATTAAATTATCGAACGTTTCCCGCGCTTTTTCGCCATCAAAGTTCGAAGTTTCCCGGGCTTTTGTTTTATCGATCGCTTTTATCGTGGTTGTCTATGGATTAGTAATGAGGCTCAGAACAATTTATTGTTCTGAGTAATGAGGAGATGAGTTTGGACACACATGATAACTCGACGCGCTCTCACTGAAATTACATGTTGGTTTGGGTTCTGTAATGCTGTTCCATCTAGCATGTTCTCGGTCCCACAATATAACATTTTTTTTTTTTACATTGTCTAGCAAAGCCACAAGCTATTATTAAGGCTGTTGAAACGGACTAGCAGCCTACCTATCACCGTCAGCAAGGTTAGGTTAGGATACTGATTCAGTCAGTCGTCGCGACGAGATACTAGTCGTTTATTTAATAGTGTAGATGGTACTATATTGATTTTTAAGATATTTACTTTTGGCAACACTTTCGTGAAAGAGCGAGAAAGCAAAATCGATTCGTTAGTTAAGTGCGAGCGAGATCTCGAGAGTGAAGTGAGAAGTGAAAGAAAGAAATTAATTTACGAGACTATGTACGGCACGTCCGAAATCATCGTCAAATAGATTTTTGGTTGATTTCGTTTTCACTTTTTGCGTTCGTGTTCTCAAAAACATCTAATAAACCGACGTTCATTTGATCCTGATTACCACTTTCACTCATCGATGGAGTTGTAATCTACCAAATACCATCGAAATTCAGGAAAAAAGTAAGGCAGCATCTTATTGATTTTCTAGCCGTGCCTACGCTTTCAACCAACGCGAAGTGGTGTATTCCTATTCAATACCAGTATTCCAATTTGATTGAATTTGATAGTTATCAAACTTTGGATACCTACGTAAATCCTGTGAAAAGAAAGCAATAAAATGATGGCAAATCCACTTGACGCTGTAAATGCAAATCAAGCCACGCAAAATGGTAGTAAAGTGCAACCTAGTAATAATGAGTCGAAGACTAATCTTATCGTGAATTACCTTCCACAAACAATGACACAAGAAGAGATCCGGTCGCTGTTCTCAAGTGTCGGCGAAGTAGAAAGCTGCAAGTTGATAAGAGACAAAGTGACTGTATTCCCAGACCACATCCTGAATGGCCAAAGCCTCGGCTACGCTTTCGTGAATTACCACAAGGCAGAAGATGCAGAGAAAGCTGTCAACACTTTGAATGGACTAAGATTGCAGAATAAGATCATTAAAGTATCTTATGCACGGCCCAGTTCTGAAGCAATAAAAGGAGCAAACCTGTATGTTTCTGGTTTGCCAAAACACATGACACAGCAAGATCTGGAAAAGTTGTTCAGTCCGTTTGGCTCCATCATAAGTTCCCGCATTCTTCATGAAAATATGAATGTAGGTCACTTGTTACAAGGAGGAGGGGATGATCAGAGCATTCAGGGCCCATCCCGTGGGGTCGCTTTCATCCGCTACGACCAGAGATGTGAAGCAGAAGCTGCTATACGTGAGTTGAATGGTACTGTCCCTCCAGGTGGCACTGGCCCCATGACAGTCAAGTGCGCTAACAACCCAAGCAACCAGAACAAGGCTCTGGCCCCTTTGGCTGCATACTTGGCTCCGACGTCTGCTCGACGATTTGTTGGGCCTGCAGGGAAGGCCCTGCTGGCAATCAACAAAGGCCTGCAGCGATTCTCTCCACTAGCAGACCCATTGATCCAAGGTAATGCATTAGGTGGCTCTGGCTGGTGCATCTTCGTTTACAATATAGGGGCTGACACAGAAGAAAGTATCTTATGGCAGCTCTTTGGGCCCTTTGGTGCGGTGCAAAGTGTCAAGATAATCAGAGATCCAGCAACAAACAAATGCAAAGGCTATGGTTTTGTCACCATGACAAACTATGATGAAGCTGTTGTTGCCATCCAGTCACTCAATGGGTATTCCCTCAATGGACAAGTCCTGCAGGTGAGCTTCAAAACAAACAAAAGTAAATCTTAAGTTGTGAACAGACTAGTCAATAAATTTTAGCTAATTAAAAATGTTGATCATAAGGTCGTCATGGTTTGTTCACATAAAATTATACAACCAATGAAGGTATTATATTTCACACAAAATGTACCTTACCTAACTAGACTAGACTAAAGAATATCAACATCAAAGAAAAGTACAAGTGGTACAAATCATGACAAAGTTTTTTGCTGTTTATCCTCAGACTGATTAAGATGTAATTTACAAACTGACATGAAATGAACCATGTTACACAGAATCATTCCAACCCACTAAAACTTAAAACCATTTTCTAATTCCATGAATTTTATTTTATTTTTGATCCATATTTTGTAAACACTAACATTAAATACATCTGAACAAAAACATGAAAAAAATACAAATTTTCTCATAAGATACATATTGTGGGTTGGAATGTTTCTGTGCGACACAGTTCATGTTACTTCCAAGCCCAGTAAATTCCCAGTATAAAGCTAAGGATGAATGAATCTCATGTTGATTGAAAAACAATGTTCGATCTTCTCTTGTGGTGTGCTATGACAGTCTCTGGAGCATCTTCAAATAAGTTAAACATTAATAGGAAATTAACATCTTCATAAATAAATGACTTATTTAGGTACCTCATTTGGGAACATTGTGGAGTAATTTTTAAGTGTCATTCCACAAATATTGTGCTTTAATGCAGTACTAACTATTGGATAGACATTGCATAAATACATTTTTGTTTTTCAGTCATTTACCTTTTTAATTATTGTTCAAGTGTTACATAGGCAATTTTTAAAGGTTTCTGTCCCTGCCTCACCCCCAGAATGTAACGCGCCATAACATTTTTAGTTCCCTTCCCCCCCTACAGTTACATGCAAGACAAAAAAAATTGTGCAATACAGTTCAAGCATTCCCTTTAAAACGAACGATAGTTTGCCAACTTAAGAGAACCAACTTAACAACACCCGTAAGTAAATCCGGACTAAAAGTCTACAAAAAGAGAACCAAATAAAAATTATATACAATACAATTGAGAAATTCCCCACAAAACATAACTTTTTGCTTATGTTTTATGGGGATTTTTTGTTGCTGACTTGGGCTATTTTAATAAATTAAACAAAAATCAATGTTACATAAAACATAGTTCAAAGGGCTCTCCCACGCCTGTAAGGCATCGTAACATTTTACAAGACCTCACACCCCCAATTTGAATTATTATATTATACTTGAACGCTAACCTACTCTTGCTAAGTAATCATTATAACCACCTACATTTTCAAAGATGGTGTATGTATCCATATCTGGTATTCTTTTATAATGCTCTCACTTAAAATAATATTTCAAATAATATGTTACATATAAAATATACTTATGAGTTATCTATTTTATGATCGACATAATTAGCTAGTAATTGTGTTTATCCACTGTGCAATATTCAAAATCATTACAAAAATATTTAATATAAAAATATATGTTTTATGGGTTATTTCAAATAGCCCAAGGTGCAATTTCTTTAAAAAAATGCAATAGGTTATTTAATTATTTAACCTCAATATTTTTAGACCAAAGATGTATTCATAAATAGAATCCATATAATTAACAAAATCTATCTTACTTTGCCATTAGTATAACCAGGACAAAGTACCATGAGAATTCACTACGCATGTATAGTACCTAACCTACTAAACCAACTTAGTACAGATAGTTTGTCCCCTAAATGTAGCTATTTCCATAGTATTATTATTATACATTTTGTAAAGTATATTATCATCAAATTATTTATTAAATAATTAGTTTTAGGGGCTCAATATATTGTAGCACAAACTTGATAATCTTAAATAAAAATAAATCCCTGTTGAAAATAGAGTATTGTAATAGCCTATTGTACTGTGCTCCACTTAATCATAAAACAAACAATTTATTATCTTTCTACTTTTTCAGAATGAGCCCCTTTCTAAAGTTGATGAAATTTGATCTATTGTATCTTAAAACCTAATTTATAATAATAAGAGAATTAAATATGTTGCACTAACTACATATTTTCAAATCAAGATCTTGAAACAACCATGACACAATGACTATATATATAATTATTGATCAACATTTTAATAATCGAAATTTTTGTATTGAGTGAATCGTGCGCACAGTTTTGCGTGTCTGTCGCCGCGACACTATTGTAATAGTTTACATACTTTAACAATTTAATGACATTCATAATGATATTGTCTCTCTATGATAAGTAATCGCTGCTATTTATTACGATATTTAAGTAATTTATATTTCATTGACATAATTTATTACCTACCTTTAATCATAATAAAAATTAAAGATTTCATTTGATGTTTAATTGAATGTATCTGATGTATAGTCTAAGTCCATAATTAGTTGTAGTAAATAATCTACTCAGTAATCATTTAATTGATTCATATTGTAATCCCGTATTTAGTGAAATGTTTATTCAGTGTAACAATTAAAATGATGCATATCATTGTGTAAAATGATACCATTAGACTCTGATTGAGTTGGGACTAGGTTACTACCTCAACTCACAAACCTAACATTTGCATTTCAAGCAGATTTGTGTTGTTTTCTTTTAATGTTAAGGGTACATAAATATTTTCTAATGTAAGAAATATTATTTATTAAAAAAAGTACTTAACATACTACATGAAACTAGTCAGCAGTTATAATTTTGCGCAACATTAAACTAAGCTAAGTATATTGTGTTCCCTAATTTAAAGTATCGTAGTTTTTATCGATATGCAAGTTAAATTATGTTGGTGTGGATTAAAATTAACTCTATGGTAAGTTGTAACTTGTGGTAAAAAAATTGATGTTTTTATGCAACAGCAGCTTCATGATGTGTACTGAGCTAGTCACTAGCGAGCCACGACCCCTACTCTGCTATGAGACATGGGTGTTAACTTAAAGTAAGAAATGACATGACTGTGTCGTCCCTGTTGTATCGTGAAGCCATACAAAATGGCGATTAAGTGGAACTAAGATTGTCATCTGTAGAACTTAGGTATCGATATACACCTGGCCCACTTGATTTTAGTTTCACTACCAATAATTTCTCAGGTACTGTTGAAGTTCCTCAACTGGTGTAGCAGTTTATTACTGACCGGCAGTCATCATATGAGTATTCGTCAGGTCCTGAATGTCTGATGTTATATAATAATATGTCATGACACAGTTAGTGTGAAATGAAGAAAAACAATACAATGTTTTTGATACCTTATCGACCATTTGACTGCAATAAACATATTGAAAGTGTTCATTGTTTATTAAAAAGATGTTTAGAAATTTCAACAATACTTTCCTACTTTGGATAATTTTGTTTTTATTTGGTGGTTTGGTTAGGTTTTTATGTGTTTAGTATTCTATATTTATTTTTTCTTTAATTTCACTATGTAACCATTTCATTTTAGGGCAGGTTTGATATAACGGGTTGGCCTAGGATACATAAATTATTTAAGACAGAGTACAAAGTTTTCACTGATAAATAGTATTGGCTTACCTACTTTGTTTGAAATAGAATGTCAACGAATGTAATCTGAGTAGGGTAATATTTAATAGGTTAATAAATAGCAATAACGCAAATAAAGCCTTTTATTTTACACTACAATTTTGTCAGTCACATAATACGTAAAAATAGTTATTGTAGGTAGTTACAGTCAACAGCAAGTGAACCTTTACATTTCTGTTGCAAAGTCGTCTTTAACGTAACTAGTCACTGTATGCCGACGAGGTCGATGTGCTGATCAACTTTAACGTTTTGGAATGTTCTCACTGTACAAGGCTAGTTACCAGAGTTACCTCAACAGAAAACCCATTAGGTCGCACGGCTGTATTGCGTAACTTGCCACTCTATCGGGTTAGGTTCAGACTTATTATACTCTATGGTTAGGTTTAGGCGACTCCATAGTGTCAAATACGTATGTATCTTCGGAGTAGGCTAAATGAGACAACTTCATACAGTGTAGCACTTACGTAATCGCACCCCTGACTTGGCGTACCTTCCTTGCCTTTTCCGCGCAAATAATACCTACTATACTTTCAGCCTGAAAGATAAAGACAAGGCACCTGAAAGTTTCAGGTGATCGTCACTGATTGGCCTCGAGGAGATCGGTTGTGTTGGGCATACATAGAGACAATGAATTTTTGACAGTTTGGAGTAGTCAAAATGGAACGAGCCGATACAGTGAAGGAATTCGATGGCCGCAGTTCGCCATATAATAAAGCAAATAGTCGGTGGTAGACTACAACAAGAAAACGACTACTACATACTGCGTTTATGGAGTGGTTATTAAGAGAACGGTGTTTTTTTTTATATATTACTGTTCAAAAAACAGGGGATAAGTAACGGATTAACATAATAAAGATACAACAACAAAACGAATAATAAAGTACCACATTGCCTTAAGAATACAGCAGAGTAATCGACTGCTCGTCAACCTTTAAGGTGCGTTCACACACGTTTGGTAACTAATGGACACGCCAACGACGCGCCTCGCTTCTAATTATACTTCTATCTGGATTACGTGCGGGTTACTACCATATACAGGGTTCAGTTAATATTAGTTCCGTGATTTCGAATCCTACTTAATTGCGGATATGGTACATGAGGACCCTTTAGATAGAGATACACGACCCGTCGCATCGCGTCGGCATGTCTGAGCGTAAATTAAGTTTGGACGTGTGCACCTCTACCGTAATAACGTTAAGGGCAACTTTGCAACGAACTTTTTTATCAACACTTGCTATCATATGACCTAATAAGTATGTAATAATAATTATAAAGAAATAATAATACTAACAGAGCGCAAATATAACATTCAAGACGCTGGCTGCAATAATAGCGTATTTAGCAGATATGTAAGCCTCATTCAGGGTGTAATATTTACCCGCATTCCAGCCGACGAACCTTATAGCATTGAAGTAGTGGAAAGGGAATGCAGCACCCATAAACAGCTTAACAACGAACACACTTAAGCTGCCGAGATCCAAACTTTGAATCATCGAAACATAAGTTTCAATGCCATTCGACAGGAATAACGTACCGCCTGACAGGAGAACAACGTAGAACGTCAGCATTACGCCTAAAAAGAAAGATGGAGAATACTTTATTGCACAAATTGCATACAAAAAGTACGATAAAAAAGTATTATACTAACTATTAACTAAGAAGAATTTGCCAGTAACCACGTTTTACTATAAACGTTGCTTTAAGTTATTGATTCATTCATCCATCCATCCATTCATTGACTAAAGCATCACTCATGGCCCACTGAGAAGACCTTGTCTTCATTCACGCAAGGACGAAAATGTCTTATTTCAGTGGAGGCACGGACTCTAAGATATTTAAGATTATTATACTTTATTTCACTCAAAAAATTACAGGACAATCTTAAATAATATGCATAAAAGCGAGCTTATATCTATAAGAGATTTCTACCAACAGGTCGATTAGGCGTGGGCTACACAGAATGGACGTGGGGCGAGAAGTAGGAAAAGACTCGACGCGTTTTATAGATGCACAGGCCATAATCACGATGAAGAGAGGAGTCATTTCTCTGTCAGAGTCTATGAAGACTCCAACGCTTGTAGTCCTAGCAGCTATGAAAAAAAGCTGCATTTTACGATGAAAGCAAGCCGTTTTGCACGGTGATAGTAGGGACCACAGAGTACATTATTATACTGAGTAGGGACAAAAATAAGCGATTTGACCTGCAGCTGAAAATTTACAACAAAAATATGTTACAAAACGTAGGATTTTCGGCAGTTGTCATGGTTTTTTATTTTCTTTTTATTTTTTTAATGATACATTAAGCAATTCCCTTTGGTTTATGTATCGCATCCCCGTGGTTGTTAAATTTTTCATGGTAAGTTGCCCGACTGATTTGAAAGAGAATGACTATGGAATAAGGATGGGTAAGCTTGTGAAATGCTTGTAATAGCCGATGGTTAAGAGCGGTGGTAGCGGAGCGGTGTAGAACGCCGACTTCTCAATCGGGAGGTAGTGGGTTCTAACCCCGGCATGTACCAATGACTTTGTTTTCTAAGTTATGTACATTTGTGAAATTTTAGTAGCAATACTACTCGCTGACGGTGAAGGAAAACCTCCTATGGAAACCCTAGTGTCTGAGGTGTTAGCGTACCTCAGCGCTTGCTACGTACAATGGCCCGACTATGAGGCTGTGCGGAAATCTCAGGTCTAACTAACTAGCCGATGCATCGATGGTCAGGTTTTGTTCACATCGTCGGTCGAAGAACTGCAGACACAATTAACAGTAAATGGATGAGACGTTTAAAAGGAAACGAATGAACATTAATGTGAGTAAGACGAAAGTAATGGTCTTTGAAACAGATGATGAAATGACTGAGTTCAAGATAACGATTAGCGCTGGTACGGATAGCCAGAGGTTGCGGGTTCGAATCCCGGCATGGGTGAAATTTTTAGCCTCTAAATAGGTTTTTAAATTTGTTCCTTAGCACGGGTTAGTGCATTAAAAATAAAAATAGTGTAATCATGTGGGTACAGTGATATCGTTCCGATGTTAAACCTAACTGCAAAGTAGGTAGTCGGGGCTGTAAGTAATGCAATTTGCTTAAGTCAGATGTCGCTGCCTGTACGTAATACAGAGAATATTGTAAAGAGGTTCGAAATTTCACTGATGCCGTGAGTCGCCCATTGGCTCAATTGGGAGAGCGCTGGTACGGATAGCCAGAGGTTGCGGGTTCGAATCCCGGCATGGGTGAAATTTTTAGCCTCTAAATAGGTTTTTAAATTTGTTCCTTAGCACGGGTTAGTGCATTAAAAATAAAAATAGTGTAATAACGATTAGTGTTGAAAGGGTGCAACAAGTGAAACAATTTGTCTATTTGGGGAGCCTGTTTAGGAGACATGGAAAGCGTGAAGGTGATATAGAAAGAAGAGTAAAAGCGGGAAATTGTGTAAACGGTGCTGTGCACTCCATCGTGAGTAGGCAACACATCTCCAAAAGTCTTCAGTCCCTCAGCACAACGCTGAGTCAGCTGCCTTTTGTGGCAATTTAGACGCACCACAGGCGAAAGCTATTTGTGTGTTTTTGTTTCGTTTATTTGTATATTTGGTTAATTTCTGTTGTGCTCATGTTGTGTTAATTTTGTGGTTTTTTGTTTCTGTGATGTGTCTTGTTGCTATAATGTCTTTCTTTCTCAAAATACAGTGGAAATAAGGTCCTTTTAAGAAGTATGCGTAGTGTTACTTTGAATGACAGGATACGGTGACAAGAATTGTAGAAAGGAATGTTCCGTTCACGTTTCGTTGGTTTGGACAAGTGGAGAGGGTGAAGGAAGAAAGATTGTCGAAACAAATATATGTATAAATATATGTGTACGTAATACAGAGAGTGTTGTAAAGAGGTTCGAAATTTCACTGGTGCCGGTAAGTCGCCCATTAGCTCAGTTGGAAGAGCGCTGGCACGGAAAGCCAGAGGTCGCGGGTTCGAATCCCAGCATGGGTGGAATTTTTAGCCTCTAAATAGGTTTATAAAGAAACAAATATATGTATATAGCGAATGTGGGTGGAAGGGCCGGTAAGAGACGTCCCAGACGGACGACCAAATAGGGAATGTAAAAAGGGGAAGGTAATAAGTACCTACCCGGAACCGGAGTGCGTGCATGCGACGACTAATGAACGTTGATGAAGAGAAGGTGATCTATCAGGAGCGTAGTAAGTGGCAAACCCTGGTCTCTGCCTACCCCTCGGAGATACAGGCGTGAGGTTATAACATAACATTTACATACAGGCACATACATTGCTTCTGGCCCCATACTAGGATACCCTGTGTCGTGGGAACCAGAAACAACGACATCACAAACATGTAAACATCCAAGACCTGAGGGTATTTTATGTCCCCAGCCGGGGTTCGAACCCGGGACCTCTTGCATGATAGGTAGACGTGCCATTGGTCGTCCACATCGTACCGTTTGGTGGGTATTCGAATTTCGACTTTATTTCTATTCAGGTTTGGATGGACCTAAAAATTCAAAAACACTAAAATAAAGGAAGTAAGTAGGTACCCACTGTTTCTCGTGCATACAAAAAAATCACTACAGCTATTAACAGCTGTTAATGGTGTACGAGAAGCCGCGGCTTAGCCTCACAGTTGGGCCATTGTACAGTAGACAGTAAATCAACATTTGTATGTAAATGTTGATGTACTGTCTACTGTAGTGCACTCATAAATTATTTATAATATGTATAAGTATACCTACCTACAACACATTTGTAGAATCCTTAGTGCACGATAGTCCGCCGATTTTTTTAACTGTCAAACGGTATTGTTTAGAGAAATTCTAGTTTAAGTAAGTTTGTGAAAGTACCTGTAATTCTTTGCAAAATGGACGTCATGGCCGGCAAGGTGGGTCCAAAAATAGTAAGATGTGGTGACATAGGCCGCCCTAGTCTCAAGTTTTTTGCGTCGTGATCCTCTTTGGGTGGTGGGATATATTTCTTATATGTAACTGTATCTTTTAGCCCTGGAGGGCTAGAACCACCGCTGCAAGGATCTTTTGGTCTTGGTGCACAAGGAGGAGCACAAGCATCTCGGATGCTGTTCGAAGGACTCAGGAAGATGGGTGCCTTTTGAAGTAGACTTGGGTAGCTAACGGGCCTGGAATAAATAAAGTTTTCTTCTTAGCGTATGACAATGTTCGCGACCGCGAAGCAAAGGATTTGAGCATCAACGCTGGAGTTCATGATGTGTAATTATAAAAAGTACTAAGAACGAACTGTTATTTTTAGCTCGTAGTTACACTATTCTATGTTTAATAGTACCTACCTACTTAACCTGCGAGTTTATGTAAAATGTAATAAAAGAACAAGAAACATGCTCAGTATGTCCCCTTACTCTTTGCCGTACAATAACCATGCCGGAGGTCGTGTGTTCGATTCCCATTGGCGGCCGCCGTACATTTGTACAAATGACCTTAGTCGGTAATCCATAAACGTGGGACAGATGGAAAGTTTTGCAAAAATAAAATAAAGTGTTCTCATATATTTTTAAATAAATCTTTTCAATATACTCTCCACCAGCCGCTATAATAGATAGTTAGGTTAAAATGAAAATGATTGTTTTCGAGGCTAAAAAGTCACACGGTGCTAGTTCAGGACTGTAAAGAGGGTGGCTCATCGAGTGCTGCCCAGCATCTCGTAGGCAGTAGGACGACGCGAGTCACGCGTTTTGTGGCGTCGCGACTTATGACGTTTAAAGGCGCGACTCGCTCTTGTCGTGCTGGAGCCAAGAATTAAGACCTACACACAAATCTAACTTGTTGGGAATTAATAAGTACAAAGTGAAATGTCTATTTTACCTGGACTTACATGTGGGCGGCAATGTAAGCGCTCGCCCTTCGAGAGCCCGAGAGTTTATAATTCGTTGCAAGATTTATACAAGAGGCACTAGGGATCGTCCTGAGAAACTCGTTAGGTACCTACGATAAATTCGCTGACTCTCAGGCGAGTGTGTACAGCCTGCTATCACATTAAAATGGGTGCAAGGTAAAAGATAGTTATTATTAAAATCCAAAACCAAACCTTTTTGCACACAAGTACCAAGATTGTATACAGTTTTGGTATCTGGACAGCATGTTAACGTGTAGAAATTAATGTTTCTTGTTTGTTAATTTTATAGAAATGTTAAGTGTGATTGGGATCTAATTTCTTGTAGAAATGGCAATCTGTGCAGCCGCAGCCGAAGACGACAATATCGACGAATTCTGCCAAAGTCACGAGGTGGTCACGAGTTTACAATTCAATTAATTTGACTTTTCTCTGATAATGTCAGTCATTTTATTATTGTCATCATAGACAACCATCATAATTGTGTAACTCTTTTCGACTTCCTTCAAAAACCACGACCAAACAGACTGTAAAAGAACAAATTCAAATATCAAAAATCAGACACGATTCCGAAATAATGTGAAATACTCCTCAAATGCAGGCGCGCATTTAGTCTGTGATAAATAAATTATTAATTTTCCCCGTTATGCTATAATTTAGGTTCATGCCTCTGCCTCATAATACATTTCATTTTTGAATAGACTGCCATTAGTTTTTTTTACCTGCAAATGTATAACTAATTAGCCATTAATCATCAACGCTTATTAAGGAACACACACACACCTGCCATTCTGTCTCGCTCGCTCAATATAATTTTTTTGATAAATGTAGGTATATAATGATAGCGAAACATTTTAACAACTCGTTTTCACTATTGAAATTATAGTTAGTATTAGTTACGAAGAAAATTAGTTTTTATTGTTATTTTATTCACAAGTGTGTTGAAAAACGTCGTATGATACACGTGTGTATTGATGATTACCGTCCAATGGCGCCTTGGCGTTGGCGGTAATCACCAATGTTAAGGCCGCAGTACACAATGGCCCATGCTGGTCCACTGCTCGTTATTGCCATTGTGTACACGGGGCAATGGTGTTGGCGCGCAACGGACAGTTGTCGGTATTTTGGGCACACTTCAATCAAAGAGTATATAACCACAAATGGCCCCAGTAAACAATGGCCTGTGATGGGCCATGCTTTGCCATTCACAACTGTAGGCCACGATCACTTGGTGTTACACAATGGCGCATGGCTCATTGCTGTCTGGCAAACCACTTGCGATGGACGTGGAAGTAATCCGCTATTTGACACGTATCAAATTTGACGCGATAAATGAATATTTCCCATAGTATTTAACGTAAGAAACCGAAATATATTGATTTTGCTAAATAAGTAGGTATGCAGGATGGCTGCAAAATTTGCAAAGTAAAAAAATTTTTTCCTCGTGTAATTCGTAACGGCGAAAACGCTATCAGCCATCTTGAAAGCATCTAAAGTATGTAAACAAACATCTTTCAGCCAGAGCCAGTGGAAAATGATTATTATAGGACTTACATCAAAGTGATCTTCACATTAATACACCCGAGTTTCAATTGATAAAGAGTCGGAGTCTCTTTTGGCAAGTTTGAGCCAAGTTTTTCGAATGTTAATTTCACTGGGTACACGAATCCACAACTTCCCGGGGGTCTTTATTGAAGAGTTTTTTCATTCTCGAACAATGCAATAATGATAATTGGTATATTTTGGATGTTAATTCGATGAAATCATGGTTGCGTTGTTGTTATTTCACTATTCTCAGAGATCACTTACAGAAAATTGAATGTCAAACTTTGTTTACAATTTTTTGGACTTCAAACCATAGACAAAAATGGCTGACCGCGTTTTTGGCTGTTTAGGAAAATAAAGTATTAAAATATATTTTTATGTTGCTCTTAGGTCCTCAAAAAATATACTAAAATATTTTTTGGTCTAATGGAAGAGTTATTTACCGTTTAAGACTGTTCCGTCGCGTCCCATATTAATAGTTTTTCCGTTTCCTGTTTTCGTGTAATTTTATTTCTAATGGGTAAGCGACGATCTTTTCATTTTCGGCGGCATACCCTGTGTGCCGCGCTGCGATTGCGAACCCTACAATCGCCTATGGGCCTTGGTGCCGTATAGATAGACGTGCGTGATACCAACCCGCGTGTGCGCCGGTCGTCCACTGTGTTTCGTGTGTAGTGTGTTTTCACGTTTTACTGCTAGTGAGCCTTCCCCTTTCATCCACTGGTGGGTGCGAAAAGAACTACCCCTATGGACCCTGCAGTTGGGCGATACATGCTGATATTGCGCCCCTGTGCCGCGGCCCCGTCGACCTGATACCTATCTACCACGAGGCAGCCTAAGGAGTGTCAAGTGAGTCGCCTTATCCCCAACATAAATTTGTTCCTTCGAACCAGGACCGCATCTTCCAGCTAGTGTTGTCTTGTAGTGTAGTTTCTGTATTACGTACTAAACTTTACGTTTTCCACACGCATCTAATCGCCATCTTTGTTACGCAAAATGTCTGAGGAAGATTCGCCGTGTGAACAAGACATTTTCGAAAGGGCTCTAGGCCGACACCACACAGTAGAATAACAGCCTTAAGTTTTATCCAACCTTTTTGCCACATCCTTTAGGCTGAGAGCGCAATTCATTACTGTTCAATTCATTAAATAGTTTCAAAATTCTTCTTTTCAGTGTCATGATCAGGCTCAACAGATAAATGCAAGATTTTAAGAATCAAAACACTGGGAACTACATTTCAAAGAGCGTTCAACAAACAATTTGGAAATTTTTCAAGGACTTCCTCTATCTGTATTTGAAATTTGCACTCTACGCCGTAGTGATATACGTTCTATTTTACTACTTCGACTATTACTTTTGCTCATTATATTCTAGATGAGCTAAGACGTACTCTTCAGTTCGCAGCGACTGATGAAGATCAGTTTCGCTCGCGAACTACTGACTTAACTCTTCTTCAAAGAAAGTTCAGTAAAGTCCAAACCAAAATTGAGAAAACTTTTCAAATTAAAAAAGTTCAATAAAGAGGAACAGATTAAATTACGTAACGAGTTCGATGAGTTATATTACGCTGTTGTTGTACACAACACATCATTGAAAGAGATCCAAAGACGGCCGACGGCTGAGGCTGAGTAGACCAAGTGTGATTCCCCCGATTTCCGATATTGAATTCCGTTCTAGAAACTTGCCAACATTGCCGTTACCTACGCATTTTTTTTAGTTAATGGCAACTCGAATTTTACATAACTGTCAAAAGTCTTGAGTGAAAAAGCGCGGGAAACTTCGAACTTGGCGGGCGGATTTATCAGGCTTTGAATTTTAAAATTATTTTAATATTGGTTTTTAAAATCAGTTGTACATATTTGTAGTTAAGTATCGTAGCTTAGTTTTATTTATTGTTCGTGTAAATATTTTTCCGCTGTATTAGTAAGTTTTTGCACATTATCTGCCGCCTCATGGAGGAGCCACCAGACCCGGGGGGCACAGTCCCCCCGGTAGGTGAAAATATAACTGTTAGAAGTAGGTATAATGGACTCAAGTAATATGGATACGGATGCATCGGAGAGATCCGAAGGAAATAAGCAAAAGCGAACTAGAGCTACCCGTAGAATATGTAAGCATTGTAATAAGAAGAGGAAGCATCATAAAAATAAGGACGACAATAATGGTCAAAACTGTTTATGTGATAGCGACAACTGTATTAAAGATGATACTATACACCATGTTACTTCTAGAAAATCCACAACATCCACAGCTAATATGGTTGTAGAACAGCCTTTTTCCCAGCAGCAGCCTCAGGTTGGCAGGACCCGTTACGAAGCAACTGATGTTCAGCCATTTACAATTCATGTTCAGAGGGATTCCGGAGATTCCTCCGCGACCACACTCCATCCTATATCCTTTGTTCAGTACCTGAAAAGGAGATGTAACAAAAATATCATAAATGGCAGTGTTAAGCGCTTAGGAAGAAACAAGTTAAGTTTATCTTTTTGCAACTACAACGACGCTAATGCGCTCCTATCAGACTCAGATTTAACTAAACAGAAGTTTAAAGCCTTCATTCCCACATTCAGTATTACTAGGATGGGTGTTGTTCGTGGAGTTCCCACTGAGTGGTCTCCCGAAGACATAATTGACAATATAGCATGCCCCATTGGATGTAGCAAGATAATCAAAGCTAGGCGGTTTAATTACAAGGTCCATGGTCCAGTACCCGAGTGGAAGCCATCACAAACAGTAGTCCTTACCTTTGATGGTCAGGTACTACCCAAACGGGTTTTCTCTTGTTATAACGCCCTTCCGGTGGAGCTGTATAGCTATCCGACTATACAATGTTTTAATTGTTGTAGGTTCGTTCACACAAAAATTAAGTGCAATTCCAAACCCCGATGTTACAAGTGTGGTCAAGACCACTCTGGCGATACTTGTAACACTACGTGTGATGATGCTACTTGCCTTTCATGCAATGGTAACCATTTTGCAACAGATAAAGCATGCCTTGAGTATGAAAGACAAACAAGATAATCATGTAAAAACCAAAAACAATCAAGTGCAGTGATAAGACATACACGTATCAGCTCTAAGCTGCTAGTGTATCATATAATAATAATAATAATAATAATAATAATAATAATAATAATAAGAATTAAGATTTACATGGCCCAAAACTGTACCTCATACTCTGAGGCAATTAAATTACACCCATCAGTAACCAAATCCTTCCGTGAGGTTGCAGCATCTGCCCCTTCCATCCATGCTCAACATCAAACCATAGGCCCGGCTAATCCAAAATCTCACAAAAAAACTGTATTTTTAAAGCCCCGTACACCACCGAAAATAGGAAATGGATACGATCGGGCTGCACATCAGTCCCTTACAGCTGATTATGATGCCCCTTCTCCCTCAAATGGTTGCGCTCTTCCACAAAAACGCCCTGAAACAAATATTTTAGAAATTATCTCTGCGCTTATTAAAGCATTATTCCCTGTCGATTCCCACAATTCACAACCGTCCAACGTTGCCGCACTCCTCAATTTTATAAGTTCCCTATCTAACCATGGCCAATCAAACCAAGATTGTCCAGTGGAATTGCCGTAGTATCACTAGCAAAAAGTCTGACTTAATTCATATTCCTAATAAACATAATCCAATTTCTATTGTTCTCTCTGAGACATGGCTAAAACCAGGTTCACTATTTCGAGTCCCTGGCTATGCCTGTCTTCGAGATGAAAGAGATGATAGGTATGGTTATATACTCTTTGAGGTATGGTGGAGTTGCCATACTTATAAAAAACTCTATCTCCTATACTGCTGTCACCCTCCCATCACACAGTGACGACATTATCTGTTGTCGCTGCTATTATTGTAAATAGTCCAAGCCCAATGTAAATATCCTTTCAGATGTAAATAATATAATTTCTGTACTACCTAAGCCCTTTTTGTTGACAGGAGATTTTAACTGTCAACACCAGTCGTGGGGAAGCTCTATATAATCCCACTATGGGACACAACTTCTAGACATAATTCATACACACAACCTTTGTATTCTAAATAATGGTTTACCAACTCGGATAACAAAGCCTAATGAGAGTATTAGTGCTCCAGACCTTTCAATTTGTACTCCTGATTTAGCCCTTACTCTATCTTGGACTCCCTTAACTCATGCATATGGTAGTGATCATTTCCCATTAATAATTTCGTTTTCCTTTCAAAATCCATTAGCTTCAAAATACATTAGCTTCAAAATACATTCAAAAACCACGCATAAAACATAGAATTGGCAATGCTGTCTGGAATAGTTATAGTCAATCTGTTGAACAAAAACTTGCAGAATGCAAACCTGAATGTTTTGATGATCCTGACATTTTTGCAAGTTTTGGTTAAAGCTGTAGACCAGACTTTCCCAATAAAAAATTGAGCTCCTGGCAGAATTCCCTCTCCGTCTTGGTGGGATGGTGAATGCTCAGATGCTGCAAAAAGGAGAAAAGACGGCGGCTATGACCCCTGCGAATTTCAACAAGTATTTAGAAGTCTCTCACGTTACTAAAAAGTTCTTAAAAAAAGACGTATGAAGGATGGCAAAGTTTTTGCTCATCTATCAGTCCTAACATTTCCGCAGCTGTTGTTTGGCAGAACATACGGCGTTTTCGATCAGCCTTTAATAGTTCCCCTCCTCCAAAAATTACACTCGACCTGGCTAATAAATTTATGGATCACATGGCACCTCCTTTTGTTCCAGAACAAAGTTCTGTTACCTAATTTTGTTCTGTTGCTAATTTCACCCCCTCCATAGAGTCTAGTAGTAATAGAGCTAATTTGAATTCCCCTTTTACATTAGATGAATTAAAAGGTGTACTCTCTCATGTAAAGGATTCTTCTCCTGGTGAAGATGGGATTCTATACTCTCTCATTGTTAATCTTAATGATAATACACTTTTAACCTACCTTGAATTGATAAATTCCATTATGGTCTCAGGTAACATCCCTTTCTCATGGAAATCGCAGACCATTATCCCTATTTTAAAAACAAACAAGCCATCTAATGATCCTTCTTCTTACCGCCCGATCGCACTGTCATCTGTTTTAGCAAAAATTGCTGAGCATCTTGTTAAAATTCGCCTAGAGTGGTTTATTGAAAGCAATAATCTGTTATCTGCTTCACAGTATGGGTTTAGAAAGGGCAGGGGTACTCTGGACAGTTTAAGTATTGTAGTAACTGATATCCGTTTAGCTTTCACAAATAATGAATCAGTTCTTGCTGCTTTTCTGGACATCCGTTCAGCTTAAATGATAATGTTCTTGTCTTCGTTCTGAAACATAAACTTAATTTATTAAATGTGCCTTCTTTGTTAGTTTTTATAATTAATATTCTTTCTGAACGGTCGATTAGTGTATATATAGATGACAATTCAATTTCTAGATTAGTTTTGAGAGGCCTTCCTCAAGTTCGGTTCTTTCACCCCTTCTGTACAGCATTTATACTTACGATTTAGAATGTTCCCTTTGCAGCAAAGTAGAGGTTCTTCAGTATGCTGATGATCTGCTTTTGTATATCCGGACATTCAATTGAGTCTATGTGTTCTACCATGACCTCCTCCTTGTCTCTGCTTCAGCAATGGTTAACAAGTAATATTCTAGAGCTTTCTGTTAACAAAAGCACTCTGGTTTTATTTTCTAGAATGAGAAAACCTCCGAATATCCTTGTACAGTATGATCAATCTCCCATTCCTGTTAAAAAAGAAGTAAAGTTTTTAGGGGTTATTCTAGACTCGCAACTTACAGGTCTTCCTCATTGTGAGTATATTTCAGCCAAATGTGAACGTCATTTACATGTTATTTATTTATTTTATTTTATTAGAGAAAACAAACAGTTATACAAAAAACATTTGCTTAACTTAAAGTTAGTATAAAGGTTAGTTACATGTATAACCAGCAGCGTTTTCTACAGTTTACAATATAAAAATATTAGAATACAATAGGCACAGTGTGAGAAATGCATGTGTAGTAAACAAACAAGTAACATGAATATCAATCATGTTAAGCTCTTTTCTAAACTATATAAACACTAAAAGCAGAAAAAAAATAAAAACAACACAAACAACCGACCTAGTACGTACACTCCAAAGACAAATCACATCCATCATGTAAAATTACCAGAATGGTAGATGCAACACGAGTTACAGATTTCCTAGATAAACCCGGGGATAACATAAACAAATCAATGTGATGCAAATACTCATTATAATTGTGCATTAGCTTATACAGTGGTGCTCGCTCACCAGCGTTAGTTCTACACCTCTTAGTTAGGAACAAGCGGTGGGGGTAGCCCTCACGAATCCGCTGTGAACCACTCGGAACTCGGTACGATATTTGGTGAACTAGCGAATTGGTATCAAATCTTTTATGGCAAAGATTATAGAAAATCATGGAGTCCAGGAGAAACCTTCTACCCTTTAACGATATTAAGGAAAATTTATCAAGTAAATTAATATACGATAAGCGTTTATGGTAGCATTTGTAATTTACAGTACGAAGGAAATTACGCTGTACTGATTCGATCTGGTCACTATACTTGTTGTAGTAGGGAGTCCATATCACAGTAGCATACTCCAACTGCGATCTAACCAAAGAAGTATAAGGGTATAAATAAGTAGAGGGGAGTTTGAAGTTGTTACAGGCTCGCATAATAAAACGATAAATTTGAAAGGCTTTGTTTGTGATGTGATCAACGTGTGCGTCAAATTGAAGCTTATTATCCAGCAAAACACCTAGATCTTTAATGACAGATACCTTTTGCAGTGGTTCTGTGTTTAAGTGGTATGTAAAGTTAATGAAGTTAATTTTTTTTGTAAAGGTAATGGATTTACATTTTGGTATACTGAGCTGTAGTTTATTTGCTAAGCAGTAATCAGACAAGCGATTGAGGTCTTGCTGGAGCTTGATGCAATCTTCATTGTTTGTAATCTTGCGATAAACTTTTAGGTCATCTGCATATAAGAGGAAATCACAGTTTTTGAAACATGTGTTTATGTCATTTACAATACAAAAAGTAACGGTCCCAAAATAGAGCCTTGCGGGACTCCAGACGTTACTGAAATTAATGAAGAAGAAAAGCCGTTGATCACAACTCTTTGTAAGAGGTGACATAAGAGGTGAATACACTATTTTTATTTTTAATGCACTAACCCGTGCTAAGGAACAAATTTAAAAACCTATTTAGAGGCTAAAAATTTCACCCATGCCGGGATTAGAACCCGCAACCTCTGGCTATCCGTACCAGCGCTCTACCAATTGAGCCAATGGGCGACTCACGACATCAGTGAAATTTCGAACCTCTTTACAATATTCTCTGTATTACGTACAGGCAGCGACATCTGACTTAAGCAAATTGCATTACTTTACAGCCCCGACTACCTACTTTGCAGTTAGGTTTAACATCGGAACGATATCACTGTAAAGAGGTTCGAAATTTCACTGATGTCGTGAGTCGCCCATTGGCTCAATTGGTAGAGCGCTGGTACGGATAGCCAGAGGTTGCGGGTTCGAATCCCGGCATGGGTGAAATTTTTAGCCTCTAAATAGGTTTTTAAATTTGTTCCTTAGCACGGGTTAGTGCATTAAAAATAAAAATAGTGTAATCATGTGGGTACAGTGATATCGTTCCGATGTTAAACCTAACTGCAAAGTAGGTAGTCGGGGCTGTAAAGTAATGCAATTTGCTTAAGTCAGATGTCGCTGCCTGTACGTAATACAGAGAATATTGTAAAGAGGTTCGAAATTTCACTGATGTCGTGAGTCGCCCATTGGCTCAATTGTTAGAGCGCTGGTACGGATAGCCAGAGGTTGCGGGTTCGAATCCCGGCATGGGTGAAATTTTTAGCCTCTAAATAGGTTTTTAAATAAGAGGTGAACCATCGTAGTAAATTGCCACGTATACCATTGTAGGCAATTTACCGCAACAAAAGGACGTGATCCACCTTATCAAAGGCCTTGCAGAAGTCTGTATACACCGCATCCACCTGTATACGACTGTCCATGTTTTCAAACAGAAAGTTAGTGTATACTAAAAGGTTACTCACTGTAGATCTACTTTTGACAAAACCATGCTGCTCAGGCAAAATAATTGGGTGAAGACTTGGATATATAGCATCATGTACAATTCTCTCCAAGACCTTTGTCAAGGTGGATAGTAGAGATATAGGCCGATAATAATTTACGACGTCATTTTTGTTGCCATTCTTAAAAACCGGTGTTATATTCGCAGTTTTCCAAACCTGCGGCAAAGTACCCTCATTCATGCATTTGTTAAAAAGTAAAACTAGTGGCTCAGAAATTACATCAGCCGTGTGTTTGAAAAATAGGGGGGGTATGCCATCAGGCCCGGAACCTTTAGTAATGTCTAAAGATTTTAGAGCGTTAATTATTGTCTCTGCAGAGAAGTTTAAATTGAAAATGCGGACATCATACACAGAATCCTCATCGGGGGTCGAATCATCATTCACGGAATTACTTTTTTCATAAACCGATCCAAAAAAGTTCAAAAATAATTCACCAATATTTAGCCTCTAAATAGGTTTTTAAATTTCATTAGGTTTATCGGTTTTTGTACTTAAAAAATTCACCGTGTCTGGTATACCAGATTTGCTTTTACGAGGGTTTATGTATGACCAAAAAACTCTTATGTCACAGCGAAGATCTTCTTCAATTGAACTTATGTAAGTGTCGAAACATTTTTTGCAGTAGGTTTTTAATCTGTTTCGGAGTATTGCAAAGGTCTCGTAGTCGATAATATTTTTATACTTTTTCCATTTTATCCATGCTTTATTTTTATTTTTGAACATATGTATTAGGGGACGAGAAAACCAAATAGGAAATTCGCCAGATTTTACTGGCCGGCATGGTACGCGATGTTTAATAATTGTATATAAGATATCATAGAAGGATGTTACAGCATCGTCGATGTTGAGACCCCCGATTACTTCCGACCAATTGATTAAACGTAAATCATTTATTATTGCGGTATAATCGCCCTCAATAAAGCGATACCGTGGTGCAGAATTGCCTTTGCCATTCATCTAATTTAAAACAATTATGGCGTGAAAAGGCGGATGGAATAAAACAGAAGTTGCAGTTTAGATATAGAGATGTTTCGTCAGTTGGGTAATTGTTACTACCTGAAAAAAGCAGGTAAATAATAACAGACCAGAATACAGGTTGTACTTCGGGATTCCAATGTTTAAATGCCTTTGATTCGATCCAAGTCCTTGTTTGAATGAATGGAGAAGGATGGTGCGGCGTCCTTTTCTCGTACCAGAATTGATCCATGCTTAATCCACACATATTTGAATCCCGAGTTTTTGGCCAGGAGGCGTTGGTCTCGAAACAGCAACTTTCTCTTTAGGGTCAGATGTTCGTTGAGATATATTTTTTTTTTGGTTCTCCAGTTATGTTGATGGCGTCAGAGCTGACGCCCTTAGCGATTCGATACGATTCCAATAAGTTATCACGCATGCCTTGACTTGCCAATTTGACAATGACATTTCTTGGGTGCTTGCTGTCGCTCTTGGCATGGCGGACTCTGTGATTGAGATTATATCTCCGACTGTGATCGGGGGCTTAACAGCCTTTGCTATGTCGAGGAAAATCTCAAAAAGTTGTTCGCCGCGCCTCTCTGGTAAATTACCAACCTCTATGTTACAAATACGCGCCTGCTGTTCCGTTACATCTAGCTTTGCCTCGAGATCTTCCATTTTCAAGTCCTTTTGCTCAACGACGGCAATTTTTTTTTCTAGGATTGTTATAGATCCGTGTACGGCGGTAACATCCCTCTGCAGCTCATCGTATTTAGCATTTAGATATATAACTGAGTTTTTCAGTTCTCCGAAGTCGTTGACAATACTTGCCATCTTCTCGTCTTGTTTACTGAACCACTTGTCCAACAGAGAGATCATCTTGTTTTCAAAGTCCAAGAATTCGGCCTTACTAGCAATTTCACTTGGCATTCTGTTTCTCGTAGTAACAAAATTCGGTGGAGACTGTAGCTCAACTGAGTTATCACTTAGGAGAGGAACATCTCCAGTTGCAACATCGAAAGTGGCGTTGATGGATGTTGCTTCTGTACCCATTGCACTATATAATCTCTCACGCGCACTATGATACTCAAGCAGGTAGGAAACGCAACACAGCCGTGAGCCCGAGAGTTAAACAATATGCGACCGGTTTGGACTAGCGCGCGCGCCGGAATGAAATAGGGCAGGTGACCCGGTTTTGGCCACTTTAAGAGGTTCGAAAAGTTTGAAAATTTTTGGCTTTAGATTTTCTAGTGATTGTTACGTTATTACTATGCCAAATCATCAAAAATATTGTATTTGAACTGAAAACAGCTTTGTAAGTGTAAAATGTTACTTAATATAATTTTAATGAAACGAAAATGTTGACAAGGTCCCTTCGACCCACTTTTGGCCAGATATTATCCATCTGTGGCCATATGAATGTGCCGGTTTTGGCCACTATTAAGTTTGTTTAATTAAAACAATTTTATTTCTTCTGAAGTAACTATAATTTATTATTTATCTTCCACGTACCTACCGTAAAAAAAGTAATACTTAAATCTACTATAAACTTTAACGAACGTTAAAATTAGACAGGTCTATTTCAAAATTGACACTCGATTTCTGTCTTTGAGTGCCGCCTGCGAAAATTGGTGGCGGTAGAATCATTTTAATGTCTGCTATAGAAACCAATTTTAAATCTGGTTCAAGAGGTAAGGTGAATCGCTGACCAAACCTATTTCCTCGTTTCCTCAAGTAACTTATTTCAAAAAAGTTTTGCTCGTCTTCAGTGTCCAGGATTTTTCCAACATAATAAATTGTGTTTTTTTGTTGCTTAAACTAAACAAGTACGTAGTCTCCGACTACAGGTCTTCTTTCTAGTTCATCGAAAGCTGTCAGAGCTGGCTCAGGAGCCCAGTCGTCCCAGTCAGTTTCAGAGTCAAGTGCAATTTCTTCTATATGTTCTTCTGATGTAGTAGACGCAGAACTTACGCTCAATCTTTTTCTTTTTAATGTCTTCAATTCTTTATTTTTTCCCATCTTTGACGTAGTTGCTTCTGTACTTAAAGTGTTAATATTTGTATTTTGTCTCTTGGATTTTTTTGGCTCCTGCATAATTTGCATCCATTGGTTTGAAGTAAGTACGGATGGAATGTATTTTGCAGTTTTTTTATTTTTTGGTAGCACCTTCTCGGGCCATAGTAAACATTCCCTCACTATATTTCTTGTTTTGTCAGGCGTATTCATCAGGCGAAGAATGTTTTCTTCGGCATTTTCAGTTTGGTTCATCTGTTGTTTATCGTCATTTTCAGTTACTTCCTCATCTGTTTGTCTCAAAACGTCCTCTTCATTACATTTGTCAAGAATGGAGGGAGATATGCACGATCCGGGTGCTTCATTTTCATTGCAGCGATCCAGCAGTAAAGGAGGCGCGCAAGGAACTTCACAGACTTTTGATGTTACTGTTTCATTTGATACTAGTGTTTTGACACTTGTATCATTTTTGAAGGCCAGCCAAGTTTCATAAAGCATCGCTGCCTCCCTTTTTCCCTCCCATTCATTACCCGAATCAAATGTAATGTTGAAATCTTTCAGTAAGTTTTCATCTATTTTGCTTTCGAGATACTCAAGATAGCTCGACTCACAAACAGTAGGCTGACTGACGACCTGGAGAGTTTCACTTGTATCGCTGGGTGTTTTCACAATTCTTTTATAGTTGACTGAGTCAGGGCTGAACGGGTATAAACCACTAGTTCGGAATCCTGCTTTGACGTTGCTTGAAAACGATTTATCATTAACTAGCAAGCCGTGAAGAGCTGCAGGGAGGTTGAATTTAGTGATTTCCTTTCCATCGTTTTCAATGCGCCACTTCTTGACGAGCTTACGCCAATTTTGTTTCAAGGGGAAGAAAACCGCCACATCTAAAGGTTGCATCATGTGAGTAGTATTCGGAACCAGAGCAACCACGATTATTCCATTTTCACGGCACAATGTGCTGAGATGCATTGTAAGATGTGATTTGTGTCCGTCTAGAAATAATACAATAGGAAATGTTGTTCCTTTATCTTTAAGATAAGGAATAAAAACATTTCCAACGTATTCATAAAAAGCTTCTCCTGTCATCCATCCTTTATCAGTCTTACCTATTCCCCATCCAGCTGGTGCATTTTGAACAATTTCACTACTCATTCTTTTGTATTTGTAAACTGTTAAGGGAGGTGCATAGTCACCAAGGGCATTCACAGTAAACAGGGTTGTTACGTTTTCTTTGTCGCTGTTCTTAGATGTGTCGTACACATGCTGTCCTTTTTCAGCCAACACAAGACCTCCTTTTGGTGCAAGGAAGAAAGAAGTTTCATCACAATTCCACACTCGTGAGGGATCTTCTAAAGCGTTCATGTTTTCTTCGCCTATTAGTTCAGTAACTTCTTTGAACCAGTTTCTTATTCGCTGTTCAGTTATCAACGCACGTGCTTTATTTATATATTCGGCATGTTTTTGGCTAAGATCAGGATGCCTAGCCATGAATGCATCAAACCATGATCTTGAAGGCCGGTTATTTATAAATGGTGTCTTTAGATTTCCTTTTACCACAATTTTCTTGACAGAGTCCAAAAGGCCTTCTTTGTTGATCGGAAATCCAGCACGAGAGCTGGCTTTGATCCAGGCAACCAATTCATTTTCAATTTCCATGCCAAGAACTGCCTGAGGACCTACATGCCCAGATGTTTCGGGAGCATTGCCTGAGAGTTTATGGCGCAAAGTTGTTCGCGGCACATTAAAGTTTTTACTGGCAGTTGCCACTTTCATGCCATTTTTTATAGCTTCTAATGCCAGTCCTACTTTATGTGGCGAGTACTGAAATAATTTTTTCTTCACTCCATCAATTTTTCTCGAATTTTCCGACATTATTGCCAAACTGTGAACAAATTACGATATTTATCCAATTTTTATTTAAATATCTTCAGTTTTTTCAGGCTGATACCATATACTTTCAACATCATTGAAGTAACACGGTACCAAATTTCGAATCGATCGGACATAAGGAAGTTAGTAAGATCCCCTCATCAACTAGAAAACAGGTGATGAACTTCGAACGGCTTAACCGATTTTCATGAAACATGGCTAAGAACACTCGGGGTAAAATTACCTATGAGACAAAAAAATAAACGAAAATCGGTTCATCCGTTTGGGAGCCACAGACAGATACACAGACAGACACGTTAAACTTATAACACGCCTCTTTTTGCGTCGGGGGTTAAAAACAACATTTAAACATCGATTTACCTTTTTAGTTATTTCGAAGTGGCCAAAACTGGAACTTGTACGTGTGCCATCTTTGGCCACTATGTGGCCAGAACTGGAGAAATCACTAAAGTGTACACACCAGTTGTGGCCACCACATGTTAAACAAGTTCTAACCTCAATGTCTCCAAAATAAGAGACGCAATATGTAAACAATGCCTTTTAGATGTACTTTAATGAAAAACATTGGTATTTTATGCCGAGATAACAGAAATTAAAACGGATTACTCACCCCCTGTGCTTAACGTTTTCCTTAAGAAATTAGCTATTTTATTGAGATGTGATAAACCGTAGAGGGAGTAAACTCTATCTACGTGATAAACAATGGCTGCTGTCACTTCAACGACGTTTGACAAGTGACAGCTAGAAACTGTAACAGTGTTGCCATTGCATATACGTTCAACTGCCATAGACAAAATAATTGTTTCATTAGCTGTGGCTTGTCTGTGAAACTTTAAAGTTGAATGTGGCCAAAGGTGGGTCAGTGGCCAGAACCGGGTCACCTGCCAACTGAAATACATATTATTAGATGTCTTGCAGGGGTTTGGTGGGGTGCCCATCCTTTTTCGCTTAGGCTGATTTATAATGCACTAATATGGAGTGTACTGGACTATGGAACCTTCTTGTTAGAGCCCCGTAGTGCTGCTGGCTTCCAGAAATTTAAAGGTATACAGTCGAAGGCACTTAGAATTATTTCAGGGGCTATGAAATCTTCACCAATATGTTGCTTACAGGTAGAGTGTGGTGAGCCACCACTTAACTTACGACGGCAATATTTGTCCGACAGATTCTCCAGCCGATGTCTACAACTTTTAAACCATCCCTTGCACAATAAACTTCGTAGGTTGTCAGAACTAGTCTCAAAATCGAAGTATTGGAGTCATAAAAGAAGTCCCTGCCTTGTTAAGAGTTACAACGAATTTAATTCTATTGAGGCTCCGACACAACAGTATAAATTGATGCCAATATTTCACTGTTCCTATGATTCTATAATTTTGTCGCCGAATATTAAGACTTCAACTCGTAGATAGATAGTTTTACTCCCTCTACGCTTCAACTACTTATAAGTATTTCTAAACAAAATGTCAACTGTCAAAATGAGTTCATTAACGTCTTGGACAATGAATTTCAGGGGTGGCACACCATTTTCGCAGATGCATCAAAACATCCTGATAGTTGCGTTGGGGTGGGTGTGTTTCATTCACAGTCAGTGTTGCCAACCGTACGGTAATTACCGTATTCATACGGTAATTTCAACAAATTTAACGCCTTGTACGGTAATCAATTATCTTATTATAAAAATACGGTAATTCAATAGCAATCACCCTACCTTATGACAAATGTACGGTAATTCAATAGCATTCGCCCCTTACTAGCAAATGAGTCAGTGCGAGAAGGACCAATACTCAATGCTATGCTGATGGTCCGTTCCGTTCCGTTCGACGGTACGGTCAGTTTGATCGCGGCAACTTTTTTCTATTCTGTTCATCAAGGCTCAAGCTGTCAATGGCTCGGTCAGAATCATTCTGCGTGTTTCGACACTTTCTTATCATGATTGTTATGGATCTGTGACCTCTGTAGGCTGTGCTGTGTAGTGTAGGTAGGGTGTGGTTGTCGTGTAGTGACTGTCAGCTTATAAGGTCACGCAAAACTACAAAAACTTTGACATAGTTTAGTTGGTAGAAACCACTAAGCACCTGCAGATGTTTAATCTCTAAAATGAAAGCGCATTATCTAAAAACTGTAGTGGTGTTAGTTTTTTTTTTTTAGTTAATAAAATGCGTACGGTATTTATACGGTAATTTTAGGGTAAATAAGACGTAATTCTGGCAATACAGGTTGGCAACACTGTTCACAGTACAAAATTGTGCAAAAAATTAAGCTGCCTCCTGAATCTTCGGTTTATACTGGAGAATGTTTTGGGTTGTTTAAAGCTATTGAATATATTATTTTAACGCGTCTTAAGGAATCTATAATTTTTTCAGACTCGCTGAGTTCTCTTTAGGCTTTATCAAAATTCCCTTTTTATTCATTAAATCACCCAATAATTTTTAAAATTCGCAGTTTGTTAATTAATTGCAAATTGAGAAATCTAGTTGTGATTTTTGCCTGGATACCATCTCACTCTGGAATAGTAGAGAACGAGAGAGCTGACAGACTGGCTAATGAAGCTGTTGAATGTGGTGATATGTTTCCCTATTTTAATTACTCTTACGACCTGGGTTCTCTTCCTAGAGTTTATTTACAGGATTCCTGGAATAGGCTCTGGGAGGAAGATGTTTCCAAAGGCAAATTTTACCGGAACATCAAGCCCTGCATACCAGCGAGACCTTGGTTTTCTAGTGTCAAGTTGTGCAAGAGATCCACCTCTATCTTAATACGTTTGCGATTGGGTCACACATGCACTCCAGCCCATCTTTCTAGGCTTGGCATCGTGCCGGATCCTGGCTGTGCCTGTGGCGCTGAACTGGGAGACGTAAATCATCTTCTTTTCTCCTGTCCAAATTATGACCATTCCTCTTTTTTCACTGCCCTTGCCTCCCTTCATGTTCGTTTCCCATCATCTGTGTCATGCCTTTTATTTAATTGTAATGTAAAAATTTATCAATGCAGGTATACTTAGTGGATTTCTTATGTACAAACAATGTAAAAATTTAGTATTTTTATTCAATTATTTGTGTAAGATACTATTTCCTTCAGAAGTATTTATTTAGGAGGTTATGTATATAAGTATAAATATATTCTTGAACTGATTTTAATTCCTTTCCAAATTTCGTGCATTCATTTCCTTGTAAATACTTAAAGTTTCCCTACCTTACTTGAGTGTCAAGTTGACACTGGCTGGCAAAAGCACAAACCGTGCAGTGCCACAGATATGAAAAAAAAAAGTCTTGAGTGTCGAAAGGTTTTTTTTTGTTATTTTATGGCCTGGTCTCAGAATAAGGACTAAAGCATAGAAGGAGCCGTAAAATAAAAAGTAATTATTGAATAGCTTTCCTTGTTATTCTTACGATGATTCTTTGTGCCAGAAAGGGACAACTCGTACACTCGAAATTTTACAATCGTACTAGGTTGCAGCCTAGCGCAAGTAGGAACTTTGAATTATTTGTTCGCATTTAGCCCGGTTTTAATGGCGGACATATATTTGTCTCACTCTTTAATACTACTTACACTTTCTTTGCTGTCAAACTGAATTTCAGTTGTTGAGTTTTCAGTTACTGAAAACTCAACAAATGTCATGGCGGATCGCGTCACATATTAGAAAGTTTTCAAGTTAAAAATTTTTGTGTTTTAAGTTTTTTCAATATGTAGCTGTGTGTATCTTGTTGTACAGTGTTTAGTGATTTTCTTATAATAATGGCACTGATCGGATGGTGTCGAACTTGTGCTATTTGTAAAATAAGATGCAGCCGGTCAAAGGGTACCAAAAGAAAGTTTATGGGTAAATTTCCTAATGATGAAGACCGGTAAGTATTTCTGGCTACAGTTTTTGTCATCTTGCACAAGAGCAAGATCATAAATAATGTTAAATAACGTAATTAATATAGGTACTATGAGAAAAATACTCAGATGTTTCAATGTCATAGTGATGTGCCATACAAATATTCAATATCGATAAAAAATATCTGATAAGTACCTTGGTCAGAATTACTACTCAGTGTACGACGGGTGTATTGCTGTAAGCCATAACGTTTCAACGATGCACTATTAGTGGCTGCATTGAATGTGGTTTTTTTTTTAGATGCAGACAATGGTGAAAATTGTGGAAGATCTTGCGTATATCCCCATCGAAAAACTCCACCAATATAAATATGTTTGTAGAGATCATTTCCGGCCGAAAGATTTTAACAACGATTTTAAAAGGAAGCCGATTAAAGAAATGGTGAGTTGTGTTATAACATAATGTAACACTCACTACATTTCATGAATAATTATGTAATAAAACACAAAATACGCCTTGCTTTACGTCGAACATTTAAATGTATTTTGCTCCGTCATTTAGAACGCAATATTATTATTACGTCTTAATACATAAATGACATTACTTAGATAATTTTTTTTTACAGAGCTGTACCTTCTCTACTTATAAATGCGCATCCTCTTCCTGATTACTTACTAGCTGAGTTTCCTTACCATGTAGCCACGTCGCATCACTTGAAACTGGTTAGTTATTGGAATAAATGAAATATTTTTTTACTAATTTTAACTTAAAATATTTTTTTATAAAAATGTATTTGATAGTTACATAGTCAATTATGCAGTTATGTGGTAAACAGGAACAGTTTTTTTTTTCGGACTATTCTTTCTATTGTTTATTTTCAGATTCAGCCATTCAAAAACCTATTAGTTGTCGAGCTTCACAAAACAACTCTGGTACGTAGACTTTTCATGTATCGCTGAAGTTTTTTGTAACTAGTGTTTGTTTACTTTGATAAATTACAAAGTGTTATCATTTTCAGCACCTTGTACAGCAGCCAAAATATCAGCTGTTGCTATTGGTCCAGTAGGGTTTGACCACAATTATTGTGGCCTGGAATCTCAGCATATTTATCAGAACTATCCCGGCAAGTAGCATAGTTTACCAACAAATTAATAATCAATAACGACTCAACTTAACTTTTTTTGACGATTTCAGCACCTGAATCCAAACCACCGATTGATGAAGTTCGCTCAGATTGGACACCTCTAAAGAAAAACCAAATAGCTGCTGAAATAAATTCAATAGCCCTTGACCACAATTATTGTGATTTGATAATAATAAAATACTAATTTCATTTGTCGTTTTATTGAAAACATTGATTTTTATTAATTTTATTAGGCTAACTGCGGAGCCCCTGGATGATAATTTATCGATATCGATAAATGTAATGTAAGTGGACGTCCCTAATGCACAGACAAGTTGTTATGTTGGTAGCACTTTTGACATTGCATTTTTGCTCTATTGGTTGGTATTGCTAACGGGGCTAAACTCAATACAAGAGCATATAGGGAGGTCCCGTCTCTTAAAACGTAGTGTTTATTTACTCTGTGCTAGGTTGCATAATAGAAAGTCATAGTTGTATAGGGGGTCATAGACAAAAGTAGAAATCCATAAGGATGGGACATTCAACACGAAAACGTCGATATTATTTATTCCTTAACTAAACATTCTGTAAATATAGCAGTCCATTTTAATATTATATGGTATTAGCTGGCGCCACAAACGTTGGTGTGCCATATCTATTAACCCTACGATAAATTCTCAGCTCTCCGAATTCTTGTTCTCACTTACCTATATGTTGCAAATACACAAACTCATCAAAATCAGTGAACCCATTAAGGAAAAGTTCGATAACATGCACAGTGAGATTGTTATATATTTGATTTACCAAGGTTGTAACTTGTAATTGCAAAATCTGGTATGTAATGTAAGTTTGTATGTATGTACAACATGACATTGAGCCCAGGTTAGCTGAAAAAAACTACAGAAAATATCTATTTGTACAAGTTCAATTTGCATCCAATAAAGAAATTTTCCTCGATCTAACCATACCTAGATAGCGAGCTTTGTGCATTCAAAATTTTAGAGCGCAGCTCATAGAAAAAGAAGTATAACAATAACTTGTGATAGGTTGTTTTTTATTTGACAAAATTTAGAAGACCTTTGTACGGAAATTAAATAATTTATTGCACAACCAGCGTCACACTCACATTGTTTAAAATTCCTGGTTCCTGAAGAAGGTTAACCTGTGTATCAGGAACCAGGGCAGTGCCTTTAAATTACACAGGGAATTACAAAAAGCAAGAAGAACACGTAAAATAAAATAATAGGAAAAATAAAAAAAACATTTAATGTTTGTCCTTCTAATCCAGCGATAGTCTGCGTTAGTACTACTAGGAAGGGGTATGGAAATATAAACATTACAATTGACAATATTTCATTTTTTTAGCATACGTATTTTATTGTCTTAATGGAAACTAGATACAAAATAAAACGACCAATTTTTTTTTATTTTTTGAAACACGCATGTTTTCTTATATTTTATAAATTTTAAAGTTTAAAATATTTTTACCGGAAGTGAAGAAACAACGAGGCTCACAATATGTTTTCTTTTGCCTAATATCCTAAAAAAACATAGTTACCAGGGCCAGGGCCATGTTAAAAAACAGTTTCTGTATTTTTTTAACATCTGCAAATATGTTTTTCTTTTATACAATTAAATCAGCTTAGTTCAATTCATCGTCCCTTATGTACGTAGTAGTTCCTTTTTTTAATTGCACTTTGTGTTGGCAAAGCCTTTATCTGCGTTCGGAGTGTTTTTGCTGGTTTGCTACTTTTGTAGCTACTTTTTCTAGGTTATTTATAATGGTAAGTATAAAGTATGGTAACCCTGATTCTATGTTGTGTGGCTTGCCTTGCGTAAACAAACTTTGTGTAGTGTTAAATTTATTTCTCTCTACTCAATTTTGTTCAATTTGTTACGAAGCAATACTGCAGTTTCATTGGTTTCCAAGTTGTCATACACATCGCCGCCCATCATTTCGTATCGAAAAATTACTTATAAATACACACAAAGTAATTTTTTAGGTTAGATCTTGAAATGGACTTTTTTTTATCGTGGCACAGGCATGTTCACTGAGAGCCATGGTGTGACGTCATCAGCGTATTTTTGTGTTTTTACCATTTTCTCGGAAATGCAATCACAGAAAAAACTGAAATAAATGTTAACGTGCTTTACATAGCCAAATAACGAAATGGTTTTCGAATTAGAGCTCCATACAATTTTGAAATGTTGCCAATTCTGGCCATTTATAAACATACTTATAAATCAGTAGAGAACTTATACAAATTAATTTGTTTATATGAAATTATTGCTCGTTAAATGACAGTCTTTGTTAAAAAATAAAGTCCTAACCTAATCTTGTAAAGGAAGCCATCTTTTTCAAAATGTCTGCTGCAAACGTACGTGATTTTGTTCAATACCAATTTGACCGTGAAGCCATACCGACTATCCACATTTGTTGCATTGTGCTATCTTCGGGTAACCTGCAATAAATAATTATTAATTAAAAACCGCCATAATCAGTCTAAACGTTAATTTTATTTATGACAGATCGACACCCTTGAAGTTCTTTATTAATTTGACAGCAAACCGTAGATATAAAATCCAGTACTGGACACCTTTTTTCACAATAGTGATGCGATTTGTTCGCTACATTATTATTATATTACTACACGTAGATTGTGCAGTGAAAACACTTCAAGTTCATTTTCTATAAGATATATGAACCTATCTTATTACAACTTCTGAATTTTATAAAAGTAGGTGGAATTATTGTAAATAAAAGTAATATTAAAACTCTTTTTGGTAGTTTTTTAATTTATCATGCTGAATCTATAAATATATCAATGCAATGAATAGATTCAAACAGGAAAAATATTAATCAATAATCATCAACAATCGAATTGGTAACTTCATAGAACGTTACTGAATCGAGCTTTCAAAAGTTAATTAACATATATTTATAATGGAATTAACACAAGAAATAAAAAAAACTTCTTTACTAAGTATCGATAACTTTTTCACTGAGGTAGTGGAAATGCCCATCCCTATCGGCCTAAAATAAACAAAAAACTTGTTACTGTGATTAAATTGATTATACTCATGATTTATTAACTTTGAAACACTTTTCTCAAATGATATTAAAGCTATGTTGCAATTCCAGTAGGTCATAGTTAAAATTCAAGGGAATAAACCTCTATAAAGTACACAAAATTGAGTCTTACCGATGGAAGCTGAAGGAGGTGGTTTTGTTTTCTCTTCTCCCGAATGGGTTTTACATCCAAATATCACACACGCCATTCCGATGTATTACGTATACTCTATACTATGAATATCCACTGAAATCCACTTCAGATTGTCTTAAAACAACCCAAAAAACACAAGATTTTTGGAGACGACGCACTCGAACATCTGTTGTCTAAGACACTGCCAATTCGAAGGTACTTGGCAGCCTACTACAAGCTGTGATTTTCTAAACATCTCTAATTCGGTAGCATAATGGTAACCAAAGGTAACCAACTTGACAATTGAAGGTGGTACGTTTTGAATACTATAACATCACACTACTATATTTTTCTCTGTCTAACACGTGGTTGGCGACGTTTCAAACTAACGAGACAGACATGTGTCAGGTGTTCGTTTTATAGCGCTCCTTCTGGCCGCGTTCGTTTCATAGCGGCCTGGTGTGGCCTGGTAACACAACCTTTAAGCCATACCTTCATTAAATAACAAAAGGCATGTGTTTTTTTGTGTTGTTTTTTCTGCTTCACTATGAATCTTAATTTACCTACTTAATCTAAACTCATAATTGATCAAAAAAAGTATTTTTTTGTTTTCTTTCGGTTTTTTTTGGCGTCTCCTGATTTTCTCTTCAGTCTCCTTTTTTTCTTGCTGGTTGGGTTTGCAGCACTGATATTTACTTAGCTACGTCAAAGAAAATTATAGAGAATATAACCAAAGAGTATATAACCACTACGTTTTAAGAGACGGGACCACAGAGCATATAAACACTACGTTTTAAGAGACGGGACCTCCTTAAATGCTTTTGTAATCAGTTTAGCCCCGTTAGCAATACCAACCAATAGAGCAAAAATGCAATGTCAAAAGTGCTACCAACATAACAACTTGTCTGTGCATTAGGGACGTCCACTTACATTGGTACTACATTTATCGATATCGATAAATTTTCATCCAGGGGCTCTGCAGTTAACCTAATAAAATTAATAAAAATCAATGTTTTCAATAAAACGACAAATGAAATTTGTATTTTATTATTGATTATCAAATCACAATAATTGTGGTCAAGGTCTATTGAATTTATCTCAGCAGCTATTTGGTTTTTCCTTAGAGGTGTCCAATCTGAGCGAACTTCATCAATCGGTGGTTTGGATTCAGGTGCTGAAATCGTCAAAAAAAGTTAAGTTGAGTCGTTATTGATTATTAATTTGTTGGTAAACTATGCTACTTGCCGGGATAGTTCTGATAAATATGCTGAGATTCCAGGCCACAATAATTGTGGTCAAACCCTACTGGACCAATAGCAACAGCTGATATTTTGGCTGCTGTACAAGGTGCTGAAAATGATAACACTTTGTAATTTATCAAAGTAAACAAACTCTAGTTACAAAAAACTTCAGCGATACATGAAAAGTCTACGGACCAGAGTTGTTTTGTGAAGCTCGACAACTAATAGGTTTTTGTATAGCTGAATCTGAAAATAAACAATTGCAAGAATAGTCCGAAAAAAAAATAGTTTGTTCTTGTTTACCACATAACTGCATAATTGACTATGTAACTATCAAATACATTTTTATAAAAAAATATTTTAAGTTAAAAATTAGTAAAAAAAATATTTTAGTAATTCCAATCACTAACCAGTTTCAAGTGATGCGACGTGGCTACGTGGTAAGGAAACTCAGCTAGTAAGTAATCAGGAAGAGGAGGCGCATTTATAAGTAGAGAAGATACAGCCCTGTAAAAAAATGTTTATCAAAATATGTCATTTACGTATTAAGACGTAATAATAATATTGCGTTCTAAATGACGGAGCAAAATACATTCAAATGTTCGACGTAAAGCAAGGCGTATTTTGTGTTTTATTACATAATTATTCATGAAATGTAGTAAGTGTTACATTATAAGTTTATAACACAACTCACCATTTCTTTAATCGGCTTCCTTTTAAAATAGTTGTACAAATCTTTCGGCCGGAAATGATCTCTACAAACATATTTATGTTGGTGGAGTTTTTCGATGGGGATATACGATAAAAGATCTTCCACAATTTTCACCCATTGTCTGCATCTAAAAAAAAAAACTACATTCAATGCAGCCACTAATAGTGCATCGTTGAAACATTGTTATGGCTTACAGCAATTCACCCGTCATACACTGAGTAGTAATTCTGACCAAGGTACTTATCAGATATTTTTTTATCGATATTGAATATGTGTATGGCACATCACTATGACATTGAAACATAGTATTTTTCTCATTAATTACGTTATTTAACATAATTTATGATCTTGCTCTTGTGCAAGATGACAAAAACTGTAGCCAGAAATACTTACCGGTCTTCATCCCTAGGAAATTTACCCATAAACTTTCTTTTGGTACCCTTTGACCGGCTGCATCTTATTTTACAAATGGCACAAGTTCGACACCATCCGATCAATGCCATTATTAAATTAAAAGAAAATCACTAAACACTGTACAACAAGATATACACAGCAAGATATTGAACAAACTTAAAACACAAAAATTTTAACTAGAAAACGTTCTAATATGTGCCGCGTTCCGCCATATTTATGTTTTCAGTTGGACATTGACAGCAAAGAAAGAGTAAGTAGTATTAAAGAGTGAGACAAAAATATGTCCGCCATTAAAACGGGGCTAAATGCGAACAAAAATTACAAAGTTCCTACTTGCGCTAGGCTGGACGGGACCTCCTTACATGCTTTTGTAATGTAATGACTTTAGCCCCGTTAGTAATACCAATAGAGCAAAAATGCAATGTCAAAAGTGCTACCAACATAACAACTTGTCTGTGCATTAGGGACGTCCACTTACATTGGTACTACATTTATCGATATCGATAAATTTTCATCCAGGGGCTCTGCAGTTAACCTAATAAAATTAATAAAAATCAATGTTTTCAATAAAACGACAAATGAAATTTGTATTTTATTATTGATTATCAAATCACAATTATTGTGGTCAAGGTCTATTGAATTTATCTCAGCAGCTATTTGGTTTTTCTTTAGAGGTGTCCAATCTGAGCGAACTTCATCAATCGGTGGTTTGGGTTCCGGTGCTGAAATCGTCAAAAAAAGTTAAGTTGAGTCGTTATTGATTATTAATTTGTTGGTAAACTATGCTACTTACCGGGATAGTTCTGATAAATATGCTGAGATTCCAGGCCACAATAATTGTGGACAAACCCAACTGGACCAATAGCAACAGCTGATATTTTGGCTGCTGTACAAGGTGCTGAAAATGATAACACTTTCAAAGTAAACAAACACTAGTTACAAAAAACTTCAGCGATACATGAAAAGTCTACGGACCAGAGTTGTTTTGTGAAGCTCGACAACTAATAGGTTTTTGTATAGCTGAATCTGAAAATAAACAATTGCAAGAATAGTCCGAAAAAAAAATAGTTTGTTCTTGTTTACCACATAACTGCATAATTGACTATGTAACTATCAAATACATTTTTATAAAAAAATATTTTAAGTTAAAAATTAGTAAAAAAAATATTTTAGTAATTCCAATCACTAACCAGTTTCAAGTGATGCGACGTGGCTACGTGGTAAGGAAACTCAGCTAGTAAGTAATCAGGAAGAGGAGGCGCATTTATAAGTAGAGAAGATACAGCCCTGTAAAAAAATGTTTATCAAAGTATGTCATTTACGTATTAAGACGTAATAATAATATTGCGTTCTAAATGACGGAGCAAAATACATTCAAATGTTCGACGTAAAGCAAGGCGTATTTTGTGTTTTATTACATAATTATTCATGAAATGTAGTAAGTGTTACATTATAAGTTTATAACACAACTCACCATTTCTTTAATCGGCTTCCTTTTAAAATAGTTGTAAAAATCTTTCGGCCGGAAATGATCTCTACAAACATATTTATGTTGGTGGAGGTTTTCGATGGGGATATACGATATAAGATCTTCCACAATTTTCACCCATTGTCTGCATCTAAAAAAAAAACAACATTCAATGCAGCCACTAATAGTGCATCGTTGAAACATTGTTATGGCTTACAGCAATTCACCCGTCATACACTGAGTAGTAATTCTGACCAAGGTACTTATCAGATATTTTTTTATCGATATTGAATATGTGTATGGCACATCACTATGACATTGAAACATCTGAGTATTTTTCTCATTAATTACGTTATTTAACATAATTTATGATCTTGTTCTTGTGCAAGATGACAAAAACTGTAGCCAGAAATACTTACCGGTCTTCATCCCTAGGAAATTTACCCATAAACTTTCTTTTGGTACCCTTTGACCGGCTGCATCTTATTTTACAAATGGCACAAGTTCGACACCATCCGATCAATGCCATTATTAAATTAAAAGAAAATCACTAAACACTGTACAACAAGATATACACAGCTAGATATTGAACAAACTTAAAACACAAAAATTTTAACTAGAAAACGTTCTAATATGTGCCGCGTTCCGCCATATTTATGTTTTCAGTTTGACATTGACAGCAAAGAAAGAGTAAGTAGTATTAAAGAGTGAGACAAAAATATGTCCGCCATTAAAACGGGGCTAAATGCGAACAAAAACACAGAACAATTAAATCAATAGAAGAAACGATGGTCACGTGACAGCGTACACGCCTAATTGTCAAAACGATACCTTAATGCCTTGAGTAAGAGTCTAAATTAAGATGGTATTGTAACTAAACAAAGTGTTATCACTTGTAATCTTTTCAAAGTTAGTCGGGTTGTTGCGTGTTTATAATCTCAGCAGTCGTCTGACGGATTATTTCATAACTTGAAATAATTAAGACATTTAAGAGGAAAAAAACAATTGTGTGATATTGTATACTAAATGTACAATGAGGTGCATAGTGCGTTGCTGCAGTTCACGTTCAAGAGATAAAGAAAACGCAGATGATAATGTGAGCTTCCATAAGTGAGTACCAAAAATCTATGTTTTCTCGTGTAAAAGAAGCATAGGATGAAATAATATCAATGAAAAAAGATTCCCCGATGGCTCATTAACCAAGATTACTGTAAAAGTTGGTCCTAAAACAAATCTATGCATGAAAATTATGAATAAAAACAAATCCATTTAGTAAATCTCACTAGTGATGGCAAAAGCATTGTCGATAAATGTTCGTCATTGTGGTAGTATTATCATAACATGTTCGTTAACGTTCTTGTTACACCTTTTAGCCCTTCTCAGTATGTAATACATTAATTTTTTGTTCAAGTTTTCCGAAAAGTAACATACGCTCGCAATGGTTTGCCGCCATTGGCAGAAATGAGAAGCAGTACAAAAGCTATTGGAAACTGTGCTCAAGGCACTTCAGACCCGACTGCTTTCTAAGCAGAAATTTATTGCGAATACGCCTAAAAGAAAATTTAGTGCCTACCTTAAATTTGCCAGGAAAAATGGAAGTGGTGGTAAGAACGTTGAATATTTGTTGTAGATCAGTTTTCGATTTTTTTATTTTTCTTGACACTATTTAAGAAACAGGACGCTTACAACGATTGTATTTTATTTTCAGGATACAGGGGAGGCCTCACTAAACCATCAATAAGTGTCCAAAAAATTTGCAAAACTTCTGAACAAGTACTCAGAGAATTTGAAGCTCTCGTTCCCAAAAAAAGTGTTGGTAAACCACAGCACTTCACTGCAATGATCACCGAAATTTCAAGAATATTAGGGACCATCCATAAATGACGTCACACGTTAAGGGGGCGGGAGGGGGTCGACGAAGTGTGACATTGTGTGACAGGGAGGTGGGAGGTGTCCTAAATTTTGTGACGTCTCATTTCCAAATTTACGTGTTAAAACACGAACTTTGCACTATTAACGAAATAGGTACTTAAGACATTTGCAACTCTTGATATAAAACTAATTTCGGAACTGCTGTTCTGAATATATTCAATCATTTTTGAATGTGAAATTGCAAAATATGTGACGTCACACTAGGGAGGGGAGATTCTCACAAATGTGACCAGCTGTGACAAGGACGGGGGAGGGGTCAAAAATCATGAAATTTGTGTGACGTAATTTATGGATGGCCCCTTACTGCAGTCTAACGTATTTAATGAACTGCATGGTCACTCTTTTGATAACTCTGTCGTTGACGACCACCGCTACCTTTGGCTGAAATCTGTCAACGAAACGTATTTAAATATCAGAATCCATCATATATATATAATACAAATATAGTTTATTGTTTAAAAATAACATGGTTTACAACGAATGGCAACTACCACCTGTATTTGTATATATTGTATATATCTCTCTATATTATAATGTTCCCCACTATACTAAGAACCTGTTTCACAATGTTCAAATAAAGTTCCAGAAAAGCTATCCGCAACCAGGGCTGCCGTTTGTTCTAAATTTAATTTTTTTTTCTATGTTGCGTGTGTTCGTTTATGGCTTCAAATTTAGAACAAACAGCAGCCCTGATTGCGGATAGCTTTTCCGGAACTTTATCAGCAGATTGTGAAACAGACCCTAAATTTCATATTTATAATTTAGAGTTAAATGAGAAACGAGTAAATTTAATATTGTAAATTGCACTTCCTGCTAATCTGGTCTCCAAAAAAGGGTTGGTTCGTAGATAATGCTAAGTAGTATTAATCTCGCCTATGTGAAAAACTTTTATGCAATAAAGATTTTTAATAATAATAATATTATTATATTTAAACGCGTTTTGTTGCCCACTTTTAGCAAGAGATTGCGGTGGAAGATGGATTTACTTAATCGATACTATCTGGTTAACCAAGTACTAGGGTTAGTATTCTTTTTGAAGAGATGTTCGTCGCGAGTGTATGCCTTCATTACGTATCTTCCAATAAATATTGACAGTGATCTGCTTTCACTAAACGATATTTCTTATCAAATGGTATTGTAAGACTAATATACAAAAGAAAGATATTTTCATCCATTTCCTATCATGGAATACGTAACAAAGGGTCCTAACTCTGTATGTATTTTTATTTTTTACTTAATGCAAAAAACAACCTCAATGTAAAGCTTAGTCTCGGATTTTTAAGGTATGGAACTTTTTATGTTAAGGCCTATGTAAAAAAAATAATTTAGCATTTTCATTTTGCATAAAAAGTAACAGTCTTTTATTTATTATTATATATTTCAATATTACATAAATTAATACTTATGCGTCATACAATACGAAAAGCCCGATTTTTTCTACAATTCTATCGATATCGATGGACAGTTAGGCCCATCCCTAGTCGGTAGCGTTTGACAGTAGGGCATGTACGCACCTTGAAATCGGTGCATTGATAAACGTCGTGCCATCTCTTTTTTTCTTATGGAAGGCTAGTTAGCGAAAGCAGGACAGCATTACTGTTCAAGGTTTCTGCTAAGTTACTGCTACCCCTTGAACAAAAATTACAAAGTTCCTACTTGCGCTAGGCTGGACGGGACCTCCTTACATGCTTTTGTAATGTAATGACTTTAGCCCCGTTAGTAATACCAATAGAGCAAAAATGTAATGTCAAAAGTGCTACCAACATAACAACTTGTCTGTGCATTAGGGACGTCCACTTACATTGGTACTACATTTATCGATATCGATAAATTTTCATCCAGGGGCTCTGCAGTTAACCTAATAAAATTAATAAAAATCAATGTTTTCAATAAAACGACAAATGAAATTTGTATTTTATTATTGATTATCAAATCACAATAATTGTGGTCAAGGTCTATTGAATTTATCTCAGCAGCTATTTGGTTTTTCTTTAGAGGTGTCCAATCTGAGCGAACTTCATCAATCGGTGGTTTGGATTCCGGTGCTGAAATCGTCAAAAAAAGTTAAGTTGAGTCGTTATTGATTATTAATTTGTTGGTAAACTATGCTACTTACCGGGATAGTTCTGATAAATATGCTGAGATTCCAGGCCACAATAATTGTGGTCAAACCCAACTGGACCAATAGCAACAGCTGATATTTTGGCTGCTGTACAAGGTGCTGAAAATGATAACACTTTCAAAGTAAACAAACACTAGTTACAAAAAACTTCAGCGATACATGAAAAGTCTACGTACCAGAGTTGTTTTGTGAAACTCGACAACTAATAGGTTTTTGTATAGCTGAATCTGAAAATAAACAATTGCAAGAATAGTCCGAAGAAAGATAAATAGTTTGTTCCTGTTTACCACATAACTGCATAATTGACTATGTAACTATCAAATACATTTTTATAAAAAATATTTTAAGTTAAAATTAGTAAAAAAAATATTTTAGTAATTCCAATCACTAACCAGTTTCAAGTGATGCGACGTGGCTACGTGGTAAGGAAACTCAGCTAGTAAGTAATCAGGAAGAGGAGGCGCATTTATAAGTAGAGAAGATACAGCCCTGTAAAAAAATGTTTATCTAAGTAATGTCAGCTAATGTCAGTAAGCTCGCCTTTGTACATGTATTTTCTTTAATTGTATTTCTTTTTTTGTGTTTTTCGTGTACAATAAAGTATAAACTAAACTAAACTAATGTCATTTATGTATTAAGACGTAATAATAATATTGCGTTCTAAATGACGGAGCAAAATATATTCAAATGTTCGACGTAAAGCAAGGCGTATTTTGTGTTTTATTACATAATTATTCATGAAATGTAGTGAGTGTTACATTATAACACAACTCACTATTTCTTTAATCGGCTTCCTTTTTTTGTTTAAATCTTTCGGCCGGAAATGATCTCTACAAACATATTTATGTTGGTGGAGTTTTTCGATGGGGATATACGCAAGATCTTCCACAATTTTCACCATTGTCTGCATCTAAAAAAAAAAAACCACATTCAATGCAGCCACTAACAGTGCATCGTTGAAACATTGTTATGGCTTACAGCAATTCACCCGTCGTACACTGAGTAGTAATTCTGATTAAGGTACTTATCAGATATTTTTTTATCGATATATAATATGTGTATGGCACATCACTATGACATTGAAACATCCTAATATTTTTCTCATAGTATATTGATTACGTTATTTAACATAATTTATGTTATGATCTTGCTCTTGTGCAAGATGACAAAAACTGTAGCCAGAAATACTTACCGGTCTTCATCCCTAGGAAATTTACCCATAAACTTTCTTTTGGTACCCTTTGACCGGCTGCATCTTATTTTACAAATGGCACAAGTTCGACACCATCCGATCAGTGCCATTATTAAAATAAAATCACTTAACACTGTACAACAAGATACACACAGCTAGATAGGTATTGAAAAAACTTAAAACACAAAAATTTTAAAAGAAAACTTTCTAATATGTGCCGCGTTCCGCCATGACATTTGTTGAGTTTTCAGTTTCAGTTTGACAGCAAAGAAAGAGTAAGTAAGTAGCAAAGAAAGAGTGAGACAAATATATGTCCGCCATTAAAACGGGGCTAAATGCCTAAATGCAAACAAATAATTCAAAGTTCCTACTTGCGCTAGGCTGAATTTAACCACTATTTACTATTTGACAAAAAACAGTGTTCGATCGAAATAAAATCTGCTGTGTAGAGAAAATATCTAATTTAGGTTTCAGTAATAATGCACAATTATTTATTGAAAGCGTTATGCCTTTGCGTATTTGTGACTAGATCAAATTTACAACTTCTAATAAACGTGAGAAACCAGGTGAATCTGTAGATCATAAATAAATAATTTTAGTATCGGTTTGTAGTGCTACGTATTGGTCACTAACTATTCGTTGTTCTGGGCTTTTTACAGGGTGATGATGTTATGCAGGAGAACATAACTGCCAATGTATCTGAGGACACAGTCACTTTGGAGTTTGTGAGGTTGGATGGAGTGTATGTTTCCCAGCTCGTCGACTTCGCCAATGTCAGTGACAACCTGATATATTCATAGTACCCAATTTAATAATCATGACTTCTTCAGAACACAATCTCTTGTTCTGGTCTCTAACTAGACTACCTGTGAAATGGTCACCAAACAAGGATATCAGAAACATGTAATACCCCTAGACTGTGGCAATTTGTACAAGTCAAGCATCCCACCCACAACCTGTTTTGATAGTTAAGCATGTTAACTGCAAGACCGAGGCAGTCTACACTGATTTTATTTGCCTACAATTGGAATTTTCCACTAAGTCCCAGTTGCTCTTGTTAGTGTAGACTGTTATACAAGCGCAAAGTAGTAGTACTGGTGTAAGCTTTTATGCTTTATTATTATACTTTATTGCACAAGAAAACACAATACAGTAATGTTGACATAAGAAAATACATGTAAAAAGGCAGGATTATCTCAGGACTATTGCAGCACAGATTGCATTGTTGGTAAAGTTGTTATGAAATACTTCCATAGGACAAGAAGAAGAGAAGACTCTTTCTTTAAAATAGTTCAATATATTATAGGTACTCTTGTTATTAATATCTAACCTAAGTTTTGTTGGCATACTTCAACGAGTTTAAAACGGCTGTCATTAAGAATTATATTTGCTTATGCTTTTGCATCACCCTACGATTCTCTCAGTGACAGAGTTATTTTTGGCAATACCTTGAACTTGTAACAGGCAACCCTGTTAATGTTTCAGGAAGTAGAAGCCATGAAGGTTATAATCCCTGGCGAGGAAGAGTTGGGCCAGTCAGGGCATCAGACCTTATGTTTCCTTACACACGCAGCACAGGCTGACTTCATTGCGCCTGATGCTATGGCTAAGCTGAGACAGGTAACTAAATCAAGCAAGTCAAAAAAGAATGCCCTTTTAGGTAACAAAGACCATATACCTACCTAATAAAAAACTAGCCAAGTGCAAAAACGGTCTTATTTTAAGAAAACTCCATTCCTCCCATTCCCAGTCTCAATAATCCGTGGTTACGTTTCTCCCTATACCACAGATAATTTTTATTATACTTTATTGCAAGGTTTTCACGGTCTGAGTACCCCATCTGAGTAAACTAATGCTTCTGATTGGACGGTTTTTCGTGACAACACCAAAATAGCCAATCAGAAGCATCAGTTTACTCGGATGGCGCACTCGGACCGAGCGTACTAAGACCGTGAAAACCTGGCCTTAACAGAACTAGAAATAACGTGTAGAAAGGCGAACTTATCTCTAAAAGATATAGTTAGATAGAGAACACTTTATTGTACATTTAAAAGACAGAAGTAAAATATAAACAATAGCAGAACAATATTACAATAAATAATAACAGTATTACAGTGTAGTAGTGAGATAGAACTACTTTACCGATAGCTGGAAAATGGGCAGGGATTTGGCTTTCTCCACCTCCACTGGTAAGGCATTCCATAATCAGATTGCCTGCACAGTTAAAGAACAACTGTAGAAAGTGGTGTGATGGGATGGGATTTTTAGGAGCAGGTTTTTGGGAAGAGCGAAGAGTAAGGATATGAGAGGAGTGAAGAAACTCGAAGCGCTCTTTTAGATAGGAAGGAGTAGCTGGATTAAACAGTAGGTAAGCAATATAGATGAGAGAGTACATACGAGTGTATTCCGGCGGAAACAGAATATTTTATCTGCCTCCGAGGAGTGTTTAAAGAAATTGTATTATTATAAAGTAGACTGTGTGAATGTTTCCTATAAACTGTACAAAACAGTAAAAACTTTAGGGTTGGCTGTAGTCTGTGTGAACGGTCCGAATTTGGTTTTAGAAAAACCCGGGCACGGTCCGTGTGGCGGAGGAGGACCGCGGCTGGCGGCAGACCACGGCGACGGCGTGGGCGGGGCGGGCGGCGCGGCTGCTGTCGCCGGCGGCCGCGCGCCACTGCGCCGGCGCCGACGCGCGGCTCTACCTGCGCGCCGCTGACTTGGCGCGCTGGGCACCGCGTCCTGGTTAGTTCTCATTTCCTCTCTAAAGCCAGGTTTTCACGGTCTTAGTGCGCTCGGTCCGAGTGCGCCATCCGAGTAAACTAATGCTATTTTGGTTTTGTCACGAAAAACCGTCCAATCAGAAGCATTAGTTTACTCGGATGGCGCACTCGGTCCGAGCGTACTAAGACCGTGAAAACGCGGCTCTCCCTCTTCAGCTAGCCTTTTTTTAAATCGATTGATTTATTGAAGCCGTTTATTCAAATAAAAATACAGAAGTTGTTTTCTGCCAAACTGCATAACAGTTTGTTGGCAGATCTTCTTATATGCCACACGTTTACCTACTATAAAATATATTTGAAGACTCCCTACACACTCTTTACCTCTTGCTCGCTCTACGCCTAAGGCTTGGTGGTATAGTGGTACCGTGCTATACCTGAGTGGTATAGCACGGCTGCTTTGGTCTCGAAGTGGAATTGAAATTAGGTACCCCGTCAAAGTGAAGAACTAATTCAAAAATTTTCCTGCGCTCCTCGATCGCTTCACTTTCGTAATTCTTTCACTTTGAAACAGCCAAACAGTCGACTGACGCTTTGTTTATGGATCATATCGATAAATCCAGGATTCTTCACCTGTCACAATGTCGTAAACGCGCCCGCCGTGACGAGCCAGCATCAAATTTTTGTAACATATCACGGCACCAATCCACACGGGCCTGCTTCTAAGCTTCGGTGAGGTTGTGCGGCACCCAGCGGGAAACTATTCTCCTTACGCGAAGGTGCTCGTGCAAAATCTTGTGAACACTTCCTGAACCAATCTGCAGTGTATGCTGAATCTCTTCGTACGTAATTCGTCTGTTTTCTTGAATTATTTTTTTTACTGCCAGCACACTTTCTTCGGTGACAGCCGTTGTAGGACGACCACTCCTTTGTTCATCCCCCAAAGCAAATTCAATGCCCAAAGTAAGACGACCGCATTTGAATTCGCTATACCAGCGGTAGATGGTTGCTTTTGAAGGTCCTTCATCAATAAAAGCAATTCGAAGTCGATCAAATGACTCTTCAGGTTTTAAGCCACATTTGAAATGGTAAAAAATCATAGCACGAACATGTTCTCGATGCAGATCCATTTTTTAATTAGACAAGAAAATTTGTCTTTTGGCTGAATTGGCTCTCAAAAAAATGCGGAGGGAAATTTGAAAATCGAACAGTAGTGTTTTTTCTTTTAAATAATCGACGTTTTCAAAACAATTACAAGTGGCCAGTGTCTTATGCATAAAAACTTTTTTTCGAAAAACTTTCTGAGTGGCCTGGTATCTATGTTTCTATCCACAGAACATAAAAAAGAGTAGAAGTAGTGACATGACACATTAGTACGAAAACCAGTGTAACCAAACTGATACACATAAACCAAACGCATACTACGAATGCCAAGCTGCCATTGGTAAATAACACAGAACATAAAAAAAGAGTAGAAGTAGCGACATGACACATTAGTACGAAAACCAGTGTAACCAAACTGATACTTACAAACCAAACGCACACTACGAATGCCAACCTGCCATTGGTAAATAAAGTCAATGCCGAAAAGGTGTACATCATAAAAGTTTCAATTAAAATATGCACCTTTTTGTAATGTTAACAATGATCAAAGTCAAATGACAATGATGAAATTAAGGTTGACATTTTGTAGTAACGCTACTCTACACTAGATGGAACTACCGCCGCGTCGGACCGAAAAGAACTTTTACCTAGTAAGACATAAAGTTCAAAATTGAAAAACAAGTACATTCTCAGTTTGGGATGGGACAATGCGAGTTCTAGTTTGTCGATAGGGAGAACCTATCGACAAATTATACAAACAGTTTAATACAACAGCCGAATACGAATACTGGTACTCAGAAGTATTTTTAGCTATTTCTTTTTTGCCTGCGGGTTGACTGGTAGAAAATGCATCTTTTTTACATTATCTTTTGTGAAATAAAGAATTAATACTAATAGGGTGGATAGATGCAAAAATAAAACAATGTGGTAGATTTCATAATATTTTAAAATGTTATCTCTTATCTCTTATCTAGCTTTAACCCGCTGCTTCGCCGGCGTTAGAAATTATAACACGGGAAATATTATTCTACGACTCAATTCAGATCTTTGTCTATCTGTACGCCATGTTTCATACGTAATACCTACTAATTGATGATTGTACTAATATAATTTCATTTATACGCAAAAGTGTAACCTGGAAGTGAAGCACATTTTTTCTGGTGTGGCGAGCACATGTCAACTCTGCGCGCGCACTACAAACTCCAACATTCCTGCATCGCTCAATCAAAGTGTTTCAATGACATACCATAAATATAACGTCCGACTAACAATAGTCGGACCGGCCGTCCCCAGGTAAACGATCTGCCTGGCGGAAAATTTCCCTTTATAGTGGAAGAGCACGATCACCCGCTCTTCCCTATACTGGTATTGCATCATCACATAAGTGCCACCTTCCGCCTTTTTTAGTTATTATAAAGTGTTCATGAAAATGCTCTGAATATGTTGTGCTCATCTTCGTTGAGAACCAATTTTGCCTTCTTATCGCTGCCTTCCGTTTTAATTTCGTATCCGGTTTCCTTAGGAAAACTAAACGAAAACTCACTTGATTATACTATTTTTATTTTTAATGCACTAACCCGTGCTAAGGAACAAATTTTAAAAACCTATTTAGAGGCTAAAAATTTCACCCATGCCGGGATTCGAACTCGCAACCTCTCGGTTGCGGATAGAATATCGGTTGGAATATTTAAACTGTAAGATTAAAATTACTTTGATAGTTTCTTAAATATTTCAGTCCCTGATAAACTGGTGATGAAAAACTTTATTGCGATCTAGCTGTGCTCATGTCATATCTTGTATGAAAAGTAATGTATGAGCTCCAATGACAGTTTTCACATGCACAACGACCAGCCGGCGACCGGAGCTCATACATTACTACTTTACCCGGCCCGGCGACCGGACGGCGACCGGATGCATATGAAAAGGCACTTAGGAAGTAGGTATAAAATAACAATAATTATTTTACCTACTTAGACGAATTGGAATTTACAATACCTAAGTACCGTTAAGTATGTATGACTCATATGAAGTCATAGACAATTAATTATCGATAGATTTTTATCATGTGTGCCCCCATCCGTAATTAAGTAGAATTCAAATTTTGACAGAAATTTCTAGAGAACGTACACTTTCTTCGATGAAAATTTAACTTTATTAACCAGTAAATAAAGGTGGTTTCACTTTCTCATTTTCGGATTGGTTTCCGTGTTCATGTCATTACAAATTTAATTAAAAATACAATGAAATACGTGTTACAGATGAAATGTTACGGCATGATCGGTATATTTTGGTCCCGAACTTTTATTTTTGCTCTCTAACACAGCATAACAAGGCATTTTAAGAAAGTTTTCACCATTTTTTCTTTACTAGAAGCGCACAGCAACTTCATTTCATTTCAAATTCCTTTATTCAATCATCAACATAGGTGCAACTAACATTTACACAGTAAATATTAATTATTCCTTAATCTACCTAACACTTCACCAGTATTTAAAACTATATGGAAATTGGTGGCATGAAACATGAAACACAGTATTAATTTGACAGTAGGTACTTACGCCAACAAAAAAAACCATACATAATATGCGGGCTTAGAAAAGACGCATTTGTTCACTTTACATTCAGGGTTTAAGTTAAGTTATACTATCTGTATTTAAGAGTTACATCACTCGTACACTGTGTGGGTAGAACATAGAAAAATAACAAATTCGGTTATACGGCTTCTGCGTCGTCGTGGTAGTCTAGAACGTAGTGATGGGGCAACCGGTATCTGTTGTAACTATCGATATACGTTAAGTTCTTACGTCTAGTTTTCCCTATGCTAGATATTAATGTGTTCTTATTGTGCGGATTTCTGTGGATATAGAAAACTTTAGTTAATCTGAGAATGAATTCTTTTAAAAAAGGAAATTTAATATCTAAATGTAGTTGTTTTAAATTTGTTAGCCAAGGAGTATTATACGAAATTTTTAATGCCTTGTTTTGGACAGTTTGTATTTTACGGTAGTTAGATTCACATGTGCTACTCCATACTGGGGCAGCATAAGTTAAACATGGTCTTATGAATGTAGAATATATATTTAATTTCGTCTGAGGAGATAAGTTGCTTCGTCGATTTAATATTGGCGAGAGGGCCTGTAAGGCCTTGATACTTTTTAGTCGTACGCTCTCGACATGAGAGGTCCAGTTAAGCTTGCAATCGAGAATTACACCGAGATATTTGACAGATTTATTCCAAGGTATTAGATGGTTATTTATAATGAGCTGCTTGTCCGGGGGTTTTCGCTTACGAGTGAACATTATGGCTTCAGTTTTATACTCATTTAACTTGAGTTTCCACGTATAAAAAAAGGTATGCAAGTTATCAATGGCCATTTGCAATCTCGCAACGACCACATGTTCCTCACTTGATGAACTGAAAACTGCAGTATCATCTGCGAAGCAGGCTACATGAGTGTGGGGCTGTTTAGGAAGATCGTTAAGGTATAATAAGAATAATGTTGGGCCAAGCACGGAGCCTTGTGGAATACCGGCTGGAATAGAGTAAAGATCCGATCTTGTTTTATGTCTGTCAATATGTACTCGGTAGGATCTATCCGATAGATAGCATTGAAGCAACCTGACTAGGTTTAGAGGTATATTGGCTGCTACTAATTTGTGGAGGAGGCCTTCATGCCATACCGAGTCAAATGCTTTTTCAATGTCCAATAGAAACATGCCTGTTGAGTTTTTTAGATTTAAATTATGTGCAATATGTTCACTGACTCGCGCTAGTTGTTGAACCGTAGAATGACCTTGACGGAATCCAAATTGTTCTTCCATGAGGTCCTGATCAATGTGCCGGAGAAGTCTTTTACGGATAAGCCTCTCAAACAATTTTGCAAGAGTAGGAAGGAGGCTAATAGGTCGGTAATGGGAGGGCACACTACTGTCTTTGCCTGGTTTTTTAATTGCTATTATTTTACCGACTTTCCAACTCGATGGAAAGTAGTTTAGCCGGAAGCAAGCATTAAATAGCTTAGTTAATAGGATGATTGATTTATGTGATAAGTTTTTTAAAAGAGTATTATTAATTTCATCTTCACCCGGAGTTTTACGAGTTTTTAATTTTATTAAGTGATTTATGATTTCTTTTGGGTGAGTTGGAAGAAAAGTCGATGATACCAAGTCCTTGTTTAGTTTTGCTAAGGACTGAGAAACTAATGCTGTGGTCGCATTATCGGTCCAGCTAAGAGTTAATGACATATTGTCTTCGAACGCTTTAGCCAGTACATTACACTGTTCTGTGGGATTTATAGTAAGGGTGCCATCTGTTTTTAGAAGGGGGGGAATAGTTTCTGTTTTACGATGTATTGACTTGACTATACGCCAGAGATCAGTTCTGTGGTTTTCTACTTTGCTAAGTATATTTTGCCAGCACCTGTCGTTATGTATTTTAACAGCAGCTTTAATTTTATTTTGGAGACAGTTAACTTGTTGCCTCAGCCGAAGGCGTTCATGAGGAATATTAGATTTTTGGGCACAGTTTCGTAATTTATCTTTAGCTTTGATTAGTTTAATAATAAATCGTGGTAAAGGTTTGGGTTTATTTGATGGTGTGATGACTGGGACAAACTTATTTCTTGCATTAATCAATGTATCCGAAAGATCTTTCACTGTGCTTTCTATTTCTTTAATAGATGTTAGTGTTTTACTGGAGAGGGTAATATGCTTGTCAATAAAAGCTCTAAATCCTTTCCAGTCAGTATCACCGTATTTATAGTAGGGACTATTAGCTTTACACTTTACTGATCCAACGACCGAGAGAAATACTGGTAGATGGTCGGAAGATAATGCATTAAGTGCCATTATGTTGACAACATTATCAACGTTGGAGGCCAGGACAAGGTCAGGATTGGTTGGTTGGCAGTTAGGTTTATGGTGATGTAGCGTAGGAGACCCAGGTGCATGAATAACGTAATCATTTTGTAGCATATGGTTAAATAAGCAAACACCACGATTATTAGATCCACTACGACACCACAACGGATGTCGGGCATTTAGGTCACCTAATAAAATTGTTTGTTTTCCTAGGCTTAGTAACGTATCGATATCATTGTTTAATAAGTCTAGGTTTGGTGAGTGGTAAGCTGAAATTATGACGTATTCAGATCCAGAGATACAGACTTTGATACCAACTGCCTCCATGTTGGTGGTTGAAGGAATTAACACTTGGGAGTGTAGTATGACATTTTTGACAAAAATAGCGACTCCACGACCACGGCGAGCTGTATGTCTATCTTGTCGATAGCAGGTAAATCCTGGTATGCTAATGGTGATATTTTCATCTAGTAAGGTTTCACAAACAGCAATAACATCGCATGATTTCTTTAGAATCGTGTACGTTAGTTCGCAAATTTTGTTACGCAGACCATCAGCGTTCCATTGTAATAAGTTTAAGCAGTTTTTACTACACATACTTTCCTAGATGAGTCAAAACAAGAATAACTTTATCTACCATAGAGTCACATGATATAAATTGACCTTTAATTGATTTAATTACATTCAGGATATCTAGCATTTCTAGTGATACATGGTCCAGTTGTGGCTTACCTACATGAGCCTCAGTGTTTCGGTAGCTAGATAATTGAGTAGGTTGTTCAGATCTTTTGGTGATTTCAGCCCAGGAGAGTTTTCCTGAGAGTCGTGGACCGGCGTTATTAGGGGGGTTTTCGTTGAGCATCGTAAGAGGAAGATTGTGAATTTTCTTCTTCTCCAGGTTATTTATATACTGAATACGTGTTTTACACTTATTGTAGTTGGCTGGATGATCTTCTCCACAGTTACAGCATTTGGCGGGAGTGTCACGATCTTTCTTCTGACAGACTTTAGTGGAATGGTACTCTGTGCATTTGACACATCTTTCTGGTAAGTGACAATTTTTGGAGGTATGACCAAAAGCCTGGCAGCGAAAACACTGCGTGCATTTGGCCTTTTTGGGTTGGAATTTCGATATTTGGACGCTACAACTGCAAATATATTTGATATTCTTAAATTTGGTGACATCAGATCCTGCTGGTAGCTGAACCAACAAAGGAGGATAATCCGACATTTTGTCCTTAGGCTCAAGTCTGGTAATCGTAACTCCAGAGAAACCGAGCGAAGTCAGTTCCTCTAAAGCGCTTTCTATGACGACAGCTGGAAGACCGCGGACAACACTCTTGAATGTCCTGTCTTCCTTGCGAGTGTATGTGAAAAATGAAGTAGCCCCTGTTTTTAGGGATTCCACAACTTTCTTGTGCCCATCATTTGTGTGGCAATGGACAGCAACTTTACCTCCTCGTCTATACTGGAGATGGAAGGCTTTGGTTTGTAAGGAAAGCAAGTCTACCAGGTGTTGGTGAGTCCAATCTTTGCACAGGTCTATGATAATTGGAGGGACGCGCTGATTCTTTGGCTTGGAAACTTTTCTGGATGCATCTGGGTTGGTTCCAGAATCTTGATCTTCCGTTTCTTGTAAGTTCATAAAGCGATTAGAGGTACTCACGGAGGTTTGACGTTTTGGCTGGATATGATACGCGCGGCGTTTGGGTATCCTCCATTCCAGCTGGTCATCTCCAGCACGCTTACCACCGATGCTTTCCGTAGAAGAGCTCCGTGTGATGTATTTCTCCATGTTGATAATGATACAAGTTATTCGATACGGATTATCGATAACGTTGTCCACCCATCCCTAAAGCAACGTAGTTCTCCACGGTGATAGGGATCCGTGCGCGCCGGTTGCTTCGCTTACCGGCGCGCGGGAGCGAGAAGCCAATTTATTCAATGTACCTCTCACCCCTCGTTGGTCCTTCGAGCTGGGTTCTTCTAGCTGCACACCCGAGTTTTTGCGGCGGGATGCACGGCACCGTCACGCTGATATCGGCCGAATGTTCTTTATCCTTGCCACTAGATTCGCTTGGTGTATTAATGATAACAATTTCGCAACAATTAGCACGTCCACTCTGTCGGGCAGTCTGATGAACAGGCGCGCACAGCAACTGAAGTCAACAAAACTGTCACCGACTACGCATAGGCAATACATTGCTAATGTGAGGCACGCGGGCACCGCCCACTTACGACTTCTACTCTTTTTTTATGTTCTGTGGTAAATAAAGTCAATGCTGAAAAGGTGTACATCATAAAAGTTTCGAGTAAAATATGCACCTTTTCAGAATGTTAACAATGATCAAAGTCAAATGACAGTGATGAAATAAGGGTTGGCATTTTGTAGTAACGCTACTCTACACTAGATGGAACTACCGCAGCGTCTGACCGAAAAGAACTTTTACCTAGTAAGACATAAAGTTCAAAATTGAAAAACAAGTACATTCTCAGTTTGGGATGGACAATGCGAGTTCTAGTTTGTCGACAGGGAAAACCTATCGACAAATTATACAAACAGTTTAACACATTAACGGCTGAATACGAATACTGATACTCAGAAGTATTTTTGGCTATTTCTTTTTTGCCTGCGGGTTGACTGGTAGAAAATGCATCTTTTTTACATTATCTTTTGTGCATTGAAGAAATAATACTAATAGGGTGGATATATATACAAATAAAACAATGTGGTAGATTTCATAATATTTTAAAATAATATCTCTTATTAAAACTAGCTTTAACCCACTGCTTCACCGGCGTTAGAAATTATAATAAAAAAAAAAAATACTTTGTCTATCTGTACGCCATGTTTCATAAGGAATACTAATTGATGATGGTACTAATATAATTTCATTTATTCGCAAGAGTCTAACCTGGAAGTGAAGCACATTTTTTCTGGTATTGCTGCATCACATAAGTGCCATCTTCCGCCTTTTTAGTTATTATGAAGTGTATGAAAATGCTCTGAATATATTGTGCTCCGCTTCATTGGGAACCAATTTTGCCTTCTTATCGCTGCCATCCATTTTAATTTCGTATCCGGTTTCCTTAGGAAAACTAATCGAAAACTCACTTCCAAATTGTTTTGATTCTGAGAGGGTTGTTTTATCATTGCCTCGGTTTGCTGTTGTCAAAGGGGTTGAAGTATTAAGGGTAAATAGCAGAATAATAAAAAACCATAAATCAAATTACATAACAAAACAAAAATCTGATGCTCGCCAAGAGAACAACCACTCGAACAGGTAAACAATATAATAAGTAATTTACTTAATGTTTTGAACTGAAGTAAAAAAAAAACCATATGAGTCGTTTTCGATAACCTCACTTTACATCTCGTTTGGAATATTTAAAAATGTTAGATTAAAATTACTTTGATAGTTTCTTAAATATTTCAGTCCCTGATAAACTGGTGAAGAAAAACTATACGCGATCTAGCTGTGCTCATTTCATGTATGTGCTCATGTCATGTCTTGTATGAAAATAATGTATGAGCTCCAATGACAGTTTTTACATGCACAACCACCAGCCGGCGACCGGAGCTCATACATTACTACTTTACCCGGCCCGGCGACCGGACGGCGACCGGGTGCATATGAAAAGGCACTGAGGAAGTTGATATAAAATAACAATAATTATTTTACCTAGATATAAAATAACAATAATTATTTTACCTACTTAGACGAATTGGAATTTACAATACCTAAGTACCGTTAAGTATGTATGACTACTAAGTTATAGACAATTAATTATCGATAGATTTTTATCATGTGTGCCCCCATCCGTAATTGAGTAGAATTCAAATTTTGACAGAAATTTCTAGAGAATGTACACTTTCTTCGATGAAAATTTAACTTTAGTAACCAGTAAATAAAGGTGGTTTCACTTTCTCATTTTCGGATTGGTTTCCGTGTTCATGTCATTACAAATTTAATTAAAAATCCAATGAAATACGTCTTGCAGATGAAATGTTACGCCATGATCGGTATATTTTGGTGGCCAACTTTTATTTTTACTCTCTAACACAGCATAACAAGGCAGGTTAACAAAGTTTTCACCATTTTTTCTTTACTAGAAGCGCACGGCTACTGAAGTCAACAAATCTGTCACCTACTACGCATAGGCAATACATTGCTAATGTAAGGCACGCGGGCACCGCCCACTTACGACTTCTACTCTTTTTTTATGTTCTGTGTTTCTATCCAGCTCAGTGATTTGTTTTTGTGTGTCAACCAACTGACAGCTGTTAACAGTAGAACGGGTTAGTGTACGAGATACATGGGTTATTTAACATGATTACCAGAGGCACCAAGACAGCGTCAAAAATTTTAATAATCATAATTATCTTTTATGATTAGTTTGTGCGAAAAGTCGTCATTTATTATTATTAAAATTCTTAATTGCTCAAAACACATCGAATCTGGTACAGACGTACTTAATGATAAATAGCATTTCCTTCCAGTCAACCTATGTTGGTCAAAAAAAATCAATAATGGCAGTTTTTAGATTACATACCTACTCTAGCATATAGGTAACCATTACCATCATCGAGATTTTTGAGACTAATTTTGCAAAGATGGTTTTAAAAGAGAATTGTTAATAGGCATGACCAAAATTTTTAAATCCTCTTCCATAATGTGCGGACACATTATTTACAAAAAAAAACAATATTTCAGTAATAAACAAAAGTTTAACGTAAGTTAAAGCCATTTTTCTAAAATTATTTTAAATCTGTGGGAAAATCGCAGTGTCATCGCGTTGATTCTGACGTCACGCATAGCTAAACAAACATCAAACGTCAAACAAAGCACGGGTGAAGTTTACCAATGTTACCCAAGAGGTGACGGCACGCGGTGTGATTGCTGGTTTAGTCAAAATGGCTGGAAGCAGTTTTATAATCTTTTATTTTATATACCTATATTCTTTATTGCAAAAAGTAATTTGAAATATGATTACATGAAATTTGTTTCAAAGGCGAACTTATCTCTAACAGAGATCTCTTCCAGCCAACCTTCGCATTGGGTGTTTAAATTGAGATAGCGGGAGGAAGGGAGAAATATTTATAACTATATAAATAAGTAATAATACGATAGTGCACTTACATATAAATATATACTTATACATACATAAACCTATTAACTATGTGATGTTAGAAAGGTAGTGCTCTTTTAACCTCTTCTTTAAAAGCATTATACGGATGGACTCTCTTGAATATAGTTAGGAAGCTTGTTCCAAAGTTGCGCAGCTCGGCCAGTGAAAGAGTTAGAGAAAAATTTTGTATTGCTAGAAGGATAGTCAAGAGTGTTACGGAAGCAGGAGCGCCTTGACCTGGACGATAGTGGAATAAAATTGAAACGGGAGCGGAGATACTCAGGACAAGAAGGGTCATGAAGAATTTTAAATAGAACAGTAAGTATGTGCACATCGCGGCACTGTCTGATTGGGAGCCACTTAAGCGATATTCGGAGATGCGGTCAAACTTCCGTAAGCCGAAAATAAATCGGATTGCGAGGTTTTGAAGTCGCTTGTTTAGTAGCTCCTCAGTGGCATCGAGGTAGCAAACTAGGATAGGATAAGACTGAGCCAGCATAATTTTAGTAGAAAAAGGAAGAAAGTTTTGTAATCGCTTGAGAGAGAGCATTGAAAAGTGAACTCGTCTGCTAACATCATTTATGTGATCTCTCCACGTCAGGTCGCAGGACATTATTTAAAATTTTATTGAAAATATTGGTAATCAAATTTTTAAAAACCTATTTAGAGACTAAAAATAGCACGGGTTAGTGCATTAAAAATAAAAATTGATAATCAATTTTTTTTTTATAAAACTAAATCTGTGTTTTAAATTCTTGTACTTTCCATGTACTTTCATGTACTTTCACATGTACTTTCCCCTATAACCGTTAAATTTTTGATTATTTGATACTGTCGTCGCGCCTATTATCATCCTAGCTGTCCCAGCGAACTTCGTACCGCCACATAATCCGTTTATACGATTCTTGTTACCATGGGCACGCAATAAATCTTATAGTTTGACTTGAAAAAAGTAATGGTACCAATAAAGTATTATCTCATGGAAACGCAGTACTTAGATACCGACATATCAAGTATCCTATGTCTCAATTCAGATGTGTGTCTATCTGTATGCCAAGTTCCATGTAACTCCGTTTAGCCGTTATTGCGTGAGTGAGTAAAAACATCTAAACATCTTCACAAACTTTCATGTTTAATATTAGTAGGATCCATCATCCTACTGATAAAATAAATGTGAAAGCTCCAGCGGAGCCACTACCTTTTGTATTATTTCATAATACCACAACCTAGGTTTAAAGTCTTATTTTAACTTAGTTTCTGATGACGCAATAAATATTTTTTTATCTAAATTTATTTATATTATAAATCTTATGTTAAAAAGGTTGATTATAAACACGATTATAAGAAGCCAACATTTCCACACCACAGGACTAGATCAGTCATCGTTGTCGAGCGTGGTGACGCCGTTCCCAGCGCACGGTGGTACCGTAGTAGGTCATAGGACTCGGATGGCAATGACTGAGCTAAGCCATGATATCTGGCTCAGTTACCCACTAATTGTCATACTACCTGAGGGTATAAAAGGTTTCGCAATCTATTGTTCCCAACATTCCTTTTTCGGCATCCGAAGTGAACACAAGTAATTAGTCATCAACCTGTTATCACCAAGTGCTTTAATTAGCCCAAGACGCGACGCGTGTGTTTAAGTTCCAACTTGTCTGTGACCTGCTATTTTACAATGGAATTTGAAGTCACAGGTATGTATTATTAATTTACTTTACTATTTTGCCTTTTCCTTCTACATTTTTTTTTTAAATAGAGTGCTACGCCAACGTGGCATTTTTTATGTATTTATGTCTGTATATTTTTTACGTTGAAGCTTTTACTTATGTTTGTACCTACTTGTACCATTCAATTTGGTATAGAAATATGGGTTACAATGTCTACTACTAGGCCTCTCCAAATTTAGCTGCGTCATGCTGCGTCTGTAAGGTGCAGCCAGGTGCTACGCCGCGCGCCTGAACGCGTAGCAGGCGCGTAGCACTTGCTACGAAACATGTATCTATTTTGATCCGCTTTTAACGTATTTTTATTTTGTTTTAGGTACTAGTATTAAGTGTTCTTTCAAAAGAATGCTTGTACTAGATACTTGGCTGTCTATTAAAGACAGCAAATCTGAACTGGAGCGTTGGCATCGAGTTTTTCGAGACCTAATACAATTGCTGCCTGATGTTGAGAATTACATTGCTGATGACTTGGAAAAAAGAGTTACTAAAGTTTGTACAAGATTGGTAGCAATTTGGAAGCAAGTCACGCGCAACCATTCTCGCATGGTCTCTAAGTACGGAGACTGGCTGAACGAAATTGAAGTTTGCGTTCTGCCAACTTGTGCAACAGTAGGGAGCCACAACACCCAACGGCCAGCAGCAGAAGCTTCGACAAGCACCCAACAGCACCAGCACAGGAAGGACTTTGAGGAATGTAGCAAGAGATCAAAACGCCGCAGGCTTGCAGAGTTAAGTAAAGTAGACAGTTCTGCGATAAATTCTTTGTTGGACGATTCTAGTCTATCTAACGCCGCTGCATCTTTAAATTTCAGCACTGACGAAGTCTTGTCTCTTATAAATGAGACAAAACTGACTAAACATCAGTATCTTTTGGTGAAAGACTTCGTTAATGCAAAATCACCTAATGCATTACCATCTTATCAAAAAGTGTTAGAAGCTAAGAAGCGGTGCTATCCATCGCAAGAGTTTATCACGGAATCATCTGCTGAAGTAGAATTACAATCATTGTTAGATCATACTGCTTGCCGGATACTAGAATCCCAAAAACCCGTTTTGAATAATATTGACCCTAATAAAGAATTTGTTTTGATTGGAAAATGGGGTTTCGATGGGAGTACGGGGCACAGCGAATATAAACAGATTTTTGGAGATTCTGGTATCGATGATGATGGCAGTATGTTTGTTACTTCATATTGTCCTCTTCAATTGGTTTGTAAGTCCAATACCTCCGACCCAGATCAAATAGTTTGGAAAAATCCGCGCCCTTCTTCCACCAGGTATTGTAGGCCTATTCGATTCCAATTTGCCAAAGAATCCAAAGACCTTTCTGTGCAAGAAGAAGCTTATTTCAAGACTAAAATTGATAGTTTACAACCGACTTCTTTCACTCACGGTGAATATGAAATAAAAGTGCAGCATTCTTTACAATTAACCATGGTTGATGGTAAAGTGTGCAGTGCTCTGAGCGATACATCTTGTAGTAGATGTTATATTTGTGGTTCAACTCCAAAAGAGATGAATGACATTGATAAATCGCTGAGCAAAACTGCAGATAGTGGTACCTATCAATTTGGACTATCTCCTCTTCACTCGTATATCCGATTCTTCGAATATTTAATTCACGTTTCTTATAGATTAGACATAAAGAAATGGCAGGTACGTTCTTCAGACGAAAAAGCTCTTCTTGCACAAAAAAAACAACATGTGCAGCAACAGTTTAGGCAGAAACTTGGTCTAATAGTCGACAAACCGCGAAGTGGAGGAAGTGGCACATCTAACGACGGAAACACTGCCAGAAAGTTTTTTTCTAACTCAGCGGTTTCAGCGGAAATTACTGGATTAGATAAAATCCTTATTGACAGATGTCATAATCTGCTGCAGTGTCTTTCGTCGGGATACAAAATTAATAACGCCACTTTTAAAGAGTATTCTCTAGAAACAGCACGTAAACTTGTTGCTACCTATCCATGGTACAACTTGCCATCGTCTGTACATAAGGTCCTCATTCATGGGTCGGAAGTAATTGAACACGCATTATTGTCAATAGGTGAGCTTTCGGAAGAGGCCGCCGAATCTTGCAATAAATTAATCAAACTCTTCAGGCGTGACAACACGAGGAAAATGTCTCGGGTTGTCACAAACACCGACTTGATACATAGACTTCTCCTTAATTCGGATCCTTATATTTCTAGTTTAAGAAGGTTACCACAGAAGAAGAAGTCTATTCTATCAAAAGAAGTATTAAATTTGTTGTCGGTTTAGGAAAAAATGTAAAAAATAAGATAGGTATTTATGTTATTTTTTACATAACTCCTATTATGTAAATATAATATTTTTTGTCCAATTGTGTGTTTGTACTTAGATGTTAGTTAAGTATTTACTTTATTTGTAATATAAAATGTAAATAGTAAGGTTTAATAGTTATTAAGTTGCAAACCTTCTTTTAAGTGTAATAAAAATGCATAATTTTGTAAATAAAATAAGCTTTTTAAGATTATTTTGTTTTTTTTTTATTGTGTTATGGCTTAAAGTATTACAAAACACCATAATAATAATAATCAGCTATGACAACGACAGTCATTATTATCGCGAAACCCTATGACCGCTACTCTTAGGGCGTGGAACCAGTGTGCAGCGCACGCGCTCGCGGCGGACGCGGGTGATTTCGGCGCGTGCGTCGCGCAGACGCCTGCCGACAAGGAATGCCTTTGCCATTTAGAGGTATGGTGAAGGATCGGATGGAGTTGGCAAGTAGAGAATATTTTTATAAAATATTGGTCCCGAAACCTACGTATTTATGGGCTTAGCCAGCACGTCTCCTCGATGGCAGGCCAGGTCCACCCTCGTACGATGGCATTAGCATCCAGTTCATGCTAAATTTAGAAATTTTCCTGCGTGTTTCCTGCACTGTCGAAGACTAAATAATTTGTATTATAGTCTTATGATTAATCTCATATATTTTCCTTCAGTTTATTAAAATCCTGATTGAGAAATTTTGACAATAAGCACTTTTTGGAAACAGAACATGATGTTAAGCATGATTCCCAGTGGCGTGGATGTCAGCCGCCCGGGGCGGAAGAAAAATTTGCCGCCCTCGTATTCGTCCAGACAAAATAAACATTCCTGTCTGTTTTAATTCCCAACAGCTGGATTGTGGTGTAGGTCTTAAATACGTTTTAGGAATGCCGGACACTGCGCTGGCGACAAATAGGCCGTGGTGTGTTAAAGATGGAATGATCCAGGATTTACTTAAAGGCGATACATATACAAAATTTAGCAACTAGTTAGCCGCACGCTGCAAGCCCTCGGGCACGCGCGCACGTAAATATAATCTGTGCGCCGAGTGATTTCCTTCAAATTGCTAAGGATACAAATGTCAGAACAATAACTAATATAGGTATAGTAAGGATTTTGCGGGCGGCTGACGTATGCGCTAGTGCAGCAAGTAGCTAAAACGTCATTACAAACGCTATAAAAAATCCCCACTTATCCCGCGTGTGCTACGTTTTTCGCGCATACCTATCTCAGACGAGAGCTAGCGGAAAAAATGATGAAAAAAATTTGTAGATCATAAAATTCTCTACAAAAAAGTATCGGTACTTTTTTCCTTCCAAAGCACGGTACTCGAGTTATCACGATTTCAGGCCGTATGAAAGACATATTTTCAATTATACAATGAGCAACATGACATTATCATGCAGAGACTGACGCTGAACTATTAGAAAAAAGTTTAAAAGTTCCACGAGAAAATTATTAGTTAAAAGTAATGAATGGAAAAGTTGCACAATCTCGTACTTCCATTTTCCATTACCTAACACAACAAAGAGGTTTGTCTACCAAAAAAGCAACGGAGCGATGTGGTTTGGTTCAATTCAATTCAATATGCTTGTGTCCACTAAGAATAAATCGAATGGAAGAAAGTCTTTAAATACTGATTATGATATGCAGATGGGAAAAAACAAAGCTATTTATGATAAAATATAAAGATTATTATTATTTTCTGAAAAGTAATTCGAAAAACTTTGTCATTACGTCACGAAACAGTGAACACCAATCAGAGCGTGCCACGTCACGTCGTGGCGAACATCGTTGTTGTTGACATTTTAGTATGTGTTTAGTTGATAATTATTTTCGTTTTTATTATTTTATGATCAAACTGTTATTATTTTATTATGAAACGCAGAGGTATTGAAAGTTATTTAGTTAAATATATTAGGCAAGATGGAAACAGGTTTTAGCAAAGCTAATGGCAACAATTTGCCCAGAATTGACCCCGTAAGGTCAGAGCCTAAGACCCCGCTAGGTAGATTTTTTGCATCAAATAGTGACTTTTGCTCATGGGAATTCCGTAATATTAAAACTTCAATTTAAGTATAAACAAGTGTTAAAATATTAATTATAAGCTTAAAGCGCTAATATTTCCGTTTTTTAATCAGATTTATTTCACTATTAAATCACGAAGATTAGGTACGTCATAACATAATATAGTTACAGCAAAATGATCTTCACAAAAATACATTCTAAATAGGTTATATTTAATAATTTAAATAATTTTTAGCCTCTAAATAGGTTTTTAAAAATACATTCTTCAATTTGTCGATAAACAATGAGGATTGCTCCTTCTTGCAAGTGTTAACCACTTTTTTCGTATTTCTTGCTTGTGTGGGACATATATAAATAATTTGTTTGGTGTTTTTATTCTTGTGCTTTCGCACTGGGGCACCATGCCACTTTTGCAATACGAGAAAGTCATATTTAATTGAAATAACAGCAGAAAACTAGCAATCGCCTACTGACACAGTGTTCGTACGATTCAGTAGCGCGATGCCGACTTAATGTACTTATCTATGATGCCGACTATCGCCCTGTGCCGAATTTTAGATATTTCCTTACAATAAGTAGCATCATGCCGACAATGCGAAACATCCCTACTTGGAATCGCTCTATGCCGATAATATGTGATAGCGCTCATCAGCCTATAGCATCAGCCCGGATGGTCGTGTGATGCCGAATTTCTCTTGAAGTAGTACTTTTGGTATGTAAATTGCCGACCAAAAGTACACCCATGAAGAAAAAACCTTTGATATTAAAATAACAAAATATTTATAATTTCACACTTCAATTAAAAGCGGAAATAAAACAGAAAAAAAACGGAAATCCATGAAGCTGCTACCTATAACTTAACCTTATAACCTCTACAAGTAACGAAATAAATATTTTTGTATTTTTTTGTACAAGTCTACATTATCCTTATCCGCAGAATCGGACTTTGCGTAACCTATCTAGACAGAAATAATTGTTTTCTGGTCAAACCGAAATGAAGTGACCCCCTCAGAATTTCATGATCATATTTGATAATCTATTTTTTTATAAATTTTATAAAGGGGTGTTCCCGGGTTCGGCTTTTTGAGTTTAATTATTTTATTATTGAATTGAATTTAAATAATTTATTCAATTAAAAACACAGTACAATGACAGAATATAAATACAATGTACAGGATTATTAATTTTAGATTAAAAAGTTACATGCAAGGAATGTCAGTGCACTGCGTTTGTGAAAGGACCCGACTCAGCATTTGTCACAAAAGGAATACCTTCTGCAACGCTGGTATTCTGTCGGCACCTAATATGTAAAACAAGTAAGAAACAAAAGACTCTATACAATAATAAATTTCTAATTATGTAAGTATATATTTTTATATATATAATATAATAAATTAAAATTTTAAATAGGTTAATTCGACCGATCCTATGACAGTTAATTTAATTATTTTATTTTTACATAACAAGCGCGCCACAGCAGCAAAACCAAACAAACTACACATGAAATATCTAATAGGGCAAAGCTATACAAATTTAACCATTCTGCTGGTCCTCCAACAATACCAGCCTATTATGATTTTTGCATCATTATAGGCTGTAATATTATGGGAAGTTCTTGAAGAATATATAATAAAACAGGTAGGTAAGTAACTTATGAGTTATGTTATGATGGACAACCGACAACTTTTACATCTAACTGTACTAAAGTCGGCATCGTGATACAGTCAACGCAGTTATCATAAAATATCGGCATAATGCTATGCACTACTACAAAAAAAATAAAAAGTCGGCATAGAAATATTCCAAGTAGGGATGTTACGCATTGTCGGCATGATGCTACTTAGGTATTGTAAGGAAATATCTAAAAGTCGGCACAGGGCGATAGTCGGCATCGCGCTACTGAATCGTTCGTACACCACCTCGTGACGTCACTGAAGACGCCATGAAAGTCTTGAGCGTTTTGTGGGAAATTTAAATTGATTTTTTTAGATTCAAAATACTTATTGAACGTGTTACGTTCTATTTAAAATAACACATATTAGTTGTTTAGTTTACTTAAAAGTACGTTTTAAAATCATTTCCCAAATTTAGTCAACTAGCCTATTCTTTTTTTATGGCACCCCCCTAGGATTCTGCCAATGTCAGGTTTGTGGAAATGGCCCTTTTTTTTCACTAGTCGCGCACCTCGCAAATTGCAGTAGATAGTTGAGTTTGTTGATTTATAGTATGTGGTTTGGTTGTGTAGGTACGGAGTTTGAAAGAATTGTTTTATTTCTGAATGAATTTCTGAAATTTCAGAATGGCAGAAGAAAATAAATAAATGAACGAACGAATGAATGAATGAACAAATAAATAAGAAACTATAGACTTCAGAATACTAAGGCACACATAAAATTCGAAATACGTATACATGTACGTCATATAGATGTATACTTTGAAGTCGGTGCCCAAAACGTATGTGCAGCTCTGGAACTTGGCGCAGTATCCAAAATAAATTCTATAATACCTAACGGTACATAATATTTTGAATTTAGAGGTCATATTCGGTTATATTATTTCTGCGTTTGTTTTTTTGCGCCTTTTTTATGTGAATAAATTTTGGCAACTCTTTTTTTTGTCTTAATCAATAACACATACATTTATATATATATATATATATATATATATATATATATATATATATATATATATATATATATATATATATATATATATATATATATATATATATATATATATATATATATATATATATATATATATATATATATATATATAAAATGTGTATGGATGTAGATTGTAAATTAAAACAAAACAACGTTTGGGAATCACTACGTGAAGTGCCGCCCTCCTAGCTCAAATTTGAGGTTTGTAAGTTCAATGGTTCCTTACTAAGGTTTTCTTGAGCTGGTCATTATCAGACTATCAATTCTTGTTGTGTAGAAAATAACAATGAAGCTGTGTGTTTCTAGCCCAACTTTACCCACCAACCTAGATCTGTAACTATGGATTTATATTATGTGCAACGGTATTATAGATCTAGGTGTTCTTGAGCTGGTTCGGATTAATTAAGTTAAGCCGGATTCATTAAAGAATAATATGCAGTGGTCATTATCAGACTTCCAAATCTTCGCCTGTAGAAAGTGAAACTAAATATTCGAGTCAAAAATGCTTATACCAATCTAGAATGGAAGATTAGAACTTCTCAAGCAGTGGTTTCGAACGTCAAAGTGCGAAATCGGTAGAGTTGCCCACGAAAATCGTTATATTTGTACCTAAAATCGGTATAATTTTATTTAACATACGTTAGTCCTAAACTTATTGAAGGCGTTAGTGCCCAAATTTATTAATAAAATTTTTTTACTGATGTGTAATTCACATCAAACACGCTCAATAATAATAATTTCAATAATCCGGACAAGAACAGCTTAAATACCTACAATAATCTTTCAGGATCATATCAATATTCTTCGGCCATAGCCGCAGTTTTTTGTTTGAATTAATTTCAATCTTTGAATTAATTTCGAAGTCTATAATTAGCGACAATAATTATATACAATATATTTTAATCAAGTGAATTCGCGAGTGGGAAACCCCTAACATCGAATTGTCGGACTCAAGGGTATCCCCAAAATGTAGCTATCACAATATGCAATAACTAACGTCTCATTTTCTATTTCACTTACTATTGAGAGATTTACCCTAACATAAAGCGCGCAAAACAGATGAAAAGCGTTGCCAACTAAGAAGTAAAAACAAATCAATCAAAATCGTAAGAAAAATCGTAATTACTTATTATAGATATTCTCTGAAATTCCTCCGTTTTTTAGTGGCTAAGGCACTGTCGGTTTTTAGTTTTTTTTTTTTCGTATTTATAAATAAGTTCTTTTTTGCGCAATGGAGAGAATCGTTACATTAAAAAAGCAACAATTACCTGGTATTGCAGGAAAAATCTAAAAAGTTGTCGGAAATACATAGTATGAAAGTGTGAATGTATGTATTTTATTTTCTCTGCGAACAGGAAAAAATATTCTTGTTGATTTAGCATACCTATCAATAGTTATTAATTTCAATTCACGGCCCGTATTGTATAGAATACCATTCTATCGCCTCGAATTGGGTGTGCGAAAAAAATTTAAATGGTTCATAATATCACAAAATATTTTGATAGGTATATTGATTTTAATCCGGATTAACTAAGTAATAAATAAAGTAACTAAATCAAGTTACTTAATCCGAATTTTGGTCAATAATGTGTAGGTAGTGCTTACGAAAGTTTTAATTCAAAAATTTTGCCACCCCGTACTACGCTACCCTTACTTCTAATGCATAGAAATATCCGATAGTTTTGTTTTAAGTTTACATAGCTTTGAGCTACAGCATTAGTTCTTATTTAAACCCTGTCCAGAACTAAACCTAGACCACAGGTTTTGTTATTTAGAAAAAATACCTATCCATCTCACTGTAAACCAGTAGCCTAACTAGCATTGATAACCATGTTTTTCTTTTCTGTAGGTATGTGTCAATTGGTACCCTTGCGGCCTGAAGTACTGCAAAGGCAAGCCTCAGGGTGGACTAAGTTTCCGGTGCGGTATCAAGACTTGTCACCGATGTTACCGCTATCACTTCTACGTGAGGCGCCATGACGCCTGTCCAAACTATATGTGACGGCAAATGTCTGGACTTCAGTCCTTTCCGCCGTCCACCACTATACGCCAAACTTTGTATCTCCTAGTCATAGTAAGCACAACGCTTTTGAATTTTTACAAACTGTAATCTTATTTTTCCATGACCAGTGACTGCTACTGTAAGTGTTAGGTACTATACTTTATAAGAAAAAAGAAACCAAATAAATGCAAGATTTTTTATATGATTTTCTATTTGATATATCTATTGCATTACACTACTGCTTATCCCTGAATCTCGTACACACATTTCAAGTATACTGCTTTATGGATGAACCATAGACATCTTTGCACAGGTATTACAAAATGTCGTAGTTAAACAATAACACACCAGACATTTGAAATTTAATGGCAGCCAGGATAAGGTTCGTGTCTATTCTTACGGAGTACAAATTGTATTTTTCTCTCCATGTCTTCATTATAAATCGCCTTGCATCTTTCGTGATTTACTCTGCGCCGTGTCTGAAACGATAATTTCTTTTTGTGAATGAGCTTGGGTTTTAGGGTGCGTTCCGAGATGCGATGTAATCGATTACAGTGCCAATCCATATAAATGCAGTAGGCACGAGAACCCTATTTCGTGCGAGATACTTAGGGACTACTAAATTTGGTCGGATTCGCGCTGTAATCGATTTCATCGCATCTCGGAACGCAGGGTTAGTGTATTTCATATCAAACTATAGTTTAAAAACAAACTATAGTTTGATATTGTTGTCTCTACTACAGTTGATTTATCCTTCCTTACTTTGTCCAATTTACTAAACAAGATTCTAACCTCACAATTGACAATTGATGCTAAAATTAGATATTTTCTCCTAAATTTATGAATTTTGTTTATAAAATTAACAGCATATTACCTAAAATAGTGCCCCAGGTTACTTAGACTAAAAAGTCATACTGCACCAGTAGAATCTTGTTGACTAAAATGGACAAATAAGGATAAATGGACTACTTTCGACTTTGTACTTTCTACTTATCTAGTAAGTCTGATTATTATTATATAAAAGTTATTAGGAATATTGTTTGCGAAACGCAAAAAAATATAAGAAAATAAAAAAAGCATTAATTACATGTTTTTTGTAAACATCTGTAGAGAGAGCCATATTATATTTCCGGATTTTTAGAAATAAAAATAACCTAGTGGAACTTACCACCCAAGGTTACCAACCTGTATAGGTTACACCAATACCCACCAGGGATTGGTTGGATCTAGTTGTAGCCGACATGCTATTGAATAAACCTAATACCAGCCATTAGGCATTGGTTGGACCTAGTTCTAGCTGGAATAATACCAGCTAAACCTAGTTTTACCCGTAAAACAATTGGCTAATACTAGATATAACCAAGAGGCAATGGCTACACCTAGCTCTAACCGGCTAAAACTAGGAGTAGCCGCACTTCGGGTTCTAGCCGTAACATATACAAGAAGGGAATTGCCTGGGAGAGGATAAGTTCAAGATTAGTAGGTCAGACAATTGTATAAGAGAGGACATCCAAAAGAGAAAACCAGAGGTTCGGATAACTAAAAAGCAGTCTGCGGTTCAATCCATCCACAATCCAATCCGCAATCCACAGTATGTGTTGTGCGTGGTAAGTAGACTCTGAGAGGCTAGTGCCCTGCAGTGGGACGTTATAGGCTACTAAAAACAAAAATAGATAAAGTGGTATTTTGGTACTCGGTAAGCATCAATTTTGAGTTGGGAGTTAAGATCTCAACACCCTTTAAGTTGGTTTCCAAGATTTTATCCCATTGCAAAGCTGGAACTAAACTTATGGAAGTTTGTAGGGTTACGCAACCCTACCAACGGTTTCTACATAGGAATAATCATACTATAACTAGGTTATACCACCTAGCCTGTGCAAAATTATTCTTGAAGGCCAGCCAATTACAACTCTGGTATTTTCTTAACACCTAAATGCGTACTTGAAAAGGTTTCTCATAGTATCTTGTGAGCCTGAACTGTTCCAGAATGCCTTCCTTGCCCAGGATCCTATTCACCAGCCTGCACGCATCATCAACATTGTTGTTCTTCACAAACACAGTTCGAGCGATAAACGATGGATGTCTGTTAGTTAGCAGCCGCAGTGTGAGGTGCATTCTTCCTTGAATATCTACGGAACAATAACAAAGCGGTGAAATTAACTAAACGATAATAATTTGAAGTTAGACTACAAATGACCAGTGACCACAGACTACCTCTGTCTGTCACAATTCAACACAGTGAGCTCCGCGACAGCTGTCATCGAAATTTAGTCCATGAAGTTTTGAATTTTTTCATAGAATATTTGTACTGCGAAAACTCCGTACTTACTGCACAGTTAGTGATGTCTAACCATTATAGTAACTGTAAGTTACAAACTTTCGATGATTTGGTGATGGATGATCTAAACTGCAGGTTTACTATTGGAATTGAACTTTATTTGTTTGAAAACCATTATCAAATTTCATTAGAATTAAAATAATGAATATTGTTTTAATTAATACCTATCTAACAAAATTCTGGTGTTATTGTGGGGCAATAACCTACAGCGTATGTGCACGTCTCTCCAAATTTGCTACGAATCTCCATGCTTCTGGATTCAGCCCTCCTATTACGTAGCACTCCACTCTATCGACTGAAGCATTTAGACGACTAGTAAGTATAAAAAAATGTATGCATTTGACAGCCGGAGTAGCTTAAAAAAAGTAAAAATCAACGTCACTCAACTCAGTGGATACTTACGTAATATTGCCCCTATCGTAGATAGAGTAGAACTATAGATCAAGGCACAGTGTAACCGTTTTCACGTCGGTGAATATTATTTGTTTGTGTGCGTGAATGTTGCCACAGTAAAAGTGAATTGCCATAATGAGGGATAAAATATTTCAGTCGTTCATAGGCCATGAATAAAAATGCAGATTTAGTTTTGAATTTTATTAATCATACATGTCTGACAATTGTTTGCAGAACGTAGCAAACGTTTTATAAACAATTGTCATTTTGTATAATTAAAAATACGTTTTATTTTACACTTTTAAATTTTACAAGTTAAGGCGCTTAGGGACGCTATCTAGGACCACCAATGGAATACAATCATAAACTGTTTTATTAAAAAGTTTTTTTCATATAAAAATTCACCATATAAAAAATCTTTCGAAGGGTACCTCAGACCACCAAAATGTACATTTTGTCGAAATGTAGAGAGCATATTCGAGCATTTGATGTAGGTGACCAGTTCTCTCTTCTAAATGCTAGCACCCATTTTTCCAGAACAGAACTATTTTGAAGAAATCTGGAAAAGAAACATTGCCAATATTAATAAATATTGTAATACATTAAAATATAATAAGTAATAACTTTAGTATTATTATTCGCGATACTCATACATAGCTGTTGTATATTGAACGGGTCGATTATTTATTAGGGAAATAAGGTAATTACGTTTTACCTAATAAACGATCGCGGCTAGACGGTATTGTACGAGATTCATTGATACAAATTCAAATTTGAATTCTATACTGAATTCAAGGCAACATTGCTTGCGGCAGAATGCACAAAAACACCGAAAGGGTTCTTGCGATAAATTCGAGTTGACACATTTTCTGCTGAGTGGAATGAATGCTGAAAAATTATATGGGCAACAAGTCACATAGGAAGGCGATGCAGCTATCTAACAAAGCATCAGGATATTATATTTGATAATTCAGTGCTGTAGCCGTAATGTTTCTGTCTCTATTGTTTTTATTATAGATTTCGATATCAACCCTTGTATGTCCATAACTCTGGAGCACGGGTCCTGCATCGCAGAAAGGTTAGGCCATACTCCACCGCAGGGGCCAAGCCCGGGTTATAGTTTTAGGTACATTTGATTTTTAATAACGATACATTAAGTATTAAAGATTCATAATATATTTTGATTACGTTTGTAACTTAATATCTGTACAAGGACAAGCCGTCGAAGTCTGGGACTTCAAGTTAAGTAATGATCACGAAGCGTTGCCAGATATACGATTTACATCCTATTCATACCATGTTTTACATTTATGTTGCATATACTCGTACGATCAAGGGGCAGAAATCGTACGTAAACATACGACTTTTTTTAGATTTTATTCAACCAAAGTACTAATACCAACATAGCACGTCACTATTTATTCTTTTACTTACTAAGTAGCAACCCTTAAGGTAAATCTAACTAATGTGCGACGTTACCGGTTACTCGTTTTTGTGACACAGATTATGAACGCTGCTTCAGTTCAGTCAATCTTATTAAAACAAAGATCCAAAATAGGCTGAGCAATGAGAGTTTCATTGCGGCACAAAACGGCACACTTGGCAAAACAACATATTAAGCGCTATGGGTGTTGTGTGGATTTTTCTCAAACAAGAGCAATAATATTAACATTACAGTAAAACGGGGATAAATAAAAGCCTAAAAATAGTGTGTTTATGTTTAATCGATTGTTTACTTTAAAGTAATAAAACAAAGGTTTTGAAAACGTTCTGTTTTTTAGCAGCCTTCTTAGGGAATACTACTTTTTATTTTCCCATCGTACGGTCGCTTATAACGTCGGCCAACACGGTCAAGTAATGATCGGGATTTTCGACATAAACGGATGGCAACATTTTTTTACTCTTCGTTTTTTTAGGTTAGGAAAGAAAATTCTATTAAATTGCTTTTCTTACGGACTAGTTGCAAAGCTACTAGTTGAAACTTAACTAAAATACTCAACATAAGGCAACTTTGGGCTTAACAATAATTGAAACACAATAATTACTTACCTATCAAAGGAAACTTCCCCCAAAGCTCTTTCTTAACGATTTCTGCATACGAGTACACTACAATTCACCATACTTTCTCTATTTAGGTCACTTTTAATATATCATTTCACAAATACACGGTTGCTCTTCGAAACGGCTAGCGTAGCGTTAAATATGATAAAATTTTCAAAATCTTGTCGTTTGTTTGCCCCCAAAAACGTCAACTTGACACTGGGGGCAAACAAAAAAAGCAGTTACACTTTTGCCTTTTACTCTATCTCTTTCTCACCCATGGTCGCTACGAAGTTTGTTTCATTTAAAACTTGTATGTGTGCGCTGTGGCTTGCTCTATAGTTTTACTCCCTCTACGGCCCCTATGGACAAGTTTTGATTTTTATTGAGTGACGTTCTTGTTTACCCTAACGACGAAATCTTTGTTGGTATTCATACATAATACACATATACATAATGTAACATTATAATAATAATGAGTTACTAATTTTAAGTGCATTGTGTGGCACTGGAGAAAATAAATATATTTGTATTGTATTTGTATTCGATGAATTTTTCAAATTATTTTCTATTAAAGTATTTCATGCTTTAAAGTCTGTAGTTGCTATCGTGAAGTTGATTAGTTGAGTTAAAGTTGTTCCGTTTAGTTTGCATGATGCCAAAAATATCAAAGAAAACTGTTTTGAACAGTGAATGCGTGAGTTTGTAATTCGTTTGCGTGAACATTTCACGCGCGAAAACCAAAACTGTGGTCCGCTTCTGCCATTAGAGCGAGTGTGTGACAGAGTTGCGGATGCTCTTGGTATTGGACGATCTACGGTGGTCGTATTAGCAAAGAAAAGTACGGAGAGTCATCAAGCGAGATGCCTGAAGATGAAGTGATTAAAAAACTTTCATCGCCAAATAAAGAGAATAAAAACTTCTTCCGTCACTGAGGTTGATAGTTTTGACGCCACCGCATTCCACAACCACATATACGCATATTACTCAAGAGGACAATTACCCACATTAAGAAAATTGGGAGCATCACTAAAACAGACAAATTTGTTTATCCAAATTTGTAGCTTACCATCATTGGCTAAAATTCTAAGAAAAATTGAGTTTTCATATAAAAAGAGCGTTAAAAGGAAAATTGTTATCAGAAACTGATTTAGGGGTATTACGATGACACCTCTACTTGAATAAAACTTTGTAAAATAATATTTCTCGTGTTTGATTTAATATTTCCAACTTCTCGAAATTCTTCTTGTTAGGAACTATTTCGTAGTACGTCATATTTTGATAACCCTGTCAATCCATGACTTAGCAACGGTTGCTGTTTATAAAATATATATTTTCCGATGCAATCTCATCAACACGTCTCTAATTCTAATTGATAAAAATTAGTCTTATCATGGTAGCAGAGCGTTAGGAAAAATATCGTAATAATAATCAGAGTGTGCAACCAACCAAGTTTCAACGAAATCCTGGAAGATAGAGGCAAAATGCAATCACCTAGTTGCAAAATTGACATCGGTCACCTGGAAGGTGTAAAAAACTGGTCGACTTGGAAATTCAAGGCAACATTACTGCTAAGAGGTATGTCAGGTGGATTGGATGCGGTAAGCGGTAATCTCAAAAAACCCGAACTAGTGAAATCTGATACCGCCACTGCCGAAGAAATTTCTAAGTATAATACAGCTCTCTATATAATAAAACAGATAGTGCCGCATTACTACTGCTTACTGCAAATATGTCAGACGAAACACTTCAGAAAATCATGCGCTTTAACTCATCCAAAGAAGTTTGGGAAGAATTACATCGTTTATTCGATGGCACGTCTGGAGACAAAAGTTATACACTATGTATGGAGTTTTTCGGCTATTCTAAAGATCCGTCACACGACATCACGACTCATGTGTCGAAAATCAAAACTATTTGGTCAGATTTGAAAACTGAACTAATGAAGATAGACAAATCAGAATTACCGGATATCCTGTTAATCTGTAAAATTCTTGATACTCTACCTGAAGTATACTTCTCCTTCAAATCAAGCTGGATGTTGATGTCAAAGACAGATAGAACAATAGAGAATCTGACAACTCAACTCTGTGCCTATGAGCGTTCTATCTCATTGAAGAATGAAGGTCTTGCAGAAGCTCTAGTCGTACAGAATAGCAATAAAGCAAGGAAGAAATGTGGATACTGTGGAAAAGTCGGTCATAAGGCCAGACAATGTCATAAATGGAAAGCTGACGGGAAACCAGCCAAGCCAGAAAATAAACAGACAACAAGCGATATGAACTTAATGCTATTGCAAGTCACTACGGATGTAAATTCAATGCTTACAAACTATGAGAGAACGAGTTGATTTGTCGACAATGGTGCAACTAGTCACGTTACTTGTCGAAAGGACTACTTTTCTAGTTTCGAGCAATTTAAAGATACTCGTACAGTGACAACTGCTAATGGAGCTACTGTCAAAGCTATCGGCAAAGGTACTGTTGACTTGAAAACTGTTATGAATGGCAAGGAATCCAGATTAACACTCTGTGATGTGTGGTACGTACCGGATATCATGCGAAACCTATTTTCTGTACTGGCCACTCATGACAGACTGAATAATAGTGTTTTCATGCCTGAAAGGGAACACTGCTCGCTGAAAGTCGGTGGACAGGTAATATTGACTGGAAATCGTGTAAAGAATGGAGGCTTGTACAAGCTCAATGCAGAGACTATTACAAAGTCAATTCCTGATCTGAACACCATATCAACAGATAACCTGCTACAACTTTATCATGAACGGTTAGCCCACCAGAACAAGAAACATGTTAAAGGAGTTATTGAACGGGAACTTGGAATTAAAGTTCAACTAGATTCTGAATTGTGTACTGGATGTATTTATGGGAAAACACACCGTCAAACATTTGAAACAAGAGAACGAGCTAAAGTACCTGCAGAAATTATACACGCTGATGTATGCGGTCCATTTCCCCCTTCCTTCAATAAATTTCGCTACTTCGTTCTATTCAAAGACGACTATAGCAAGTATCGTCACGTTTATTTCCTGCGACAAAAATCGGAAGTTCACCTAAAGCTTCGACAAATGTTACAAGAATGTAAAGTGGCTGGACACTGTAAAAGAATTTCTCAGTGATAACGGAGGTGAATTTGATAATGAGAACATAAGGCGCATTCTACAAGAAGCTGGAATACGACAAAGGCTCACGATGCCCTATACGCCGCAACAAAATGGTCTTAGTGAACGTGAAAATAGAACCTTAGTCGAAGCCGCTCGTACAATGATGCATGCTAACGAAGAGTTACCTCACGCTACATGGGCAGAGTTGATAAATACTTCTTCGTACGTTCTGAACAGAACTGGCTCAACTTCAGAAAATGGTAAATCACCATTTGAATTATGGTTTAACAAAAAGCCAAAAATAAGTCACCTTAAAGTGATTGGATGTGAATGTTACGCTCATGTCCCTCAACAAAAGAGAGTAAAGCTGTCTAAGGAGGCTGAGAAATGCATTCTCATCGAATATGATGGCGATGAAGGCTATCGCTTACTGAGTAAAATTGGTAAACTTATAAGGTCAAGAGACGTTACATTTAATGAGTCAGTACTTATGCCGTTTGGACAAGATGATTTAGAAGAACAGACTTCAGTCGAAATCAACTTTCCACTTTCAGCACCACCGATGTATGATGCAAGGGAGGATAGCACCGAAAACAGCTCCGTTCGCACTGCGAGTAACCCTGATGAGCCTAGTTCGACTGTGCCTCCCACATCGCCGGATCTAGCTGTGAGTCAGGAAATAGGAAGTCAAGACGACTCTACTGAACCAGTTGAACCGTCTCCAGATACATCATTGCCAGGATCACCTTCTTATGAAGATGCTTTAGATGTTGATGATGATACTGAGGCTGAAGCACCAAGAAACTCAGATGATATAGCTGAGATAGCTACAGGAATGAATCTACGAGACAGAAATGAGATACGACGACCTACTCGATTCGAAGATTATGTCATGATGTCAGCTGATGTTTTAAATGACATCAAAGAACCTCAGACTTACAGGGAAGCAATGACTAGTCCCCATAAAGATCAGTGGGTTGAAGCAATGGAGAGTGAGGTGAAGTCTTTGAAGGAAAATAAAACCTGGATACTGGTTAATCTTCCAAAAGACAGGAAGCCTATATCATGTAAATGGATATACAAGATGAAAACCAATGCAGATGGCTCTCTAGACAAATTTAAGGCGAGACTAGTTGCGAGAGGGTATACACAGATAAAGGGAATCGACTATGATGAGACTTTCAGCCCAGTTGCTAAGATGACGACAATAATCGGTCGGTCTTAAGCGTTGCAGCAAATGAAGGTTTAAAACTCACACAGTTTCATGTATCAACCGCATTTTTGTATGGTTCACTAAACGAAGAAATCTATATGAATCAACCTGATGGCTACTCTGATGGATCGAAAAAGGTGTGTAGACTCAAAAGAAGTCTATATGGACTCAAACAAGCACCTCGGTGCTGGAACAAATGCATGGTGGATTACCTGAAGACGATTGGATTTATACAATGTGTTAATGACCCTTGCTTGTTTGTCCGGAACCGTGGGAGTGGAAAAGTTATTCTCGCTCTCTATGTAGACGATGGATTAATCGCTGCAACGAATCAGAATGATTCTGATAAGTTAATTAAAGAGTTGAGAAGAAGATTTAAAATAACAATAAAAGATGCGTCTTATTTTCTAGGATTAGAAATAAAGGACCAAGACGGTAATATAAAAGTGTCACAGGAACACTATGCTAAGAGAGTGTTAGATCGCTTTGGCATGAGTGATTGCAAACCCGTCACTACTCCAATACAGAAAGATGGACTGCCAGATCTGGATAAAGAGGTGGTAGTGGTAGAGCCTGCTTCGTTTCCGTACAGAGAAGCTGTGGGAGCACTTGCATACTTAACCGTTGGAACCAGACCTGACTTGGCATACGCTGTAAGCGTTGTATCCCGAACTCTAGAAAATCCTTCTAAAGAAGACATCCAGAGATTGAAACGTATCCTACGATATATCAAAGGAACTTTAGACCACGGAATAGTCTTTAAGAAGAGTTTTAATGCAGGAATTCTGGAATGCTACAGTGATTCTGACCATGGTGGAGATCAAAGCACCGGACGATCGACTTCAGGCATATTATGCTTATACTCTGGTGGAGCCATATCTTGGACGAGTCGACGACAAACATGTGTTGCGATATCGAGCACTGAAGCTGAACTTGTTGCTGCCAGTGAAGCATGTAGAGAGATTGTCTGGATCAAAAGACTCTTTGGTGAAATATCAAACTTGAAGGAGACACCCAAACTGAAGGTCGATAATGATGCAGCTATAAAGATCTCGCACAACCCGGAACTCCACAGAAGAACCAAGCATATTGCTATCAGACATTTCTATGTGAGAGAACTCGTTGCTGATGGTGAAATACGTGTAGAATACGTTCCCAGCGAGTTCCAATTGGCAGATTTACTCACCAAAGCATTACATAAGCCACGGATTGATTCAATTTCAAAGCAAATTGGTTTGGTATACTAAGGGTTGCACAAAAAGGGAGGATGTTAGGAACTATTTCATAGTACTTCATATTTTGATAACCCTGTCAATCCATGACTTAGCAACGGTTGCTGTTTATAAAATATATATTTTCCGATGCAATCTCATCAACACGTCTCTAATTCTAATTGATAAAAATTAGTCTTATCACTTCTTTCCACACATGTTACCACACAGTCCTTAAGTGACATTTGATGTCGACATTGTCCCATTCCTAGCCCTGTCAGTGTGACAGCTGTCGTGGAGCTCAAGCTATATTTTACAGACTATAGGTATATGTATTATTCACAAAACTATTAAACCACTGGTACCTACCTACTGCCCTGCTTTCGCCAACCAAACTTTCATATATATGAAATAAAAAGGTGACATTATGTTTATCAGTACTCCGATTTTAAGGTGCGCACAGTACCAGGCCTTAATGCCTTTTCACATGCAATGCACCTGGCCACCGGATGGCGGCCGGGTGCAGGGTGCATGTGAAAATGTGATGTGAAATGAAAAGGCAAAGAAATGTCTTTGGTATACCACCCTTTACTTCATATTATGCGGCCAGTACACAATGGCCCATGATGGCCCACTGCTCGCCATTGCCATTGTGTACTCGGGGTAATGGTGTGCAGTGGCGTGGCGGGCAATTGCCTATCGTGGCGCGCAATCGGACAGTTGTCGGTTTTTTGAGCACATTTCAAAGGATCGTGGCGTAGCGTGCGTGGCCCATCCCTGATTACACAGTGGCCCATCGTTCAGTCAATTGAAATTCAAGTTTTTTGATTTATATCAATCTGAGCCCGTAATTTTTCGCCTTTTGCGCCATTTTTTTTATAACTTTGTTGTTGTACATACTTCTGTAATACTGGTAAATAAATGAAATAAATAGTAAATAAATAATTAGCTGTGGCCGCAACTACTTCCACGTCCATCGCAAGTGGTTTGCCAGACAGAAATGAGCCACGCGCCATTGTAGGAACAGCAAGTGATCGTGGCCTACAATTGGCAATGGCGAGCAGTGGGCCAGCATGGGCCACTGTGTACTGCGGGCTTTACAGTATAGACGGTATAAGTTGTTCCACGTATGAGAAAAAAAAAAACTTTTTTTTTGTATGAGATAAAACACTTAAAGTACAGTTTATCGAAACTGAACGGATGGTGCTCACATGAGCCATTGTTCCTAACAGCCTAGCGCAAGTAGGAACTGTGAATTATTTGTTCGCATTTAGCCTCGTTTTAATGGCGGACATATATTTGTCTCACTCTATAATACTACTTACTCTTTCTTTGCTGTCAAACTGAAAACTCAACAAATGTCATGGCGGAACGCGGCACATATTAGAAAGTTTTCTAGTTTAAATTTTTTGTGTTTAAGTTTTTTCAATATCTAGCTGTGTGTATCTTGTTGTACAGTGTTTAGTGATTTTCTTTTAATAATGGCACTGATCGGATGGTGTTAAACTTGTGCCATTTGTAAAATAAGATGCAGCCGGTCAAAGGGTACCAAAAGAAAGTTTATGAGTAAATTTCCTAGGGATGAAGACCGGTAAGTATTTCTGGCTACAGTTTTTGTCATCTTGCACCAATACTCAAGGCTCAAAAGGACACGGATCCAGGGCCGTAAAACCCTTTATTAAAAAAAAAAAAAATGTCATCTTGCACAAGAGCAAGATCATAAATTATGTTAAATAACGTAATTGATATACTATTATAAAAATAGATGTTTCAATGTCATAGTGATGTGCCATACACATATTCAATATCGATAAAAAAATATCTGATAAGTACCTTGGTCAGAATTACTACTCAGTGTACGACGGGTGAATTGCTGTAAGCCATAACAATGTTTCAACGATGCACTATTAGTGGCTGCATTTAATGTGATTTTTTTTTTAGATAATGGGTGAAAATTGTGGAAGATCTTGCGTAGTATATCCCCATCGAAAAACTCCACCAACATAAATATGTTTGTGGAGATCATTTCCGGCCGAAAGATTTTAACAAAAAAAAGAAGCCGATTAAA